>OZ017738.1:199883840-199946340 GCA_963969285.1 Odontomyia ornata | reverse complement strand
AAACCACCTCCAGATGATGCTTGTATTATGGATGTAATGCCCAGATATTACTAAGGCCAAGAACAAAGTTTTCCGCAAACACACGTAAATTTGAGATAGATTATGATAATTTTAAATTAATCATTATCAATTTCACATTTTTTCAAACGAACTTGTGTCAATCGCAAACGTTCGGTGTGACGGGAATTTAAATATTGATGCCACGTCCAGCACTGATAGGATTCTAAGATTTTACATAATGAAATTACCTACTAAATTTTTCCACCAGGCTTCTTGCAATTCAGCGATGCTAAATTCAAAATCAACATATGAAACCATTGTGAGATGTTCTTTAAATATAAAAAAAAAAATTCTTACTTATTTTAAATGTTCAAGGTGTATGACAGAAACACACCTGCATTATACTTATCTTAATATAAAACCGAGGAAATCATGCCATCTGAATTGATGTTATATAGATACAGGGTTATCCATTTCGTGGCTGGGAAAGTTTAACCCTGACATTTGACATTTGTCAGAACTAAATGTCACCCAAAGCGTGTTTTTTTAGTTGAAGGTTTGCCATTTAGAAATATGGATCGTTTAGCATTCGAAGAACGCGTTAAAATTATTAAATTTTATTATAAAAATGGTGATTCTGCTGTATCAACATTTAGGGCTTTACTAGCCGATTACGGTCAACATAATCGACCTACACAGCAAACAATTTCGAACACAGTGAAAGAATTTGAAGAGATTGGATCGGTTATTTACATTGCAAGGCCTGTGCATCATCGCAACATTCGTTCTGCTGAAAATATCGCTGTTGTTGCTCAAAGTGTGGAGGAAGACCCGCATTTGTCGATTCCTCGACGTGCTCAACATTTGGGCTTGCCTTACAGCTCATTGTGGTGGATTTTGCATTTGGATTTGCATTCCCATCCGTACAAAATCCAACTCACTCAAGAACTTAAGCCTCAAGACCATACACAACGCAGAATGTATGCGAATTGGGTGATTGAACAACAAGCCATTGATAACGATTTTTCCAACAAAATTTTCTTTAGTGGTGAAGCTCATTTTTCGTTCAGTGGTTACGTAAATAAACAGAATTGCCGCATATGGGGCTCTCAAAATCCTCAGGTGATCGCAGAAAGCCCTTTGCATCCGGAAAAAGTGGCCGTTTGGTGTGCATTATGATCTGGTGGTGTTATTGGCCCGTATCAGGGAAGAGCCATTACAGTCAATTCTGACCGCTATGGACGGATGTTAACCGATTATTTTTGGAGAGAAATTGAAGATTATGATCTGGAAAACATGCGGTTCCAACAGGACGGAGCCACAAGCTGCACAACACAGGCTGATCGAGCACTTTTGCAAGAGAAATTTCCAGGACGCGTAATTTCGAGATTGAGTGATGGCGATTGGTCCACAAGATCCTGCGACCTAACATCTTTAGATTTCTTTTTATGGAGCTATGTGAAAGATAGTGTTTACGCAAACAATCCTCAAAATCTTGAGCAATTGAAAACCAATATTCGTGAAGTTATGGCCGAGATATTGCCAGAAATATCCCGAAAAGTAATTGAAAATTACCTCAAAAGGATTGAGGCCTGTGAGAGGTCCCTTGAAGGACATTTGAATGATTTTGTATTTCATGTATAATGGCAAGGTTCAATCTTTGCACTGAATAAAAAATTTTGCTTTTATCTGAATATTTTATGTGTTTTCTGTAGCTTTACTAGCGTAAAATGGATAACCCTATATTATTTTGACGTATGCGGAAAATGTGGATAGTACAGGGTGAATTCTTAACATACAAGGAATTTGATTTGTACCTTATTCATGTGAAACATCAAATATATGACGGCGTTCAGGAATTTACAGTCTGTCGAAGTAGGCTGGCAGCTCACGCCAGCTGGGAAAAAGTAGGCTGACTACTACAAATGCAGATTTCTACTGGAAAACTTGTTACCCTTGCGTTGGTGTTGTTGTGAAGCCATCTATTTAGAATTTAAAGAAGCTTAGCTACTTAGAAAAAATAACCAATAGGTGACAATCAAATAGCAAAATGTAATAAATTGTTTGTATTATTTGCGAGTTTACAATGTAGAAAGAGTGTTATTAAAAATTATGTTGAAGAGTAGCTATAATTTTGTTAATTCAATTCGTTAAAATATATTAATTTTTCTGAAAATGTTGAAAGGAAATTCGGGGTGGCGGCACTTTCCTGGTATCGGCCCTACGCAAATCGGTTCTTATTAATTGTGAGTAATTTATTTGCTCCAAAAATCGACGCGAAAACACGCAGAAGATAGTTAATTTCAAGCTTGAAATGTGCTTCATACAAAATTTGAACAAGATTGAATGGTGGTGAAGTGCTGTACCAAAAGGATTGTGAGAAGCAGCTGATTGCCCGCACGGGCTCCTGCGGGGCCACGCAACGCTCGCAGTGCAAAAATTTTAACACTTTTCTAATTTTTTAATCTGACAATCAGCTGCTTCTTCAATTCCTTCTGGTATAACACTTCGCCGCCATTCAATCTTGTCCAAATTTCGTATGAAACATATTTCAAGCCTGAAATTAACTATCTTCTGCGTTTTTTTCACATCGATTTTCGGGGCAAATAAATAACTAACGATTAATATGAACCGATTTGCAAACAGAGTCTGCGCCCGCGACGCGTAGGGCCTATGCCAAGAAAGTGCCATCACCCCGGAAGTTCTATGTCATTAAAATAGCATCAGTGCCTCTTGTGGATTTAATTTTAATCGATTTCCGATTTGCTCATGGAATTCGACATCCAAAAGAGCGGAAAGAGCGTAATTGACTTCCGCTCGTTTTGATTTGAAAAACAGTTAATGACGTTCATTTGAAAATTTGAATTCAATGGAAGATAATTTTTTGGCTTTTAAAGTATCTGAAGAAAGTAAATGTTTTAAGTGATAAAAACAGTGAATCTAGACTTCAAAATGCTCAGTATAAATTGTGATATATATGTTTTGTAGAGATACTAGATAGATATGTGTTTTGTAGAGATAACAATGGTGCAAGTAAATTCAAGTGAAATCAAGAATAAAATCAAGGTAAAGTATACAAATGTTCTTCATGAATACGCGATTTTAATGAAGCTTATTTGAATTATTTCAGAAAAATAGTGTTTTGTGAAGACGACTTCTATTTCAATCACATAACAAAAGTTGGGGTATCATTTTACAAGTGAATGTATAATGTAATCGGTGATGCTTTAGAATCGGTTGCTTCATTATTGTTTAGAATAAAGAAAAATACTCTTCCCTTACTATATCTTATAGATTTCTTTCAGACGAGAATCTCAGAAGCAAGTGTGTTGAAGCTATTGAGATGGCGCTTGCTCAGCTTCAGTAGGTTTTCTCTATGCATACCAACCCTCAGATAAATATGAAAGTTGTAGGAACATTATTTTAAGGGGCAATGCTCGGCCGACTATTTTTGTTGCACATATTTTAGAAGTAAGCATTAAAATGCATGAATATGATTAGCTATTAAAAGTAGCAACCATTTCTAGAATAAGCAGTCAAATTTCGAATCCGCTTTTGAGGAGAATACTTGTGTCGAGAATAATTACATAGCCGTTAATAGAGACCTTATACTAGTGCAGTTGGTTTTGAAATTAATTTGTATTTCATTTTTAACGTTAGTTTGTTTATCAAAATGGGTATTGTGAAAATATTGAAAAAATATACCAGGAAAACGTTACAAATTATAAACATCAACTAATGAAAAATCATGGTAAAAACCAGCTATAAAATCAGTTGACAACACTTTAAAAACTTTTAATTGCATTGATACTGACATATTAGTTAACTTTACGTTAATATCCATGATGTCAAATTATATCTTTAATTTTTAAGATTGACATTGTATATTTTCAACGATTTCGCAGACGAAAGAATATGGTGCTAATGTCAAAACCAAAATACATGCTAATGTCAAAATCAAAATACATTAAATTTAATCCAAGCAAGTGTTGAGTCTGTGTGGCCTAGTGGTTCGAGCATGAACCCATAAGCCGAAGGTCCCAGGCTCAAATCTCGTTAGGAGCAACGTGGTGATATGTACTGATTTAATCATATCATAGCTGAGCAGGCGCACGGGAGCATGGTACTGAACAAACCAACTTCCGAAAAATCAATACGGTCATGAAAATCAGATACTCTATCTCTAAGTGAAGGCCCGAGAGGGGCTGTAGTGCTACAAAGAAGAAAGAATCCAATCAAGTTGGGAAGACAAAACTACCCTCATGTCAGAATTTACAATATGCAGACAATTATTAATTTACAATATGCAGACATATAGAAGTATTCAATTCCAGAAAACTTTAATGACATACACAATAAATATATTTTTGCTTTGAAACAAAAACCAGTGCAACGCGTTTTTGACTGGTCAACATTTTATTCCAACCTTGCCAAAATCACTGACAAAGCCAAATCATAAATGTCTTTTATATCGTATTTCGAGAAAATACAATCAAAAGTGTAGTACTGGTTTGATGAAAAGCCCATTTAGTAGAAACATCATACATGATGGTTGTATTTGGAGGGAATCCAAACGGTAATAGCTTCTGTACGTTTTATTATGACTTGTAGAATATAGGAACTGTAGTGTTTTTATGGATGTTAACATGTCCGTTCAGAACTACAGCGATGTCCTGCCGCCTCAGCGAGCGAAAGAATGGCGCTCAGCTGGATTGGCCTTGCCTGGGGACACATGAATGTACTGGTAAGCTAGCGTTGCAGTGCCATGGCGCGAGTTCTTTTGTCATAGCGCAAAATCATTTTTGCAATCATTTTTATAATCATGAATTAAAAGGCGACCGGAGTCAAAACGTCGAACCGATTGGACGGTTTTAGAGGTACCAACGGCCGAAGCAACCTACCGGAAGGGATTACAGACAAAAAACGTGAAGTGGAGTAACTATTTAGCGGCCGCGATACTTAAGACGATTTCATCCTTACTGAGGACGGTCACAGCCTACAAATAAGAGCAGGGCATTTGGTGGTGGTGATGTCCCCTCGCACCCCTCTCAACCAGATAGAAATACAAAAAATGTTGTAATGTATGTTGAAGTACCAGACAAGCGATCTTCCAGCCTCAATATCCCCGGCTGCAATGAGTCCCTTTTATATTTTAGGACCGCCCGAACATAAAGTTCCCCCTGGTTCCATTTGTCAACCGATTCAAGCATCACTCCAACTATATTATCCGGGAAGAGCTCTCCCGTCTCCCTGTAGAGGGCCCTTTGCATCCTGTTTCATTTTATGCAGGCATTGTCTTTTCTCCTGGGCAAAACCGACAATCGGGCGACCGTGACTTACCAATCTTGTGCAGGTAAGACTGAAAACACCCATGCCCGCTCAAAAGCTAGGTTAGATAGAAGTCAGTCTCATCATGCCTTCAATTTAGCCACGGTCTCACATCTGGGAAGAGGCGCGCAGTCCACCTTCCCTTCGTGCAATTCACCCAAGATTGCTGCCAATCGTCTCCTCACGCATAACCATCTCCCTCGCATCTTTGTTTCGGCGCAGATAAATAGCGCGGCGTTCTCTAGCAGGGAAGCCGTCAGGTATTACGCTTGATGAGTTTCTCTAGAACTTTCCCAGCCGTATCTAGCATGCGTAACGGGTGATAGGCAGACGGTGATTCGGGGTTTTCCTTCCCCTTGCTGATCAGCACGAGCCTTGCCACCTTCTATCGTACCGGGAAAATCCCGTCCCGTAGACAAGCGTTGAATATGCTGAGTAGCAAGTCTGGACAATGGTGATAGACAAGCCGCAACACCTCAGCCGGAACACTATCTGGGCCTGGAGCCTTCCTCGCTTTCAATGAAAGGAATGTCTCCTCCAGTTTCGGCTGTGTGAAGAGTGGACACTCGACTGCTCTTTTACCATGGACAGCGTCAACATGGACGGGATGGGCGGGGAAGAGTGGCGGCAGTATCTCATCCATATTTTCCGCATCGTGTATGCAAAGCTTCCATAGGGCGCTAGGCTTCCGCATAACTAGCTTATAGCCAAAGCCGCACGGCTCCTTGTTCACATTGTCCACTAAGTCTTGCCAGCAGCGAGCCTTGCTACTATTGATCAGTTTGCGAAGGCATTTCCTGGCCAATTTATATGCTGCTACCTGGTTGCATGCCTTGTCACGATTCCACGCCCTTTGAGCCTCATGTTGAAGCTTGTGACACTCCCTTCACTTTTCAGCGATTTCAGTTGACCACTAGTACATTGGGGGCTTACCGTGCCAGGGTTTTCAACGGGGCATAGAAGCGCAGCAAGCAGTCGTAATGATGACAATAGTTAAGTTCACCATATCTTAAGCTGCCGCTTCTTCCACCTCCCTCCGAAGCTCGCTGCAGTAGCTCACCTGCTGTGAACACCTCGACGATTTCTTCGACGTCCATCCTTCTGATGTTCCATCCAGTTGGAGAAAGCCGAGAGCATGGACGTAGGGAGACAACATCACTGATCTCAAGCAGAATGCACTGATGATCACTGGCTGAGTAGGCCTCTAATACTCTCAAATTGTGTATCCTCCATACTAAGGACTCCGAGGCGAATGTCACGTCCAGTATGGTTCGGCTTTCATGTTTCTCACAAACTGCTCATGCAGATTTTGGACGGTTGAGCTGCGATGTAGGTTTAGCTGCAGGATGCGGGTCATCGAAGTTCTGATTTTGCCTCGGCTAGGGCTTTCTGGGAAATCTGGCATTTTTCTGATCCCAAGATGTGTCCAAAATCAGGTCTTGGATCAGCATCCTTGCAAAGAATACAGTGTGCCTCCTTCGTACACTCTTTTCTTTTATGTCCCATTTCACCGCATTTGTAACATAGGGAACTCCTATCGGGTCCTTTGCATACTTGTGTGGTGTGACCATAACCAAGGCATTTGAAACATTGAAGAGGCGTTGCTCTTCGCCGTATTCTACCGACAACCCACCCTATTCGTTCTTTGCCCATATTTGGAAATTGTTTGGCGTTCTTTTCGGTCAAGTCGATTATGGCCATGCGTTGTCCCCTGTTGTATTCTGGTGTCAGCCTCACTTTGATCGTTCCCATGCTAGGGAACTCCCTTCTGATTGCCTCTTCCACCTCGGCAAGATCCGTGACGCAGTCAATGTCTCTTGTTTTGATTGTTGCCATCGGCTCGAGCTAGGCTATAGTTGCGCTTTTGCCGAGGACTTTCTTGACTGTGTCGCAGAATGCTTCCTTATTGTCGGCCTCGGCTCCAAATTCGACCAGTATGTGGCCCAACCGCGTTGGTCGTACTGCTTTAATGGCAGCATTGGTGTCTTCGGGCCTGACGTTTCCCGTGATGTCCCGCAGTACCTTCACGTAGGATATGCCATCTTGGGGTTTTACTAGCAGCGCCTGCTGCTGGGGTCTTCGTTGGGGCTTCTGTCTTTCAGGTCTTTTTTCTTGTTGGGCGTCCGTACATACTTTACTTTCTGGCACTTTTTGAAGAAGTTTCTTAGCGGCTTTCTTTGCTCATTTTGTAAGCACTGTCTAGAACCCGTGATCTGGTGCTCCACGCCCATCAAGTGCCTCTTCCTTCCTTCTTTTATTCTGATCTCCTTTGATTGGGCCAGATGCCATTCTTTTATTGATGTTTGATGGTGGAGCTATCTGCACGTGGCCTTTAAATTTCGTCCCCAGTACCTCTTTTGCTTTCTGCTCATCTTCAGCCTTAACCAGCTCCTCCGATAATGCCCTATGCAATTTAGGAGCTCCTCTAGTTCAAGGAGCCCAATCTTTGCTGCTTTGTTGATTTTTGGGGAGTCGCATGCAGATTGTGTTCTTTTCAGAACATCTCCCGCTTTTCAGAATAGGCTTTCCTCTTCATGTCACTGAGCGACTTGCTCGTTAAATTTATGTTACATTTTTTCCCCTTTCATTATTTTCATTATCAAACAATTTCTTGTTTCTTTGTTAATATAGCAAATTTATAATAAAGAAAAATGTTAAATTGAATTTTCTTCCAGCTTTGAAAATTCGGTAAATTTAAAATATACTAATAAAAAATGTAAATTGTCTTTTCTTTTAACGTTGAAATATTTCGAATTTATAATATGTAAATAAAATAATGTGAGTTGGCATTCTTTGCCAACGTTCAAATATTGCAAATTTATAATATATAAAATAGAATCAAGTAGATTGATAATATAGGTTCTTCAGTTAAGAACGTATTAGTACATAAATAAATTTCAATAAATCAATTGTGAGGCATGCTGTCTGGCTAGTGGTACCGTCTTATTAAAACCACACATCGTTGATGTCGAGTTCGTCCACTTCTGGCCACAAATAATCTTCCGACATAACATGACAGCGCACTCTGTTGACGGTAACATGACGGTCGTCTCCATCCACGGAAAAATCCACCTGGTATGAAAACTGCGAATATACGCTACAGTCAAAGTTAAAATTTCCACTTACACTCCGTCAATTGACTCAGGCTGGCGTTTTTGATGCAATCTCTCCCGAAAAGATGAACACATTCCCAACATGTCATCAGAATTTAGTAGACTCAACGGCAATATCTACCGCTTACGTATATAACAGAAGAGTTATGACCAAACCATGAAATTGCCGACAACTTTGAAATAATCAATAACTCCTCGCCAAACAATCACTGATCACCGCAATTTACTTAGGAGTATCGTTTAAAATATGGAATCGAGGGTTAAATGGAAAACCCGAACTAAAATTCTGTTTTCAAGGAGAAATTTTTACTTGTTCGCTAAATCACTTTTCCACTTTTTCCTTGTTCCCCTTATTTAGCTTTATGCACGCTATTTTCACGTTCAGACATTTCGGATGTCTTCTCGAAAAGGAAACAGACTCGCGCACAAATTCCACTAACTATTGACGAGATTCATTTTTTCGTTCAAGTCCAATTCCAAATTCGCCCAAGATGAGCTCCTGCTTTATCTCATCATGCATGCTGGATCCGTTACCGAGGCGGCGATGGTGGATTGAGTTGCCAGTGGAATGCTCGAATCGCTTCGCGGAAATTTATTGCAACAATAGTCCACGTGGCTTAGTGGTTAGAGCACTAAGCCCGTAAGCCGAAGGTCTCTGGTTCAAGTCTCGTTGGCGTTAACGAGATTTAATTCGAGTGGTACTTCGGATAGACTATAAGCCTGTTCAATTATGATACGTGCTGCTTTAAAATCAGAACGTATCGCAGCTGGGTGGACGGATACACGGCCAAAGCGTGATAATGATCATATCACCTTGTAGAGCGCCGATACATTCGATCATGACAATGAGATACTCTACCTATCTCTAAGCAAAGGCCCGAAAGGGGCTATAGGGCTACAAAGAAAGGAAAGAAGAAATTTATTGCAACATCGGCCAATAACTTTCATAAGGGCTTTCTTATCAGCAACATGATAGTGGGGGTGGGGATGGTGAATATCTAGTGATGAATGGACGAATGAGTTTGTATTCAAAATGGTCTGGTCAAGTGCAAAGTCGGACTGAACGCGAACTGCTGCAACACTGGCCATTGCTATTTATTTTTGGTTTGATAACAGAATGAATCAATTCATTTATCTTGATGGTGCGCATGTCCAGTAATTTGACCCAAAGTTTTATTTAATTTCAAATAGAAGATTAGACGAGTACATGCATGAGTACTTATGAAAATATTTATTCGGAAATTCTTGATTGAGATCCATTTCTAAATAGAATGATTTACAGACATATAAAGTTTTGTAGGGATAGTGATTATTTGGAGGATTTTGTTTCAATTATTAGAGGAAAATACAATTCATTTGAAGAAAGTGTATATGTTAGGAAACTTTTGATACGGAGAATAAAGCATTATTTTAAAAAAATTTTCGTGATGGCACATTGAGTAGTTTGCCTAGACAGACTACTCGATTAGTACAGATCCTTTCAAAGAACTACTTAAATATCTACTTTTATTTAAATTAATCATACTAATACAATTTTACTGGCGATTATTAGCAAAGTTCAACGAATTCCAACCTAGAAGTTATTTGTTATTAGATCTACCTCCATGATTTTTTCACCTATTACTTTTTGCTGCTCATCTTCTGCTATTCATTAATACATTCAATCAAGTGTTAATAACATATAACTTAAATGATGGTTTGGGAAAAATGACACAATTTTATGCTATATTATCTTTTAAAACGGCCACCAATTTTTTTTGCGTGAACGAATTTCACCGATTGAACAAACTCTCAAAGATATTCATCATGAATATAACTCCTGAAACGTTCATGCAAATCGTAGCAAACCCGTAGTGTCTGAGTCGACTAAAAGTGCATATTTTCGCAAAGTCTCAATGATTTTTTCACCTTTTACTTTTTGCTGCTCATCTTCTGCTATTTGTTAATAAATTCAATCAAGTGTTAATAACATATGACTTAAATGATGGTTTGGGAAAAATGACACAATTTTATGCTATGTTATCCTTTAAAACGGCCACCAATTTGTTTTGCGAGAACGAATTTCACCGGTTGAACAAACTCTCAAAGATATTTATCATGAATATAACTCCTGAAACGTTCATGCAAATCATAGCTAACCCGTAGTATCTGAGTCGATTAAAGGTGCATATTTTCCCAAAGCCACGTACGTATAGTTGCTGCTGTAATGCAGGAAAATTAACACCCAAATAACTTTGTTAGACACTATTCAATTTTACTGAAATTCTCAGTAATGATTAAACTTGTAAATTGACATTTGCGTATTGGATTTCGCTGAATCTGAGGGTGCCCTTACGATTTCATTCAAGAAAATGTAAAATAGATAAATCAGCTCATTACTCACAAAGTTGAGCGAATTTTGATTTCTGGCATATTTGTTGTCGTTGTGCTGATAAAGGTCTGCACTCGTGATTTTGCTCAGATTTTCCAGACGAAAGATATCCAATAATGAGGGGGTGTGTACCAAAATTTCGTGCATTTCCCCTTCTCCTGCCCTCTTCGACATAGTTAAAGTAATTTTAAGTCCTGTTTTAAATAATCTCATTGAAACCTATCATATGACATCCTGCTTGCCTGCCTCTGATCAAAATTTTTTTTTGAATGTAACATCTATATGGGGGGACCCCTTCAAACTCTGTGGCATTTTTCTTCACGCCCAAAACTTTCTAGAAGTCTGTTCATGTCAGTGAACTATTATAGCTTAAGCATCATAAATCCACAAATTCATGTCAGTGAACTACTATAGCTTAAGCATCATAAATTTTACCTTTATTTCATTAACTTAAAGTCATTCAACTGCAGTTCAATAAATTCATTCACTGTAAGCAAATTCCGCTAAAAATATTTATTAAACAAAATTCCGTCCAAACTTGTAACCAATTGAACTTTTCAAAGTTCAACTCAATCTTTCTGCAATCACGCAAAATTCCAATTGAAATTGCACAACACAAATGTTAACAAACTTTAAATCAATCACCTCATGATTATGCTTACTTGTAAATTAAAAATTGTATATATAGATTGTAAGACAATAAAGAAATTACTCCAGTTTTACGAGTTGCGTTCACCTTAAACAGTCGTTGTCTTCAACTTAAACATTTGGTCCGTCGAGCAAAATATTACCTAAATTAATAGAATTATTTTCAGATTTACAAGCAGACAAGATGGCAAATAAAGCAGATAAAGTACAGAGCTTGAATTTGGCAGCAACAAAGCGGATAATTTCAAACTACAGGAAAGATAGCGAAAGCAGGCATGGTTTGGCGTACTTCGAGACGAGATTGGAGAAGCTGCGGGAACAATGGGGAATTTGTGAAGAGAAGCATGCTGAAGTACACCAAACATTGGAGAAGGATAAGGAAACATTGGCATTGTACGTCGAAGAATACGAAGCGTTGGAAAACTTGGTACTGGAATATATAACGCTATTTCGTAGCAAGATTTACGAGTACAAGGGAACGAGAGAATCAACGTCAGTAGATTCAGTGAAGTTGGAACGGATTCGAATCCCAACGTTCAACGGGCAGTATTCGTCATGGTTTGGGTTCCGGGATCTGTACAAAATTATGGTGCACGAGAATTCTCAACTGACTTCAGTGCAAAAGCTACAGTATCTCCGGAACGCAGTCACAGACGACGCAGAAAAGCTGATTAGCCATCTTAGTGTTACCGAGGCTAATTATAGCGTTGCATGGAAGTTGTTGTGTGAACGCTATGATAATCATCGAGCCATTGCACAGGAGGTATTGCAACGGTTCTGGGATATACAAAGGTGTGGTACCAACGACATCAATGGCTTCAAACGGGTGCTGGACGTAACGCATCAACTGGAGGCATGTTTACAAGCAATAGAAGGGGAATCGTTTGATATCATTACGATCTTCATACTAAATCAGAAGTTAGATGAAGACACCCGAAAAGAATGGCATAAAGAGATTAGTGGAATCACGAGTATGCCAACTCTTTCAACGTTTTTGGACTTCATACAGAAACGCCTTATAATGCTTGAAGCTCTATCGGGCAGCTCAAAGTCAACAGGCAAAAGAGTGGTTACCTTGCATACGGCACCAGTAGAGGTCAGGCAGTGCTGCCCAAAATGCAAGGCAGGACATCGACTTTTGAGTTGCGAATCTTTCAAAAAGCTGGAACTTTCGGCTAAGCGAAATCTTGTTTCAGCGAAACAACTGTGTTTCAACTGTCTTAGTGATAAGCACAAAGTCACTAGTTGCACATCCAAACACAAATGCAAGGTGTGTGGAAAGCGCCATCATACATTGCTCCACAGCGAAGAGGTTAAGAAAACAGCAAGTAACACCGTCGAAGTTAAGGCACAATGTGCGCAAGCCAATCATGCGCACAAGCATACGAATGTTCTGTTATCAACGGCAATTATTCGCGTACAAAGACGTTCTGGTGAGATAGTGACATTACGTGCTCTTCTCGACACTGGAGCACAACGATCGTTCATCACCGACTCAGCGGTAAGGTATCTTGGGATCCAGACTAAAAAAGTAAATGGTTCAATTCTTGGCGTAGGAGGAAAACAGAAAATTCCAACTAACGGGATGGCATCGGTCATTGCAGTGGTAGAGAACGAAGATGGGATACCAGAAAACATAAAATTCAAGCCACTTGTATTGGAAAAGATCACAGCGTCAATTCCTTCAGTTCGAGTGGCTCATATACTGCCAGACGGGGTGCAGCAATCAGATTTGGCAGATCCATCGTTTAACATTCCATCTGAGATCGATGTATTAATCGGTGCGGACGTGTATGGTCGCATTTTGTTACCAGACTTCCATCCAGGAAACCCAAGTGCGCAAAGAACAAAGTTTGGCTGGGTTCTTTTTGGTCCAACTGCCTCTTCATCCTCAACAAAGTCTGTTAATGCTTTGGTTTCATTTGAAGAGTTTGACAACCACTTGAAGCAGTTCTGGGAGATCGAGGATGTAGCAGAGGAAAAATCGGTAACTACTGATGAGCTACGAGCCGAGAAACATTTCGCTGAGCATACAAAGCGTACAGATTGTGGACGATACGTAGTTAGTCTTCCGTTTAAAGCCCGGGAAGATTTGTCTCTCTGTGAAACAACTAAAATTGCTTACACGCAGTTTCGAAGATTGGAGCAAGCACTGATTCGAAATCCTGATTTGTACAGTCAATATAAGGAGTTTATGGCAGAATACCTAAAGCTGGGTCATATGCAAGTCGTACCGCCAGGGAATATTCATTCAAAGCCTTCCTACTACTTACCACATCATGCAGTCATGAAAAGCAGTAGTTCCACTACCAAACTGAGGGTTGTTTTTAATGCATCACAGAGAGGATTAGGAGGGAAGTCTTTAAATGACATATTGCTAACAGGACAATCCATTCAACAAAACATTCTTCATGTACTCATGCGATGGAGGCAGCACCGCTACGTCATGGCTGCAGACATCGAGAAAATGTACCGCCAAGTATGGATCAGGGAAGAAGATATGGACTTCCAGCGCATACTCTGGCGTTTCAAGCCAGAAGATCCTATTCAGCACTATCAATTAAAGACTGTCACATATGGAACATCGAGTGCACCATTCTTAGCCATCAGAACACTCCATCAGTTGGCAAAGGACGAACAGGCAAGGTATCCTGAAGCTACTGAAGTCATTCTAAGGGATTTTTACGTTGACGACGTACTGACAGGTGCAGGGGAGCTAGACACACTTATGAAGTTACAGAGTGATTTGCGACATGTCATGCAAACTGGAGGCTTTCATCTCCGCAAATGGACATCAAATCATCCTGACCTGTTAAAACATGTTCCACTTGAAGACCGAGAAACACAAACAGCATTTGACATCAGCCTCAAAGGAGCCGTGAAAACACTGGGACTGCAATGGCATCCTGAAGAAGACCAGTTTACCTTCTCAATCAATAGAAGCATTCCTCAGGAAACCACAAAACGTAACGTGCTTTCCGAAGTATTTAAACTTTTTGACCCATTAGGCTGGATTCAACCATCCATAATCATTGGAAAGATCACAGTACAGAAGTTATGGCTTATGAAGGTCGACTGGGATGAGACAATACGCGAAGAAGACATACAGGACTGGCTCACCGTACATAAACAACTACCAGCTTTAAACAAACTGAAGATTCCACGGTGGATCGGCTGCTCCAACCAAACCCAAATTGAGCTACATGGTTTCTGCGACGCATCGTCAAAAGCATACGCCGCTGTCATCTACATCAAGGCTAAATCCTCAACTACTACTGTCACGCTTGTCACATCCAAGGCAAAGGTGGCACCCGTTAAAACGTCAACCATTCCCCGTCTTGAGTTGTGCGGAGCCGAATTACTTGTAGATCTTATGGATCAAGTTGTTCAAGCACACGGTTGGAAACACGTTCCGAAATTTTATTGGACCGACTCATCAATTGTACTAGATTGGATTCGGAGTCCCGCGTCTAAGTGGAAGGTTTTTGTTGCCAATCGAGTTGGACGTATTCAACAAAAGAGCAACATGGAACAATGGCATCATGTTGCAACCAAAGATAATCCTGCAGATTTTGCGTCTCGGGGTGTCTTTCCAAAGGACCTACTAAACTTAACTCAATGGTGGAATGGGCCCAGCTGGCTCAAAGCCTTTACTGTAAATTCTTCTAGTCCCGTAAAAGCCCACGTCGTCACATTATCAATTGACAAAACTACAGCGGAGCCAGAGATTCTACGACGGTTCTCATGCATTAAAAAATTGAAACGATTTGTTGCTTTATCACTACGTTTTAAGCACAATACACAAAAACCATCCCTCAAACGAACCGGAGATCTTACAAAAGAAGAATTGGAAAATGCAGAAACACTCTGCATTCGACTAGCCCAAGGTCACACATTTCACGAAGATATCCGACATCTACAACGATCGAACAGTGTATTAGCTACAAGTAGTCTACGAGCATTGGCGCCATGGATCGACACAGACGGTGTTCTACGAGTAGGTGGACGAATCTACCATGCACTTATTGGCGAAGAAGCCAAACACCCAGCCATAATCCCAAAAGGGACCTTAGCAGAGCTTCTCATAAAAAACGCCCATCAGCAAACACTTCATGGAGGAGTCCAGCTAACGTTAAGTACCCTACGTTTAAAATATTGGATTCTCTCTGGCTACACGTTGACACGTGGTATTCTTAAGAATTGCTTACCGTGCTTCAAGATGACGGCCAAACCAGTTGAACAGCTTATGGGTAATTTACCACCATCTCGAGTACGGTTTGAGAAACCCTTCATGGAGACAGGTGTCGATTACGCAGGCCCACTCAACCTACGTTGGAGTTCAGGACGTGGATCGAAGACCATTAAAGCGTATGTGGCCGTATTCGTCTGCATGGCTACCAAAGCTTTTCACCTCGAGCTGGCATCGGATTTGTCAACACCAACTTGCTTAGCGGCAATCCGGAGATTTATCGCCAGACGAGGGATATGTCGTACACTCTACAGCGACTGTGGCACAAACTTCCGTGGAGCACAAAAACACCTGCAAGATGAATATGTCAACGTAACACGAAAGGCAGGAACAGAGCTGGCGCAAGAAGGTATCGAATGGAAGTTCATCCCTCCTGGCAGCCCACATTTTGGGGGTCTCTGGGAAGCCGGTGTTAAGTCGATGAAACGACACCTCTATAAAACAATTGGCCAGCAAATTTTAGCAATGGAAGAATTCAACACGCTTCTCGCACAAATAGAAGCCTGCTTGAATTCTAGACCTCTGACTGACATAAGTTCTGATCCGTCTGATTTGAGCGCCTTAACACCAGGACATTTTCTTACTGGAAGCAACCTTTTTGAAATTAAAAGCGATCCCAGTGAGAGTAATGCTACGCTGCTCAAAAGATGGAAGCTGGTTCAATACATGAAACATTCGTTTTGGCATAGGTGGTCACGCGACTATTTGAACCGTCTACAACAACGACCGAAATGGCTCGCTCCACAACCAAATATCAAAGAAGGCGACGTTGTGTTAGTAAAAACTACTAACATACCATCCATGCGATGGCCTCTGGCAAAAGTAGTTGCAACTCATCCTGGAGAAGACGGTTTAGTGAGAGTGGTAACCTTGAACCTCAATGGGTACTTAACTAAACGTGCAATAGCCAAGGTGTGCAGTCTTCCCTTTAATCACGATAATAACCAAACATTGACTCCAGTAGCAGCTAAACCACCCTCACAACCTCATTTAAAAGCCACTACCACATCGACTAATTCTCCAAACGGGAAGCCAACCAACACCCCAAATAAGCGAAATTCACAAGAGGAGTGTCGAGTTGAACCAAAGCAAAAGAAAGCAAGATCAAACCCAGGCACCCTTGCGACCGTACTACTTTCAACCCTACTAACGCTAGGAACGTGTGTATCTCCAAGTTCAGCTACAGTCAGCATTTCCCCATTAAAAGGTGGACTATACATTGAGCACATTGGAGTGGCTAACCTGCTTCGAGGAGCTTTGCAACTTCATTTCAAACTACCTCTGGAGGATCTGAAGCTTGACGAGCAAAATATTAGAAAGGTCAATGAAAGCATACGAACGATGTGTACAGCCGCCAAGCAAGTTAACGACCAGATTCATTGTTGGGATCTCTATGAACATCTTTCCGAGCTGTGCCACGAATCCTTAGAGCGCATCAATACAATACATTTTTTGCATTCTCGAAAAACACGAGGGATTCTTGGGCAAATGCTAACATCATTATTCGGTGTGAACGATGAGGTTATTATGGACGTCAACAACCTTGGTGAAAATCAGGAAAAACTGAAACAGCTGGTGCTAAGACAAGGAAAAATTGTGCTTAAAGCAACAAGTACCCTAAATACAACTGCTTCAAGAATCAACAACCAACTTACACGCTTTTCAGAACAACTCCACCGAGGATTGAGTGAGATCCAAAAATCAAAGAAATGGTTTTCGAAAATTGACCATAACCAGCTGAACATTCGGTTTTTGGCACTCTATCAACATGCCAGAAACTATATAAATGACTTATTCCACAAATACGACAGCATCTTGCGAACCATCTACATGAAATCTGGACTATGGGAATGCATAAAACTAGCGGAATTGGAGTCAGCCATCTATAACCTTCAACCTCTGTTATCCGCTCATCTTGAAATTTTACACGCCACAACATCAAGAGTCACAACCTCTTATGAAGGAGATCACCTACACATTAGTGGTCAACTACCGATAATCGACAATCGCAGATACGATCTAGTCAAGGCATCTGCGATTCCCATTCAAGAAAATAATAATATTTTCACTATATTCGAAATCAATTCATCCCTGCTCGGCATCAATTATGACGACGAGCTCTACTTTGAAACAAATGAAAATGAGGTATTCAACGCACAAAAAATCAATACCCACCAATACTTGCTTGGGATGACTACACTTATCGATATTAAAATGCGACCTAATTGTATAATTCGAGAAGTTTATAATTCTTATGCAGGTACACGGTGTCCTACAAAAACGTTTCAACTACATAAACCTGTGTGGAAGCAACTTACAAGTCCTAATTCTTGGCTCTTCGCTACTCCACACCCTGAACCTGCACAAACTGTCTGTCACGGCACGAGAAGTAATATTATTCTGAACGGCACTGGAATCCTGAGCAACACCTGATTGTACTATATCAGCAGCAGAGTACATCCTCGCTCCCCAATTATACAAAGATGTCGAGTTTCCAGTCGATGTTACACCATTCATCCCAACCCGCAATGTGACCGAACACTCAACGATTAAATTTTACCTAAACACCTCGTCTATCGTCCCGACAGCGAATGAATTTACTGCACTTATCAACGAACAAGAAAATCTTCTCTCATCCTTCGAAAGTTCTCATTGGAAGACGATACAACACCATGGGATAACCGCTGGCATCACTGTCACAACCACTTGTTTAGTTCTAGGCTCCGCTCTGATGATCTATCTAATCCGGAAGCGATCATCACAAACCATCAACGCAACAAACATCCCAACGAGCACCAACATCCAGACACGAAACACGTCATCGAAATCAACCTGGTTTGATGAACACCAATTATAAACCGGAAACAACTCGAGGGGCCCGGCAATGTTCATGTCAGTGAACTATTATAGCTTAAGCATCATAAATCCACAAATTCATGTCAGTGAAATACTATAGCTTAAGCATCATAAATTTTACCTTTATTTCATTAACTTAAAGTCATTCAACTGCAGTTCAATAAATTCATTCACTGTAAGCAAATTCCGCTAAAAATATTTATTAAACAAAATTCCGTCCAAACTTGTAACCAATTGAACTTTTCAAAGTTCAACTCAATCTTTCTGCAATCACGCAAAATTCCAATTGAAATTGCACAACACAAATGTTAACAAACTTTAAATCAATCACCTCATGATTATGCTTACTTGTAAATTAAAAATTGTATATATAGATTGTAAGACAATAAAGAAATTACTCCAGTTTTACGAGTTGCGTTCACCTTTAACAGTCGTTGTCTTCAACTTAAACAAAGTCATAACTTCTGACAGTTGCACAAGATTTCATGGCTTTCGCTTCTATTGCCTCGGAGAAAAACTGCTGTGACATACAGACTGACGGACACTAATGATTGTGATAAATATTGAAGCTTGTAAAAATTCCTATTTGATAGTATAACCACATTTACCTGTTTGTATACTCTCTCTAGTATATGAACCCAAGATGGTTAAGAACTTAGATGACTCAGCAAAAAATTTTATTTAGTTTTCACCAATTATCTCGGTAACGGTGCTTCGCATTTAAAAAAAAGAGAAGACCAAAGTTAAAACTCATAAAAATCTCTGTTAAATTGGATATTTACATTTACCTCTCTTACCACTTCTATGTACTACAATTTACAAGATAGAAGTATGCTAAATTAAAATGTAATCAAATTTCCTCCAAATATTGCATAAAAATTCCTTCGTGTTATTGCCTCTGAAACGTAAGAACAAAAACTAAGCAAGAATTTCGAAATAAAAACCACAATATCGATTTGTGACGATTCGCCCCCGCAGAGGTGGTAATATTCCATATGCTTTATTTTTTTTTTGTGGTAGGGAGGTGAATGCCATTTATGCGCAGAGTGTGGGACTCCCATGCGCGACTGGAGTACCCACTAAACACCTCCCTTGTCAATCTGAGAACCCAGCCTGGAACCGTTTGACACATTACTTCGGGCCAGGTCTCGTTTTGTTACGCCGTGGTGTGCCTTCAAGCTGAGGAGTCCCTTTTCTAGCGGGAGGGGAGAGGGGAAGAGGAAATGCCAGAAGAGCGATCCCCCAGCCCCAGCTCCCCCGGCTGCTGTGAGTCCCTTGTATATTTTAGGACTGCCCGAACATAATGCACCACCTGGTTCCATTTGTCAACCGATTCGAGCATCACCGCAACTATATTATCCGGGGTGAGCTCTTCCGTCTCCCTGTAGAGTTCCCTTTGCAGCCTGACCCATTTTGTATACGCAAAAAATGTGTGACAGGCATTGTCCTCCTCTCCTGGGCAAAACCGACAATCGGGAGACCGTGACTTACCGATCTTGTGCAGGTAAGACTGAAAACACCCGTGCCCGCTCAAAAGCTGGGTCAGATAGAAGTCAGTCTCACCATGCCTTCGATTTAGCCACGGTCTCACATCTGGGAAGAGGCGCGCAGTCCACCTTCCCTTCGTGCAATTCACCCAAGATTGCTGCCAATCGTTGAGTGAGCGCTGTCTCTCCTCGCGGACAACCATCTCCCTCGCATCCTCGTTTCGGCGCAGGTAAATAGCGCTACGCTCCCTAGCAAGGAAGGCGACAGGTATCACGCCTGCAATAACTCTCACCGCCGAGTCGGAGACTGTTGGATACGAAGATGCAATTCTCAGTGCTCCTCTTCTCTGTACCTGTGCCAATCGTTTTCGGTATACCTCCTTGCTGAGAGCGTCGCCCAATACCTCTGCTCCGTACAGTCGTACCGACCCTACAGCACTCATCAAGAGGCGTCTTCTTGATGGGCTGGGTCCCCCTACGTTGGCCATAAGTCGACTCAGGGCCGATATTCCCGCAGCAGCCTTCTCAGCCGTTGCCCTGATTTGCTCAGAGAAACTCATCTTCGAGTCGATCAGTAGCCCCAGGTACTTCACCGCTGGCTTCGATTCGATTTTAATGTCTCCAATACTGATCATCCTTACTCTAGGGATTCTCTTTTTTGTCAAGATGACCACTTCGGTTTTCTCCAGTGCTAAACTGAGCCCGCGAGCAGTCATCCAGTCCCTCATTCGGTGCATTAGCATACCTAGCCTAAATTGTGCTTGTTCAACGGTGCTTCCAGCGACCAGAGCCGCAACATCATCCGCACAGCCAACCAAGCGCGACTCATCTGGCATCTCAAGTCTCAGTATCCCGTCGTAAGACACGTTCCACAGGTCTGGACCAAGGATAGATCCCTGGGCAACACCCGATGTAATTTCCATCCTTCGTTGGCCCTGTGTCGTGTCGTAGAGCAGGGTTCGGTCCTTTAGGTAGTTCCTCAAAAGCCACATTAGATATACTGGAACTTGAAAAGGGTTTTCCAGCGTGTCCAGAATATCCACCCATCTAGCGGAGGTGAAGGCATTCCTGACGTCGAGTGTCACCAACAGGACGATCCGTCGCTTGGTGCGACTATATGCCTCTGCCTTTTGGACCGCGTTCACCACCTCTGCAATCGCATCAATGGTAGAACGTCCTGCTCTAAAGCCGTACTGCCGAGAAGATAGGTCCCCAGCAGCACGAATCACGTCAGTGAGTCTTCCCTTGATGAGTTTCTCTAGCACTTTCCCAGCCGTGTCTAGCATGCATAACGGGCGGTATGCAGACGGCGATCTGGGATTTACCTTCCCCTTGCTGATCAGCACGAGCCTCGCCACCTTCCATCGTACCGGGAAAACCCCGTCCCGTAGGCAAGCGTTGAATGTGCTGAGCAGCAAGTCAGGACAATGGTGATAGACGAGCCGCAACACCTCAACTGGAACACCATCAGGACCTGGAGCCTTCCTCTACTGCTGTTTTACCATGGACAGTGTTAACACGGACGGGATGGGCGGGAAGAGCCCCCGCACTATCGCGTCCATGTTTTCCGTATCATGTATACAAGGCTTCCGTCGGGCACCAAGTTTCCCCATGACCAGCTTGTAGCCAAGGCCCCACGGATCCTTGTTCACATTGTCCACTAGGTCTTGCCAGCAGCGAGCCTTGCTACTATTGATCAGTTTGCGAAGGCATTTCCTGGCCGACTTATATGCTACCACCCAGTTGCATGCCTGTGACATTCCCTTCACTTTTCAGCGATTTCAGTTGACCACCAGTACACTGGGGGCTTGCCGTGCCGGGGTCTTTGACGGGGCATAGAAGCGCAGTAAGCAGTCGTAATGATGCTCATAGTAGAGTTCACCACGTCTTGAGTTGCCAGTTCTTCTGTCCCCTCCGAAGCTCCCTGCAGCGGCTCACCTGCTGTGAGAACCTTGACGAACGTCTCGACGTCCATCCTTCCGATGTTCCATCCAGTTGTAGAAGGCCGAGAGCACGGACGTCGGGAGACAGCATCACTTATCTCAAGCAAAATGCACTGATGCACACTGGCTGAGTAGTCCTCTAATACTTTCCAGTTGTGTATCCTCCGTACTAAGGACTCCGAGGTGAATGTCACGTCCGGTATGGTTCCCTCACAGCCAATACGGTGGAAAGTCGGCGTATTTCCGGAGTTTAGTACGACGAGGGCCGTCCTGGCCGCCATTTCCAGGATTCGATTTCCCCGCGGATCCGTCCGAGGCATGCCCCATTTGATTGCTTTAGCGTTGAAGTCGCCCCCAACGAGCACTTTGGCCTGTGCGTTCGAGACAGCACCCTCCAAAGCATTAAGCTTGGCTTGGAAGGATGACAACGATTCGTTAAGCTTGGTACACACTAAAGAAGGTGATCCCTGAGCACCCAACCCACACGAAACCATCCCCCCTTCCACAACTCTCCACTTGAAAGTCACTGTTCCGAACCCAGATGGCGGCAGTACCGGTTTCATCAGAATACCACAATGCAGGACTTTTATTATGGTGTTGTTCACTCAGCAGCAAGAAGTTGGCTTTCATGTCCCTCGCAAATTGCTCAAGCAGATTTTGGGCGGTTGAACTGCAGGATGCGGGTCATCGAAGCTCTGATTTTGCCTTGTCTAGGGCTTCCTGGAACACCTGGCATTTTCCTGATCCCAAGACATGTCCAAAATCAGATTTTGGATCTGCATCCTTGCAAAGAATACAGTGTGCCTCCTTCGTGCACTCTTTTCTTTTATGTCCCATTTCACCGCATTTGTAACATAGGGAACTCCTATCGGGTCCTTTGCATACTTGTGTGGTGTGACCATAACCAAGGCATTTGAAACATTGAAGAGGCGTTGCTCTTTGTCGTATCCTACCGACAACCCACCCTATTCGTACTTTGCCCTTGTTCAGGAATTGTTCGGCCTCCTTTTCGGTCAAGTCAATTATAGCCATGCGTTGTCCCCTGTTGTATTCTGGTGTCAGTCTCGCTTTGATCCTTCCCACACTAGGGAACTGCCTTTTGATGGCTTCTTCTACCTCGGCTAGATCCGTCACGCAGTCAATGTCTCGTATTTCGATCGTTGCCATCGGCTCGAGTGGGGCTATATTTGCGCTTTTGCCGAGGACTTTCTTACCTGCGTCACAAAATGCTTCTTTATTGCCGGCCTCTGCTCCGAATTCTACCAGTATGTGGCCCGACCGCGTTGGTCGTACTGCTTTAATGGCAGTATTGGTGTCTTCGGGCCTTACGTTTCCCGTGATGTCCCGCACTACCTCCGCGTAGGATCGGCCATCTTGGGGCTTTACGAGTAGTGCCTGCTGCCGGGGTCTTCGTCGGGGCTTCTGCCTCTCCTGTTTTCAATCAGGTCCTTTTTCTAATTGGGCGTCCGTGCGAACTTTACTTTCTAGCTTTTTTTGAAGGAGTTTCTTTGCGGCTTTCTTCGCTCCTTTTGTAAGCACTGTATGGAACCCCTGATCTGGTGCTCCACGCCCATCAAGTGCCTCTTCCTTCCTTCTTTTATCCCGATCTCCTTCGATTGGGCTAGACGCCATTCTTTTATTGACTTTTAAGGATTGACCTATCTGCATGTCACCTTTGGATTTCACCTCAAGCGCCTCTTTAGCCTTCTGTTCGTCTTCGGCCCTTAACCAGCTCCTCCGATAGTGCCCTATGCAAGTTCAAGGAGCCCAATCTTTGATGCTTTGCTGATTTACGGGGAGTCACATGCAGCTTGTATTCTTTTCAGAACATCTCCCGCTTTTCGGAGTAGTCTTTCTTCTTCGTATCGCTGGCCCGCAATTGTACCTCGCAACCATCCTTAGGAGAGGTTATCGCGTTCCCTTTCCAAGTGCAGTACTTCAGCCACATTTTCAACGTTGCTGTTGCGTTCACGCGGTGTCTGGTCACTCTTTGCTTTTCGTGCCATAATGTCCTTGTTGGCTTCTGGATTTTGCGTTGCAATATCGGGATTTGCACCCTTGCATCGGTCGCTTCGGTGACAATCGCAGCAGTGACAATCGAATTTTCGGTGATCGTTATGTTATTTCCCACCGCTCGAACACCTGAAGTGTCCTACAGAGTTTCCCGCTCCTCCTTAATAGGATGCTCGGGCATTCGCATCATTTTTCTGCTGCGCCCGAATGCCACAGAAATCTCAGTCTGAACCAGACTGTTTGCTATTCTCCGTTTTTTGTCCGTCTTCACTGTCGTCGTGTTAGTCTTCGTTTTTGTCGTTGTTACTACCGCTCGCGATGTACTGTTGACATCCTGGCTGCAACCGCTGGTTGCGTCGTCGTTATATTTTGTTTCGTTTTTTGGATGTTTTTAATATTTTGATTTTGTTTGCTCCAGTTCTGTTGGGTCCCCCCTCGGAGCCGCTATCTCCGTTCGTGTGTGTAGTTGCCATTTTGGTCCCATAGTTATCTTTGCAGAGCAGGAAGGCCATGCGAGGGTTGGCACAAGCCCTGTTACGCGTCTTGATTTCAAGACGATATTCCCAATTAAGCAATTATCGCCTTGGAATTGTTTCCGAGAAGGCTTGTAATGATGGCTTAATTGGGCATTGCGGCGGGGGCCTTGGGGTCGCGGCTGACCCGTGGAGACGGGGTAGGTTGGCGCCACTCGTCAACCCGTGATATGCCCCCGGAGCCACTGATGAGTTTGAGCTCCCGGAACGAAACACTAAGGAAGAGAAGCGCAACGGGAAATTTCAAAGCAAACACATGAAACTAAGGGAAAGCTAAATGATCCAAGATTAAGCAATTTTCTTATTCGTTTTCCCTACACTAAAAAAATTTAGAGGAAACCCAACGCTTCAACATCAACCACTTTTCCGTTTCTTTCTTTTTCACTACACTTCACGGGATTCCGCACTTCACCTGCGTCCTTTACGCGGAAAATCATTGCGACCACTCCACAAGAGAGTTCGCTGGCTGAAAATTTATATCCTGTTTATTAAAAAAAAGAAACGGAAGAAATTCTAGTATATGAAAGTCAATATAATCACAATAAAAAAAAGAAAGATACTCTTAACTCTTCAATTATCTTCATCAACAAAATCTTTAGGGTTTTGCTAGGTACCTCGTTTTTCTGTTGCTTTATAAATCACGACCTGTGCAGCACGTTAGGGGCCCCTTTTCGTTGAACAATGAACTGAACCCACATAAAAAGAATATACACGCAATCCAATCTCCGTCATAAATTTGTCCGCTTAACTATTGAATGTTGCAGAAAGTCACTTCTTGTCCACTCAGCTAGCGATTATACTCCGAAAACACTTGTCCGCTCAACTTGTATCAGCAATCAATGGTGCGCTCAGCTCCGGCTTTCGTGTATCAAAATCCACCCGTTGAGTTAACCATAAAAAAAGAGAGCGCTTCGAACGTCGCTGGCCCTTTTATCACTTTTCACGCAACGGCTCTTCTTCAACGGCTACGTTCAAGTCACAGGCTGAGTTTTCTTCGGCACTGTTGCTCAACCTTCAGCCTTAGTGATGTCACAAACCAACTTTCAGCATAGTGGCGCTTCAGTATTCTCCCTAATTTGCGGTTCAAACATCTATTTGACCTTTAACCGGAGATGTTAGGAATATTTGTAAGACTATCGCCACTTCCACGTTCACAGGTAGATTAGCATCGCTGAGTAGAACATTTGGATTAGATGCGTTATTTCGGGTACTTTACGACGCATAATTTGGCGACAAATGTCGATTCACTTGGAAGCATTTTTTTTGTAGTTCGTTCTAGATGGAGCGAATGCTGTGACGAGACATAGTAAGATTTCAGAATTTGAAATACGAAAACGTTGTCGAATAAATGCTGCGCGGCGATACCAGTTAGATGTGCGTTATGCATACTAGATATCGGTTGGTTGTTGGCCATATATCAAAGTCCTACTTAATTCTAAGTCTTGGAGCTAAAAGTTTACTTTCCTTTACTTACTTTAACTTATTATCTCTGAGTATAATTCAAAATAAAGAGGTAAATTTACAATCATAATTCTGACTTTATTTTAACTTACTATTTCTGAGTATAATTCAAAATGAAAAGATGAATTTACAATCATAATTCTTACTTTACTATAACTTACTATTTCTGAGTACAATTCATGTTCAGGAAGTCAAAAGAAATAAAATTGCAATTAAAGTTCTTACCGGCTCTTCACCTCGTGGAGTGGTCTATAAAAATTCGTCATGTGTGCTCGGTGTTTACGCTGGAGTGCTAGAAACCTTTGTCAGTCGTGACATTTCCCCTCCTACCTGAAGTGGATTTCCTGGAAATCCGCTAACGATTGACATGCCAAAGCTATTCACTCTAAACATTCTTAAGGTGTTTTTTTTTTATCATCGTCTCATTGTTCGGTGAATGATGGAAGCCACGGCTAAGATTAACTTTACTATGTTATGTCTAACTGATCCACGCTACTACCGAAACGCCACCGATTCAGCCCTAACCGGCCGATTCTCATCGTGGTCTGCCACTGGGTGAAGCTACCTTGACCATCATAATTTTTCCTAAAGCCTATCCTTTATCCTAATCCTTTATTCGTGCAAGCTCCTAGGAACCTACCTCAACTACCCTTTCTTACATCTAGCCTACTCTCCTTATAATACCGTCTGTCCTGACACGCACCATTTAATCTCATATGCTACCCTTAACCTCTAACCTATAAAGAAAATAAAGCCTAATCCATCATTACTATTACCCTTAGCGCTAATAATCTACTTCGATTAACCTTATCGAGTTCTAGCTAGTTGATCCTCAAACTCTTTTTTTTTGGTTCGCGAGTAGACCATCGTTAATATTCAATGGTTTCTTCTTTAGCGATCGGCTTAACCCAACTCCAAAAAAAGAAGAAGACCATAAGAAGGAACCAAAAGGTAGGGTTGAAAGTAACTAAAAGAAACGTACGCCGACGATATATCTTAAAGACCTAAACTCCGTCATCCTTTTCACTGAAACCCTATGATGCTTTAATGAATGCTAACGCCCAACTAATATTTTACCTTCGCCCAAAGGCGAAACGCGAAACCATCCTACCAGCGAGAAAGGATACAATTAACAGGAGATGAGTGAAATTTTGAGCCAAGCACGATCATCCCGACTGTACTGCGTGCAAAAATAAAGGTAACATTTCGAATTCCGATTGTCTATTCCGTCGTCTGTTTAGTGATCTATAAACTTATTTTATCACTCCCACCACCAATCTTAATGATCTAGGAACTTATGATATAATCCCCACCAATAGCCAAAAAAACAGAGTTAAAGCTGGGTACTTTTTTCCTGGATGACTACAGCTAACTCAATATGTCTCTATCCTAAGCCTATACGTTCTAGCGCATTCTACCATTATTCCCTACAACTACCTTTCCCCGAATTTTATCATGAATAAAAAGAGAAACTCGCAGCTTATTTTTTTTCACCCTGATTGCTACCTTGCGATGGTTGACTTAATGTGTAGTCCCATAACTATTATTCTTGCGAGAAGAATGAACTTATTATCTACTCAATGAATTTATCATCTACCCATTAACCAGCTTACAATACTATCTTAGTGGGTATCTTAATGATTACGTTCCACACAAACTCATTCTTCAGTATTCCCGGCTCTTGGCCTATTTCTGGCATCAAGACTGATAAGGCTTGAGGTCTTTAATATTCCAACAGCCTGCCTCGCAATCTTGCATATCTACTAGTCGGTATATGTTCGAAGAATCCCTGCTATAAATTTTGAAGGGTCCTACATACTCTGTGGTCAGCTTTGCAGAAAAATATCGTGCTGCATCGGATACCACATAATTACGCCTCCAGACAAGGTCTCCAGTATGAAATGATAGATTCCGTTTCCTTATTGTACCGATGAGCTCCGCGTGTAGCTGCTTCACATAGACGGCGTTGCACTTCTTCTCGCAGTTGTCTTAGCAGTTCCGCTCGCTTCCTTGGGTCATTTTCTGTTACTCCTTCATGAGGTGAGACAGGACCGCCCCGTGCTACCACCATTTCCCGCCCAAAGTTGACAAAATAAGGAGTTACTTCCATCGTTTCGTGTGTATACGTCCGCAGTGCACACTCAACTTTGGCCAGGTCTTTATCCTTTCTCCGGTGATTATCGCTTACATAGCATCTCAGCATTCTCTTGATGTTTTGGTTAATCCGCTCAGCGGGATTGGCTTGTGGGTGGTAGAATGCTGTGAACTGAATGGAGGTTCCATACGAGGCCAATAGGTTGTGCAACTCCTTTGAACGGAACTGGACTCCATTGTCACAGATTAACAGCCGGGGGACACCAAAGAGCATAAAGACGCGTTCCTCTAGAGTTCGTGCTACTACTGCCGCCGTAGCCTGTCGAAGCGGAAAAACCAAAGCAAACTTGCTGAAGTAGTCTACCACGGTTAAGATCTAGGTGTTCCCCTGTGAGGAGCGAGGCAGAGGCCCCACTAGGTCGATGCACAGCATCTCCCAAGGTTCCTTAGCTTAACCCGCTCGGGATACCATTATCCTCGGTGCTCGCTTTCGCTTCACTTTCGTTGCCTGGCATACTTTACACCTAGCCACGTATCGCTGGATGTCAGCCCTCATTTTAGGCCAGAAATATTTTTGGGCTATACGGTCGTACGTTTGACTGGCACCCATATGTCCAGCCGTAGCATCGCTATGACCACTTTGCAAAACCTGGTTCTGGTCCTACTTTGGTACCACCAATTTCCAGGAATTGCCACGTAGCTCTGAATACCGATCAGGAAGATTTTTCCAGAGTCTTCCCTCCGTAATTTGCCATTTCACAAATTTTTCTGGATTTCGATCAACCTGTCCACGCATTTTTTCGACCCACTTATCTTTCTCCTCGTAACCATCATTGACCGATTCTATCATTGGGACTGCCCGAGACAACGCATCTGGGACTAGATGTTCCTTGCCTTTCCGCTGGACCACAACAAAATCGAATTGTTGTAATCTCACGGCCCTCCGAACCAATCGACCAGTAGGATCTTTAAGGTTGTTGAGCCAGACTAGGGAGTGGTGATCTGTTATCACCTTAAAATGAGTCCCTTCTATATACGGTCGAAGCTTCTCCACCGCCCATAACACCGCAAGGCATTCCTTTTCGGTAGTGGAGTACTTTCTTTCAGCCCTGCTAAGTGACCGACTCAAGTAACATATCACCTTCTCCCCGTCCGGAAAAGTCTGGCTCAACACAGCTCCCAGGCCGACATCCGATTGTACATTAAACGGTAAGTTGAAGTCTGGACATCTTAGTATTGGTGCTGTTGATAATTTCAACTTACATCTGTCAAATCCCAATTCACATTCCGGCGTCCAATTAAATCGTCTATTTTTCTTAAGGAGGTCTGTTAGGGGTGCAACTAGGGAGGCATGGTCAGGTATATACCGTCTATACCAAGAGACCATGCCTAAAAACTGGCGTACTTGTTTGACGGTATGTGGTCTGGGGATATTGACCACGCCTGCAACCTTTTCTGGGTCCACACCGAGCCCATGCTCATCGACAATATACCCAAGGTATTTGAGTTGGGCACGACAAAAAAAAAAACATTTCTCTTTCGACGGCTTTAACCCCGCCTTCCGAAGACACCGAAATACTTCTCGTAAAATTTTGAGACGCTGTTCAAAAGTTGGTGTAACAATAATAATATCATCCAGGTAGCAAAATGCAGATGGCTCTAAATCCGGCCCAATGACGCGATCAATCAACTTCTGCCAGGTAGCCGGAGCGTTTGACAATCCAAAAGGCATTCTTTTGAATTGAAACAGACCTCTACCGGATATGGTGAATGCTGTATACTGCCTGGAATCTTTTGCTACCAGCACCTGCCAATACGCCGACTTGATATCTAGTGTCGAGAGATATTTTGCGTCCCGCAACTTATCCAAGGTTGCCGAGATGTACGGAAGAGGGCATGCGTCCTTCTGGGTCACCTGGTTGACTTTGCGGAAATCAACGCAAAACCGATATGTACCATCTTTCTTCTTCACCATGAGGATTGGGGATGACCAGGCACTGAATGATGGCTCTACAGCCCCTGATTTCAACATCTCATCCAGTTCGTTGTTAATATGTTTCTGGAGTGCCGGTGAGACGGGGTAATACCTTTGTTTAATGGGCATCGAGTCCGTCTTTATGACGTGCTCCACTAACGAGGTAAATCCTAAACCCTCCCCCATACTGGCAAACTCGGCTTCCACTAGCGATTTCAGCTGGTTTTCCTCATTTGGACTTAAAGTGAAACGGTCATGCAAATGCTCTGGCATTGCCGTTACAACATTGCAAGTGAAATTTCAACGCTCCTGCGTTAGGTTTAGCGTTATCCCAAACTGCTTCAGGAAGTCAACCCCAAGAATCAACCCATGAGCTAAAGATGGAACAACCAAAATCTCCATCCATCTGGTCTTCCCTTGTAGACGAATGGGCACCAACACCTTCCCCAGTACTGCACACTGCCCATCATTTGCTAACCGAACCGAGTCCTGACCTGCTTCCACCAGTTTCAATTTCTTCTAAAGCTCTCCACCCTTCTGCACCCGCAATAGTATTGGTAGCTCCTGAGTCCACTAAAGCTATTATCCTCCATCCCATTATGTCCACCTCCAGGTATGGGCGAACATCCTGGGTTTTTTTTAAAACACGTAGGCTACTTGGCTATTCGCGGCTTCTTTTGTTTGTGTGGAAATGGTGCCCAATCCACCACCTACTGAGCACCGCGCTCGTTTCCCGATGGCCCTGCAGATGGTCGACTAGTTGTTTGACAGTTTATATGAGTTGCTTGTTGGGAACATTTTGGACAATTCGGTCGGATTGTTCCCGGACGACCACAACCAAAACATCGTTTTGGCTCCGAACAATCTCTGGCTGCCGCATGTCCAACAAGAACCATTTCTCACGCCTCCTGTTGAAATCACCACCTCTACACGAGATCCTTCCATGCATGCCAAGTCGGGTTCTAATAGTTTCGTTGCTTTAATAGACGCACGCGTTGCTTCCAACTTACGACCAAAGGAAACTAATTCTGCTACAGAAGAGACTGTTTGAACTGAGAGTTTGTCTTGGTAGTAAGGGCTAATATTTTGCCGAAGAATCTCTAACTTTTTCTCTTCTGGGCATGGAGTTGCCAGACGCCGAAATAGTCCATCCATCACCGCGACGTAGACTCCCATGGGCTCATCTCTTCCCTAGGTTCGATGTTGTATCTCCCACCATAGTTTGACGCTATAGTTTGGTGGCAAGGATTCCACCCTCAGTTCGTGGCACAATGCATCCCAACTATTGACTCGCTCCCGGATCGAACGATACCAAACTAATGCTTTCCCTTCGAAAAGTTCAGCAGCCATCTGATATATTTGAGATTTGGAAACCCCTCTTGCCATTCGCAGCTCCTCCACCCTTTCCAGGAATACATTCACTGACCCCGGGTAATCGCCCGAAAATCGAATGCCCCATTTCGAGACATCCGGTGGCTTTCTCCACTCTGCTTCTATTCGCGGAGTAGAATGATTCAGCATTCCCGCACTATCCGCTGATGTCGGTACCGCCACAGTGTTCGAAACTGATTTCCCTTCACACTCAACTTTCTCGTTGTCAACCGCTCGTTTTCCAATCGCCTTTACCACTGGTTGTGCTTTCGAAGTCTTTGCTGGAGTGGACGTGTTGCCTTCCGTGATTGCCTCATCCTCCATCTGCTCCACTTCTCCGGCCGCCTTGACGTCCAGCTCCACCAAAACCATCATTAGCTCCTTATCCAGTTTGATAATAACCTTTTCCTCCTCAGGATCTTCCGCTTGAACCTTCCTCAGTCTTCGCATCCGGCATTCGATCTTCAAATGCGAAAATTCGAATTCTTCGAATTTTTGAAAATTCCCTCGACTCCTTGTTCCCAGAAAATTGTTTGATTAGTAGATGGATTTCCACTAACTTATCTTTCACGGCCTTAATATCCTCCGCTGGCGTGTACGGATACTCTTTTATATCCAGCATACTGGTATCTTTTAATTGTTCTGCTCGTAGAGCCACCCGAAGATTATGCCGCATCTCGTCGACGGTACCAACAGCCTGGCCGCGAATAGTCAGCTCATATTCCAACTCATCGCTGGCCAGTCTGTTGACTAAAATTCTATTGTTTCCCGCCATTTTCACCTACGAATTTAAAACTAAATTTAAAAAAAACGATTATATTTTATTCCACAGATTTATTATACAAAGCTTAAACAAAACACAATTTCAAAACTTACACACGATATCTCACGCATACACCTCGACACACTGCCGTACATAAACACTTTACTTTTACCTGGATAACGCACGCTCCCGTAATTACACACTTCACTTTCACCTGCAAATCACACACACCCGTAAATACACACTTTACTTTCACTCTTTATCTCAAACCAATCACTCTCAAACTCGCCAATCTTACATCCAGTCACGTAATTTTACGCTTTCACGCTGCCACAATCACTCAAACCTTTTCAATCAACCTTTTCTTTACACCAACCACCCGCTAAATCACTTACATTCAATTCACAGTCTCACGTAAACTTCATTCATTCATTTCACGACAATCACTCCCGATGCAAAATTCACACCCCCGAAAATTCACACTTAACACCCGGTATTCACTCGCACTTACTCCTCACATGCACTTCAAGTCACTTTTTCTCACTTTACACTTGTACATTTCACTCCCGCTATTGCACACTTTATACTTATTCACTTCGAAACTTTACTTCACTTCAAACACAAACGTTTGGGCGCCAATTTGTTACGCGTCTTGATTTCAAGACGATATTCCCAATTAAGCAATTATCGCCTTGGAATTGTTTCCGAGAAGGCTTGTAATGATGGCTTAATTGGGCGTTGCGGCGGGGGCCTTGGGGTCGCGGCTAACCCGTGGAGCCGGGTAGGTTGGCGCCACTCGTCAACCCGTAATATGCCCCGGAGCCACTGACGAGTTAGAGCTCCCGGAACGAAACACTAAGGAAGAGAAGCGCAACGGGAAATTTCAAAGCAAACACATGAAACTAAGGGAAAGCTAAATGATCCAAGATTAAGCAATTTTCTTATTCGTTTTCTCTACACTAAAAAATTTTAGAGGAAACCCAACGCTTCAACATCAACCACTTTTCCGTTTCTTTCTTTTTCACTACACTTCACGGGATTCCGCACTCCACCTGCGTCCTTTACGCGAAAAATCATTGCGACCACTCCACAAGAGAGTTCGCTGGCTGAAAATTTATATCCTGTTTATTAAAAAAAAGAAACGGAAGAAATTCTAGTATATGAAAGTCAATATAATCACAATAAAAAAAAGAAAGATGCTCTTAACTCTTCAATTATCTTCATCAACAAAATTTTTAGGGTTTTGCTAGGTACCTCGTTTTTCTTTTGCTTTATAAATCACGACCTGTGCAGCACGTTAGGGGCCCCTTTTCGTTGAACAATGAACCGAACCCATATAAAAAGAATAAACACGCAATCCAATCTCCGTCATAAATTTGTCCGCTTAACTATTGAATGTTGCAGAAAGTCACTTCTTGTTCACTCAGCTAGCGATTATACTCCAAAAACACTTGTCCGCTCAATTTGTATCAGCAATCAATGGTGCGCTCAGCTCCGGCTTTAATGTATCAAAATCCACCCGTTGAGTTAACCACAAAAAAAGAGAGCGCTTCCAACGTCGCTGGCCCTTTTATCACTTATCACGCAACGGCTATTCTTCAACGGCTACGTTCAAGTCCAAGGCTGAGTTTTCTTCGGCACTGTTGCTCAACCTTCAGCCTTAGTGATGTCACAAACCAACTTTCAGCATAGTGGCGCTTCAGTATTCTCCCTAATTTGCGGTTCAAACCTCTAATTGACCTTTAACCGGAGATGTTAGGAATATTTGTAAGACTATCGCCACTTCCACGTTCACAGGTAGATTAGCATCGCTGAGTAGAACATTTGGATTAGATGCGTTATTTCGGGTACTTTACGACGCATAATTTGGCGACAAATGTCGATTCACTTGGAAGCATTTTTTTTGTAGTTCGTTCTAGACGGAGCGGATGCTGTGACGAGACATAGTAAGATTTCAGAATTTGAAATACGAAAATGTTGTCGAATAAATGCTGCGCGGCGATACCAGTTAGATGTGCATTATGCATACTAGATATCGGTTGGTTGTTGGCCATATATCAAAGTCCTACTTAATTCTAAGTCTTGGAGCTAAAAGTTTACTTTCCTTTACTTACTTTAACTTATTATCTCTGAGTATGATTCAAAATAAAGAGATAAATATACAATCATAATTCTGACTTTATTTTAACTTACTATTTCTGAGTATAATTCAAAATGAAAAGATGAATTTACAATCATAATTCTTATTTTACTTTAACTTACTATTTCTGAGTACAATTCATGATCAGGAAATCAAAAGAAATAAAATTGCAATTAAAGTTCTTACCGGCTCTTCACCTCGTGGAGTGGTCTATAAAAATTCGTCATGTGTGCTCGATGTTTACGCTGGAGTGCTAGAAACCCTTGTCAGCCGTGACAGCCCTTATGGGGACAACTGCTTAGAGCCAGACCAGCGCTAATCGGGAGCCCGTCTCAACCGAACCTACACCACCAACCCAATGGTGCGAGCTTTGAACGTACTCCGAGGCCTGCCAAGGTTTTACCGGGACGGAAACGGTATGATAGTTGAATTGGAGCCGCTCACACACGAGTTTCACCTCGGTGCTACTGTGCAAAGCAACTAGATCCAAACCATCACATTCGCCAACCCAAAGCGTCAATTCCAGTTCGTTGTCCAAAGCGTAGTCCAGATCCAATCAGAGTCGTTACCTGCCATCCCAGGAGGGAACCTCACGGCACCCCCCATATCCTCGAGTCCGTGGGGGCGGCACTCCCCAAAGAATGCTAGCCTCCAAGAGTGCTCTTGTCGACCGGCATTCTCCCTGCGGGGATTTCCTCGGGTAAGTGGGGGCGGAACTCCCCAAAGAATGCTAGCCTCCAAGAGTGCTCTTGTCGACCGGCATTCCCCCTGCGGAGCCTTATGCTTTATTAGGCATTACTTGAAGACCCATCTCGTGAACATTCCTGAAATATTTGAAAAGGAAACCAAATTAAACTTAAGTTAAACATTAGAGAAATCCATGATGCCTTTTATCTACTACTACAAGATGTCATTCAAAATCTTCTGTTCAGGTGAAATGGAAAAGGACCACTAGAACCCTTGCCTGTAAATTTGTTGAGTTCTAAGTTAGAGTAGTTTTTTTTTTATTCTATCAAAACTTACTCGCAATTCTATGATGATAATTGATGCTCCACAGAATATAAATCGAATTTCAATGCCTTCGTTGTCTTGACCTTAAAGCCAGTCATTTTGTGGTATTATCTTTGTCAACATATGCATAGTTACAAAATTTCAGCCCATTAATTGCGATTCTGAACTCGGACTCTGCGCACGACATTCTAATCCTAAATATTTCAATACATATGAAGGGATACTTCTTCGTTTTCTCGTTAACGTATCTGTAAATTTATGTAGTATATGATTGTCTGAAGAAATTGAAAAGAATATCACTTACTTGTCCTTCGCATCTATGGCCTTCAAATCAACCGTACCCTTCTCGAATGAAATGCCCATAAGGAATAATACTGACTGGTGTTCTTTGCTTGGAAATGTATATCAAAATCACCGTCTTTACTTTCACCATTTCCTGCAGTGTGGCCAACAATTTTATATTTTACTGAAATATATTAAAAAATTCACAACTAAATGTACAAGCATTTAATTACTTACCTGCGATTGCCAATTGACTAATTGCAAACTTTCACTTTTTATCCCCCTATTCTCAGCAAATTTTTGTCCTCACAAACTAAAGAAAGCTCTCTATTAGAAGTTTTTGTAACATATTAACACCTCTTTAGCTCTAAAAAATAATGAAATTCAAAGCTAAAATTTTAGCATTTCAATTTAAATAAATACCTCAAACTATATATGTATGAAAAACGTATAACAATATTTTCTTTGCTTTTTGTTAACTTCTATTGCTTCTGAAGGCCACTTTCTTCCATAAATTCACTTTGAATAAATCATTTTTGTGTAATTGTGTTGGTAGATTACTTGTGTTACCATTAGAAAGCTTCACAAAACTGTCAACTCCTCCAATCTAGGGATTTAGTAATGCATGTCGGGAGGCTATGACTTTGATAAGGGACTTCCTGGATGTCAGTTGTCTATATACGTATCTGGGATGACGCTATGATAAGCTACATATTGGATAAGAGAAGTGCATGTACGTATCAAAGTTCATGTAAGAGAGGAAGCCATATGGTAGCAATTTGCATATTTTTTAGTCGGCCTATTATCGCGTAATATATACTATTTTCCGAATGAAAACGTACGAAAAGCATTCCTTGCATACTTAAAATTCACCTTGAACTGTCCACTGTACTCCTACACTTTTTAAGAGCAGCAAATTAAACATATGTTTTGCACCTTTCACTTTAAGCTTAACTTTAAAAATTATACAAACTCCTATTCATTTGTTTTGGAAGGGGATAAAGGTTAAACGGGTATAAGAACTGTAATAATTTTCACTTCACTAGGAGCGCTATTGTGTTCTATGCGGACTATTTGGATTTCACTGTGAAAATCTGTCTAGAAACCATACAAAACTTTGAGCTTTCATTAGCGCCTCCACAATTCTTCATATACCGCTATGTAGGCAAGCGAACTTTTCCTGAAACTCGACACCAAAGTAAATCTAGTAGGGCTTCAAGTCAATGAATATAAAACAAAGCTCATGACGCAGTCTAGGAAAAATACCTCAAACACACAAAAGATCACACTTGGCCAATACAATATCGAAAAAATGAGCGAATTTATGTATTTAGGCGCCAAAATAACGAAGACGGGTAGTCAAACAGACGAAATACACCGAAGAATATAGCTCATAAATAAAATATTTTATTCAGTATTGACGATCTTGAAGACCAGCTGCATACACAGGAAAACAAAGCTCCAAGTATACAAATCTGTGATAAGACTTGTGTTATGCTATGGGTGTGAAACGTGGACCCTAACCCAAGCATTCGCAAATATGTTGAACGCCTTTGAGCGACGAGCTGTAAGAAAATTTTTTGACTAACCGGAGGTCTCAAGGATTGTAAGACTGCGGAAGCTGCAATGAGCTGGATACATGAATCGTATACCCAAAGAGGTATTTGTTGGGAGAACTGAAGGCCGGAGGCCAGTGAGGGAACCGAGGGAACGCTGGTCTGACTCGGTCGACGAAGATAGTTCATCGATACTCGGATTTCAAAATTGGAGGATGCGGTTAATGGACCGTGACAGTTGGAGGTGCTGTTTGCTGGAAGCGAAGGCCCGAGAGGGGCTGTAGTGCTGAGAAGAACAAGAAGAAGCAAGCGAGCAAAGTCGGCCTACTAGTGGTAATGTGTGGGGTAATAAGCACTGCTGCAATATGGCTTCCTATTTTTCGTGAGCTTTGGTACGTATACGAAATTTTAAGAAACCGCATATTTTATTTGTTATAAGATAAAATTAACCAAAATAAATGAGAAGATTTGTTTTCGACGCAAAAGCATAAGCGCCTCTGATAAAATATATTGCAAGATTGTGCTTCATATTGTTGTTTAGCAGCAAAAGCGTTTTGAATTGGGAATAGGATAGAAATACGGCTGAAATTACACTTTTAAGAGAATCGCAGTGTGACGTATGGTTGTTAGTAAGAAAATTTTGTGCAAGTGGGAATTAACGGTTTTTGAAAAAGCATGCAAATTGATTGAAGTTTCGAACAAATGTAGTAGGTAATTATTATGATAATTTTTAATGCAAACATATATTGAAGGTTTCAATTTTATTAAATATTTTAGGCCGAATCATATACAAAAGCAGGTTATACTGAAAACATAGGTGAGAAGAAGGTAATTTAATGGTACATATCGATATCAAAATATTTATACAATCAGTATTGTCTTTTACTTAAGTTAATGATAGAACAGTACTTAAATTTAAGGGTGCAAAATATTGAACAATACATTACAGACAAACTGTCTATCCGTTTTCATTATCATAGATCAATAATTTTAGTGGCCAATAATTAACGTACATTAAGTAAAAAAAAAAGTTCCTACTAACAGTTTTAAGTCTACTCATAGTTTTAAGCATACTCATAGCTTTAAGTAATGTTCAAACGATAGTGAAACGACTTTGTCAGAACATCTACTATATTATAAGACCTCTGTACCGCATACATTCTAATAAAGACAAATTATATGTATACTTTATATAGCTTTTTCCAATAAGAGGTGTTATTTTGATATTAAAGGAAAAATGCCATTTTTTAACATAAATGGTTAGATGTTATTTTATTACAAAGACAAAGATAGAGCGTTAATAGTACAAAATAACATCAGGCAAATAATCACCACGACCACGCTTACAGGACCATAACCAAATCGCAAAGTGGCTCCCCTATGTCCTGGATAGTCCACGAATTCCATCTTTGAGGTCTTGACTCGACGCTGGGCTGTTGGCGTGGATCTTCTCTTGCACGTGGCCCCAAAGGAAGAAGTCGCAAGGTGTTAAATCACAAGATCTATTCAAAATAACACCTCTTATTGGAAAAGCCTATATATATATATATATATATATATATATATATATATATATATATATATATATATACATATACATATATATATATATACATATATATATATATATATATATATATATATATATATATATATATATATATATATATATATATATATATAGGCTTTTCCAATAAGAGGTGTTATTTTGAATAGATCTTGTGATTTAACACCTTGCGACTTCTTCCTTTGGGGCCACGTGCAAGAGAAGATCTACGCCAACAGCCCAGCGTCGAGTCAAGACCTCAAAGATGGAATTTGTGGACTATCGAGGACATAGGGGAGCGACTTTGCGATTTGGTTATGGAAAATTTAATGAAAAGGATATGGTCCTGTAAGCGCGGTCGTGGTGATTATTTGCCTGATGTTATTTTGTACTATTAACGCTGTATCTTTTTCTTTGTAATAAAATAACATCTAACCATTTATGTTAAAAAATGGCATTTTTCCTTTAATATCAAAATAACACCTCTTAATGGAAAACGCTATATATAGTATACATATAATTTATCTTTATTAGAATGTATGCGGTACAGAGGTCTTATAATATAGTAGATGTTCTGACAAAGTCGTTTTACTATCGTTTGAACATTACTTAAAGCTATGAGTATGCTTAAAACCATGAGTAGACTTAAAACTGTCAGTAGGAACTTTTTTTTTTACTTAATTTATGTTAATTATTGGCCACTAAAATTATTGATCTATGATAATAAAAACGGATAGACAGTTTGTCTGTAATGTATTGTTCAATATTTTGCACCCTTAAATTTAAGTACTGTTCTATTATTAACTTAAGTAAAAGACAATACTGATTGTATAAATATTTTGATATCGATATGTACCATTAAATTACCTTCTTCTCACCTGTGTTTTCAGTATAACCTGCTTTTGTATATGATTTGGCCTAAAATATTTAATAAAATTGAAACCTTCAATATATGTTTGCATTAAAAATTATCATAATAATTACCTACTACATTTGTTCGAAACTTCAATCAATTTGCATGCTTTTTCAAAAACCGTTAATTCCCACTTGCACAAAATTTTCTTACTAACAACCATACGTCACACTGCGATTCTCTTAAAAGTGTAATTTCAGCCGTATTTCTATCCTATTCCCAATTCAAAACGCTTTATCAGAGGCGCTTATGCTATTGCGGTGAAAACAAATCTTCTCATTTATTTTGGTTAATTTTATCTTATAACAAATAAAATTTGCGGTTTCTTAAAATTTCGTATACGTACCAAGGCTCACGAAAAATAGGAAGCCATATTGCAGCAGTGCTTATTACCCCACACATTACCACTAGTAGGCCGACTTTGCTCGCTTGCTTCTTCTTGTTCTTCTTAGCACTACAGCCCCTCTCGGGCCTTCGCTTCCAGCAAACAGCGCCGCGGTCCGCAGTGTTACAATCGTTGAGAACTCCGGTTTGTCAAAAAATTTTCTTACAGCTCAGGGTTGTATCGAAATCGCCATTCGTCCTCATCTAGCTTCGCTCCGGTTGTTCGCCTCAGCACCCATCGCTCAAAGGCGTTCAACATATTTGCGGATGCTTGGGTTAGGGTCCACGTTTCACACCCAAAGCCTAACACAAGATCTATTCAAAATAACACCTCTTATTGGAAAAGCCTATATATATATATATATATATATATATATATATATATATATATATATATATATATAGATATATATATATATATATATATATATATATATATAAAATAAAATATATATACAAGTATATGTATATATATATATATATATATATATATATAGATATATATATATATATATATATATATATATATATATATATATATATATATATATATAACTACATTCTATTTCGGGCTCCCGAATTTCACCGACACGGTACCCAAAAATATACTACGTTAATTCGAACCCGAAAAATTCTACGCTAAGGAAAAAAAGACAAGGCCAACAATGGTACCGCGCACCGCACGCGCCGCGAAACCGGCTTCCGCGGATTTTTCAAAACCCTAGAAAGGACATCATTATTGACCTGTCCACGCCCGAAATGAAGGACACCGAAGTGACAATTTTCGTAAAGCCTTGTAAAATTATTTTACACTATCCCAAAAAAAAACGGGTAATGGTTTGGACCGCTGTGTGATAAAGAAACTAAACAATTGCTAAATGAATAAAAACTGAACGCGTGATGCCATTTTATCGAATTTACCTGCATGCTTCCTGCCCTGAGAAGACACGTCAAAAACCTCGCCCTCGAAAACTTTCATCCGCTTTTTCATCTCTCTATGCAATTTGGCACAGCCCTGCTTCAGGTGGCCACCTCCCTGACTACAAGAACTTAATTAAACCTTTAATTAAACTCCACTCCACCATTAATTAAACTTCACTTTTCGCTTTTTGCCAAACACCCTCCATGTGGCTGTGTCAACTCTACTTTTGACATCCCACGACGAAATTGCGGCACGTTCAAGCACAAAGAGGTCGCTGATATTTTGAGCCCAGGTGAAGGCGATCGATCGATGCCGTCGGTAGATTTCATCGCCTGCCTTGAAGCCAGAAGGATAGGATCACAGGTTATAAAGCTTCTTCCCCGCCCGTCTACTGTCTTCAATCCTCTCCCGAATTCGTTCTCGTAGAATTTGGAGTTTCTCGTGCGGCTCCAGAACCACTATTGGGTCTTCCAAACCTTTCAACTGTCTTAATAGCTGGTACGAGTTTCCGTGGCAGATCATATACTGGCTGAATACGGTAAAGTACGGGGAGATACCTGTGGAGGAGTGGTAAGACAAACGCAAGGCACAGGTGATGGCAGAAATCCTGCGGTCCCAATCCTTCTGATCCGGTTGGACGTAGGCCCGAATGGCGGCTATGAGGGTGCGGTTTAGCCACTCGGGCGCATTGGCTTGCGGGGAATAAACGGCAGTCCGCTGATGAGTAATGACAAACTTGTCCATTAGATCCCGAAATCTAGCCGAGGTGAACTGAACTCCGTTGTTGGAGACCAACTTTTCCGGCACTCCAAATATATGGAAAACGCGATTTTCCAGAAAACTGACTATCGGGCCAATGTGCAGGTTTCGAATTGGTTCAATATTTGGAAATTTGGATAATTTGTCCAGGATCACAACAGCTCCCGTGTATCCCGAAGTCGAGCGAAGGTACGTACCGAACTTGTGAGACATGAAGGCTATAGGCCTCTCCTCACCGTCTTCCGCAACGTGCACTAAGACTGCTCCCACCCCATGTTGACTCGCATCACAATGGATTGCGAGCGGTTTGCCAAAGTCCGGGCTGTGCAGTACGTGAGCTGTTGTCAGACTCTTCTTTAGCTCTTCGAAGGCTCGCAAGCTGGGCCCTTCCCAGACGAACTTACATCCCTTACGCAGCATGTCAGTCAAAGGTGTGGTGATGGTGGCATAGTCACGTACAAAAAGCTGGTACCATCCGCATAAGCTTAGGAATTGGCTTAACTGCTTGGTGGTCTTGGGTAATGGAAAAACGTCAATCGCGTGAGTCTTGTCCGGGTCGGTCTTGATGTTGCCATGCCCAATGATGTGGCCCAAATACTTCACCTCCGTCATCACGAACTGACTCTTCTGTATGTTGATGGTTAACCCCCTCCGGATGTGCAAGGCCACTTCCTGAAGCAGGTCGATGTGTTCGTTAAAGGTCTCGGTTATAAGCAGCAGATCGTCCAAGTATACGAAAACTTGGTGGCGTAAATTCGGTGGTATCACATTATCCATAAGGCGCGTCATTGCCTGAGGGGCATTGCACAATTCGAATAGCATGGTCACAAATTGATACAGTAGGCGACCTGGGACTGTGAAGGCTGTTTTCTCCCTGAGCCAGGATCTAAAGGGATTTGCCAGAAAGCGTCCTTGAGGTCTAAACTCGTGATGTAATGGGCTTTAGGCAATCGACTCAAAAGCCGATATAGCCGAGTCAAGTCGCTGTTGATGATTTACATCCAGTGCATGTCGTAATGAGTGGGAGGTAGGAGTTTCGTCAGGAACAGTGGCGACGGAATCCAGTGTCATGCCGGAAAACGGTGCCGGGGCCAAGTTAAATTTTCGAACGAAATCCACCCCTAGATAAAGATTCTGGGTTGATTGGGGGATAATGTAAAATTCCAGAGGTTTAGTTACTCCTTTAAATGTGACATCCGTTGTAATTTTCCCCACCACGGAGTGATGAGTTCCGTCCGCCGTGCTTAACCAGGTATTAAAATGATGGATTTGGTCCACGTAAGTTGCCAACACCTCCCCTGCAAAGTCGGCTGGTATGCAATTCACACTGGCTCCCGTATCGACTAAGCCTGCCAGTCACTTTTGCAGGAGGTGAACTGACGCATATGGTCAAACGTCTTCCTTCAATAATTCGTCTAAATGTATTTCCCGCAACGCCTTCCTCGAGTGCGTGATCCTTATCCAGAAGCCTTGCATCCGACGCGTGGCTTGCTTTCTTCGCGGTGGGGCAGTAGTAACCATCTCCTCATTGAAGATGCGCTGGCGAGTAGCCAAATAATCCCGCAGTCTGACGTGGAAGGGCTTAACATGCCAAGGGACCTTCGTCTCGCTACCATTCCCCTGCGCGTCCGCCTCGACAACGTGTGACGTCAGCTGCGGGACTTCTGGAGAGCTATGTTTGGCGGTGCGAGTCAGTAAAGTTGGGGTCATGCCTGGGGCTTGGTCGTAACTAGTGATAGGGTCAGTATGGGTTCGTTCGGGTTCTAGGAGTGCCGATGGGTGGTCGCGGCACTCGCTGGCAAGTTTTTTCGCAACTTGCAATCTGCGCAATCAGGTGCATAAGTGTCTGCCTTTCCGCACCGGTAACAGTAGGTCGTCGGTTCCGCGGGACATGCATAGAAACGATGCCCCGGTTGCCGGCAGTTCCAACAGGTCATCGGACTTGTGACTGCTTCAACGAATGGTCGGTCAATCATTGCTTGGAACTCGTGCTCCAGGGTTGCCCCGCTCCTCGGTACTGGTACCGGGTCATCAATTATGTGACCTGCTACCACTAACTCCGCGGTATTATTATTTCGTGGATTAGGTCCCGTCATGCGAGGTTGTGGACGGAAGGTTCCTCGCCGCTCATCTAGCTGTTCTTACCTACGGGCATGGAGACGTAATCCCTGTACGGTGTGAATGGGCACATGAAGAAGACTGTTTTGAAACTCCCAACGCATATTCTCCCAGATAATTTCCACCAGTTCGTCCTCGAGCATGGGTGTTCGTAACCGAGTGCTTAAGCGCAATATACTGGTGTAATACTGGTCGAATGGTTCATGGGCGCCCTGTTTGCGTTTCTTTAGTTGTTCCCGTAGCTCTCTTTCAGTGAAGCCCTCGTCAAAGCGGTTGCGGAAAGAATCCTAATTGGGACGAGGCGTCGATTCTATAAAACTCCAGTACCACTCAGCAGCATCTCCACTGAACAGAAGGTGTGCATGCCGTAGGAAAGCCGAGAAGTCACCTCCCAGTGTGCTGGTGACTAGAGCCTGAATCCTAAACAGGAACCGGTCCACCGGGGTCGTCAAATTGAAACCGGTGAAGCCAAGGCGCCAACTCTTCATGATACGAGGCGTATGGTCCCGGACGGGTGTCAATACGTTCGTGAGGTGAATCGCATCCTCGTTGGGCCTGCTGTAAGGGACTTACTCGGGGACTGTGGGTATCAACGGAGGCACGGTGCTGTATCCTGGTCGATACTCGGGAGCTCTGGGATCCATTCCCTAGTTCCTTGGAGGGAGGGTCCAATGATCAGCTAGTCTAGAGTGGGGCATAGCCACTCTGGGATTGGGCTCCCAGCCAGACGGAGTTCTTACGCGGCTGGGAGGTTGGCTAATCTGGAGGTTCTGGAGTCCTCTCTCCAAGTGTCCGATCCTCTCGGACATTCCTTGCATTAGAGCCAGGATTATGTCGACGGAGTTGGTGGAAGGCACTGTCGGGGCCTTGGCCGGGACAACTGCAACACGAACTTCTCCACCCATGGCTCCTTGAATGTCCAACAGTGGTTGAGGCGGTTCAACATTTTATGGTTCTTTCGCACTACTCCGCGCGTCGGGACGTGCATTCCGAGGGGGTGTCTACGGCTGTTCGATCTGTAGGGCGTCAGCATAGTGGACAGAGCTCGGACGTCAGTAGGAGCTGTTAGACACAGGCGTGATGAAACAAGTGTCCGCACTCCTATAGCACGCTGTTTACGCCCTCCACTACGTCCTCGAAGCAAACCCCGCAGTTAGCGGGTTGCACTGTTTTGGAACGAGTCCAACGTCTTTCTGGGGTCTGCTTAGTCACCATGGTTGGGTTTCGTTGATGGTGTTGATTCTAAAAGAAAACTGCTCTTAACTACGAAAAAACTATAGGTATATGTAAAAAGCTTATTAATAATTTAGTGGCCCATTGTGGCAAGCTATTGCTGTATGTATTGAGAGAGAGAGAAAAAAATTATTTATTAGACAGTTTCCTTCCCAGCCGTGCCGACTCCTCCAAAGGGAAATGAGAGTGAATGGTAGTCTGTCGAGAAAAGGGTGCTTTCGGCCGATTTACAAGAATTTATCCCCAAACCCACTTGTATCACAAAAACCGTCTCTAAACTACGTTGATTGACTCGACGAGACAAGTGGTAGAGCTACCGTAACAGCTTTGTACGCGGTAAAAGTTCCCGACACGTGGAAGCATTCCGGCTCCGCAGTTCCAGCATACGCCACTGAACGTTGAACCGAAACCACTCGTCTATCACGCATAAAAAGATGAGTAGAATCCTTCCGTGACATAAAGGCATGGTAACCTTCTATTTTCTTGAGAGTCCAGGCTGATAGGAGAAACCCATCGGGCTGACAGCTCCATCAAGAAAATAGAAGGTCCTTACAGGGGTCAACCTTGGAAATCACATCGAAAGGATTCTATCGAGAAAAAAAATCGAACAAAGGAGAGCGGAAGCTACAACTCACGTGAAGCGACTGCAAGTGTATATAACACAACTCCATTGCTCCTGCTTGTGGGGCTTGAGTAACAAGATACCTTACATCCTCCGTAAAGGACCAACTCGTGAGAAGACGCGAATCTCTTATCCCCTTAGGATGTTTTGGCCCCACGTTGGGCGCCATTTGTAATGATTTCCCGTCTTAACTCCATACGAATGAGCCGGAACCGGCCTCTCATCGGTTCTAGACGTGAAGCCTGAGTCGTGCCAACGAATGCTACCAACCGGTCAACCAGTCCGTGCACCGTGATCCATTCCGCGGTGGCTGCTTGTTGGGCAACTAAATCGGAGAGGATTTCAGTCGCAGGTCTTAAATGTATTACGCCCAATTACATATTTCAGCCACCATTAAATGACCGTTTCAAACGCGTCGAAAACACAAACATACAGAAGAGAAACCTACTTTACTTTATTCCGTATTTCTTCATTATTCCAGTCAATCAAAAAAACACTACATTCTATTTCGCGCTCCCGAATTCCACCGACAAGGTACCCAAAAATATACTACGTTAATTTGAACCCGAAAAATGCTACGCTAAGGAAAAAAGACAAGGCCAACAAAGGTACCGCGTACCACACGCGACACGAAACCGGCCTCCACAGATTTTTCAAAACCCTAGAAAGGACATCATTATTGACCTGTCCACGCCCGAAATGAAGGACACCGAAGTGACAATTTTCGTAAAGCCTCGTAAAATTATTTTACACTATCCCAAAAAAAAACGGGTCATGGTTTGGACCGCTGTGTGAAAAAGAAACTAAACAATTGCAAAATGAATAAAAGCTGAACGCGTGATGCCATTTTATCGAATTTACCTGCATGCTTCCTGCCCTGAGAAGACACGTCGCCCTCGAAAACTTTCATCCGCTTTTTCATCTCCCTATGCAATTTGGCGCAGCCCTGCTTCAGGTGGCCACCTCCCTGACTACACGAACTTAATTAAACCTTTGATTAAACTCCACTTTTCGCTTTTTGCCACACACCCTCCATGTGGCTGTGTCAACTTGACTTTTGATATCCAACGACAAAATCGACGTGGGATGGGAAGCCGTCACAACGGACACGAGATGGAAAGCCACATGGCAGTGAGGTGCATTAGTAGTGGTCGCCAGCGGCGTCGAGTGATTCATTTCAGGGCAGTTTCCACGATGCCAACCATGCATGGGGAGACTGAAGGATACGCTGCTTAGCCCTAAGATGGCTTTGCTTATATGGCTGCCGGAGAGGTCGTGTGACTTGTGGATGGCAAACCTTCCCGCGGCACGTTCAAGCACAAAGAGGTCGCTGATATTTTGAGCCCAGGTGAAGGCGATCGATCGATGCCGTCGGTAGATTTCATCGCCTGCCTTGAAGCCAGAAGGATAGGATCGCAGGTTATAAAGCTCCTTCCCCGCCCGTCTTCTGTCTTCAATCCTCTCCCGAATTCGTTCTCGTAGAATTTGGAGTTTCTCGTGTGGCTCCAGAACCACTATTGGGTCTTCCAAACCTTTCAACTGTCTTAATAGCTGGTACGAGTTTCCGTGGCAGATCATATACTGGCCGAACACGGTAAAGTACGGGGAGATACCTGTGGAGGAGTGGTAAGGCGAACGCAAGGCACAGGTGATGGCAGAAATCCTGCGGTCCCAATCCTTCTGATCCGGTTGGACGTAGGCCCGAATGGCGGCTATAAGGGTGCGGTTTAGCCGCTCGGACGCATTGGCTTAAGGGGAATAAACGGCAGTCCGCTGATGAGTAATGACAAACTTGTCCATTAGATCCCGAAATCTAGCCAAGGTGAACTGAGCTCCGTTGTTGGAGACCTTTTCCGGTACTCCAAATATACGGAAAACGCGATTTTCCAGAAAGCTGACTATCGGGCCAATGTGCAGGTTTTGAATTGGTTCAATATTTGGAAATTTGGATAATTGGTCCAGGATCACAACAGCTCCCGTATAACCCGAAGTTGAGCGAGGGTACGGACCGATGAGATCTATATACAGGCGCTGGAACACCCGCTCCGGTATCTCGAATTTTGCCATCGGGGGCCGAAGAACAGAATTGGGCACTTTAGTGCATTTGCACAGCTCACAGGCAGCTACGTATTTTTTTACTTGCTGCGCCATCTTGGGCCAAAAGGAGTAAGTCTCCAGTTACCGAACCATACGACTATAGCCGCCGTGCACACTCAATGGGTGGTCATGAGCCCTTTTAATCAGATCGAAGGTCAGTTCCTCGGGCACCCATAGCTTCCACTGTTCCTCTTCTTGGATGGGGTCTCCGGAGGCATGTCCCATCCGCTTGTATATAAATCCCTCCATCACCCGTAGTTCTGGCAGCTGTGGTAACTGATTCTGAATCGTATTCATCAGCTGGGTGTAACCTATTGACTTGAAGGCGGGATGGTCCAAGTCGATCCATAGGGGGCTGTCATCTTCCTGGGCCAACTCGGCTCCTTCAGGGGCTAACATCCTTGATAATGTATCCGGTACCACGTGCTGACTTCCCTTACGGTGTCTAATTGTGAAGTCAAACACCTGTAATTTCAAGGCCCATCTGGCCAATTGCCCGTGGAGATCAGTCTGGCTCATCAGCCATTTCAGAGATGCATGGTCAGTGACGATTTCAAAGGGATGTCCCTCGACATATGCTCGAAAGCATTTCACCGCCAGCACAGCCACCAGGCATTCCTGCTCCGAGACCATGTAGTTCCGCTGGGCCGGGTTCAACTTGTGAGACATGAAGGCTATAGGCCTCTCCTCACCGTCTTCCGCAACGTGCACTAAGACTGCTCCCACCCCATGTTGACTCGCATCACATTGGATTGCGAGCGGTTTGCCAAAGTCCGGGCTGTGCAGTACGTGAGCTGTTGTCAGACTCTTCTTTAGCTCTTCGAAGGCTCGCAAGCTGGGCCCTTCCCAGACGAACTTACATCCCTTACGCAGCATGTCAGTCAAAGGTGTGGTGATGGTGGCATAGTCACGTACAAAAAGCTGGTACCATCCGCATAAGCTTAGGAATCGGCTTAACTGCTTGGTGGTCTTGGGTAATGGAAAAACGTCAATCGCGTGAGTCTTGTCCGGGTCGGTCTTGATGTTGCCATGCCCAATGATGTGGCCCAAATACTTCACCTCCGTCATCACGAACTGACTCTTCTGTATGTTGATGGTTAACCCCCTCCGGATGTGCAAGGCCACTTCCTGAAGCAGGTCGATGTGTTCGTTAAAGGTCTCGGTTATAAGCAGCAGATCGTCCAAGTATACGAAAACTTGGTGGCGTAAATTCGGTGGTATCACATTATCCATAAGGCGCGTCATTGCCTGAGGGGCATTGCACAATTCGAATAGCATGGTCACAAATTGATACAGTAGGCGACCTGGGACTGTGAAGGCTGTTTTCTCCCTGAGCCAGGATCTAAAGGGATTTGCCAGAAAGCGTCCTTGAGGTCTAAACTCGTGATGTAATGGGCTTTAGGCAATCGACTCAAAAGCCGATATAGCCGAGTCAAGTCGCTGTTGATGATTCACATCCAGTGCATGTCGTAATGAGTGGAAGGTAGGAGTTTCGTCAGGAACAGTGGCGACGGAATCCAGTGTCGTGCCGGAAAACGGTGCCGGGGCCAAGTTAAATTTTCGAACGAAATCCACCCCTAGATAAAGATTCTGGGTTGATTGGGGGATAATGTAAAATTCCAGAGGTTTAGTTACTCCTTTAAATGTGACATCCGTTGTAATTTTCCCCACCACGGAGTGATGAGTTCCGTCCGCCGTGCTTAACCAGGTATTAAAATGATGGATTTGGTCCACGTAAGTTGCCAGCACCTCCCCTGCAAAGTCGGCTGGTATGCAATTCACACTGGCTCCCGTATGGACTAAGCCTGCCAGTCACTTTTGCAGGAGGTGAACTGACGCATATGGTCGAACGTCTTCCTTCAATAATTCGTCTAAATGTATTTCCCGCAACGCCTTCCTCGAGTGCGTGATCCTTATCCAGAAGCCGCGCATTCGACGCGTGGCTTGCTTCCTTCGCGGTGGGGCAGTAATAACCATCTCCTCATTGAAGACGCGCTGCCGAGTAGCCAAATAATCCCGCAGTCTGACGTAGAAGGGCTTAACATGCCAAGGGACCTTCGTCTCGCTACCATTCCCCTGCACGTCCGCCTCGACAATGTGTGACGTCAGCTGCGGGACTTTTGGAGAGCTGTCCGCACCGGTAACAGAAGATCGTCGGTTCCGCGGGATATGCATAGAAACGATGCCCCGGTTGCCGGCAGTTCCAACAGGTCATCGGACTTGTGACTGCTTCAACGAATGGTCGGTCAATCATTGCTTGGAACTCGTGCTCCAGGGGTGCCCCACTCCTCGGTACTGGTACCGGGTCATCAATTATGTGACCCGCTACCACTAACTCCGCGGTATTATTATTTCGTGGATTAGGTCCCGTCATGCGAGGTTGTGGACGGAAGGTACCTCGCCGCTCATCTAGCTGTTCTTGCCTACGGGCATGGAGACGTAATCCCTGTACGGTGTGAATGGGCACATGAAGAAGACTGTTTTGAAACTCCCAACGCATATTCTCCCAGATAATTTCCACCAGTTCGTCCTCGAGCATGGGTGTTCGTAACCGAGTGCTTAAGCGCAATATACTGGTGTAATACTGGTCGAATGGTTCATGGGCGCCTTGTTTGCGTTTCTTTAGTTGTTCCCGTAGCTCTCTTTCAGTGAAGCCCTCGTCAAAGCGGTTGCGGAAGGCTGCACAGAAAGAATCCAAATTGAGGCGTGGCGTCGATTCTATAAAACTCCAGTACCACTCAGCAGCATCTCCACTGAACAGAAGGTGTGCATGCCGGAGGAAAGCCGAGAAGTCACCTCCCAGTGTGCTGGTGACTAGAGCCTGAATCCTAAGCAGGAACCGGTCCACCGGGGTCGTCAAATTGAAACCGGTGAAACCAAGGCGCCAACTCTTCATGATACGAAGCGTAGGGTCCCGGACGGGTGTCAATACGTTCGTGGGGTGAATCGCATCCTCGTTGGGCCTGCTGTAAGGGACTGACTCAGGGACTGTGGGTATCAACGGAGGCGCGGTGCTGTATCGTGGTCGATACTTGGGAGCTCTGGGATCCATTCCCTAGTTCCTTGGAGGGAGGGTCCAATGATCAGCTGGTCTAGAGTGGGGCATAGCCACTCTGGGATTGGGCTCCCACCCAGACGGAGCTCTTACACGGCTGGGAGGTTGGCTAATCTGGAGGTTCTGGAGTCCTCTCTCCAAGTGCCCGATCCTCTCGGACATTCCTTGCATTAGAGCCAGGATTATGTCGACGGAGTTGGTGGAAGGCACTGTCGGGGCCTTGGCCGGGACAACTGCAACAGGAACTTCTCCACCCACGGCTCCTTGGATGTCCAACAGTGGTTGAGGCGGTTCAACATTTTGTGGTTCTTTCGCCACTACTCCGCGCGTTGGGACGTGCATTCCGAGGGGGGTGTCTACGGCTGTTCGATCTGTAGGGCGTCAGCATAGTGGACAGAGCTCGGACGTCAGTAGGAGCTGTTGGACACAGGCGTGATGAAACAAGTGTCCGCACTCCTATAGCACGCTGTTTACGCCCTCCACTACGTCCTCGAAGCAAACCCCGCAGTTAGCGGGTTGCACTGTTTTGGAACGAGTCCAACGCCTTTCTGGGGTCCGCTTAGTCGCCATGGCTGGGTTTCGTTGATGGTGTTGATTCTAAAAGAAAACTGCTCTTAACTACGAAAAAACTATAGGTATATATAAAAAGCTTATTAATAATTTAGTGGCCCATAGTGGCAAGCTATTGCTGTATGTATTGAGAGAGAGAGAGAGAAAAAAATTATTTATTAGACAGTTTCCTTTCCAGCCGTGCCGACTCCTCCAAAGGGAAATGAGAGTGAATGGTAGTCTGTCGAGAAAAGGGTGCTTTCGGCCGATTTACAAGAATTTATCCCTAAACCCACTTGTATCACAAAAACCGTCTCTAAACTACGATGATTGACCCGACCCAGCGCTGCTTCAGGTGGCCACCTCCCTGGCTACAAGAACTTAATTAGACATTTAATTAAACTCCACTCCACCATTAATTAAACTTCACTTTTCGCTTTTTGCCACACACCCTCCATGTGGCTCTGTCAACTCGACTTTTGATATCCCACGACAAAACTGACGTGGGATGGGAAGCCGTCACAATGGACACGAGATGGAAAGCCACATGGTAGCGAGGTGTATTAGTAGTGGTCGCCAGTGGCGTCGATTTATTCATTACAGTACACCGTACCTACTGACCCAACTTAACACTAGCTGTTCGGATACAGTAGTTGCTTCCTGGCTGGGAATGCGGTAGACCTCGTGCCACTTGCTGAAATAATCGGCCACAACCAGCGTGTATCGATTTCCCCATTCGGATTCTTGCGATGTCAACAACAATCTTTTCAAATGCCACGCCCACGTTAAAGGTTTGCATTTGTCCTCTCAGTCATCGCTTTGAACCTTTGACGGAAGCGCAAATCGTGCATCTGCGACACCAGTCCTCTACGTCTTCTCGAGCGTGGAGCCAGTAAAGCCGTTCCCGCAATTTCGCAAAGGTCTTGTTAACACCAAGGTGGCCTCCCGAGGATCCTTCGTGCATCTCCTTAACCACATCGTGGATTCGGCTTTTCAGAAGTATTGTTTGTATCCTGTAGGAGCTGCCATCCACCGTTTCCCATTTCCGCTTGAGTGCGCCACCCTCGACCTGAAGGGAGTTCCATGTGTGTGCCCAATAACTTTTCAGGGTGGTGCCATGCATTGAAACGTCCTTCCACTCGGGTCGCCCAGTTGTCTCCTTCCATACGAGCAATGACCCGATGTCCTCATTGGCTAGCTGGGCATTTCGAATCTCCTCCGATGACCAACCTTCATCGAATTTGGCCGTTATCAATCGCAGGTCAGCGGGTGGTTCCTTTTCCTCAATCCGTCGTCCTTCCTGGTCACGCAGTAATTCCTCTCACTTTTTGAAAGAACTCAACCGTAATACGAGAGTACTCTTTCTTCGCCATCGATCTGCTGGGAAAGTACATTTCCAATACCGCCATTGCTCACATCGGTGTCAACTACAAACATTTTTCCGGGTTTTGGATATGCCAGCACGGATGATTCACACAGCTTCTCCTTCAAGGTCTCAAAGGCTACCTGGAATTGTTCATTCTAGGCATACGGACGATTTTTCTCGGTCAACTGATGGAGGCACTTAACTATTTTGGCAAAGTCTTTGACGAATCTTCGGTAGTGGGTCACCTGACCCAGAAAACTTCGTAGTTGACGCTTGTTGTTTGGTGTTGGCCAGCTTTTCACGGCTTCAATTTTCTCAGGATCTGTTTTAACCCCTTCTGCTGATACGACGTGTCCCAGGTATTTTACTTCACCTGTGAAAAGGGTACACTTGTCGGGACTTAGTTTCAAATTCGCCAGTCGCAATCGGGAGAAAACCTCTTCTAAGTTCCGCACATTCTCTTCGATCGTTTTTCCGATAAAAATGATGTCATCTAGGTACTCCAAGCAGGTTTTCTAGGTTAGGCCACGTAGCACGTATTCCATCAGGCATTCGAAAGTGGCTGGAACATTGCAATGCCCAAATGGCATCACCACAAATCGCCACAATTCATTCCCCACTGAAAATGCAATCTTCTCTCGGTCTTTCTTGTCGATTTCTACCTGCCAGTAGCCACTCTTGAGATCGAGTATAGAAAACCATTTTGCGTCAGCTAAAGTGTCCATGATGTCGTCGATGCGTGGGAGTGGGTAACTATCTTTCTTAGTGATGTCGTTAAGCTGCCTATAGTCGACACAAAAACGAGTGCTACCATCCTTTTTCTTTACTAGAACTACAGGCGCGGCCCATGGATTGACAGAAGGTTCGATAACGCCTTGTTTTTCCATGTCAGATCAGTGTGCTCACTTCTCCTTGTTTGGCTATAGGAAGACGTCTCGATGCTTGTCGAATTGTTTTGGCTCCCTGTGTATCTATGACGTGAGTTACCAGACTCGTTCGGCCTTGGTCATCCGGGCTTGTTGAGAAGATGTCACTGTACTTGGTGACCTGATCAGAATCTCGCTTGAATAGCTTCACTGGCAATTTGACCTGCTTCAATATTGCAGACCTGGATTCCCGGGCTTTGTCTGCGTCTTGCCTCCTTTTCCAATGATGGTTAGGAGTTGCTTCCAAAGAGGTGATGGTGAAAACAGGCTGGCAGCTGCCGATGACTTCTCCCGCTTTGATGCTCGAGGGTGAGTCTGCGGTGTTAAGGACTCTAACCGGCACATATCCGTTCCTTATAGATCTTACAAGGCTTCGTCCTATAATCAAACTGCGCAATGGAATATCTTCGTTGGCTCTATCAGATAAGATCGGTGGTCTCCAGAATCACCATCAAGCTTGGCCCATACAATGCTTTCGGAAGAATTCGGTACATCAATGTCGGCACATACTACTACATTCATCTTGGGAATTTAGACGCTGGGATCCTCCATCAATACTTCGTCATTCTGCCATTTCAATACCTATGTTACAAACCAGTATACCCTATGTATACTGGTATGAACTGGGAGCTGATTTGATGTGTATCCAATATACATCATGAAGGCTCTCGGGGGAATAACTCGCTGTTAACACCACTTACCTGCTACTCTGTCCATTTTCACTAAATCAACCAAGGCAAAAAGTTTATTTTATTAATTATTTTATTTTCTCTGTTCATATTTTTTTTAACATTACATTTTACATATTACATTATTGGAGACATATCAATATTGAGCCTGTAGAGAATCAAATGGACGTGTTAATGGTTCGGGGTGGCCATACGGCGTGGAACGCCAAAAGGCCGATTGAGGATCGCGGCGCAAGCCAACACCTCACCCCTCACCACTTCGTTGAACACTGGACGATATCTTCGGCTGAACTTTAAATCCCGAATACTTTAACCATCTAAATGATAACTGGGTAGCAGCACGCTCCCTTTTGGATTTGAATACATAATCACTGGTACAAGACTGCCCAAGGACATTAAATACCATTCTTTCGTGAGCTTTCAACCTAAATTCTCTTTAAAGGTGCTGAGTAGCCGAACACGTGCGCTCTCGTTCCACGAAAGTTTTTCCTCCCCGCGTCGTCTCGCTTGCTTGGCTGGTGAATATGCGAAACTGGCGAAATTGAGCGAAAGAGTGTTTTTCGCTTAAGCTTTTGACTTCGAAAGAGTGCTTTCAGCTTAAGCTTTCGGCTTTCCCATGATCTCTTGAGGTAAAACAGCGAAACTGGGGCCATTGAGCGAAAGAGTGTTTATGCCGGAACTTTCGGTTTTCCTTTCCGCTTACCTCTCTTCGAAGCACCCCGTTCGTTCACGATGTGAATATCGTTGCGGGTTGAACTTTCTCGTTTACTTAACTGCTCGCGTATTTACTTGCGCATGTGTTTCCATGGCTCATTTTCATTGGCGAAGTGCGAGTACATAGGTGTTGTTTGCTCGCTACTATTGCAATTATGAAGCGGGAATATATCCGAGTATGTTTATGTTTTCACTCGCAACATTCCTCCGGCAGTTGACAAAAGGATTTAGTGTACTTGGAGAGTACAATAAATCGTCGCTCTACTCCGGTGATCTGGATTACTTAATGTACCCCAATAGATTACGCTCACTCTTGGTTTTTTCGCAATTTTTGTTGTTGGTTGAGTCTCGCTAGCTTCCCTTTTGTGCAAATCATTCGTACTTATATTTCGTACTGTTACCGCCATTGGCATTGTCCACTGTACTTCTCGAAACTTATTAGTAACCGTTGTTTTGCTGCTGATTTATGCGTAATTTACCAGATGCTAACGCGCCAATGTTATAATTCTATCCAATTGACGTTACTTAATATGTTGTTACAAGTCAACGTTAGAATTGTAAATTTCCACATTTATGAATTAATGAGTTAATATTTGGTTTGATACTATGCAATGTTTCGTTTGATTCAATCAGAAATTAATATAATAATATTTCGTTCGGTACCATAAGTTGATGATGATATGTATTAAATGTCAGTGTTGTATTTGCAAATTACTACAATTAAAAATTACTAAGTTAAGATTTGATTTTATACAATTACGCATCATATTTTCCTATTTTGTTTGGTACCTTGAGTTAATGTTAATTAATAAGTATTACATATCCATGTTGCTTTCTTAAACTACTACAATTATAAATTAATAATTTGAAGTTTGATTTCATACAATGTTTTGTTTGATTTGATCATAAGTTACTGTAATGATGCTTAAGTATTTCTTTGGATACAATGGGCTAAGATCTAGTTTGGTTTAATAATTTGTTTGCTTCAAACATTAAGATGTTACTATTTCATTTGATTCTATGCAATAATGGAATAGTGTTAAATTTGCTTCTGTCGTAAATTACAGGATTATAAATTATTTCGTTTTACTATAATATTGAAAACCATACTGAACATATTTTCCGACCTTAAATTGTTTTTTCTTGACAATAAACTATTATTTTACAATTGAAAAAGAAAAATAGCGGACTACAATTTCTTCTTTTAATTGGTTTTACTTAATAATATGGTTACAACTTCTTTTAAGATTCATATTCAATGCCAATCTTTTTTTTTATATTTGGAAGTTAATGGTTTTCTTTTTTTTTTAACATTACTTATCATCTTGGAATTTTTATTCTACTCGTATATCTTTTGGCTTTTAGTTTCCTCATTTCTTTCAAATAGTATTAAAGTTCTCTTGCGTATATTCAAATATTTTAATTACTAATTAATTCGATGCTGCTTTTGGTTAGTGGTTATTACTCGTATTAGGGTGTTACTATTTGCTTAGTACAGGTTTTAGTAAATTATAACAGTTAGCGTTAGTGAGGATTTAATGTGGATGGCTTTCAAAATAGTTTAAATTTGCAAAGAAATTCGTTTTTTATTCTATTCATGGTTTAATCATATTCTATTAAACTACTTTCTTGAATGCTATAACAACAGCTCTTTATGTAAGCTTCTGCTAGCATTTTCTTAAATTATGTATTGTGCGAATAGGTTAGTAGGGAAGTTTCAATAGGAAATATTGTTGAAGCTTTAGCGGTTATCTATTGGGAATGAGTTAATATGTAAACGGGGAAAGAATATTTCACACGATCGTTACGTTCGGGAATTGATTCGCTTCGGAAGAAGTTTTGCCGAGAGAAACGCTTTCCATTTATGTAGCTTGGGAGTCGTTGTTGTTGTATTCCCACGACTTTAGTATAAGCTATCTTGGCTTTATAGGGTGCGAGTGAGTGTGATAAATAAACTTTCCCCTTAATATGCATGGTTAATGTTGTTAATGGGAATGGGAGTCATGGATTGAAGGTTTATGTGATTGTTTTTGCTCGCCGCTAACGAGCTTTGAAGATATGATTAGCATTGCTTCTGCAAAGATGCATGAGAAAATTGAATGAAGCGATGTATTGTAGCTTTTACATGCGCTGATTGCTAGGAAGTATGTGAAGTATATGATATGTATGTACTAATTCGTGGTTGGCTGCTAATTGCCTTGAAGAGCATTTGTTTTTAATTAAGTCGGCTTAATGCATTTCGTAGTGGGCAGGGCTTTTAATTCATCTATGCTATGCGATTATGTAGGAGGAAGAGCTTTTGAGGTATATGCATTTAATTGCCGTTTAATTGGCTTAAGTTGTATATTACATACTTTTTTTCCATTTTCAGTTGTAAAAAGGGAGGGTTATTAGAAATGTATTCAGCAGTAAGTGTAAATAGCTGTGGATTATTTATAAATTGGAATCTACTATTTATTATGAAGGTTTTTTGTTAAGTTTGGAAATATTGTATGAGTTGTGAATGATTATGATCTGTTTCATTAATTTGAAATTAAAAGGAGAGATTGTAAGCTTAAAAGTGCTGGTATATACTTTTATTGATTTTAGTGAACTGTTAAACAGATATACTGCGTTGAAAATATCTTGCGAGAAAGATTATGGTCGAAGCGACATTATCACTATATGGGCTTGGGAACATTTAGTTTCGGTCTTCATTCAAGATCCTATATGTGTTCCGTCTAATTTTTCCCTAGTGTGTGTCTACTAAGTTTGGCATAATGCTGTCCTGGACCTTACTGGAAGAAGTACAGTGCCGTGCGAGGTCACTTCATTAGCCGTTAATAAATTTTTGATCTCGATCTTGAGAAAACGATTGTTTAAAGCATCTTAAAGTATATATTATAGCATTCTAAGACGCCATTTGATATTTTCTTCATATATAAAGTAAAAGGGTGGGAAATGGGTGGGTTTTGAATTGTCTTGCGCTTTCTACATGGGTTTTATTTGTGACTTTTTTCTAATAGTTAGCAGTTATATAATGTATTTATTGTGCAAGGAAACGTAGTGGCTTATTTGAAGGGTACATGGTTGATAGCGTGTTGTAAACCCTTTTGGATCAACAGCTCAGAGGCTACAACTGGATGGTAAATTGATGTCTTTTTTGCATATGACTTAATACTATATGTAGCGTGTCTAACGAAAGTTGAAATCAGGCAGCTCAGAGGCTATTATGTGTTTCTTTAGAGACTTATAGCTAAAAATAGCGTGTCCGTCGACATCTTATGTCAACGGCTCAGAGACTGTTGTTAAATCTACTGGTTTTCATTCCAGTGATTGTGCAATTAGACATAGAAAAAGCGTGTCTGTTGATAGTGATGGTTTGGAGTTTTGCCGGGGTTTTACCGACTTGACTGCCACTTTTCCCGTTTCCTTAACACGATGGAATTGCAGTGGATTTTGAAAGAGATAATTTGTTTTGTGGTAAAATCGTTTGCAATGTTGCATTGTTCTTATAACTAAAATTCTGTTGTTACAAATTTCCCATACTTTAATTGCTTCAGTGTAACTTGAAATTAAATTAGTTTCATGTTTATTTTCGTTGGAAAATTGCCGTTCTCATGTAAATTATTTTTTTTTAATTTGTTTAGCGCAGTTAATTTAATTCATTTGCTCTTCCGTGTTATTGCATTTAAAAATTATTGCCCAGGTGTCTATTTATTCAATTTGTACTTAAATGTTTGTTTTTGTTTGCTCTTTTAATTATACTTCAGTTAATTCGAATGCTCATTCAATTCAAGAGATAAGACTTTTGTATGCATGTGGGTGCGCGTATTGTCCAAGCAGTTGGAGTGATAAGTGGTATCATATTTCGATAACAATGGGCACTCGTTTGTTTCCTCGCTATTAAGTTTTCGGTTTGCTTATTTGTGTTTAATATTTACTTGTAATGTTTTGTGTTTTGTATGTTAGTTGATTGAAACTTTATATCTTTATAAATTCTACGTTGGGTTTGAACGAGTCAGGAGTTAGTTCGAATGAACTTTAGATAAGAAAGATGAGATTTAAGATATATGAATCACGAAGTAAATGAATGAAGAATTAAATGTTCAATATGACTATTTGATTTTAGGACTGATCTTATTTAATGGATAGTATGAGTAGGATTAATATTATATTTGAATATTGTTATTATATTTTGCTCATTAGAATGATCAATATAAGTATTTGAGTTTATTTTAAAGGCAGACTGATTTAGTTTGATCACTAATATTCATACTTTATTTTTGTTGTTTAATTGATTGAAATAATTATTTGTTTTTTTTTTCTTGTTTTAAGAAGATTGATTCAGTTTTATGCACTGTATAAGTAGCACCATTATGATGTGGGGGTATTGATATTATATTTTTGTTTTTTAAATGATCAAAATTATTATTTGTTGTTTTTTTTTAGGAAAGCTGATCTAGTTTGATGGACAGTATGAGTAGCAGTGGTGTCTTACAGGAGTTGAATGATTTGAGATATCGGCTGGGTGAATAGATTTTTCAGCCCATTTAAATTTGCTACATAGTGCACTACACTGTGGTCTCTGCAAAACCGATATCCTACCGGCTGCGCCAATTTTGTGACAAACCAGTATACCCTATGTATACTGGTATGAACTGGGAGCTCATTTGATGTGTATCCAATATACATCATCAAGGCTCCCGGGGGAATAACTCGCTGTTAACACCACTTACCTGCTACTCTGTCCATTTTCACTAAATCAACCAAGGCAAAAAATTTATTTTATTAATTATTTTATTTTCTCTGTTCATATTTTTTTTAACATTACATTTTACATATTACATTATTGGAGACATATCAATATTAAGCCTGTAGAGAATCAAATGGACGTGTTAATGGTTCGGGGTGGCCATACGGCGTAGAACGCCAAAAGGCCGATTGAGGATCGCGGCGCAAGCCAACACCTCACCCCTCACCACTTCGTTGAACACTGGACGATATCTTCGGCTGAACATTAAATCGCGAATACTTTAACCGTCTAAATGATAACTGGGTAGCAGCACGCTCCCTTTTGGATTTGAATACATACTCACTGGTACAAGACTGCCCAAGAACATAAATACCATTCTTTCGTGAGGTTTCAACCTAAATTCTCTTTAAAGGTGCTGAGTAGCCGAACACGTGCGCTCTCGTTCCACGAAAGTTTTTCCTCCCCGCGTCGTCTCGCTTGCGAAAGAGTGTTTTTCGCTTAAGCTTTTGACTTCGAAAGAGTGCTTTCAGCTTAAGCTTTCGGCTTTCCCATGATCTCTTGAGGTAAAATAGCGAAACTGGGGACATTGAGCGAAAGAGTGTTTATGCCGGAATTTTCGGTTTTCCTTTCCGCTTACCTCTCTTCGAAGCACCCCGTTCGTTCACGATGTGAATATCGTTGCGGGTTGAACTTTCTCGTTTACTTAACTGCTCGCGTATTTACTTGCGCATGTGTTTCCATGGCTAATTTTCATTGGCGAAGTGCGAGTACATAGGTGTTGTTTGCTCGCTACTATTGCAGTTATGAAGCGGGAATATATCCGAGTATGTTTATGTGTTCACTCGCAACACCCGTTTGCCCAAATTTAAGGTGATTCCATGTGGTCGCAGAAAATCCATTCCGAGAATACAGTCTTCCATTATGCTCGCGACCAGAAAATTATGTCGGAACACAAGGTCCACCAAATGTATCTGGAGGTGGACCTCTCCATGGACAGGTGCAGTTTCTCCCGTAGCTGTCCATAGTGAGAAACTCCTGCTCTTATGAAGCAGTTGTTGCCTCACATGGCCTGGTCGGAAAATCGATCGGGTTGCACCAGTGTCGATTGTTTTGGTGCAATGTTCTCCGTCAACTTGAACCGGAAGACATAAGTCCGCTTCTCCACGACATAGTCTTGACACGGTGATGGTGGTGCTGGGAACATCGATCCTTCTAGCCAATCTCTACCCCACGAAGTTGGATCTTAGATGTTTCCCGACCCCTCAGTTTGAAGGGCTTCCATTCTGGGCTCCTGACTCGGTCTAGATCTTCTCCTAGCTGCACACCCTGGACAATAGCTCGATTTTCTTCGCTTCTTGCAGTCTCTTTGCAGGTGCCCCTTCTCTCCGCAATTCCAGCATCTAGGGCCACCAATTAACGGTGGATCTCGATCAATTTCCACGCGCTCACACCTGTGCTCGTCTGCCACTACCTCATGAACCCGGGCAGTGGTACGAGTCATATTTTCCGCTGCCTCAAAGTTGAGATTGTAAGCCAATGCGTCCTTGACCGTTTGCTTTTGGGCTAAATACATGGCTTGATCCTGGTCCTTCAGGGTGCTGATGAATGCCTCTGTCGCTGCGTCATCTCGATATTCTGGGTCATAAGCTGGGTAAGCCAAAAGTGCCAGTCACTCAATGTCTTGGGCTGCCTGCTGTAAGGTTTCGCCAGACTTCTGCATCCGATACCGTAGGTGTGACCGATAAATCTGCTTTAGATGATCGTCTCCATAACGCATGTCGAGCGCATTCATTATAGCAGCCCGGTTTGAATGCAACTCAACGGGGATCGTCTGCAAAAGCTCGCCAGCTGGGCTTCTTAGAGCAAGAATTAATGCAGTTGCTCATTCCTGCTCATTTCAGTGATTTGCCCTAGCGGCAGCTTCAAACTGGGTTTTTTAAATTCTCCAGACCGTTTGCCATTTGAATATTGGTGCTTGCACATCTCTGGATGAGCTTTGTGCTGTGGTTGTAAGCGCCCCCGCGGTGGAACTGGTCTGGTAATTCAAAGGGGCGCAACTGCTATTGTTGGGTTGTCGTCTCCGATTCCAGTGAAGCCGACGGGGACTGGCGTTCCCAGGGTACCCGAACTGCTTAGTAAAAATGCTAGGATTGGAACTGGATCCGAAACATAGTGTTTGATTGTTCGATAACAAATCAATTTATTGGGGCGAACCTCAACCCTGAAGGTGTATTCAGGTACCACGGGCAGCTGATGAGCCTCCATCTTAAAGATGATCAGCTGATTGGTTGCGGCCCTCCGGAGAATATCGTGGTGGCTAGTGGTGCAAAGAAAGGTTGGCGTTAACCTTATAGCGTCAGATATAGCTAGGACTCGCATGTACCAGTATGAAAGTTGAGAGTTCCCTCAATGTAAACTGGTACCGAAGTTGGGGCGAATGATTGGCGCTCAAACCAATCGCAGTCTAATTGTGACCGTGAGATAAGGCCTATAACAAGCAGGTGCTCACATAAATCAGAACGACACATGTGGTTGTAAGCGGGGCTAGTGAGGTGGTTATACTGCTTTCGCTGCTTTCAATTCCTTTTTCATATTTTCCATCTCATGGTTGATCCTCACCTTGACCTGGGTGACCTTTTCCTCGACCTGGTGAACCTTTTCCTCAACCTGGTCAACCT
>OZ017738.1:199871340-199881340 GCA_963969285.1 Odontomyia ornata | reverse complement strand
GGAAAAATAGCCGAACCAATAAAAATGCCAGGAAATTTACGTCTAAAAATTAATCAATTGAGCATATCGGAGCTCAAAGAGGAGTTAGAACAACGAAATCTGGCTACACAAGGTACAAAGGCCATACTGATTGCACGCTTGCGTGATGCGATCGAGTCGGAAGGCGTGAATCTGGATTCGGGTGAGCTGTCAGCTGCAGAAAGAGGCGCAGAAGGTGGTGAAGCCGAAACACCAAAACCAAAGGAACCAGAAAATGCGCTGATGCAAATGTTGATGCTGATGCAGCAAGAGCAGCGACAACAGTCATCAAATTTAACTGCGAAGCTAAGTGAACAATCAGCGCAGCTAAATGAACAGACATCCAGTTTAGCTGCGAAGCTTAATGAACAATCCGCGAAGCTAGACCAACAAGCGTTCGAAATCAGGGCAGACATCACACAGAAGCTGAAAAAACAGCCAACCGAAATAAAAGCGGAGCTCAGTAGTCTCAACAGCCAAATAAAATGCGTCGAGGAAAAGGTATACCAGGTCGAGGAGAAAATCAACCTTGAGATCAGCCAGGTCAACCATGAGATGGAAAAAGTGAAAAAGGAGTTGGAAGCAGCGATGGCAGTAGTAACCGCCTCACCAGCCCCAATTATAACCGCAGTGCAAAGCTCATCTAGAAATGTGCAAGCACCAATGTTCGACGGGCAAACGGTCTGGAGTATTTACAAAATCCAGTTTGAAGCAGCCGCTAGGATAAATCACTGGAATGAGCAGGAACGAGCAACTGCATTAATTCTTGCTCTAAGAGGCCCAGCTGGCGAGCTTTTGCAGACTATCCCCGTTGAGCTGCATTCAAACCCGGCTACTATAATGTATGCGCTAGACATGCGTTATGGAGACGATCATCTGAAGCAGATTTACCGGGCACAGCTACGGCATCGGATGCAGAAGTCTGGCGAAACCTTGCAGCAGCTAGCATAAGACATTGAGCGACTGGCACTTTTGGCTTACCCAGCGTACGACCCAGAACATCGAGATGACGTAGCAACAGACGCGTTCATCAGCGCCTTAAAGGACAAGGAATTGCAACAAGCCGTGCGGTCAGCTAAAAACCAAACGGTAAAGGACACATTGATTTATAGTCTAAACTTCGAGGCAACACAAAATGTGACTCGTACCACTGCCCGGGTCCATGAGGTAGTGGCAGACGAATGCAGGTGTGAGCGCGTGGAAAATGAGCGAGAGCCGCAGGCAAATGGAGCGCCTAGATGCTGGGATTGCGGTGAGAAGGGGCACCTGCAAAGAGACTGCAAGAAGCGAAGAAGACGGAGCTATTGTCCAGGATGGTGGAGATCCAGACCGTATCAGGAGCCTAGAATGGAGGCCCATCAAACTGCAAGGGCCAACTTCGTGGGGCAAACGTTAGCTAGGAGGATCGACATCCCCAGTACCCCCATCACCGTGCCAAGGCAACATCGTGGAGAAGCAGACAGATGCCTTCCTGGTCAAGTTGATGAAGAACATTGCACCATAACAAACGACACTGGTGCAACCCGATCGACAATCCGACCAGACATAGTGAGGCCCCAACAACTTCACAAGGACAGAGTTCATGGAAATGCTGACGCCCTATCTCGTCATCCATGTCCAGCTAACTGCAAGCATTGCCGGTGGATTGGGGAAAAGGAGCCGACCGTTGATCTGCGAGTGATAACGGCCGCATTCGATGAAGGTTGGTCAGCGGAGGAGATTCGAAATGCCCAGTTAGCCGATGAAGACATCGGACCATTGCTCGTATGGAAGGAGACGACTGGGCGACCTGAGTGGAAAGACGTTTCAATGCATGGCGCAACCCTGAAAAGCTATTGGGCACAATGGAACTCCCTTCAGGTGGAGGGTGGCATACTCAAGCGGAAATGGGAAATGGCGGATGGCAGCTCCTATCGGATGCAAACTATACTACCCAAAAGCCAAATCCACGATGTGATTAAGGAAATGCATGAAGGATCCTCGGGAGGCCACCTTGGTGTTAACAAGACCTTAGCGAAATCGCGGGAAAGGTTCTACTGGCTCCACGATCGAGAAGATGTAGAGGACTGGTGTCGCAGATGCACGATTTGCGCTTCCGTCAAGGGCCCAAAGCGACGACTGAGAGGACAAATGCAAACCTATAACGTAGGCGTGCCATTCGAAAGGATTGCTGTTGACATCGCAGGACCCTTTCCTGAATACGATTGGGGAAATCGATATATGCTGGTTGTAGCCGATTATTTCAGCAAGTGGCCTGAGGTCTACTCCATTCCCAACCAGGAAGCAACTACTGTAGCTGAACAGCTAGTGTTAAATAGGTACGGCGTACCTTGTGAACTACATTCAGATCAAGGCCGAAACTTCGAGTCACTAGTGTAATGTATATTAAATGATATTACCATTTTTCCCTATAAATTAACTATAATGTATATTAAATAATATTACCATTTTTTTTTCCTATAGATTAATCTCACAACACACTCACCTATCATATGTAAAATTGAACAATAAGATCTATTATTTCGCAACACACTCACCTAGCATACAAAACCCATAATCGAGTTGACACACATTCGACCCAAAACATATCAAATTACACATGTGCACTTTCACTTTCACCAAGTATGCAATAGCATCATGGGAAAATGAACATGTGAACTAGCGGCACGCGACAAAGTATTTCTCGATGCGTGTGGCGTGTTGGGTATGGGAATGCATGCTGAGTGTGTAAATTAATGCACTTTTAGAATGTAAGCAAATTGTGAAAATTAGGTTGTAAGAATAATATAAAAGAAATGTTTTGGAAAATAAAGAATCAATTCTAAACTGGAATTCAAAAGAGTTATTTCGCTGCAGTCTCGTGGCGCCTCTATCATCTTCGAATTTACATAGCGCGTATTAACTTCAATCCTCGCAAGATTATCCTTGCACAGGATTAGAATCAGCACGGCAAGTACTCAATCGTTAGGATGAGTATGTGGCCAACAATAACTGTGGCCTCGCCGCTTATGTAAGGTTATTCAATTAAATAGAATTTCTCCATAATCAAAATGAACCTAATATTATAGCCCTGCAACAACAAGGAAGACACTTTATGGCGACCCTGCAGCTACGACCAGAGAATTTTCTGATCCGTCGATAGAATTAGAAGGCGACGTGGAAGATAGTATCACCGGATTCAGCGAGGAAGAAAAGAGAATTTTGGATGAGGCGTTCGAGCGATGCATACAATTGCATGAAAAGTACGTTCCACAACCAGTAAAGGCTGTTGCTGAACCATTACCGGCATATGTTCCCACAAATATAGAGGAACTTAAGTCAAGAGGCCCCAAACCACGGAAAATTGAAGAATTCTACAGCAGAAAGAATATTGAAGCGGTGGAAGCGGCTTTAACGGCTATTCCATCTAAACGTCGTCCAAGAGGAGGCCGTAAGACGAGGCTCAAGCGTGAGCGAGCGGAACTACACCGCCTGATAAGGATTTCTTGCGGGCAACAAAGGCAGTTTTTCGAAAAGAAACTCCGCGAGCTGAAGGAGTGATGGGGAACAACTGCTCCACTGAGGAAGTGACGCTGGTTCAAGAATACCGGCAATCTATAACAACTTCAGCGGTATTTGTGGTGGCAATAGTTGCAGTTTACGCATACCACAATTACAACAAAAAATATGTCATTAAACGTTTGAACAGGAATATTAATGTTTGAGCTGTATTTGTAATAATTAATAGTATGTAAATTTGTAATTTCGGTCATTTAGATTTTAAATACATGTATTTTCTCAGCAATTTGAGTAATCACTCCCTGTTAGGAATGTATGTATGCTTTAGAAAGGCTGGTTGTTGAAAATGAGAGAGTTTTGAAAAATTTGAGGAAAAGTTCAAGTAGGTTGTATACAGTTGGTACTTTGCTTGACAAACTCGAGGGTCTTAAATCGAGAAAAGTCGAATTTAACGAGATTATTGGCAAACTCAATGATAGTAGCCCAAGATTATTGGATTTTAAGTTAAAATTCCAATCAGAATCTCTTATCTTGGAGAAAGAAATTTTGCTACAACTTGCCAAGCAGGGATATTTCATGGAAGATAACCAGCAAAACTGTGTGAATGAAGAATTAGAATCCAGTTTGCCAGAGTTAAAAGAAGAAATCACAATGGCTAGTTTCAATTTGGAAACGGCGATTAAAATCATCCCCGTTTTTGATGGGAAATACAAAGAGTAACCACCTTTCCTGAAAATCATAGAGTTAGTGGACTCAACCTTATCTCCCACAGCAAAATCACAGCTGATAGATTTCGTGACTAGTGTTAAACTTAGCGCTACTGTAAGATTATCCTTGGATGGCGTTTCAATAAATACCTTCAGTTCCTTACAAACGGAGTTGACCAAGAGGTTCAAGAATGCGAAAACCATCCCTCAAATTCACTCCATGTTGAGCAACACATGTCAGAAGAAATCGACTGTGACAGTATTCAAGGATAGAATTTCGTCGCTGGTTGATGAACTAAATCAACTGCAGATAAGTGACCTTGGCGATCAGGCTTCAGAAATTGAGAAAAAGGTCGTTTTGCATATGAATGACTCATATGCTTTGAGTATTTTTAAAAAGGGGTTGAACGATCAACTCAAGAATACGGTATTCTCGTCTAGACCAAGGAATTTCTCAGATGCAGTCTCCTTAGCTCAAGAACTTGAGAATGCTGAAGTACAAGCAGAGAATTCTGTGATGCATATTAGGAATAATACAGGGAGAAGGGACAAAAGAAACAATCGCAGAGGTAAAAATAATGACCGTAACAATAGAGATACTAGGAATAATAGTAGGAATAGAAATTATAGCAATGGTAATAGTTATCGTGAAAACAGGGGAGAAAATAGGCGTGGTAACAGGAATAATAGAAATTTTAATGATAGCAATAGAAGAAATATCCATGTTGTATCGGACCAGGGAAACGCCCTAGGTTCCGGAGAGGATTTGCAGAGCCTCCCGGTATAAATAATGTTGTAAAAGAAAAGAAAATTTACAGAGTAACTAACAACTGCACAAATTTCGTTAGAATATATAATTTTGAAGCAAATAGGGATTTATTATTTTTAATAGATACAGGTGCCGATGTATCGATCTATAAGGTAGATATTTGTAGGAATTTAGAGTATCAAATAGAAAAGAAAAATAAGATTAGGTTAACGGGTATAACGAAAGAGGTAACTACCTCGCTAGGGACTTCTAATTTAGACTTGTTGATTGGAAAGCGACGAACTACAAAGTCATTTCATATTGTGGATAGTAACTTCCCGATAAGTACTGATGGAATTATCGGAAGAGATTTTTTGGTCAATTTTATGTGTAAAATTGACTATGAGACTTTCACTATTTCATTCTGCGTGGATGATGAAGACGTAGTATTGCCTATGGATACAAAAAGGCAGGGTCACACACACGTCAAAGTAGCAGCGAGAACTGAAACGATAGTTCCGATAACTGCGGATGTGAATGAAGACAGCATCGTGTTGAATACAGAAATACAAAGGGGTGTTTTTGTGGGTAACACAATTATACCTGCAAAAGGTGCTCAGCACGTGATGATTCTGAATACAACGGACGAAGAAGTCGTGATAAAGGATTTTAATGTTGGAATCGAACCTCTGCAACACTATCACATTGTCAAGGGAGACAAACAGAAATGTGATGATGATGATCGATTCAAGAAACTCCTTGAGGTAATAGACATGAACCTTCTCGACAGGCGAGCCATGAATAGCTTACTTCATATACTTAAACAGTATCAGGATGTTTTTCAGCTTGAAGGTGAAAAACTATCCACTAATAATTTCTATAAACAGAAATTACAGACAGTGGATGACAGTCCTGTGTACATTAAAAACTATAGGCTTCCCCAAGCCCAGAACGATGAAATCCTACAACAAGTCAGAGACTTGGAAGTCAGTGATATCATCGAACCGTCTACCAGCCCGTACAATTCACCACTTTTGGTGGTGCCAAAAAAGAGTACGGATGGTAAAGCTAAATGGCGGCTTGTGATAGATTTTCGGAGATTGAACGACAAAATTGTCAACGATAAATTCCCTTTGACCAGATTGGAGGACGTCCTGGATAGACTAGGTAGAGCTAAATATTTTTCAACACTGGATATGACTAGCTCTTTTCATCAAATTGAACTTGATAAAGAGTCTAGGCCATTGACAGCATTCTCTACTAGCGACGGGCATTATCAGTTTAAACGGTTACCATTTGGATTAAAAATTTCGTCCAACAGCTTCCAACGAATGTTGACGATAGCCTTAAGTGGGCTGAGCCACGAAGCGTTTCTGTATGTGGATGACATCATTGTTTTCGGATGCAGCATTAAACATCACAATGACAACCTTTGCAAAGTCTTACATAGGTTACGTCAGCATAATTTGAAATTAAACCCTAGTAAATGTCAGTTTCTAAAATCGGAAGTCGTATACCTTGGTCATTTAATAACCAAGGATGGCATCAAAACAGATCCCTCAAAATATGATACAATCAAAAACTATCCGATTCCGAAAAATGCTGATGAAGTACGGAGATTTGTAGCGTTCTGCAATTAGTACAGGCGTTTTATCCCAAATTTTGCTGCAACCGCCAAAAGTTTAAACTCTTTACTTAAAAAGAATGTAACTTTTAATTGGACCGAAGAATGTCAGAAAGCGTACGAAACATTGAAGCAAAAACTGATAGAACCACCCATTCTCCAATATCCAAATTTTGATAAACCCTTTATCCTGACTACTGATGCATCCAATTATGCGTTAGGAGCTGTTTTATTACAAGGAGAGATTGGACAAGATTTGCCTATTTCCTATGCTAGCAAATCATTAGCTAAACACGATATAAATAAACCTGTGATTGAAAAAGAATTGTTAGCTATACATTGGGAAATCAATTTTTTTCGACCCTACCTCTACGGACGCAAGTTCGTGGTTGTAACAGACCACAGACCACTCGTATCCTTATTTACTCACAGAAATCCATCATCTAAACTTACCAGAATTCGTATTGACTTGTCTGACTATGATTTTTCGATAGTGTGCAAAAAAGGCAACATGAATACGAATGCTGATGCCTTGTCCAGAATCGAGTTGGATTCTGACTCCTTAAAGGCTATGATACCTCCAAATATAGATGAAAGTGCGAAACACAAGCTATTAGCAATTACTCGGGGAATGGCAAATAAAGAAAAGGATAAAAAACAAGAAGTCTGCGACGAGAGCACCCACACAAAAATAGAATCTGATCAACTCTATTGTTGGGATTGCACGAGCTTATCAGACATCACCGGTGTAATACAATTAAAATTTATCCTGCGCAGTGAATATAAGAATAATAAGATAGATATTGTACGTACAAATAATCTTATTGAAGTACATTCTAGCGATTTACCTGACGTGAGATTCGTCTCGGTCAACGAAAAGCTTACAATGGAAAAGGGTACAAATAATGACACACACAATCTGAGACATAGTGATAATCCAAATTCAAAACACGTTTTGATCTTGGAGAAGCTATTAAAATTTGTCAAGCAAAACGATATTCAAAAACTCTCATTGTCTAGTGAAGATGTCATATTCAAGTCTATAGACAAAGAATCATTTAAAAAAATATTCAATATGTTGCAACAAAAACACAAAGACAGTACATGTACAAAATTAAGAGTATTAATATACAAGCCACCCACAAAAGTAGCTAGCAAAAATGAACAAACAAAGCTAATAGAAGAATTTCACGACTCGCTACATGGAGGACATTTAGGAATTCGTAAAACGTTATTAAAATTAAAACAACGATACTGTTGGAACAACATGGGCAGCATGGTTAAATCATACATAAATAATTGTATGGCCTGCCAAAGGAACAAACAAGTAAGGCACACTAACGAACAAATGATGAAAACTGACTCACCGTCAACCAGTTTTGAGACTGTACAAATAGATACAGTCGGACCATTGAGAATTTCCAACAATTATAGATACATTTTGACTCTGCAATGCGAATTAACTAAATTCGTTGTAGCTTTTCCAATAGAGAATAAGGAAGCGCGTACTATAGCTGTAGGTATAATTAATGAATTTATATTAAAATACGGACATTTTAAGACGTTAAAGTCTGATTGAGGCACAGAATTTTCAAATAAACTCATGAATGACATATGCGAGATGTTAAAAATATAGCAAATATTCTCAACCCCGTATCACCATCAAACATTGGGCGTGGTTGAAAGAAACCATCGGGTTTTGAATGAATACATGAATTCATTCGCCGATGACCAACAATGGGAATAATGGGTTCCATACTATACCTTCGCATATAACACAACTCCAAACATAGACACAAATTACACTCCGTATGAGCTAATTTTCGGTAAATTACCGTATCTCCCGAATGATATAATAGCTAGCAACGATGTCATTTATGACTTAGATAATTACGCAAAAGAGCTAAAAGCTAGATTGAGGATGTCAATGAGCAATGCGCGAAAGATTATTGAGAATGTCAAGACGCAAAGAACCAAAAATCAAATCAACACTAATCCATTGAAATCAAAAATAGGTGATTTGGTATTAATAAAAAATGAGAATAGGAAAAAACACCAACCACCTTACAGAGGTCCATACAAAATTGTAGATATTGATGAAAGTAATGTTCTAATAGACATAGAAGAAAATCATAAACTAATACATAAAAATAGATTAAAGCCTTACCATGTGAACAATCAAGTAACTTAGGTTTAATACATGTACATACAAATAAGTATAAAAAAAAAAAAAATATATATAAAGAGAAGACAATGATATGTAATAATGATATGTAATTAGATCCAATGATTCGTTTTCACATATAATGAACCCGAATCAAAAAAGGGTAGAGGTGTAATGTATATTAAATGATATTACCATTTTTCCCTATAAATTAACTATAATGTATATTAAATAATATTACCATTTTTTTTTCCTATAGATTAATCTCACAACACACTCACCTATCATATGTAAAATTAAACAATAAGATCTATTATTTCGCAACACACTCACCTAGCATACAAAACCCATAATCGAGTTGACACACATTCGACCCAAAACATATCAAATTACACATGTGCACTTTCACTTTCACCAAGTATGCAATAGCATCATGGGAAAATGAACATGTGAACTAGCGGCACGCGACAAAGCATTTCTCGATGCGTGTGGCGTGTTGGGTATGGGAATGCATGCTGAGTGTGTAAATTAATGCACTTTTAGAATGTAAGCAAATTGTGAAAATTAGGTTGTAAGAATAATATAAAAGAAATGTTTTCGAAAATAAAGAATCAATTCTAAACTGGAATTCAAAAGAGTTATTTCGCTGCAGTCTCGTGGCGCCTCTATCATCTTCGAATTTACATAGCGCGTATTAACTTCAATCCTCGCAAGATTATCCTTGCACAGGATTAGAATCAGCACGGCAAGTACTCAATCGTTAGGATGAGTATGTGGCCAACAATAACTGTGGCCTCGCCGCTTATGTAAGGTTATTCAATTAAATAGAATTTCTCCATAATCAAAATGAACCTAATATTATAGCCCTGCAGCAACAAGGAAGACACTTTACTAGTTTTTAGCGAAATGTGCGAGCTGCTGGGAATACGGAAAACGAGGACAACACCGCTGCATCCCCAATCCGATGGAATGGTCGAACGATTCAACGGCACGCTAAATAAACATCTGGCCAAGATGGTCAACGAGAACCAAAGGGACTGGGACCGACATATCCCACTATTTTTGATGGCGTACCGAGCTGCCGAATATGCATCGACGGGCCAAGTTCCAGCCAAAGTCCTTTTTGGAAAGACTATTCGTCTGCCAGCCAATATAAAGTTCGGAACACCCCCTGAGAAACCCCAAACCATTTCGGAGTACGCAATTGATCTAAGGCAACGGTTGAACCAGATACATCGGAC
>OZ017738.1:199851340-199868840 GCA_963969285.1 Odontomyia ornata | reverse complement strand
AAACATTTAAAATATTGCTTACCAATAAGTCAATAAGTGGAACGTCCTTGAAATATTTAAATCTCAAGAGTCAGCACTCAACGATTTCGCTTTCACTTTCTTCCATTCCGAAAAGTAAACAAAAACATTGCCATGCATTCTTGGGTCATCGAACATGCACTTGGAAGAATGTATGACCCAAAGAAAAAGATTACATAACATATGCATTTGTGTGGTTATGGAATAACAAATGCATATGATGAATTTATGAGGTGTTAATCGATTTGTGGGTCACAAGACCACACAAATCTGGGTGCTGGTTAATGAGGTTAGTATGTAATAAATTAAGTATTTTATGTTTGAGAAATTGGATAAATAGTTGAAGAAATTATAGAATCGAGATCAGAAGGTTCTGACTCGTTCCCTAATAAAGATTCGGCCATCGGTAAAACTTTGGCTGGCATTTATAACACGGAGAAGAACACTCTTTTGATCAAAGTACTTTGGCTGGATTATTCGGCAAAACTCAGGTAAAACTTGCTGCATAGAAGCTTTGCTTTGGTGCATTGTCTAATTTGGCCAGATCTCATCAGGCTAGATGACACTTAGGTAATTTACTTTTATATTTCTTTCTTAAACTCAAATCGTAATTCAACATGGCGATCCTGCAAACTATAGGACAATTATGGAGGCTTTATTTGACTCAGCTGAGATGGAGATGCTGAATAGGAGATTCGAAGAGTTATTGGCCCGAGCAGAGGAAGAACTTCACAGGAATCGAGAAGAATATCGGCCAGAGGCGAGTGCGATTGTTGAAGCACCTGCATACACTCCAGCACCGATTAAGGAGTTAGGTCCAAAAAGGCTGACTGTGGAGGAGTACTTGAAAAGGCAGAAGCGACCAATACCTGCGGTTGTAACTGAACGCAAGCAGAACAAAAGGAAACATTGGGCAGGACGTAAAGCGAAAATACGAGGTGAAAGGAAAGAGTTGCATCTTTTAATAGCAATTTCCGAAGGAGAAGTGCAGAGAAGCCTATTTAAGAAATAGAACTTGCTGAGCCAAAAGAAAAATGGGAAATAAGTGCTCGACTACAAACGTGAACGAATCGTTCATCGTAGAGTTTAAACAAAGTATTGTTACCTCCTTAATTTTTTTTAATAGTATTAACAGTTTTGTATGTATACCACATCAAAAATAGGAATTATGTAAAGAGTAGGTTAAATAGAAACATAAATGTTTAAATTGCGTAAATGTTCAAATTTTTTCTTTTTGGTCCTAAATGCAGAGGTTAGAAGAGATTGTAAGTGAACTGAATCAACTTTTGGCAAACATTAGAAAGAGTAGAAATCGTCCTTACACAGACGAGACAATAAATTTAAAATTGTTGCATATAGAAAATTTGAAAGAGGAAGCAAGGCTATTATTTAGGAATGAGAAGGAAGATAAAACTTTAGAGCTGAAAGAAGATCTTTTGAAGTTATTATCTTTGTTATCAGAGAGTCTCGATTGTATGAGAAGACAAAATCTAGCAAGAATGGCAGAATTCAATTTGGAATCTTGCATGAAAACAATTCCTGTTTTTGAAGGATGTTTTAAATCACTTCAGCAATTTTTAAAATTAGTAGAAATATTTCATAAGTCGTTGTCTACATCAGGGAAGGAAGCTTTAATTGATTTCGTGTAAAACATAAAATTATCAAGTACGGTGCAGACGGCAATAGCGAGTTCAGGAATTCCCAAGACTTTTCAAGAGTTGGCGACAATATTAAACGCAAAATATAAGAGCCCAAATACTATACCCCAATTGCATACCACGTTAAGTGGATTTACCCAGCGAAAACTGAGTGTTTCCGCCTATAAGGATAAGATTTCGGAGTTGGTAGATGAACTAAGTGGTCTGCAAATATCCGATCTTGGTCCAAATGTTACCCAAGAACAGAGGGATTTGATTGTAAAAATAAATGACACTTGTGCGTTGACGGTGTTCAAAAGAGGTTTAAATGACCAGTTGAGGAGCACTATCTTTTCGGCGAGACCGATAAGTTTCTCTGATGCTACAAATATAGCTCTTGAGGTAGAAAAGACTGAATCAAGTCAAATGAATAGTGTATTTTATTATAAGAAAAACAGGAATTATAATAACCAAGGCGATAAGAAGGGAAACAAGAGTTATAAAGATAGTAGAAATGATAATAGAAATGGTAATAGGAGTAATTATAGGAAACGTTATTATAACAATAATAACGATAGAAATAGCAATGGTGATAGCAACAGTAGCAATAGTGGTAACTATGGTAGAAACAATTATAGAAAAAGAGATGACAATAGGAATAATTCCGGTCAGAACAATACGTATAATAGGGGTAATAGTACCAATAACAGAGGTAATAGACGTAATAGTAATAGAGATAGGAATAATATCAACGTTGTACAGGAACAGGAAAACTTGTTGGACTCCGGAATGGAGTAAAAATTCCTTCCGGACAAAAAGTCTATAAAATTTCGGATAATTGTGCAAACTACATTAGTGTGTTTTGCAAAAATGCGTCTCAGGAATTGAGATTTTTGATAGGCACAGGAGCAGACGTTTCCTTGTGTAAATGTGAGAAGATTAATAGCAACGAATTATTTTGGTCGGATGATAAGTGTAAGTTAACGGGGATTACAAGTGAAATCAATAGATCTTGAGATGAATTTGAATGATGATGATATCATTCATGGAAAATTTTATATAGTAGGTAAAAAATTTCCTATCAATACAGATGGGATAATAGGTAGAGATTTGTTAGAAAAGTTCTTGTGCAAGATAGATTATGAGACCTACACAATATCTTTTCTAGTGAATGATAGAGAAGTTATACTACCTATGCAATACAAGCAGAGTAAAATTGGGCAGATTAGGGTACCTGCCAGAACCGAAGCTATTTTCCCGATTAACTTGGAAATTAAAGAAGACATGATAATCCTGAATAAGGAAATAATGGAAGGTATATTTGTAGGGAATATCATTATACCATCCAAAGGGATCAAGCATATAAAAATTTTGAATTCAAGGGATTCGGAAGTCACAATCGATGGTATTGAAAATATTATCGATACAATGCCCTTACTTGGTTTTGAAGTTAAGGCATTCAAAGAATGCAAGAGTACTGATACTACACGTCTTAGTACATTTCTTAATTCCATCAATATATCTTCATACGATCCTAAAGCTACAGATAGTCTTCTGGGGATAATAAAAGAATATCAGGATGTTTTCCACTTAGGCGATGAGAAGCTGAGTGTTAACAATTTTTATACTCAAAGTTTAAATGTTACCGATAATATACCGGTATACACTAAGAATTATCGACTTCCTAATTCTCAGTGTGATAAAATAAAGAAGCAAGTCCAAGATCTCTTGAAAAATGAGATAATTGAGCCACCCGTAAGCCCATATAACTCACCGTTACTTTTGGTACCGAAGAAAAGTGATGGTACTGAGAAGAAATGGCGTTTGGTTGTGGATTTTCGAAGGCTGAATACTAAGGTGGTCAACGATAAATTCCCTTTATCTAGACTAGATGATGTCTTAGATAAACTGGGCAGGGCTAAATACTTTTCGACTCTGGACATGACTAGTTCATTCCATCAAATAGGATTAGAGAAAGAGTCAAGGTCATTGACAGCATTTTCTGACAATCATGGTCACTATCAGTTCGAGAGATTACCTTTCGGTTTAAAAATCTCTTCGAGCAGTTTTCAAAGGATGCTCACGGTTGCACTTTGCGGACTTGATTTCGAAGCTTTTCTTTATGTCGATGACATAATTGTTTTCGGATGTAGTACTAATCACCACAACGAAAATTTAAGAAAAGTCTTCAAAAGACTGAAGAAATTCAATCTTAAACTTAATCCTGGTAAATGTCAGTTTTTGAAAACAGAGGTTGTCTACTTAGGTCATCTTATCACTAAAGACGGTGTAAAAACTGATCCTTCCAAGTACCAAGTAATCAAGGATTACCCAGTTCCGAAAAATGCGAATGAAGTTCGTAGATTTGTTGCATTTTGCAATTACTATAGGCGTTTTATTCCCAACTTTGCGAGCATCGCAAAACCTCTTAATTCACTTCTGAAGAAGCAAGCAATTTTTATATGGGATGAAACATGTCAGAATGCATTTAAGTCTCTAAAAACGAAATTAATGGAACCACCAATATTACAATATCCGGACTTCGATAAACCGTTTATTTTGACGACTGATGCATCTAATTATACATTAGGAGCAGTCTTGTCACAAGGAGAAATTGGTTCTGACCTACCGATTTCATATGCAAGTAAATCGTTGAATAAATGTGAACCCAATAAGCCTATAATTGAGAAGGAATTACTTGCAATACACTGGGGTATCAACTTTTTCAAACCATATTTGTATGGCAGAAGATTTATTGTGGTGACAGACGACCGACCATTAGTTTCACTGTTTACTCACAAAAACCCATCTTCAAGACTTACACGAATCAGATTAGACTTATCCAACTACGATTTTGAGATTATTTACAAGAGAGGTAAAATCAATACAAATGCTGATGCCTTATCTCGCATTGAGTTAGATACAGATATTTTAAAGAGTATGATTCCCACAGAAAGAGATGAATCAGTAAAGAAAACTTTAGCTATTACAAGGGGTATGAGTAAAAAACAAGAAAATACAAGTGTACAAGGAAGCAATGTAACCGATGCCAATATCCAATCGGAGCCTGATCAACTTCACAGTTGGAATTGCACATCGTTAAATGACGTCAAAAATGTTACAAAGCTTAGATTTAATATACCGCGGATAAATGAATTAAGAAATCCTACACTAGAAATCGTACGTACGTGTAAGGAAATAATAGTATGTGTTGATAACGATAAATTTTCCAGTGAATCAGTTCCTGACGAAAAGAAGTTATCATCCTTTATATATAAATCGAAGAGCGATAATCGTAAAAGAAATCTAGATTTCATTATGGAGAAACTCATTGATGCTTTGTGCAAAATAAAAATAAATGAGCCATCGTTATCAAGCAGTGATAACTTATTTGATAGTGTACACATTGAGGATTTCAAGAAAATATATAACAAGTTGCAACTAAATAATAATAAAGCGCGTTTAAAGACAAATATATTAATATACACCCCAGCTAAGAAAGTTCTAAATAAAGATACCCAAAATAAACTAATAAAAGAGTATCATAGTTCACCCCATGGAGGTCATTTAGGAGTTAGAAAGACTTTATTAAAATTGAAACAGAGGTACTGTTGGAAAAATATGAGCGTTATGGTCAAAAAGTTCGTTAATAATTGTGAAGTTTGTGCTACTAGTAAATTATACAGGCACACTAAAGAAAAATTTGTGCATACGAGTACACCATCGACAACTTTCGAGACAATTCAAATTGACACGGTTGGTCCATTGAGACTTTCCAATCATTTTCGCTATATTCTTACAATGCAATGCGAATTATCGAAATTTGTTGTTGCCATCCCAATTGAATCTAAGGATGCGAAAACTATAGCGACAACCTTAGTGAAGGATTTTATTTTTAAATATGGGCAATTTAAAGTTTTAAAGTCAGATAGAGGTACGGAATTTTTGAATGAGCTAATGAAAGAAGTCTGTGGTTTGTTACAAATTGAACAGATATTTTCAACACCATATCATCACGAGACGCTAGGCGTAGTTGAAAGGAACCACAGGGTTCTTAATGAGTTCTTAATGAGTTCTTACTCTCATTTACAGAAGAATCTGAATGGGATACTTGGCTTCCGTATTATACATTCGCTTATAATACATCACCCAATGTAGATACTGGCTATACACCGTATGAGTTAGTTTTCGGAAAATTAGCATATTTACCAAATGACGAGAAATTAGTTACAAAATCATACAACTTTGCCAATGAATTAAAACTAAGACTTAAAGCAACTATAAATAAAACTAAGGAAATAATAGAGAAAGTTAAAAAGAATAGATTAGAAAAACAAATAGATGTCAACCCAATAGACGTTAAGGTTGGTGATAAGGTATTAATTAGGAACAATAATCGTAAGAAAAATCAAAAACCATATTTAGGACCATTTGTGGTAAAAGATAAAAAAGGTGTAAACTCCATAGTTGATGTAAATGGAGTATTAAAAGAATTACATAATAATCAATTAAGACTGTACAAATGTTTGTAATTATGTTTGGTATTTTCGGTGTTTCGCTTAATACTAGTATACGCTCAACAACAAAAACATGGAGAGTGTAATGTAATGATCACCCATAATTTAAAAACATTCACTCTCACATAATCTAAAACAGTCATTCAATTATAATTAATCTAAAACATTCATTCAATTATAATATTAGATTCAAAAACATTCATTCAATTATTAGAAACATTCATTCAATATCAAATGCACTATATCCAAATTACATACAAATTAACGTACATACAATTATACGTGAACATACAAACATTTAAAATATTGCTTACCAATAAGTCAATAAGTGGAACGTACTTGAAATATTTAAATCTCAAGAGTCAGCACTCAACGATTTCGCTTTCACTTTCTTCAATTCCGAAAAGTAAACAAAAACATTGCCATGCATTCTTGGGTCATCGAACATGCACTTGGAAGAATGATGACCCAAAGAAAAAGATTACATAGCATATGCATTTGTGTGGTTATGGAATAACAAATGCATATGATGAATTTATGAGGTGTTAATCGATTTGTGGGTCACAAGACCACACAAATCTGGGTGCTGGTTAACGAGGTTAGTACGTAATAAATTAAGTATTTTATGTTTGAGAAATTGGATAAATAGTTGAAGAAATTATAGAATCGAGATCAGAAGGTTCTGAATCGTTCCCTAATAAAGATTCGGCCATCGGTAAAACTTTGGCTGGCATTTATAACACGGAGAAGAACACTCTTTTGATCAAAGTACTTTGGCTGGATTATTCGGCCAAACTCAGGTATAACTTGCTGCATAGAAGCTTTGCTTTGGTGCATTGTCTAATTTGGCCAGATCTCATCAGGCTAGACGACACTTAGGTAATTTACTTTTATATTTCTTTCTAAAACTCAAATCGTAATTCAACAAAGGCAATATATTATAGTATAATGATTTGAATTTTCGCGGTAAACCATATTTGGGGTCTGCCATCATTAGCACTTATATATGGCTAAAGCAGCAAAAAATAGTATTTTCTTAAATTTTGCTGGAACCTACTCTTTACTTTAGAACGATGATAAAGAGTTGAGTCCTGTTTTTGCCAAAATGTTACATTTATTTCAGATAATCCATCGAACTGTACGATAGGACAATTGCCATTCGATGAAAGTATATTTTCACGATTTTAATGTTGATTTGATCACAATTTAATATATGGGTGGATATATCGTGTAAAAAAATATGGATCCAAAAATTGTATTAAGGTATAGTTATTTATGAAACTAATTTGATCCTCGTGTCCGATTGAACAAATTTTTCCGCAATTTTTATGTTTGGTGAATAGAATGAAAGCTTTGTATTGATTTTTCACCATCGCTTCGTTCGAGATTTCCCAAAAGAAATCTAAACCAACCTCTTATCGTTAAGAGACGTGAAGCCTTAAGACGCATCTGTGAACTATGCCTGTTAAGGTCTACCCATTTGGATGCTCGTAATTCACTCCAAGTTGGCTTCTTGTTGGCCAGCTAGTTCGAGTAGAAATTTAGCTGTGGGTCTTGATGTGAGTTTGATATGCTCAAATACAGTTTTTCAGCCAGTGAATCAAATTCTAACCAAAACATTCTACACTAGATGAAATTGTCAAAATTGAAACTACGATACCGTGTAACCGAACCAAAAGCGCTGAATCACTCAGTCCCGGATTACATCAAACCCGCACACTTGACAACATTCTCACGTTTCAGTCTCTTTTCATTAATTGAGCATTTGTTGAATCTTCATCAAACTGAAAATATAACTTTGGTTCAGCGAAAATATACATTAATAGCTTCTGTCGTCCTAACTATTATTATGATGCGAATGTTTGTTTGTTTATTACGCTTTCATGCCTTAACTACTGAATTGATCATTAAATTTGCTACATACATTTTCAGGGGTACAGAAAATGACAAAGGGTATGGATTTTATCCTGAAAAAGACTATTCCCAAGGGATATAAAAAATAACTTTATGTCTTAACCAATATTTTGAATGCCTTCACTACTTAACTGTCATTGTCAGAACTACAGAACAAGCCATGGGGCACCTTTCATCCCGAAAAGCTACTGTTGCGGAGAGATAAAAAAAATTATTTTATACTATTTTTTACCCACGGCTTCACTCAGCGGGCCCTGTATAAGCTCCTATGTGAGTTTCAAGAAAGAAAAGGAGAAATTTATAGAAAAGAAAGGAAAAAGAAATGAAATGGAATAGTCTAAAAGGTTATGAAAGACTAAAAATTGCTTAAAGATAGAAAAATAGTGCCAGTAAGTATAAGAAGTGGAAAATAGAATTAAAATTAAATCTAACCACAACAATAATCTTAAATTTTGTTCTTAATGAATCGTTAGATGAATTTTACAGGAAGTATTACAGTTTTGCAATGTTTCCTTTTCAATAAGCTTATTGGAACACATTGTGGCGTTTAGTGGGAAACTTTTTTTTCTCATCATCACATCAGTTGGCATATATTAGTCATGAGGATGTGCTCATTCAGATTTACGAAAGTCTTTTATTAAATGTCTTTGAGCTGTCTAGCTGTCTTTGAGCTATACTTAATGTATAATAACCCTAATATGTGGGCGTTCAATAAGCAAAAAATTTGCCTAACGATTAGCTGAAAAGAAATTTTAAAGTTACTCTTACGTTTGGTTACATAATTTTAATTCTATTTATCTCCATTTTATATTTATTGCCACTCTTTTTTTATCTCTTAATAACGGTACCTTTATTTCTTTTTTACAGTTTTTCACATTTTCGATCTTGACATTCCTCGCAAACGTAAATGCAACTTATCTGGCGATTCTTCATGGGCCTGGTGAGTGAAACTACGGGTAAAAGCTAGTATGTAATATATGTACTTCAATAATTCTTCTACCATAATCATACTTATATTTTAGCGAAAAATGTTCAAAGGGTCATATATGGAAACAGGATAGGAAACATCATTAATAGAATCGGAATAGGACTGACTTTTAAAGCCTTTTATGAAGAAAATGTTCAAGTTCTTGTATAACATCATATAAGTTATCACCTGAGCATGCAACAAATCTGCTGATGCCATATCTACATCTAGAAGCTCTACATCTAGAAGCATTGTTTCCAGAATCGAGGCATTCCAATTACATGGGAATGAATTAGTTTTAAGTTTTGATTTGAATTTTAATAAAGAAACATGGGGCTCAGCCCTAAGCAAACATTTTTTGAATTTAATTCCCACCTGGAGGTTTAACTCATACTTATAATAATGTGAATGTTTTTTGAAAAATTCAAAATGGTGAAGAATTTGAAGTATGTGTAAGGTTTTGAGATAGATTTTGACTAGATTTTTTAGGAAATTGAAATGATTACTTCAGAAGGATCAGGATTAATTGGTCGGAAAATATTTTTTCAAAACACAACAATCATGAAAACTTCATATTGCCTGAAAAACAGTTAAATGGTTCTTAATTGAAGTTTTTTGCAAAATTCAAGCAACAATTCATGGTTTGCGGGGGTCTTTATTCTAGTTCTAAGCTTAATTTGATAACAATCTTGCAGCAATTTAATCCTTTATGAAATCACGCCAAGTGCAACCATTTCACCTCGATAATTAAGAAATTAATATATATTTAGCATGAACCTAGGTCGTGATTCAGTAAAGGGTTGATACTGTTCCAAAGAATTATGGAAAAAAAATTTTAAAAAAAGACTTCAAAACTTAGTAATAAGGATGAAATTATATCAGTGTAATCGGGGCAAAACAGTTTCACTGTTCTGAGAAGTAAGTAGTAGCATATCATTAATACATCATAACTAACACGGAGAAAAACTGGTTTGGCTCCTTTCCATAAATTTTATATCACCGGAAAGGAGAAAAAGAAGGTATAGTTCATCTGAAAATGTGAAGTTAATATTTAGGTTTTGTCGACTTTTTAGCCGTCATGCTGGTGAGGGATAGGTATCGGCCACCGCGACGAGTACAATAGCCCTGACGTCGCGAGGGAAGATGGTGAAGCACTTGCTGAATGTGTTGCGCAGAATGCCAAAATAATTTGGAACTGTGTCCAATATGCTGCGCGAGTATCGAGCGGAAAATAAAAGTTCCTCAACCGCAATACAACATGCAGTGTTCAAACGGACAACAGTACAAATTCGTCACTTCATCATTCTCTTCAAGTTCAACACTTCCAAACCAAACTTAGGAAAGAAATGAAGACATACGAGTATAATATGATATCGATGCCAAAATCGTACACACAACAAGAACCACAAATCCAAGATATTCATTAGATTGTCTTTAAAACAGAAGGAGTAAGGTACGTAGGTTGCATCTATCGTAGCTATAAACATTAGATTTTAATACTGCGATTGGCTTATGGTATTAAAATCAAACGACTTCATCCCAAACAACTTTTCAAACTACTATATGGCTCAATTTATTAAATCAACACGCGAAGCGTTTTTTTAAACATTTTGTAGTTTTTAATCTGTGACCAAGCCGAAATCTGTTTCGATTGTTATTTGATGTAATCCAGCTATAATTCAGAGAAAAAGGACTTGGATATTAAACGATCAAATTTAAAGTACAAGTGTTATCACGCAATTCTTTCGATAACTTGGGGCTTAGACGCTGAACATTAGTCTCCCTCCGACTACTAAATTTTGAATTTCGTTTGAAATGGAGCATAAACCTTTTCGAGAATTTCGTTGCTGTGTCGATATTCTTGTATTGCTTTCTGCATTTAATTAAATGATACGAAAGTTTTTCAATCGCGTAGTAACTGATATAAAACAATTACGAAAATGGCATCATTTTTCCATTGTGGCCGAAAGCAGAACATTGAGATTCTCATGCAGTAACACCCTTTAAATTACAAAAACATGAAATTATTCAAATTTTTCTATGAATCTAAAAATCATGGTTTTTGTTAAAGATTAGCATCAACGATGCAGCAAAATTTATAAATTTAAAATTAATAATTTGAAAAAAGAAAAATAAAGCAAGTGCATTTGTCAACGGCCCAGTTCCTGATATAAATTTTGGTAGATAGTATATCAAATAGTAACGCGAAACATACTTTATGTTGGCGTATACGGTGTATGTCTCTAAGCAATCTTTATTTGAACAACAATCGCTTGACGGCTCCTTCAATTAATTTTGGGAAGGTATAGAAATGTAATTTAAAGAAGTCAGCTTACTGCTCTAAAATTCATGGGATTTACTTAACGACATACAATCCAAATTTCAGTGGTATACGTACGTTTCGGCATCAAAAAAATATATATTTCCTATATGTAACGAATTGGCAAATGGATATTTTTATAGCTCAAATATTTAATAAAAGCTAGCTGTCACAAAATTTGCAATGTTATACTTGAGGTTATTGACTTAACTGTACACTTTCCATGCATGTATTGGTCCGATGGGCTAAATGTTGATTTTTTTGCATTTAAAGTTAAGCCTGAAGGATAATTGAGCCGAATGAAATTTCTGTAATATTAAACCGTTTAACGAAAACTCGTATCTGTGAGCTGTAGGTATAAGCGTTTCCAAAGAAAATTAATGAAAACAATTGAAATTTTGGATACCGAATTTACAATTAGATTTAGGAATTCTTGTAAGTGAATACTATAAAATTTGTCAAAATTCATCAAACGCTGTTAAAATAGCTGCGGAATTCATCAGTACTTCCGCAGAAAAAGTCACAGTCGCTAAAATGGCGCTAGAAACTCGTATATAGCTTTGAAATGAAAATTGATAATATACTAGTAATTTGTTTAGCAAAAAAGAAAGATTTTTCTTCTTATAGATATACTGACAGTACTACAAACCTAAAAAAAATTATTCTCCAAATCCTTCGACGCGCGCAGTTTAAATTCAAATGTCACCTTATTTTTTGGTCACGGTAGTATATATATATATATATATATATATATATATATATATATATATATATATATATATATATATTGTTGTTATTTATTAATTAAATCTAAACAAATGAAAAATAATTCGTAATAAAAAGAAGACTAGATTACTTAATCTAGTCGTATCAAATTCTTAGAGATTTATGAGGTGAATCTTTTTTAATTATTTAAGAGAAAAAAATGAAATTGAAAAGTCAACAAGTGTAGTTGCAAAACGTTTAGTTAAGATTAAGTTTAAAGTGAAGAGAAGAACTTAAATGTAAATTTAGAATGAAATCAAGCCATAGTTGAAAAATGAATAAAATGGATTGCTAGGCTAACCAAGTCTTTCCTTTCAGCAAAACCGTTCTTTTCGAGCAGGAGAATGTGGACGAACGGTGAATATGCCGCTAAAAGGGTAGGGTTCACGTAATCCGCGAATGGCCAGTTTAGTGTTGGGGTCGGTATGCGGTGCCATAACTTGTGGTTACGTGTTTTTAACTGACTTCCAAAGGAAAGAAGGTTATCAGTTCATCACGTATATTTTTTTTGTTGCTTTTTTTATGTATGTTCACACACAACTTTTAAACGGAGATGGATAGAAGATTCCTGTCTTTGGGAAATGATTTGTCTTTCTTCCTGTTAGGTCCCGTTCAAAGGATAAGAAATTCAAGTAACGATAAAGGACTTTAACCATTAAAACTAAAAAATTTCAGCATAACTGATCGACGCGTGTAAGGATTTTGATTGTAGAAGTTTCAAATGAAAGACAACATATTGATCTAAAATATATTGAAACAGAATTGTAATCTTCCCAAGGACTCTGTAGAGATTAAAAGCTCAGTATGGTACATTGATGTCGAGAAATTGAATTTAAATGATATTTCGTACGAAAAGTGCCAATTAGTTGGCGCTCTTCAAGGATTTGTTGGAGATACCAAGTTCTTTGGTGGCGGATGCTAAAACTGATCAGTATCCTTGATTTTCTGCATAAGACGTACATTTTAGTCAATCATTTCTACCGGAAATAAACGATGAATTAATCCTATATGTGGCGTGAATACAATTCAAAAATATTTAGAGGGAACATTTCAGTATGCTTTTCCCTTGCACATTCATTCTTTGCTTACCGATGAGCTTAGTCAAGGATCCTTCTTACATCCTTAGACGTAAACGTTACACACAGGAATTGTAAAATTCCCCGAAGAAAGAATAAGGATTGAGTGATTGCAAATTATAGAGTTAATTCGTTTGCTTTCAGTTAATACTATATAATATATTTTATGCTCAGAAATCTAAAATTAGTGATATCCACACTAAAGACCGGCAAGAATCGCAACATACAAAAAGGTACATTTCCTGCTGTAACTGGTCTTAACTTTGCAAAGCCGAGTTTTCATTGAGCTTGAGAGGATAATTTTCATGGAACTTGCATGAAAATTAGGTGCCATAGTTGACTGAAAACTAAGGCGATGGGTATCGAAAAACGTGAACGAGTGATACGGTTAAGGAGGGATCTTTTTAAGTATATTTCTTGAGATTGATTGCGGAGTGAACTTTATGTTTACACATATAAATACATATATATATATATATATATATATATATATATATATATATATATATATATATATATATATATATATATATATATATATATGTGTGTGTGTGTGTGTGTATGTATCTATATACAGGGTTATCCATTTCGTGATAACCCTGCCATTTGACATCTGTCAGAATCAAATGTCATCCAAAGGTTTAAGGTTTGCCATTTAGAAATATGGATCGTTTAGCAGTCGAAGAACGCGTTTAAATTATTAAATTTTATTATAAAAATGGTGATTCTGCTGTATCAACATTTAGGGCTGTACGAGCTGATTACGGTCGACATAATCGACCTACACAGTAAACAATTTCGAACACAGTGAGAAAATTTGAAGAGATTGGATCGGTTATTTATATTGCAAGGCCTGTGTATCATCGCAACATTCTTTCTGCTGAAAATATCGCTGACGTTGCTTAAAGTGTGGAGGAAGACCCGAGTTTGTCGATTCCGCGCTCAACATTTGGGCTTGTCTTACGGCTCATTGTGGCGGATTTTGCATTTGGAATGTATGCGAATTGGGTGATTGAACAACAAGCCATTGGTAACGATTTTTCCAACAAAATTTTCTTTAGTGGTGAAGCTCATTTTTCGCTCAGTGGTTACGTAAATGAACAGAACTGCCACACATGGGGCTCTCAAAATCCTCAGGTGATTGCAGAAAGGTGCTTGTATCCGAAAAACTTGACCGTTTGGTGTGCATTATGGTCTGGTGGTGTTATTGGCCCGTATTTTTTTGAAAACGATCAAGGAAGAGCCATTACAGTCAATTCTGACCGCTATGGAGGGATATTAACCGATTATTTTCGGAGAGATACTGAAGATTATGATCTGGAGAACACGTGGTTCCAACAGGACGGAGCCACAAGCCACACAACACAGGCTAATCGAGCACTTTTGCAAGAGAAATTTCCAGGACGCGTAGTTTCGAGATTGAGTGATGTCAATTGGCCCGCAAGATCCTGCGACCTAACACCTTTGGATTTCTTTTTATGGGGCTATGCGAAAGATCGTTTCTACGCAAACAATTCTCAAAATCTTGAGCAATTAAAACCAATTGCCGGAAATGTGCCGAAAAGTCACTGAAAATTACCTCAAGAGGATTGAGGCCTGTAAAAGGTTCAGTGGGAAACATTTGGATGATGTTGTGTTTCATGTATGATGGCAATCTTTATATTGAACAAAAAATTTTGTTTCCATCTGAATGTTTTATGTGTTTTGTTTAGCTTTACTTTCCCAAGCGTAAAATGAATAACCCTATATATTTACCGTACGCAACCTGTATATACAATATATGCATTATATATATGTATATATATATATATATATATATATATATATATATATATATATATATATATATATATATATATATATATATATATATATATATATATATATATATATATATATATATATATATATATATATATATATATATATATATATATATATATATATATATATATATATATTACATATATTGTATATACAAGTTGCGTACGGTATTTGAGGACATGCATAAATGTGATTATAACTTCGCAAATTTTTTTTTCTTATGTTTTTTCCTTGTCAGATAAAATATGGCGGACTACAACATCACTCAAGAAATTGCACTACATGTGCAAACTATACAGATTCAGAGATCTCTAATTTTCTTAATTAATTCGTGCATAAGGCTCGCCGTGAATTGGAAGCATCAGGAGGCGATACAGAATCGGTTGCAAAACGCAAAAAGCACGAACAACGTTCTGACACTGTCCGATCTGCAGAATTTTTAGAGCAAGTGCAAGCGAACATAGACGAGGACCCTTCAAAATCAATGAGGGTCCTTGCAAGTGAGCTTCATGTTTCTGAGCGCCTTATTCGTAGAGTTGTCCACGAAGACCTTCGGTATAATCTTACGTGATGCGCAGAGGACAGTTCATGTTGCAACGAATACGGGAACAGAAAGATCTCCGATCAAAACGTCTTTTAAACGTAATCAAATACCCTAAGGCGCCCAAAATGTTATGGTTGTTTTCCGACAAAAAAAATTTTGACCAAGATCAAAAAATGGCAGAAATGACAGATGGCTATGTCCAAATCCTACGGAGGTTCCTGTTGTTATGCACACAAAATTTCCAGCCACTGTTATGGTTTTAGGTGTTGTCAGCAACGAAGGACAAGTTATGCCACCACACTTTTTAACTCAAGGACTTTGAGTGAACTCTACTGCATACTTCGATGTTTTGGAGACGGTAGTGAAGCCCTGGATAGACAATGTAAGCTGAGGCAGACCATACATTTTTCAACAAGACTCTGCTCCTTCACATAAAGCGATGGCGACACAAGATTGGATGGCCGAAAACTTTTATGACCACATAACACCGAACCTATGGCTACCTAGCTCCCCAGACCTCAATCGTTTGGATTACTACGTATGGGGCGTAGTTGAGCGTGAGACCAATAAGCGTCCTCATGGTTGCACTCCTTTGCAGCTATTAATGCTGTTATGGTCAATATGAACAAGGAGCATTTGATTCGGGTATGTAATCGTTTCCGGACCCGGATCGAAGAGTTTATTGCTGCTAATGGCGATTTTATTGAATAACTTTATAGCCATATATTAATTTAACGTTGTATAAAAAGTTCCTAAAACTTCATTAAATTTTGTTAAAAGTACAAGCTAATTAATTTTACGCTCAAGTTGTCCTCAAATAACGTACGCACCCTGTATATATACACGTATACAGTGGCCTCACTGCATAACCGGAAAAGCTCTTTTTGAATTCAGTAGAAATAAACGACTTTTTTTGGTATTTACCCCACATAGTTTTAAAGCAAAACAAAACATTTATTTTCAATTATTATAATACAAGAAGGCAAACAAAAATTAGTCCATTTCTGGCGCGCGACGAATAATCGGACAGCACCTTAATTATTCAAAAAATTAAACAAAAAAATAATTAATATTTGGTTGCAAGCCCCTTGCTTGCCAAAACAGCTTGCAAAGGGCTTGGCACTGATTTTACCAAGTTTTGGCACACTCTCGGCTCAATGGAGTTCCAGGCTTCGACTAATGCAACTTTTAGTTGATCTGTAGAATCTCCTGGCCAATTCTTCCCAGAGATGCTCAATAACATTGAGGTCGGGGCTCTGGGCAGACGGTTGAATGAGGCTTAGGCAGTTGTTGATCAACCAAAGCTTCGCTACGCTGGAAGTGTGTTTATGATCATTGTCTTGGTAGAAAGCAAAGTTGCTGGTGATACCAAATTTCTCAGCACTTTGCTTAACTTTTTTTTTTTAATGTCAGGGTCGGCAATTTTACCAACTATAAAATGTCAATTGCCTGCTCCAGCGCTAGACATACAGCCCCAAACCATGACAGAGCCTCTTCCGTGCTTTAAGGTCACCTTAGTGCTATTTGGATCAAATTCTGTGTTTGGCGTACCCACACATACATCTTACTATCCGGCCAAATATGCCTTCATCAGTAAGCAAAACCTGAAAATATTGCAAAACACTAAAAAAAGTTGATTTTATATACGTATTCCAGGAAATTACTTGATTCCAAAAATCTGCTGCTTTTAACAGGCACTCCTTGGCAAGTCGCACTCAAAAGTTTTTGTCCTTAGGGCTTATAAATGGTTTTTTTCCTGGCAATTCTTCTATGGTAGTCATACTTGTGCAACGAGTTTCGCACAGTATTTAAGCACACATCCTTTCCAGTGCGGTCCTTCAAGGCTACTTTTAATTCTTTCACCGTTTTGAAAGAATTTTGTTTAACTTCCCTTACTATTATTCGCTCTTCTCGCTCT
>OZ017738.1:199838840-199846340 GCA_963969285.1 Odontomyia ornata | reverse complement strand
AACGAGCCTCTGATCTGGTCACCAAGTACAGTGACATCTTCTCAATAAGCCCGGATGACCAAGGCCGAACGAGTCTGGTAACTCACGTCATAGATACACAGGGAGCCAAGCCGATTCGACAAGCACCCAGACGCCTCCCTATAGCCAAACAAGGAGAAGTGAGCGCGCTGATCTCGGACATGGAAAAACAAGGCGTTATTGAACCTTCTGTCAGTCCATGGGCCGCGCCTGTAGTTCTAGTAAAGAAAAAGGATGGTAGCACTCATTTTTGTGTCGACTACAGGCGGCTCAACGACGTCACTAAGAAAGATAGTTACCCGCTCCCACGCATCGATGACATCATGGACACTTTAGCCGACGCAAAATGGTTTTCTACACTCGATCTCAAGAGTGGCTACTGGCAGGTAGAAATCGACAAGAAGGACCGAGAGAAGACCGCATTTTCAGTTGGGACCGGATTGTGGCAGTTTGTGGTGATGCCATTTGGGCTTTGCAATGCTCCAGCCACTTTCGAACGCTTGATGGAATACGTGCTACGTGGTCTAACCTGGGAAACCTGCTTGGTGTACCTAGATGACATCATCGTCATCGGGAGAACGTTCGAAGAACATGTGCGGAACTTAGAAGAGGTTTTCTCCAGACTGCGACTGGCAAATTTGAAACTTAGTCCCGACAAGTGTACCCTTTTCGCAGCTGAAGTAAAATACCTGGGACACGTCGTATCAGCAGAAGGGGTGAAAACAGACCCTGAGAAGATTGAAGCCGTGAAAAGCTGGCCAACACCAAACAACAAGCGCCAACTACGAAGTTTTCTGGGTCTGGCAACCTACTATCGAAGATTCGTCAAAGACTTTGCCAAAATAGCTAAGTGTCTCCATCAGCTAACCGAGAAAAATCGTCCGTATGTCTGGAACGAACAATGCCAGACAGCCTTTGAGGCCCTGAAGGAAAAGCTGTGTGAATCACCCGTGCTGGCGTATCCGAAACCCGGAAAAATGTTTGCAGTTGACACCGATGCAAGCAACGGCGGTATTGGAGCTGTACTCTCCCAGCAGATCAATGGCGAAGAAAGAGTCCTCTCGTATTACAGTCGAGTTCTTTCAAAAAGTGAGAGGAACTACTGTGTGACCAGGAAGGAGCTATTGGCTATAATAGAGGCCACCAAGCAGTTCCACAAATACCTATATGGCCAGAAATTTGTTCTTCGAACGGACCATGCATCGCTGAGATGGCTACTTAACTTCAAAAACCCCAAGAGACAAGTTGCGAGATGGATTGAAAGATTGCAGTCATACGACTATGAAATTGTTCATCGAAAGGGCGGAGTTCATGGAAATGCTGACGCCCTATCTCGTCGCCCATGTCCAGCTAACTGCAAGCATTGCCGACGGATTGAGGAAAAGAAACCGCCCGTTGATCTGCGACTGATAACGGCCGAATTCGATAAAGGTTGGTCATCGGAGGAGATTCGAAATGCCCAGCTAGCCGATGAAGACATCGGACCATTGCTCGTATGGAAGGAGACGACTGGGCGACCTGAGTGGAAAGACGTTTCAATGCATGGCGCAACCCTGAAAAGCTATTGGGCACAATGGAACTCCCTTCAGGTTGAGGGTGGCATACTCAAGCGGAAATGGGAAACGGTGGATGGCAGCTCCTACAGGATGCAAACTATACTACCCAAAAGCCAAATCCACGATGTGGTTAAGGAAATGGATGAAGGATCCTCGGGAGGCCACCTTGGTGTTAACAAGACCTTTGCGAAATTGCGGGAACGGCTTTACTGGCTCCACGCTCGAGAAGACGTAGAGGACTGGTGTCGCAGATGCACAATTTGCGCTTCCGTCAAAGGCCCAAAGCGACGACTGAGAGGACAAATGCAAACCTATAACGTGGGGGTACCGTTTGAAAGGATTGCTGTTGACATCGCTGGACCCTTTCCTGAATCTGAATGGAGAAATCGATACACGCTGGTTGTAGCCGATTATTTCAGCAAGTGGCCCGAGGTCTACCTCATTCCAAACCAGGAAGCAACTACTGTAGCTGAACAGCTAAAGTTAAATTGGGTCAGTAGGTACGGCGTACCTGGCGAACTACATTCGGACCAAGGCCGAAACTTTGAGTCACTAGTTTTTGACGAAATGTGTGAACTGCTCGGAATACGGAAAACGAGGACAACATCGCTGCATCCCCAATCCGATGGAATGGTCGAACGTTTCAACGGCACGCTCAATAAACATCTGGCCAAGATGGTTGACGAGAACCAAAGGGACTGGGACCGACATATCCCACTATTTTTAATGGCGTATAGAGCCGCTGAACATGCATCGACGATCCAAGCCCCAGCCAAAGTCATTTTTGGAAAGACTATTCGTTTGCCAGCCGATATAAAGTTCGGAACACCCCCTGAGAAACCCCAAACGGTCTCGGAGTACGCAAGTGATCTAAGACAACGGTTGAACCAGATACATCGGACAGTGCGAAAACACCTCGAATCGGCTACTGACCGCATGAAGACGAGGTATGATCTAAAGGCTAATTCTACTGGCTTCCAGCAAGATGACTTGGTGTGGCTTTATAACCCGCAACGGTGAAAGGGTAGGTCTCCAAAGTTGCAACATAATTGGGAGGGACCATACCGAGTTACAAAGCGAATCAACGACGTCGTATACCGAATACAAGAACATCGTAAGCCGAGAGCTATAATGAAAATCGTGCATCTGGAGCGTCTTGCCCCATATTACACCCAGGGAGAATTGACTATAAATAGCGACACATCTTTTCGGGGCGAAAAGAACTGAGGTGGGGGCAGTGTTACATGTACAAATAATTCTGCGAGCTACTGTCGCAATTGTTTTCATAATCATTAAGAACGTCAACAAATGAATTTACTCGAACCCACGAGAACCCAACAAGCATGATCAACATCTGCAAGTGACGTCACTCCATTCATTAATTTTCTCGAATCTACCAGGTACCTCTCGGTAGAACATTCACCAATGTACGAGAAATGGGTGAATAGGTAGAGACCCTATATAAAGGCGAGCTGAATGAATGGGGGGATCATCATTCATTCGACCGCGATAAGAACTGCGAAAGTGTGTGGGAAGCGATATTATTCGAGTAATAGAAAAGTGATTTTCGTAATAGTGAAGTGATTTAGAAGACAATTGCGATAAGAAATTTATGGACAAGTGTTAGATTTTTAATAGTGAAAATTAAAATTAGTGAAAGTGTTAGATTGATCATTGTGCAATTAAATAAACTCTTTTAACTTAAATTAAAAGACATTGCGTTTTCACTTTCCCGGAACATTAAAATTATAGGCCGCGAACCAATAACACGCGACAATATGTATCTAATATATATATATATATATATATATATATATATATATATATATATATATATATATATTTATATATATATATATATATATATATATATATATATATATATATATATAGGTATATATATATATATATGTATATATATATATATCTATATATTTATATATATGTCTCTAAAACATATCTATATAGATATATATATATATATATATATATATATATATATATATATATATATATATATATATATATATATATATATATATATTGTTACATGTACAAATAATTTTGCGAGCTACTGTCGCAATTGTTTTCACAACAATGAAGAACACGAACCCACTCGAAGCCACGAGAACCCAACAAGCATGATCAACATCTGCAAGTGACGTCACTCCATTCATTAAATTTTCTCGAATCTACCAGCTACCTCTCGGTAGAACATTCGCCAATAAACGAGAAATGGGTGAATAGGTAGAGACCCTATATAAAGGCGAGCTGAATGAATGGGGGAGATCATCATTCATTCGACCGCGATAAGAACTGCGAAAGTGTGTGGGAAGTGTGTTTCGTAATAGTGAAGTGATTTAGAAGACAATTGCGATAAGAAATTTATGGACAAGTGTTAGATTTTATTTTAATAGTGAAAATTAAAATTAGTGAAAGTGTTAAACTGATTATTGTGCATTTTCTTGAATTAAATAAACTCTTTTAACTTAAATTAAAAGACATTGCGTTTTCACTTTCCCGGAACATTAAAATTATTGGCCGCGAACCAATAACACGCGACAGTGGTGTCAAGAAGTGCGAAAGAAAAATTTTGAAAGTGAAAATTTGAACATTTTTATAGTGCACAATAGTAAAATTTAAAGAAACATTAAAAATGCCACGAAACTTAAACTTAAAAATTAATGAATTGACCATGTCGGAGCTTAAGGAAGAGTTGGAACAGCGAAACCTGACTACGCAAGGTACAAAGGCCACACTGATTGCACGCTTGCGTGACGCAATTGAATCGGAAGGCGCGTATCTGGATTCGGGTGAGCCCTCAGATGCAGAAGAAGGCGCAGAAGGTGGTGAAGCAGAAACAAAAACACCAAAGGAACCAGAAAATGCGCTGATGCAAATGTTAATGCTGATGCAGCAAGAGCAGCGACAACTGTCATCCAATTTAACAGCGAAGCTTAATGAACAATCAGTGAAGCTGGATCAACAAGCAATCGAAATCAAGGCAGATTTTCAAAAACAGTCCACCGAAATAAAAGCGGAGCTCAGTAGTCTTAACAAGCAAATTAAAGGCGTCGAGGAAAAGGTTGACCAGGTCGAAGAAAAGGTTTACCAGGTCGAGGAAAAGGTCAGCCAGGTCGAAGAAAGAATGAACTATCAGATGGAAAAAGTGAAAAAAGAATTGGAAGCTGCGAAGGCAGTAGCAACCACTTCACCAGCCCCGCTTATAACCGCAGCGCAAAGCACATCCAGAAATGTGCAAGCACCAATATTCGATGGGCAAACGGTCTGGAGTATTTACAAGACCCAGTTTGAAGCTGCCGCAAGGGCAAATCATTGGAATGAACAGGACCGAGCAACTGCGCTGATTCTTGCTCTAAGAGGACCAGCTGCCGAGCTTTTGCAGACGATCCCCGTTGAATCGCAATCAAACTCGAATGCTATAATGAATGCGCTCAACATGCGTTATGGAGACGATCATCTAAAGCAGATTTATCGGTCACAGCTAAGGCATCGGGTGCAGAAGTCTGGTGAAACCCTACAGCAGCTAGCCCAAGACATTGAGCGACTAGCACTTTTGGCTTACCCAGCCTACGACCCAGAACATCGAGATGATGCAGCGACAGAAGCATTCATCAGCGCACTAAAGGACCCGGAATTGCAACAAGCCGTGCGTTTAGCTCAAAAGCAAACGGTTAAGGACGCATTGGCTTACAGCCTGAACTTTGAGGCAGTGAAAAATGTGACTCGTACCACTGCCCGGGTTCGTGAGGTAGTGACAGACGAGTGCAGGTGTGAGCGCGTGGAAATTGAGCGAGACCCGCATGTAAATGGTGCGCCTAGATGCTGGAATTGCGGAGAGAAGGGGCACCTGCAAAGAGACTGCAAGAAGCGAAGAAAACGAGCTATTGTCCAGGGTGTGCAGCTAGGAGGAGATCCAGACCGAGTCAGGAGCCCAGAATGGAAGCCCTTCAAACAGAGGGGTCGGGAAACATGTAAGAGCCAACTTCGTGGGGCAGAGGTTGGCTAGGAGGATCGACGTCCCCAGCACCACCATCACCGTGTCAAGACTACATCGTGGAGAAGCGGACTTATGCCTTCCGGGTCAAGTTGACGGAGAACACTGCACCATAACAATCGACACTGGTGCAACCCGATCGATTATCCGACCAGACCTAGTTAGACAGCAACAACTTCACAAGGGCAGAATTTTCTCACTACGGACAGCTACGGGAGAAACTGCACCTGTTCATGGAGAGGTCAACCTCCAGATACAGTTGGGAGACCTTGTGTTCCGACATAATTTTCTGGTCGCGAACATTATGGATGACTGCATTCTCGGAATGGATTTTCTGCGACCACATGGAATCATGTTAGACTTGGGCAAACGTGTATTGAAATGGCAGAATGTCGAAGTACTGATGGAGGATCCCAGCGTCCAAATCCCCAAGATGAATGTAGTGGTATGTACTGACACTGATGTACCGAATTCCTCCGAAAGCATTGTATGGGCCAAGCTTGATGGTGATTCTGGAGACCACCGATCTTATCTGATAGAGCCAACGAAGACATCCGCATTGCGCAGCTTGATTGTAGGACGAAGCCTTGTAAGATCTTTAAGGAACGGATATGTGCCGGTTAGAGTCCTTAACACCGCAGACTCAACCACGAGCATCAAAGCGGTAGAAGTCATCGGCAGCTGCCAGCCTGTTTCCACCATCACCTCTTTGGAAGCTTCTCACATCCATCATTGGAAAAAGAGGCAAGACACAGACAAAGCCCGGGAATCCACGTCTGCCATATTGAAGCAAGTCAAATTGCCGGTGCAGCTATTCAAACGAGCCTCTGATCTGGTCACCAAGTACAGTGACATCTTCTCAACAAGCCCGGATGACCACGGCCGAACGAGTCTGGTAACTCACGTCATAGATACACAGGGAGCCAAGCCGATTCGACAAGCACCCAGACGCCTCCCTATAGCCAAACAAGGAGAAGTGAGCGCGCTGATCTCGGACATGGAAAAACAAGGTGTTATTGAACCTTCTGTCAGTCCATGGGCCGCGCCTGTAGTTCTAGTAAAGAAAAAGGATGGTAGTACTCGTTTTTGTGTCGACTATAGGCAGCTCAACGACGTCACTAAGAAAGATAGTTACCCGCTCCCACGCATCGATGACATCATGGACACTTTAGCCGACGCAAAATGGTTTTCTACACTCGATCTCAAGAGTGGCTACTGGCAGGTAGAAATCGACAAGAAGGACCGAGAGAAGACCGCATTTTCAGTTGGGACCGGATTGTGGCAATTTGTGGTGATGCCGTTTGGGCTTTGCAATGCCCCAGCCACTTTCGAACGCTTGATGGAATACGTGCTACGTGGTCTAACCTGGAAAACCTGCTTGGTGTACCTAGATGACATCATCGTCATCGGAAGAACGTTCGAAGAGCATGTGCGGAACTTAGAAGAGGTTTTCTCCCGACTGCGACTGGCAAATTTGAAACTTAGTCCCGACAAGTGTACCCTTTTCGCAGCTGAAGTAAAACACCTGGGACACGTCGTATCAGCAGATGGGGTCAAAACAGACCCTGAGAAGATTGAAGCCGTGAAAAGCTGGCCAACACCAAACAACAAGCGCCAACTACGAAGTTTCCTGGGTCTGGCAACCTACTATCGAAGATTCGTCAAAGACTTTGCCAAAATAGCTAAGTGTCTCCATCAGCTAACCGAGAAAAATCGTCCGTATGTCTGGAACGAACAATGCCAGACATCCTTTGAGACCCTGAAGGAAAAGCTGTGTGAATCACCCGTGCTGGCGTATCCGAAACCCGGAAAAATGTTTGTAGTTGACACCGATGCAAGCAACGGCGGTATTGGAGCTGTACTCTCCCAGCAGATCAATGGCGAAGAAAGAGTCCTCTCGTATTACAG
>OZ017738.1:199773840-199833840 GCA_963969285.1 Odontomyia ornata | reverse complement strand
ACTGATCCTCCCCGTTCATTCAGCTCGCCTTTATATAGGGTCTCTACCTATTCACCCATTTCTCGCACATTGGCGAACGTTCTACCGAGAGGTACCTGGTAGGTTCGAGCAAGTTCATGAATGGAGTGACGTCACTTGCAGATGTTGATTATGCTTGTTGAATTTACTCGTGGGTTCGAGTAAATTCATTCGTTGACGTTCTTAATGATGATGAAAACAATTGCGACAGTAGCTCGCAGAATTATTTGTACATGTAATTATTTGTACATGTAACACTGCCCCCACCTCAGTTCTTTTCGCCCCGAAAAGATGTGTCGCCAGTTGTAGTCAATTCTCCCTGGGTGTAATATGGGGCAAGACGCTCCAGATGCACGATTTTCATTTTAGCTCTCGGCTTACGATGTTCCTGTATTCGGTATACGACGTCGTTGATTCGCTTTGTAACTCGGTATGGTCCCTCCCAATTATGTTGCAACTTTGGAGACCTACCCTTTCGCCGTTGCGGGTTATAAAGCCACACCAAGTCATCTTGCTGGAACCCAGTAGAATAAGCCTTTAGATCATACCTGGTCTTCATGCGGTCAGTAGCCGATTCGAGGTGTTTTCGCACTGTCCGATGTATCCGGTTCAACCGTTGTCTTAGATCACTTGCGTACTCCGAGACCGTTTGGGGTTTCTCAGGGGGTGTTCCGAACTTTATATCGGCTGGCAAACGAATAGTCTTTCCAAAAATGACTTTGGCTGGGGCTTGGCCCGTCGATGCATGTTCAGCGGCTCTATACGCCATTAAAAATAGTGGGATATGTCGGTCCCAGTCCCTTTGGTTCTCGTCAACCATTTTGGCCAAGTGTTTATTGAGCGTGCCGTTGAAACGTTCGACCATTCCATCGGATTGGGGATGCAGCGGTGTTGTCCTCGTTTTCCGTATTCCCAGCTGCTCGCACATTTCGCTAAAAACTAGTGACTCAAAGTTTCGGCCTTGATCCGAATGTAGTTCACAAGGCACGCCGTACCTGCTGACCCAATTTAACACTAGCTGTTCGGCTACAGTAGTTGCTTCCTGGTTGGGAATGGGGTAGACCTCGGGCCACTTGCTGAAATAATTGGCTACAACCAGCGTGTATCGATTTCCCCATTCAGATTCAGGAAAGGGTCCAGCGATGTCAACAGCAATCCTTTCGAATGGCACGCCTACGTTATAGGTTTGCATTTGTCCTCTCAGTCGTCGCTTTGGGCCTTTGACGGAAGCGCAAATTGTGCATCTGCGGCACCAGTCCTCTACGTCTTCTCGAGCGTGGAGCCAGTAGAATCTTTCCCGCAATTTCGCTAAGGTTTTGTTAACACCAAGATGGCCTCCCGAGGATCCTTCATGCATTTCCTTTACCACATCGTGGATTCGGCTTTTGGGTAGTATAGTTTGCATCCTATAGGAGCTGCCATCCGCCGTTTCCCATTTCGGCTTGAGTACGCCACCCTCCACCTGTAGGGAGTTCCATTGTGCCCAATAGCTTTTCAGGGTTGCGCCATGCATCGAAACGTCCTTCCACTCCGGTCGCCCAGTCGTCTCCTTCCATACGAGCAATGGTCCGATGTCTTCATCGGCTAGCTGGGCATTTCGAATCTCCTCCGATGACCAACCTTCATCGAATTCGGCCATTATCAGTCGCAGATCAACGGGCGGTTCCTTTTCCTCAATCCGCCGGCAATGCTTGCAGTTGGCTGGACATGGGCGACGAGATAGGGCGTCAGCATTTCCATGAACTCCGCCCTTTCGATGAACAATTTCATAGTCGTATGACTGCAATCTTTCGATCCATCTCGCAACTTGTCCCTCAGGGTTTTTGAAGTTAAGTAGCCATCTCAATGATGCATGGTCCGTTCGAAGAACAAATTTCTGGCCATATAGGTACTTGTGGAACTGCTTGGTGGCCTCTATTATAGCCAATAGCTCCTTCCTGGTCACACAGAAAGTTCCTCTCACTTTTTGAAAGAACTCGACTGTAATACGAGAGGACTCTTTCTTCGCCATTGATCTGCTGGGAGAGTACAGCTCCAATACCGCCGTTGCTTGCATCGGTGTCAACCACAAACATTTTTCCGGGTTTCGGATACGCCAGTACGGGTGATTCACATAGCTTTTCCTTCAGGGTCTCAAAGGCTGTCTGGCATTGTTCATTCCAGACATACGGACGATTTTTCTCGGTTAGCTGATGAAGACACTTAGCTATTTTGGCAAAGTCTTTGACGAATCTTCGATAGTAGGTTGCCAGGCCCAGGAAACTTCGTAGTTGGCGCTTGTTGTTTGGTGTTGGCCAGCTTTTCACGGCTTCAATTTTCTCAGGGTCTGTTTTGACCCCTTCTACTGATACGACATGTCCCAGGTATTTTACTTCAGCTGCGAAAAGGGTACACTTGTCGGGACTAAGTTTCAAATTTGCCAGTCGCAGTCGGGAGAAAACCTCTTCTAAGTTCCGCACATGCTCTTCGAACGTTCTCCCGATGACGATGATGTCATCTAGGTACACCAAGCAGGTTTTCCAGGTTAGACCACGTAGCACGTATTCCATCAAGCGTTCGAAAGTGGCTGGGGCATTGCAAAGCCCAAACGGCATCACCACAAATTGCCACAATCCGGTCCCAACTGAAAATGCGGTCTTCTCTCGGTCCTTCTTGTCAATTTCTACCTGCCAGTAGCCACTCTTGAGATCGAGTGTAGAAAACCATTTTGCGTCGGCTAAAGTGTCCATGATGTCATCGATGCGTGGGAGCGGGTAACTATCTTTCTTAGTGACGTCGTTAAGCTGCCTATAGTCGACACAAAAGCGAGTGCTACCATCCTTTTTCTTTACTAGAACTACAGGCGCGGCCCATGGACTTACAGAAGGTTCAATAATGCCTTGTTTTTCCATGTCCGAGATCAGCGCGCTCACTTCTCCTTGTTTGGCTATAGGGAGGCGTCTGGGTGCTTGTCGAATCGGCTTGGCTCCCTGTGTATCTATGACGTGAGTTACCAGACTCGTTCGGCCGTGGTCATCCGGGCTTGTTGAGAAGATGTCACTGTACTTGGTGACCAGATCAGAGGCTCGTTTGAATAGCTGCACCGGCAATTTGACTTGCTTCAATATGGCAGACGTGGATTCCCGGGCTTTGTCTGTGTCTTGCCTCTTTTTCCAATGATGGATGTGAGAAGCTTCCAAAGAGGTGATGGTGGAAACAGGCTGGCAGCTGCCGATGACTTCTCCCGCTTTGATGCTCGTGGTTGAGTCTGCGGTGTTAAGGACTCTAACCGGCACATATCCGTTCCTTAAAGATCTTACAAGGCTTCGTCCTACAATCAAGCTGCGCAATGCGGATGTCTTCGTTGGCTCTATCAGATAAGATCGGTGGTCTCCAGAATCACCATCAAGCTTGGCCCATACAATGCTTTTGGAGGAATTCGGTACATCAGTGTCAGTACATACCACTACATTCATCTTGGGGATTTGGACGCTGGGATCCTCCATCAGTACTTCGACATTCTGCCATTTCAAGACACGTTTTCCCAAGTCCAACGTGATTCCATGTGGTCGCAAAAAATCCATTCCGAGAATGCAGTCATCCATAATGTTCGCGACCAGAAAATTATGTCGGAACACAAGGTCTCCCAACTGTATCTGGAGGTTGACCTCTCCATGAACAGGTGCAGTTTCTCCCGTAGCTGTCTGTAGTGAGAAAATTCTGCCCTTGTGAAGTTGTTGCTGTCTAACTAGGTCTGGTTGGATAATCGATCGGGTTGCACCAGTGTCGATTGTTATGGTGCAGTGTTCTCCGTCAATTTGACCCGGAAGGCATAAGTCTGCTTCTCCACGATGTAGTCTTGACACGGTGATGGTGGTGCTGGGGACGTCGATCCTCCTAGCCAACCTCTGCCCCACGAAGTTGGCTCTTACATATTTTCCGACCCCTCTGTTTGAAGGGCTTCCATTCTGGGCTCCTGACTCGGTCTGGATCTCCTCCTAGCTGCACACCCTGGACAATAGCTCGGTTTTCTTCGCTTCTTGCAGTCTCTTTGCAAGTGCCCTTCTCTCCGCAATTCCAGCATCTAGGCGCACCATTTACATGCGGGTCTCGCTCAATTTCCACGCGCTCACACCTGCACTCGTCTGTCACTACTTCACGAACCCGGGCAGTGGTACGAGTCACATTTTTCGCTGCCTCAAAGTTCAGACTGTAAGCCAATACGTCCTTAACCGTTTGCTTTTGAGCTAAACGCACGGCTTGTTGCAATTCCGGGTCCTTTAGGGCGCTGATGAATGCCTCTGTCGCTGCATCATCTCGATGTTCTGGGTCGTAGGCTGGGTAAGCCAAAAGTGCTAGTCGCTCAATGTCTTGGGCTAACTGCTGTAGGGTTTCACCAGACTTCTGCACCCGATGCCTTAGCTGTGACCGATAAATCTGCTTTAGATGATCGTCTCCATAACGCATGTCGAGCGCATTCATTATAGCATTCGGGTTTGAGTGCAATGCATCGGGGATGGTCTGCAAAAGCTCGGCAGCTGGGCCTCTTAGAGCAAGAATCAATGCAGTTGCTCGTTCCTGGTCATTCCAGTGATTCGCCCTTGCGGCAGCTTCAAACTGGGTCTTGTAAATACTCCAGACCGTTTGCCCATCGAATATTGGTGCTTGGACATTTCTGGATGTGCTTTGCGCTGCGGTTATAAGCGAGGCTGGTGAAGAGGTTACTACTGTCTTTGCTGCTTCCAATTCCTTTTTCATTTTTCCCATCTCATGGTTGATTCTCTCCTCTACCTGGCTGATATCATGGTTTATTCTCCCCTCGACCTGGCTGGTCTCATGGTTAATTCTCTCCTCGACCTGGTAAACCTTTTCCTCGACCTGGTCAACCTTTTCCTCGACGCCTTTAATTTGTTTGTTCAGATGACCGAGCTCCGCTTTTATTTCGGTTGACTGTTTCTCCAGCTTCTGTGTGATGTCTGCCTTGATTTCGATCGCTTGTTGGTCCAGCTTCGCTGATTGTTCGTTTAGCTTCGTTGGTTGTTCATTTAACTTCGCTGTTAAATTCGATGATTGTTCATTGAGCTTCGCAGTTAAATTGGATGACATTTGTCGCTGCTCTTGCTGCATCAGCATCAACATTTGCATCAGTGCATTTTCTGGGTCCTTTGGTTTTAGTGTTTCTGCTTCTCCACCTTCTGCACCATTTTCGGCATCTGAGAGCTCACCCGAATCCAGATTCACACCTTCCGATTCGATCGCGTCGCGCAAGCGTGCAATCAATGTGGCCTTTGTACCTTGCGTAGCCAGATTTCACTGTTCTAACTCTTCCTTGAGCTCCGACATGGTCAATTCATTGATTCTTAGATGCAAGTTTCGTGGCATTTTTATTGTATTAGCTTTTTGTTTTTTTTTTTTTTTTTTTTTAACAGTTTTTACGTTAGATTTCACAACTGTGCAGTTTAAAAATGTTTAAATGTTTTCACTTTTCGAAATTTTCTATCTCACTTCTCGACACCACTGTCGCGTGTTATTGGTTCGCGGCCTATAATTTTAACGTTCCGGGAAAGTGAAAACGCAATGTCTTTTAATTTAAGTTAAAAGAGTTTATTCAATTAAATAAAATGCACAATAATCAGTTAACACTTTTCACTAATTTTAATTGTCACTATTAAAATTATCTAACACTTGTCCATAAATTTATTATCGCAATTGTCTTCTAAATTACTTCACTATTACGAAACACACTTTTCTACTACTCGATCAATTCTCACTCCACACTTTCGCATTTGTTTGTTATCGCGGTTCTAATGACTGATCCTCCCCGTTCATTCAGCTCGCCTTTATATAGGGTCTCTACCAATTCACCCATTTCTCGCACATTGGCGAACGTTCTACCGAGAGGTACCTGGTAGGTTCGAGCAAGTTCATGAATGGAGTGACGTCACTTGCAGATGTTGTTTATGCTTGTTGAATTTACTCGTGGGTTCGAGTAAATTCATTCGTTGACGTTCTTAATGATGATGAAAACAATTGCGACAGTAGCTCGCAGAATTATTTGTACATGTAATTATTTGTACATGTAACAATATATATATATAAATATATACGGTTGTGTTCAAAAAGTATCACGAATTTTGAATTTTCGCGGGTTACGTATATTCGAATTTCGATTTTTTTGTGGCGTTATGTTGGTTCTCATGACTGTCACTTATGCCGACAAGCTCGGCCATTTTGAATGTTCACTTAATTGGTGATAGCTGCTTTACTTGCACTTGTTTTCAATCGTCTTCGATTTTTACTTATTCAAAAAAATGGATCAAAGAACGTGTATCAAATTTTGTGTGAAAAACGAAATTAAGTGCGCGGATGCATTCCGAATGTTGACTGTGGCATACGGAGAAGCTACCTTGGACCAAAGCAACGTTTATCGGTGGTACAAAATGTTTTTAGAAGGCCGAGAAGATGTGAACGACGAAGAGCGTGCCGGACACCCGAGCACTTCAACAACAGACGACAAAATTAATGAAGTGGAGAAAATGGTATTGGCCAATCGTCGAATCACCGTTAGAGAAGTTGCTGAGGACCTGAACATATCGATTGGCTCGTGCCATTCGATTTTTATCAACGATTTGGCATGAGACGGGTCGCCGCGAAATTCGTACCAAAATTGCTCAATTGCGACCAAAAACAGCAACGCATGAACATTGCTAATGAGATGTTAAACTCTGTCCGCGACGAACCAAATTTGCTCCAGAGGGTCATAACTGGTGACAAATCGTGGGTTTATGGTTATGACGTGGAAACCAAAGCTCATTCATCTCAATGGAAGCTGCCGCATGAACCAAGACCGAAAAAAGCGCGCCAAGTTCGGTCGAATGTGAAAGTTTTGCTGACAGTTTTCTTCGATTGCAGGGGCGTGGTGCATCATGAGTTCTTGCCACAGGGAAGAACGGTCAAAAAGGAATATTACCTGCAAGTTATGCGCAATTTGCGCGAAGCAATCCGCCAGAAACGCCCGGATTTGTGGGAGAACAAAAATTGGCTTTTGCACCACGATAACGCCCCTGCTCACACATCGTTGCTTGTGCGCGACTTTTTGGCCAAAAACAACACACTTATGATGCCGCAGCCACCGTATTCCCCAGATCTGGCCTCCTGTGACTTTTTCTTGTTTCCTAAACTGAAGAGGCCCATGAAAGGACGACGTTACGCTACGCTTGACGAGATAAAGACGGCATCGAAGGAGGAGCTGAACAAGATTAAAAAAAATGATTTTTTGAAGTGCTTCGAAGATTGGAAAAACCGTTGGCGCAAGTGTATAATATCTCATGGGGATTACTTTGAAGGGGACAAAATAGATATTCATGAATAAATAAATAATTTTTGAAAAAAAACAAAATTCCCGATATTTTTTGAACACACCTCGTATATATATACATATTAATATATATGCATATATATATATATTTTTTATATATATATATATATATATATATATATATATATATATATATATATATATATATATATATATATATATATATATATATATATATATATATATATATTTATATATATATATATATATATATATATATATATATATATAGATATATATATTTATATATATATATATATATATATATATATATATATATATATATATATTATATATATATATATATATATATATATATATATATATATAAATATACATATATATATATATATATATATATATATATATAAATATACATATATATATATATATATATATATATATATATATATATATATATATATATATATGTATCTATATATAGATATATATATATATATATATATATATATATATATATATATATATATATACATGTATCTATATATATATATATATATATATATATATATATATATATATATATATATATATATATATATATATATATGTTTGTGTGTGTGTGTGTGTGTGGTTAGTTGTATGTGTGAGTCTACATAGGATATAATAAAATTTGTGCCTGGAGGTCGCAACTTTGCTTCGGTTTTCGCCAAATTTTCAGAAATATTACTGTTCTGATCAAAGTATAGCTCCGGTTCGTAGAAAAACTGATACAAAGATTTATTTAATTGATAAAGCTCCCAATAAAAATCCAAGGTCGAACAATTTGAAACAAAATGGTGGCCACTCAAAGGTCGAAAAAAGTTGAACGATAAAAAATCACTTAAGGGTCAGGTCAGAATATAAAAATGGTGGCTAGGCAAATTTTGAAATTCGAAACCTTCTCGAAGTTACAATTCATATTGGATTTTCATGAAATCTAAAATCAGAAAGAAAGACGTTGACGAGATCATGTATAGACCAAAACTAAATTCGATTCCTATGAACGCTGCAGATTTTAGCCGTAGTGGTGTTTGCATTGCAGTAAAATTTATATTTTTTAATATATGAGTACATATTACAATCTATTCGAGAAACAGAGTTTTGAAAGGTTTGAAATGAATGAATTTGCCACAAAAAAGGGTGAAATAAAAAACTTTTACTAAAAAGAAGAAAACCAAATTCAAAATGCCCTTATAAGGATGAAATAAATTTTATGGAATCGGTGACAAATCAATTTCCCCATTTCAACATAAATACTTCATACATCTGCACCATCACAAAGGAATCGGGGAAAAAGGATATGGCATCGCTTCCATAAAATTTATTTCATCCTTTTTAAGGCATTTCCAAGTCGATTCTCTTCTATTTTCTAAAAGTTTTTTCAGTTTTGTCTTCGAGTAGTATATTTCGGGCACCACGTCGGTGATATTCGGGAGCGCGTACTTTTGGCGGTTGTTTTTATTCATTTCCTCCGGGATGGGAAGATGCATTTTGGAGTGTTCGATGGAAGTTGTTTGACGCGTTATTAAATCGGGCATGTGAACCGGTGGCTGAATTTTTGTATTTTGGACTTAGTCTGCTCGGGTGAGACCCGCGACCAAACTCCTCTCCGAACTAGCTAGCTAGCCAGCAGCCACCTCGGAGTAGACTAAGAGTGTCCGGACTTGTTGACCTGATGGGTACAGCTCGTGGTCACGTTCCAAGACTTCACGTCTAGAACCGATGAGAGGTCGGTTCAGATTTGCTTCGGGAAATCTAGAACGTTCAAGACGTGTGAGAAGAATAACATTTCAAATGGCGCCCAACGTGGGGCCCAAACATCCTAAATGGGAAAAGATTTGCATCTTCTGACGGTGTGATCTTTTACGGAGGATGTTAGGTACCTCGGTACTCGATCCCCGCAGACAGAAGTAATGTGGTTGTGTTAGACACCCATTCAGTCACTTCCCGTGAGTTGTAGCTTCCACTCTTCTTTGTTTTATTTCTTTCCCCGGGACATATTCCCTCCGATGTGTCGTCTCAGGGTAAAACCTGTAAGGACCTTCTATTTTCTTGATGGAAACCGTCAGCCAGATGGGTTATCTTGCCTTGATATTGCGGAAGAATTCTACCCATCTTTTTATGCGTGATAGATGAACGGTTTCGGTTCGACTTTTGGTGGCGTATGCTGGAGTTGAGAAGCGCGGAATGCTTCCACGCATCGGGATTTTTGACCGCGTACAAAACTTGTTACGGTGACGCTATCATTCATCTCGTCGAGTCAATTAACGTAGATTAGAGACGGTTTTTATTATGTACTTGGAGGTGGGGATAAATTATAAAATCAGCCAGGAGCCCCATCTTTTTGGCAGACGACCATTCGCTCTCATTTCCTTATGGAGGAGTAGGTGCTGCTGGAAAGGAAAGAGTAAACTAAATAATTTTTTTTAGATTACGTTGGCTCGCCACTATCGGCCTCTCAAGTATACTTAATAAGTTTGTATAATTAGGAGCAGGTGTTTTGTATACTTTTTATCACCATTAAGCAACCAAAGATGGCAACGAAAAAACGCTGGACTTGGTCCAAACCTGTACATCCAGCGATCTACGGGATCTGCTACGAGGACGTCGTAGAGGGCATAATCAATATGAGATTGGAGTGCGGACACCTGTTACATCGTATTTGTGTCCAGCAGCTCTTGCAAACATCCGAACTCTGTACTTTATGCAGACGCCCAATCGGGCAAAGTGCCCTAGACGACCCCCTTGGAGTGCAAGTCCCTATGCATGGAGCAGTGGCAAAAGACCTCCAGACAAATGACCAGACACAATCGCTATCGAACGACATAGGCGGGGAAGCTCCGGTTGCAGGAACACCGGTAGATACCCCAACAGTGCACTCAAACAGCACGGTCAATAACACAATTTTGTCCTTATTGCAAGGGCTGTCCGACAGGATCGGACGCTTGGAGGGAGATTCCCAAGACCTCAGAGGCAGCCAGCACTCCTGTCGCGCAAGAATTCCACCTGGCTGGGAACCGAATCCAAGTGCACCTATGCCCATCTCTAGACTTGCTGAGGATTGGAACCTCCCCAGAGGGAGCTCGGGAATGGACCCCAGAGGCCCAGAGTATTGACTGCGGTACAGTACCCCACCGGTACTGACAACGCAAGACTCAGTTCCGTACGGTGGGCCTACCAATGAAGCGAATCGCCCCTCGAATTTCGTGACGCAAGCCCGAGACACGACAACACGCATAATGGAGAGTTGGTGACTCAGCTTGACCGGCTTTAATTCAGTGACACCAGTGGACAGGTTCCTGTTCCAGATTCTTTATTTTGGTGATACCAGTGGACAGGTTCCACTACCATTTTGATGACGGCCGTGCTGAAAGGGAATTGCGCAAGCAACTACGGAAACGCAAACAAGGCTCCCACGAACCATTTGACCAGTTTTATACCAGCATACTACACCTAAGCATTTGGCTACGAGCGCATATGCCCGAGAACAAACTGGTGGAAATAATTAGGGAGAACATGCGTTGGGAGCTTCAAAACAGCCTCCTTCATTTGCCAATAAACACCGTGCAGGGCTTATGCCTCCATGCCCATAGATAAGAATGACTAGATGAACGACGAGGATCTTTCATCCAGAGCTTCGCATGACGGGACCTAGTCAACGAAGCAATCATACTGCAGAATTAGAAGCAGCTGATCACGTAGATATGGAGCCGACACATATCCCGAGGAGTGGAGTCCCCCTGAACCACGAGTCCAAACTAGCAACTGACAAACCTTCCGTCGAGGTAGTTGCAAGCCCGACGGTCTGTTGGAACTGCCGGCAACCGGGACACCGGTTCTCTGTATGTCCAGCGGAACTGACGGTCTTCTGTTAGCGTTGCGGAAAAGATGACACGTATACCCCTTGCGCAGATTGCAAGTTGCGAAAAAACTTGCCAGTGATTGCCAAAACCGTCACTACACATCCTGCAAAAGCGACTGGTAGCTTGATTGACACTAGGGCCAGTGTTAACTGCATAGCAGCTGATTTTGCAGGAGAGGTCCTGGTGACCCACACAGATAAATTCGGCATTTTACTACCTGGTTAATTATAGCGGGCGGAATTCGTTACTCCATAGTGGGGAGATGTACGATGGATGTCATCTTTAAACAGGTGTTCAAGTCCCTAGAATTTAACATTGTACTCCAACTAACACAGAACCTTTACCTAGGGGGTGGATTTCGTCCAAAAATTTAATTTGGTTCCAGCATTATTTTCTAGCACGACACTTGACTCTGTCGCCACTGTCCATAGCGCGACCCCAACCTCTCACTCACTGCGACACGCACTGGATGCGGATCAACAACTGTGACTTGACTTGGCTTTATCAGCCTTTTCATTGCATGAGAAGGAAGGTCTTGGCAGAGCAACCTTGGTGTCTCACACAATAGATGTGGGGGATGATAAAGCCCTAAAGCAGAGATATTTCACCATATCTATGGCGAAGGAAAAGTCGTTATATGCCGAGGTTGTTCGGATGTTGGATGTAGGCATGATCGAAGAATCGCAAAGCGCATGGGCTTCCCCGGTCATTTTAGTGGTTAAGCCAAGCAAGGTCCGGCTATGCTTAGATGCCCGACATTTGAATGCCGTTACTGCTAAGGACGCATATCCCCTAGCGTTGATTGAGGATATCCTAACGCCTAAAGTACATTTCATCACGAGCTCGGAACTCAAGGACGCTTTTTGGCCCCTTTAGATCCTGGTTCAAAAGAGCAGACAGCCTTCACGGTTCTAGGTCAACCACTATACTATTAGTGACCATGCTATTCGGACTGTGCAATACCCCTCCAACAATGACGCACCGTATGGACACAGTGATACCACCGCATTTACGACACCAAATTTTCGTTTACTTGGATGACCTATTGCTTATAACCGAGACCCTTGACGAACACATCAGCCTGCTTCAGGTAGTGGCTTTGCATATCCAGAAGGCAGACAACAGCCCCCGTACTGTATAGCCCGGACTTTAGTAAACTATTCTCAATCCAATGTGACACTAGCCAACATGGGGTGGGAGCAGTCTTAGTTCAGGCTACGCAAGACGGCGTGGAGATATCTGTAGCCTTTATGTGACACAAGTTGAACCCAGCCCAGTGGAACTACACTGTCTGTAAGCAGTAATACTTGGTGGCAGTGTTGGCAGTGAAACGCTTTTGAGCATATGTTGAGGGACGCCCCTTCGAAATCGTTACGGATCATGCGTCCTTCAAATGGCTGATGAGCCAAACTGAACTCCATGGCCATTTGGTGAGATGGGCCTTGAAATTGCAGGCTTTTGACTTTCCGATTCCACACCAGAAAGGAAGCCAACATGTGGTACGTTACACCTTGTCGAAGATGTTCACCCCGGAAGGAGCCGAGTTGGCCCAGGAGGACGACAGTCCTCTATTGATTGACCTGAACCATCCTGCCTTCAAGTCGGCAGGTTACACCCAGCTGATGTATACTATTCAGAGACAGCTGCCAGATATGCGGGTGACGGAGGAATTTGTATACAAGCGGATGGGACACGCATCCCGAGACCCCATACAAGAAGAGGAACAGGAGAAGTTACGGGTGCCCGAAGAATTGGCCATCGATCTGATTAGACGTGCTCATGACCACCCGCTTAGTGCGCATGTTGGATACGGTCGTACGCTGCGGTGGCTGAAAACCTATTTCTTTTGGCCTAAATGGCGCAACAAATAAAAGCATATGTAACCGCTTGTAAGTTGTGTAAGAGCACCAATTCTGTCCTTCGGCCTCCGATGGGTAAGTCAGAACTACCTAAGCGTATTTTCAGCGCTTGTGTATCGATCTTATCGGTCCTTATCCTCGGTCGACTTCTGATCACACTGACACTGGCGTGGTCCTGGACCAACTGACAAAATGCAGAATCATTGAGCCAATTTGTATCATGCACACCGGCCCGATACTCAGCTTCTTGGAGAAATGCGTCTTTCATGCATTTGGAGTACTGGAGTATGTCAAAAGCGCTTTATTTAATACTAATCGTTATAAATTTTGAAAGAATACAAAGCAAATTCCAAACAATAACAAAAAAAAACTTAATGGCCCAAATGGCTCTCTAAATTTGTACGTTATCATAAAACACATTTTAAAAAAAATTATAGCAAATTCAAATCAATGAAGATTATTATATATTTTTTAAAATTCAATTGGAAAAAGGAGGAAAAACCAACCAACACTATTCTAAAATTATTTAACATCTTAACACTACAGTGAACTTTGATCCTACACCTAATATGTTTTAATTTAATTCTAATATATGCAATCAAAAACTTTATCTTATACTAAAAAAATCTATAACAATGTTCCCAACCTAAGCGTTTAACCTTATCTATAACATAATATAATAAACATAATATAAACCTAACAATTTACCTTATTTTTAACAAAAATAAACAATAACTCAAAACTCAAAAAACAAAATAACAGAAAACACCAAAACTGAAAATAAACACGAATATCTTAGACATTGTCATTCAGCCACCAATACCTGGATTGCGCCGTCTCAACTCGATCAGCTTCAACGAATCTAGCAAATGAATATCTCCATTGAAATCGTTGGTCTCGTGAACTCAAATTAGGAGGATATTTTATCTTCTTATCGGTGGCCTGTCGATATATGTGATATATGACTGGGAAGCCGTCAGAATCAAAAACGTATCGATTCATGTCCAAATACACGAATGCTTCTGGAGAAATGAAGCCAGTAGCGAGGCAAGTCGCTATATACCCGTCTGTAGGGTGGAACGGCTGTGAAATCCCAGGGTTTTTACTCACAGTCACAGATCTAGCGATATGATTCCGAAGAAGCTTCAATATGAAGATATCGACCCTCGTCACTTCAGCAGTTTGATAAATTTTTCTATTCGATATATAATGTTTCCAATCCGTCTCAGGCTTTCTGTACAAACCAGTACATGCACGAAGACATTTCCTTTCGAAAACTCTTAATTTGTCCATAGTACTAGCGCTCTGGTTGTACCAGATCTGACATCCATATGTCAAAACTGGTCTAACCAGGGCCTTGTAACAGATAATTTTGACCTTTTGATTAATGTATTTGGAATGAAAGAGTTTTCGTAGGGCCATGACTACCTTCAGTGCCTTACTGAGCATGATTTTCACATGTTCAGTATAGTACAGATACTGATCGAGATAAACACCGAGGTATCGAACACAGGATTTATGTGGAACTCGTTCTAAACTACCCTCGCCAGCCATGATGTGGAAATCTTTCCAATTACGTTTCAGGTCTTGACTGACCCCCTGCAGCGTTGTCCGAAACAAGATTGTTTCACACTTCTGCGCATTGATTTTCATTCGCCAATTGTCAGTGTACAGCTGCACATCATTGAACATTTTTTGGAGATTTATCTGAACTATTGTAGCTTTTCGGTCTGCCGTATAGATGATCAGATCATCAGCAAACGCTACCAATGATCGCGTTGGCGAGACGTTAAAATCAAAGCCGTTCAATAGTTTGCGAATGAAGATTGAAAAGAGCAGAGGCGCAGTAACTGTTCCCTGCTGTAGACCATTCAAGACCTTGAACTCGCGCATTGTTGTCAGATTTCCATCAGTTACAACAAACGATTTCCCGTATAACATATTGCACATCATGGCGACAAGGTGTTTGGGGAACCTGTCCTGAAGAAGTTTGAAAACTAGTCCATCTAACCACACCGTATCGAAGGCTTTCTCCATATCAATGAGACATGCTCCAACACATTCTTTGTTGTTTAGTTTCCAACAGATGTCTGAGGTTATTTTCGTTATTGCATGTGTGGTCGAATGCCTGGCACGAAAACCAAATTGGCAATTCGGCATCAACTCATTTCCTCAATGAGGGCGTTTACTGCTCTGTGGAGTATCACTTCAAACACCTTGCTGATGTTAGGCAGCAGGCTGATTGGGCGATAGCTTTTCGGGCACGAAGATTCTTTTCCTTTCTTCAAGATGTTGTCTCCGACAAAGGAGTCCAGTTCTCCTCTGGCAGATTTCGGGACCTCATGGACAAGTAAGGTATCATTCAATAGCAGCCCGCAGTCCAATCTTCTCAAGCAAATGCATCCAAGTGGTTAAATTGTACACTCCTAGCCGCTATTCGTGCCTATGTTCATCCAGATCAGAAAGATTGGGACCGCAGGATTTCCGCCATTACCTGTGCTCTGCGCTCGTCATACCAAACCGCTACCGGGATCTCACCTTACTTTGCCGTGTTCGGCCAGTACATGATTTACCACGGTAACTCGTATCGGTTGTTGTGGCAGTTAAAATGTTTGCAAGACACAATAGTTGCTCCGCAGCCACACGAGAAGTTCCGAGTACTGCGAGAACGATTCCGGGAGAAGATTCAAGATAGCAGACGTGCGGCTGCGATCTCATCCTTCTAGTTTCAAGGCAGGCGACGAGATCTATTGACGGAACTTCAGGCAAAGTACAGCAGCCTGGCACTACAATGCTAAATTGGACAAGAAATTTGGGAAGTGTCAAGTTCTGCAGGTGTTAAGTCCCACACGTTATCTGATTTCTGACATGTCCGGAAAAAACTGGGAGTCTACCATGCCAAAAACTTGCGACGTTGAAGCGCACAAGCCCCAAAAAGTTTCCTTTTTTTGTTATTTTACGATTGGCATTGTTCGCCACCACCTGTCCTTGTAAATCGCACACAGTGACCTTTCCTTCCAGAACTTACCTTGAGAAGGTTGGCCATACAACTAAAAGTGCTTCAACCGCAATACAACATGCAGTGTTCAAACGGACAACTGTATAAATTCGTCACTTCATCATTCTCTTCAAGTTCAACGCTTCCAAACCAAACTAAGGAAAGAAATGAAAACATACTATATAATCTGATATCGATGCCAAAAGCGTACACAAAACAAGAACCACAAATCCAAGATAATTATTCATTAGATTGTCTTTAAAACAGAAGGAGTAAGGTACGTACATCTATCGTAGCTATAAATAATAGATTGAGATACTGCGATTGGCTTATGGTATTAAAATCAAACGACTTCATTCCAAACAACTTTTCAAACTATTGTATGTCTCAATTTATTGAATCAACACGCTAAGCACTTTTTTTAAACATTTTGTGATTTTAAATCAGTGATCAAGCCGAAATCTGTTTCGATTGTTATTTAATGTAATCCAGCTATAATTAAGAGAAAAAGGACTTGAATATTAAATGATCAAATTTAAAGTGCAAGTGTTATCGCGCAATTCTTTCGATAACTTGGAGCTTAGACGCTGAAGATTAGTCTCCTTTCGCCTACTACGTTTTGAATTTCATTTAAAATGGAGCATAAACTTATTTGAAAATTTCGTCGCTATGTCAATATTCTTGTATTGTTTTCTGAATTTAATTAAATGATACGAAAGTTTTTCAATTGCGTTAACCATAACTCGTATCTGTGAGCTATAGATGTAAGCGTTACCAAAAAAAATTAATGAATACAATTGAAATTTTGGATACCAAATTTACAATTTGATTTAGGGATTTTTGTAAGTAAATACTATCAAATTGTCAAAATTCATTAAACGCTGTTGAAATATTTGTTAAATTCATCAGTCTTTCCACAAAAAAAAAGTCGCAGTCGCTCAAATGGCACTAGAAACTCGTATATAGGTTCGAAATGAAAATCGACAATGTACTAAATAGTAATTTGTTTTGCTAAAAAGTGCACAAATATGAATGTAATCAGAATTTATTATTAATATGTGGCGTGACCACCAAAATTCATTGGTGTTTTATTTTAAATGCTAGTTTTGCATATTGGGCTATCATGACTCCGGGGATGGTAGACAACGCTTTTTATAGAAAATTAATCCAATGAGAACGCCCTTTCCCCCCATCCTTCCTAAAATTACAAGTATCCCTGTCCTCTCTCCCCTTGTTACGTTGTAATTAGCGAAGAATTTAATTTTCATTAATATTTGTGTTATATATATATATATATATATATATATATATATATATATATATATATATATATATATATATATATATATACATATATATATATATATATATATATATATATATATATATATATATATATATATATATATGCATATATACAGGGTGCGTACGGTATTAGAGGATATGCATATACTCGTATACGACTATAACTTCGCGAATTTTTTTTTTTATCTATTTTCCTTTTCAGATAAGAAATGGCGGACTTCAACATCACTCAAGAAATGAAGAGATATGCTGTCATCGTCGCTATATGTGCGAACCATCCCGATTTAGAGATCTCTAATTTTCTTGATTGAGCCCGTTCATTTGTGCATAAGGTTTGCCGTGAATTGGAAGCATCAGGAGGTAATACAGAATCGGTTGCAAAACGCAAAAAGCACGAACAACGTTCTGACCAGACCATACATTTTTCAACAAAACTCTGCTCCTTCACATAAAGCGATGACGACACAAGATTGGATGGCCGAAAATTTTCATGACCACATAATACCGAACCTGGCCACCTAGCTCCCCAGACCTTAATCCTTCGGATCATTACGTATGGGGCGTAGTTGGGCGTGAGACCAGTAAGCGTCCTCATAATACCACTTCTTCGCTGAAGACTGCTTTTAATGCCGTTATGGTCAATATGAACAAGGAGCATTTGATTCGGGCATGTAATCGTTTCCGGATCCAGATCGAAGAGGTTATTGCTGCTAATGGCGATTTTATTGAATAACTTTATAGCCATATATTAATTTAACGTTGTATGGAAAATTCCTGAAATTTTGTTAAAAATACAAGCTAATTGATTTTACTCTCAAGTTGTCCTCAAATATATATATATATATATATATATATATATATATATATATATATATATATATATATATATATATATATCTATATATATATATATATATATTAGACCTCATTTTAATATTGTTATTTATTAATTAAATGCAAACAAATGAAAAATAATTAGTAATAAAAAGAAAAAATGTCAAGTCACATCAAATTCTTAGATATTTCAGGCAAATTGTAAGATGAGTTTTTTAATTATTTAAGAAAAAAAATGGAATTAAAAAGTCATATAGTGTAATCGCAAAAAGGACAGTTACGATTAAGTTTAAAGTGGAGAGAAGAACTTGAATGTAAATTTAGAATCAAATCAAGCCATAGTAGAAAAATGAATAAAATGGATTGCTAGGCTAACCGAGTCTTTCCTTCCAGCAAATCATTGTTTTGCAACAGGAGATTGTTGGCGAATGGTGAGTATGCCGCTAGGAGGGTAGGGTTCATGAAATCCGCGAATTACCGGTTCCGCGTTTCGGTCGGTACGCGGTGCCATAGCTTATGGTTGCGTGTTTTTTAAGTAGCGTAGATTTTTTTCGGTTTTGTCTTCGAGTAGTATATTTCGGGCACCACGTCGGTGATATTCGGGAGCGCGTACTTTTGGCGGTTGTTTTTATTCATTTCCTCCGGGATGGGAAGATGCATTTGAGAGTATTCGATGGAAGTTGTTTGACGCGTTATTAAATCGGGCATGTGAACCGGTGGCTGAATTTTTGTATTTTGGACTTAGTCTGCTTGTGTAAGACCCGCAACCGAACTCCTCTCCGAACTAGCTAGCTAGCCAGCAGTGACCTTGGAGTAGACTAAGAGTGTCCGGACTTGTTGACATGATGGGTACAGTCCGTGATCACTTTCCAAGACTTCACGTCTAGAACCGATGAGAGGTCGGTTCAGATTTGCTTCAGCAAATCTCGAACAGAAGAGAATCATGACAAATGTACGTGCGAAAACTGATAATGTGAACAACAAAAATCAAGAGTTATTTGAGATTGCTGGGAAAATGCTTCTTACGAGTTTGACTCTATGCTTCACACCTAGTCTGATTCAATCTGCCAGCGAGGGTGACAAATGAACACAATCGTCAATTTCTTTTCGGTTCCTTTTTCATTTTTCGTATAGGAATAATCACGTACTTTTTGCGATTAAATCATCTCGACTTTTCCCTCCTAGCACAAAATATTCACTCCTGATCACTTCTGACTAAACTATTACACATCACTCACATTTTAAAACTATTGGATTTGGCATGCCAAATAAATACTAGATTAGCAGTGAAATTGAAATTTATAATGGTTTTGTTTACAAAACTTGGACAATTTGTCAAACATAATTCTTCCTACTGTCCGACTGTCAATTCTTTTTATCAAACTTAGTGAACCTAGTGAAAACATGACGAAGGGTGTGCTAACAGATTTCAAAGTAGAATTATAATGAAATTAGGTAACTAACATTGTAGGTTATCACATTGTTCGCAAGGACTGTCCTGTTTGTATTCTAATAAGTTAAATCCAAATGTGTAATTGATTGTTTTTTTTCAACAAACCACTAATGAAAATCTATTGAATTGTATTTGGGCTGGTGAGTTCGTTTATGGCTACCACAGTGCAGCCAGAGCATATATACTAATTGGGCCCTGCAATTGAGGAGCTGTCAAAATGAAAAGAAAGGCAAATAAACGTGTAAAATATGTATAATAGTTTACTATGTGTTGGTTCAATTGCTTGCAAATTCACGATACATATGCACTTTAGCGCGATTCTCTCTACTCCATATGTTCCGTAAGAAATAAAATTTGTTTTGATTGCACCAGCTATTTAGTAAATATGCTCTGGCGCAGTTTCATTCTACTGTGAACTTCACAAGTCTTGGTTTATATAATCTAAGCATAGAGGTATATACAGGAGACGGCGAAAGATCAAATTCATGAAGCCACAAGCTTTTGCCTTTGTTATTGTGATAACTCGCATAGGCTTGAAGCTAATTTCGAAATTGGGGTCGAAATTTCGTTCATCATATGATAAGGTGTATCATACTCTTGACGATAAACTTTATGAGAATGCAGCGGTTGAAAATTTATTGTTTACTACAAAAAGAAAGCCAAAAAATTATCATATGTGCTGATATTATTATCCTGGTGGAATTTTCTTGCAAACGCTTGAGAGCGTACCACTTTCGACCTACGTAGAAAATTTCATCATTCAAGTATGTGGTTTTCGAGAAAACGGACGAAAAGACAGATCGCGATTTTAATAGGGGATTGTAAAAATATTTGACAATCCCCTAAAATGGTCGGTTGCATAAATACTTGCAAGTTACGCCATTAAAAATGTTTCCATGATAAACATTCATTACTTCAGTTGCTACTAAAATAGCGAATTGCGCTTACCTTCTGACCTTTGTGGGCCGCCATTTTGAATGCATGCATTTGATTTTGGATTTTTAAAAATATTTCAATCTTAGAGTCTCATCAGTCAATTTGTCCAATCTCAGTCAAGTCAGTTTCCCTCTAGACAGGGCAAAAGTATTAAATTTTTAATGAAAATGGCAGCGAAAAATATTAGGTTTTATATTTTCGACTTCTTCATTTTTCATCCGATTTTGATGATTTTTTGTTTAGTTCAAGGACTTAGTACAATTATCCATAACCTCAAGTTTCATTAAAATCCATTGAAAAATTTGGCCACTAGAGGGCCACAAAAATCTAAAAAAATCGCATATTTGAATCGCCGCCATTTTTAAACTTGAGCATGTCTGTGCACCAAAATAGCAAAATGTTTAGATCTAATTGTATTCTATCTTGAAAATAAATTTCATTTACATCGAATAAAAATTGGGTCTTTCATAAGCCTTTGAAATTTCTAGCTTCAACTAGCCGCCATTTTGTTTTTGGAGACCTGATCTGTAGTTTTTTAACATGATTCTTTAGGCATTTACAGTAGTTATCAAAGAACCAAATTTCATTAGCATCGGTTGAAAAGTTTGGTCACAACTACAACATCCAATGCTTACACGCTTTTCGACGTCTGAGCGGCCACCATTTTGTTTCAAACGGTTCGACATGGGGTTTTTTATTGTGAAATTCATCGCATACCTCAATAAACCTCTGTACCAAATTTCATTCAAATAGGAGCCATGGTTTGGTCAGAAATGAAATCACGAATGTTTGTCTAAAATGGCCGCCATTTTGTTTTCCCTCGACCGATTTGGCTGGTTAAACAAATTAACTGAGATATTCACCCAATACTCCTTTCCTAAAAATTTTGTGAAAATTGGAGCGAAATTGTGACCTCTAGCATAGTCACGATTTTCGTTATATCATATATAAATCATATATATATATATATATATATATATATATATATATATATATATATATATATATATATATATATATATATAAATATATTTATATATATATATATATATACATATATATATATATATGTATATATGTATATATATATATATATATATATATATATATATATTTATATATATATATATATATATATATATATATATATATATATATATATATATATATATATATATATATATATATACGCAATAGGTAAATATCTCTTGAGAAATTCACTTAAAAAAAAAACTGACCCCAAAGTAAGAAAGATGAATAAAACTTTTTAAAAGCGGTGCTATATTGCATGGTGCTTTAATATCCCCTTCATAAAACTTATTTCATCCTTTGTAGGGCACTTTGAAGTCGGTTTTCTTCGTTTTCCGGTAAAGAAACAAATATTTTCAAATTAAACCACCATGCATGCATTTCGGCATTAATTGGCTCGATTTCCAACAACAATTTCAGTCCCATCACCACAACTCCAGAAACCTTGAAAAACATTTTTAAATTCAACCGACCAGCTTTCGAAATTAATAAAACAGCTCCCATATTGTAGGTGCACTGCACTGGTACGAGATCACGTATTTTAGAAAACCTTCAAAGTTTTTCAATTAAAATGTTTACTCCGATACATGAAACTTTTACAAGCACCTTCGCAATAACAAAACGAATTATTTTCAACAATTTAACCTTAACACCATTATGGACGGAGCCAACAAAACTTCAACATTTGCGCGCAACATATATTTCACATGCAATTTGCTCTTTGATAATTACGAACTTTTACTTAAAAACACAATTAATTACTTCAACACGAAGCTTTAAGGATAACTTAAGCCCATTTAAATCTGTAGGAATAAAAATCAGAAAAAAAAGCGCGTAAATTCTTAAAATGCAAGCGAGTTTCAGTTGCATGTTATCGGAATTCTATGACCGGCGTCAAATCTGTTTCAACCGAGAAAATCTTTAAACTCGCGTCTCCCATATACCGTTTCTAGCAGGCACGATTCACACAACATTCGAAATTATGTTTTCATTCACGAATCGCACCGAAAACCTGGACGGACACAGAAAACATCACGTAAATTATACCTGGACACATAATTGTTTCCTTGACCTAAATAATGAAAAATACTCGATGACGCGCTCACATTTTTGCTCACGTTTACACATTGAACACTTTATTTTCGAAATCACTTATAGAATCCGACCGAAACAATGAAAAATACTCGATGACGCGCTCACATTTTTGCTCACGTTTACACATTGAACACTTTATTTTCGAAATCACTTATAGAATCCGACCGAAACAAGCGTTTTCATTGAAAATTTTTAAAAATTACGATATTTGATGGAATTTTCGCAGGAATTGTCAACTTCCTGTTTTCTATAATGAAAAATACTCGATGACGCGCTCACATTTTTGCTCACGTTTACACATTGAACACTTTATTTTCGAAATCACTTATAGAATCCGACCGAAACAAGCGTTTTCATTGAAAATTTTTAAAAATTACGATATTTGATGGAATTTTCGCAGGAATTGTCAACTTCCTGTTTTCTATCAGCTGAAACATCATTTCCGAAATCAGGGGTGTCACAATTGTTGATTTCGATCGAAAACGATTTGAATGTGGCGCACTTCGTAGTTTGTTAGTATATTTTATGGAAAGGAAAGAAGTTTGTTGAACAATATTTGGAAGCATTGTTTACAATTGTAAATGCTGTATGATCATTAAAGGGAAAACTAAAAATAATGAACTTTTTTATCTATTTCGAAATTAATTCCGAACAATGATAGAATTTGGACAATCATACGTAAGCTCATTCGTGAAAGTCCAAAAGCTTTCGAAAATTGGAGTATACGGACATGAAATGTTTGTTCGTATTGAGCATGTGTTAAGAGACTTCAATATTTTATATGGGAAATGAAAGCTCGCCGTCTCCAGTGTATACCTCTATGAATCTAAGGAATGATGTGAGGCTCTCATGTGCAATTATGGAGGTACATGCATGAGACGGTTAGTGATCAAATCTATGAGAATGAAACACTGGAGTGGAACACCAACTCAAATTCTGTCATCCTTTCCAGATTCACCACAAACGTTGATCTCTTGATTGAATTTTCGAAGGCTGTAGTTTAAAAAGGGAGCTAAAATTCAGAAATATTTGAATAACTAAAACTTAACTGAAATTGCATAATTGAATGATAATGTTTCTATTTCAGACTTGACTAGCTTCCAAAGCTTTAGTTAGATATATAGAAACCTTACAGTGAAATTTAACAACCAAAGAAGAAATCTGTTTCTCAGGTAATTAAAAATTCAACTGCTACTACAATCATAATCGTTCATACTTTTATACTTTTTTGCCTAACTCTTCCTTTCATTACTGGGCTTGGGGCCGCCTTCGGTGGAATCAAGGCGCAATTTTTGATTCCACGAGTTTTATACTAAGTTTTTTGAGTGTAATATATAATCGTTGATCTTGATCTTCGCTATGTATGGAAGAACTACATGCCTTTAAAATGTACTAATTTGTTGAAATATTGCCAAGCGGAAATTTTTCAGTGCCTAACAGAAATTTGTGTTCTTATCCTTGTCTGCTTTCAAGAACGTTTTTTCGCTCGTAGCTTTATTATGATCTGATTCTTGGAGCAGAGTTCATTTCAATAATTCCTGCACTCGAATTTAATCATACACGAGTTTCGGCATTTACCTTCTGAACAAATGGATTTAAGAGGATGTTGAATACAAAAGATTATACAGTTGACAAAGCAAAAGCAAACTCCGAAATATTTCAAAAATTCTAAGTATTTGTTTATATCATGACTAATTATTTTGAAATTATTTTTATTCATTTGAAAATTCAATAAAAATATAATAAATTGCATTTATGGAATACAATGAAAAGAATAATATCACTCCGGGACTCGGCTTTCCACCTACACGCTCTAATCGAGATTCTGCGGAAAACGGCACAAAGTGAGTTTTGTAATAAAATGCCCAATAAGATAAACACACCTTAAAAACAACCCCCCACTTGCAGGTAATGTGATTACTACATTGTAGAAACTGGATCGAGAGGTGTGCGATGGAATTTTGACACGAAAATGAACCAAACTTAATATACATTACTTTCACTTTTTCCAATAGTTAACATTAACTTGTTTACCATGCTCGACGATGAACTAGCTTCTCCATCTAGCGAAACGCTTGAAACAGATAGAACTGCTAATAATGTAATTTCTTTACATGCTGAACATAGCAAAATATATATCTTTTCATACTTCATATGTAAACAATATCGTTTAACAAACTGCTTAAAAAAATAATTAGAATTGATTTTATCAATAAAGTCATTCGAGCAATAATATACAGCAAAAACTTGCACCCAGGCTCGGCAGTACTGGTCGAATACTAATCGTATAAAATGGTCACTCCCGAAATGTAAACATAAGCGTTCATGAATTTGAGGCAATAATTTTGAGTGAAAAAACACTTATAAACATGCTCTTTTATTTTCTATGTTTCATGTTGCCTACTCCTGTAGGCTGGCGGTGGCTTGTATCGTGGCATGTTTCACAATGCATTTGATATTAAAAATTTCTTTGCAACTTTCTATTTTCCCGACAAAATATAAAGTTTTTCTCACCTCCACTTTACCCGATAAATCTCTTATAGTCTTGTTGATGAACAACGCACAAATCACGAATTCTCACTTATTTTAGCATGAAAATTACACACCGAGCGAGTTTGTTTACAGTTTTTCACAGCCGAATTTGACAGCGAATGAAAAAAATCATCCGATTATATGATCTTCTTATCGATAAGAGAAATGATGACAAGAAAAAGCAGTGTTCCATGAGCATCGGGCCGTACCTGTTAGCTATCTGCTCCAAGGATAAAACCATAAAGGTACATACAGGAGACGGCGATCTTTCATTTCCTATGGAAAGCGTTGAAGTCGCTTAATACAATCAAATCTTCCGTGTACGTACTCATTCATTTTCGACAGCTTTTGCAATTTTCAGTTAATGCTTTTTTAAGGGATGCGTAAAATTTTTCAATTATCGAAATCGATTTCAAAATGCAAATTTCAGTCACGTTCAAATGTCGTCATAAGTTATTCCTTCTTATTTTATGCATAAGGTATCGTTATCTAACCGCAAACCTTCACCATTTTTAACAAATGTCAACAAAATCATGCTTTGCGCTATATTTTTAAAAGTATTCGATCTATAAAAGAATTGTGGGAGTACCCCTGTTTTTGAAGCGGAGGTATCATTGCCATTTCCTTCGTAGAATATGAATTTCGCATTGAACAATTTTAACTGAAAAACTTATTATACGAAAATAAGCGTGAGTGAATTACAAAGTGAAGTGTAGTTTTTCATTATTTGCAGGGAAAACGAACTGACGTGCAGCATTTTCTTGGTTTGGGAGAGTAAAGTTCAATCAAATATAAAATTATGAGAAGTCTTATCAATTCAAGTGGATATTTTACGTTGTTACAGAACGACGCGATATTTTATTACAGACAAGTATTTTGCCATGTAAAAAGTGGTGTCGTCAAAGCTTCCGTAAGATAGGAAGCCATATGGTAGAAAATTGCATATTTGTTGGTCGGCCTACTATTGGACAAGCTTCCATGACCTGTCAGCAAACTGTGGCATAAGAAAATGCTCATATGACTTTACAAATACTATTTCCCGAATGAAAACGTACAAAACGCATTCCGTGAATGCTTAAAATTCAACTTGCGCTGTCCACTGTACTCCTAAACTTTTCAAGATGGGCAATTGAAGCTCATGTTTTGCACCTTCTACTGATAGGCTAAGCTTTGAGAAGTGAACAAACTCCTATTCATTTACTTTAGAAGGCGATAAAAATTTAACGGGTGTAAGAAATGAAATAATTTTCACTTCCTTGCTATTGTGTTCTTTGCAGACCATTTGGATTTCAGAGTAGAAATCCATCCCAAAACCGCACAAAACCTCGAGATTTTGCTGAAACCACCGCAATTCTCCATATACCGCCGTGTAAGCTAGCGAGCAAAGTCGGCCTACTAATGGTCATGTGTGGGGTAGTAAGTGATGCTGTCATATGGCTTCCTATCTTACGTCGGTTTTGGGTGTCGCCGAAAGATTTGATTACTTACGCGGGTGAAATACGTTTCAAGTCCGTTCCTGAAACATTGACATACTCGTATGCGGGATAAATCGGTGAAATTAACTTTGAAGCAATACGTTTTATGGTTTTGTGTTTGTATTTTGTCGATAGTGTATTCATTTATGTAAACATCTTGATTTGCAGTGTTTTCAACGAGAGTGATCATGAAAATTTTTGAATATTACCTGTCAAGCCCAACGAAAACTTTAAACAATTTTCATGAATATTGAATATCGCATTGTTTTAAAGTCGTTGAAACATCAGATAAGGTGACACGATAAAATTTTAATTACAAAACTGAAAAATCCTGCATTCTGAAGTGTTTTTATCTCAACACAGTGCAACGTTATCTGAGGGACCCTAAATCTTATTTTCGAAAAACGTCGGTTTGATTTTAAAATCTTTGATTATTTAACGGAAAACTTACTTCAAACTGCCCTACAAAGGATGAAATGAATTTTATGGCAATAGTACCAAGTCAATCGTTTTACTTTGGATTCGGTTTTCTTCTATTCTAGGAAAATTTCTCAAGAGAAATTCAGGCGATGCATTGAGAACTGTATGTATATAATTATATATATATGTATGTGTATATATATATATATATATATATATACACATAATTACATATACAATATATATGTGCATATATGCATACACATATATATAGTATATATACATATACATCTATATATATATATATATATATATATACATATATATATATATATACATATATATATATATATATATCTTTATATATATATATATATATATATATATATATATATATATATATATATATATATATATATATTTATATTTATATATATATATTTATACATATATATATATATATATATATTTATACATACATATATATATATATATATATATATATATATATATATATATATAGTATATATGCATATATGTATTTATACATGTATATATGGGATATAACGAAATTCATGACCATGCTAGAGGTCGCAATTTTGCTGCAATTTTCACTAAATTTTCAGGATTGGGTGAATATTTCAGTCAAGTTTTGTAACCATTTTGGACGAAAATTCTTGATTTCTGTTCTGACCAAACCATAGCTCCGAGTTGGATGAAATTCAATGCAGAGACTCATTTAACTATGTGATGAATCTCACAGCAAGAAATCCACAGCTGAACAATCTGAAACAAAATGTCAGGCGCTCAAACGTCGAAAAACGTACAAATATTGGTTATTGTAGTTGTGACTAAACTTTTCACCCGATGCTAATGAAGTTCGGTTCTTTAGTAAAGACTATAAATGTCTAAAATTGTTGTGGAAAACCTAGAGATCAATACTCAAAAACCAAAATGAAGGCAAGTTGAAGCTCGAAATTTCAAAGGTTTCTGAAAGAACCAATTTTGATTCGATGTGAATGAAACTTATTTTCAAAATTAGAAACAATTAGGTCGAAATAGTTTGCTATTTTGGTGAGCATCAATGCACAAGTTACAAAATATTCGATTTTATCAATCTAATGGCAATATTTTTCAACGAATTTTGACGAAACTTAAGATTAATAATACTTGTTTTAAGTTCTTATATTGTGCCAAAAATGATTAAAATTGGATAAAAAATAAAGAAGTTGTAATCTTAAAATCTAATATTTTAGCTGCCATTTTCACTAAAAATTTAATACTTTTGGCCTATCTAGAGGGGAACCGCGATTTGAATGAGATTTGGAAGATCGACAGGTGAGACTATAAGAAAAAAATATTTAAAAAAATCGAATATCAAATGCATGCATTCGGAATGGCGGCCCCAAAGGTCAGAATGTAAGCGCAATTCGCTATTTTATTAGCAACAGAAATAATGATCATATTTCATTGAAACGTTTTTAATCGCTTAGCTTAGAAGTATTATATTTATGGAATAGACCATTTTTAGGGTATTGTTATATACAACACTCTATTAAAATTGCGATTGTCTTTGCGTCCGCCCGTCCGTGCATCACGGCAAGTTTTCTCCCAAACCACACAAACTAGAGTGATAAAATGATGTAGGTCAAAAATTCTGCCCTCTCAAAGGTTGCTGTGTAAAACAATATTTATGGTGCTTACAGAGGAAGGGTACAAGATGAAAGGAAATATACGAAATGATTGTGTCCCACCCCCTCGCGATTGGACATCTTTGGATAGTAAAATGTAAAAAAAAAACGAAAGTAGGTCTTTCTGAGTACAAGGCTAACAAATACCACAGAAGCTAATGTTGCATAAAGTTTGTTTATAATAGTACATTTTACGAATTTACGTCTTATCCATAAAAATTCGGGAGAGGATCTTTAAATTTGCCAAAAAAATTTTATCTGACTTTTCTGATGTAAAACGCTTTCTGAAAGTTTCATAAAAGTCAAACCTCAAACAGCTAAATTACAGACGAATGAAATTTATCAATTACAACAACAATTACACTGTGCAAATACACGCTTGCAAAGGAGGTGTTTCAGGGTTTTGATAAAAATTTTAGAAATATTTATAAACATTCATATGTTATCATGACTACTAAAATATTAGGGTCAACATAATGAACATTTTCCGAGCTCAATTCATTAAATAAACATATGTGTGAGCCAAATTTTAATATTCAGAAGACGTTGTTTGATTTACTAATTATTTTACAATAACCTGTAATGAATCATGCGACGACGCTGGTGACCACTACCAACACACTTTGCTGCTAGGTGGCTTGTCATTTTACGTTGGTTGCGACCAGTGCACATCCCACGTCTATTTTATCGTGGGATGCCAACTGAATTTTAACAGCCACATGGTAGCAAAGTGTGTGGGTGGTGAGTGCCACCGAAATCGATTGCTTTGATCGCAGCGGGATTTTGGTGTGAAAATCATATTGTGAGTTTTGTGGATGGGGTGAGGATTTTGTGTTGCAGCCTGAACCTAAGCGTGAACATTTCAGGTAAATATGCTTTTGGACGAGGTTAACTGGTGATGTAACTTAGTTCTTAATTCTCGCTAGAGCGATAAAATCAGTGCGCCGCTAATGCTTAGCCAATTTGCGGGTGATCGTGTATAGGAAGGCGATGGAGATGTGATGCTTTCGCCGGTCCGTCATAGGAAATGCATACGCTCGACACATGTCGGCCACGATTGCAATGAGGATGAAAAATGACCAGTTCGATTTAGAATTTCTGCGACATAGTTCTGGAGGATGACTGGTCGAAGAAGGTGACATAGTTATAGATAAATAGACAGAGGATATTTGGAGGTTAGTAAAGCGCGTTTAAAATTATTGAATCAATGCACGTAAACGTAAAATCATTACAAATGGTGCCCAACGTGGGGCCCAAAACATCCTAAGGGGATAAGAGATTCGCGTCTTTTGACGAGTTGGTCCTTTACCGAGGATGTCAGGTACTTTGGTACTCGAGCCTCACAAACAGGAGCAGTGGAGTTGTGTGATACACACTAGCAGTCGCTTCACGTGAGTTGTAGCTTCCGCTCTCCTTTGTTTGATTTTTTTTCGCGACAGAATCCTTCCGATGTGTTGTCCCAGGTTAACCCCTGTAAGGACCTTCTATTTTCTTGATGGAACTGTCAGCCAGATGGGGTTTCTCCTGTCGGCCTGGACTCTCAAGAAAATAGAAGGCTACCTTGCCTTTATGTCACGGAAGGATTCTACTTATTTCGTATGCGTGATAGACGAGTGGTATCGGTTCAACTTTCGGTGGCGTATGCTGGAGTTGCGAAGCCCGGAATGCTTCCACGCGTCGGGAATTTTGACCACGTACTAAGCTGTTACGGTAGCTCTACCACTTGTCTCGTCGAGTCATTTAACGTAGTTTAGAGACGGTTTTTGTAATGTATGTGGGTATGGGATAAATTTTGTAAATCGACCGAAAGCACCCTTTCTTCGGCAGACTACCACGCACTCTCATTTCCCTGTGGAGGAGCCGACTGCTGGGAAGGAAAATATATACTAAATAAATTTTTTTCTCCCCCTTATTAATAGCTCGCCACTATCGGCCTCTAAGTTATTTCTAGCTTTCATATATATATTAGGTTAGTAGTAGCTTTCGTATGGATTAGGGATAGTAGTAGGAATAGTTACATTTTTTTTTTCTTTCTCTATTTTAGCAAAACTTAACACCCAACCACACGAAAATGGCGACAAAGCGGACCCCAGACAAGCGTTGTACCAGATCCAAAACGGTCCAACCAGCTAACTGCGGGATCTGCTTTGAGGACGTAGTGGAGGGCGTACACAGCGTGCGATTGGAGTGTGGACACCTTTTCCACCGTGCCTGTGTCCAACAGCTCCTCCACACGTCCGAGCTTTACCCACTATGCCGGCGACCCATAGAGCGGACCGCCGAAGACGTCCCCCTCGGAACGCCCGTCCCCACGCGTGGAGCAGTGGCGACAGGGGTCCCAGATGCCGAACCACCCCAATCACTGATGAACTTTCAAGGAGCCGTAGGCGGGGAAGTTCCTGCTGCAGTTGTCGCAGCCGAGATTACACCCGCGCCTTCCACCCACTCCATTGACACCCTCGTGGCGTTAATGTGGGATATGTCTGAGAGGATTGGCAACTTGGAGGGAAGGCTCCAGAACCTCCCCATGAGCCAACCACCCAGCCGCGTGAGAACTCTGCTTGGCTGGGAGCCCAATCCAAGTGTGGCTATGCCCCACTCTCGACCATCTGATCAATGGACCCTACCTCCAAGGAACTCGGGAATGGATCCCAGACTGCCCGAGTATAGACCACGACACAGCACCGCACCTCCGTTGGTACCTCCAGTCCCCGAGGCAGTCCCTTACAACAGGTCAATAGAGGATGCGATTCCCCCGGGAACGCATTGACACCTTTCCGAGACCCGACGCCTCGTATCATGGAAAGTTGGCGCCTGAACTTCGCGGGTTTCAACGCTATTATATCGGCGGACCGGTTCCTTTTCCGGATTCAGGCGTTAGTATCCAGCACCCCGGGAGGTGATTTCTCGGCCTTCCTCCGGCATGCACATCTTTTGTTCAGCGGAGATGCTGCCGACTGGTACTGGAGTTTTAAGGAGTCGACGCCACGTCCCACTTGGAACTCTTTCAGTGCAGCCTTCCGCAATCGATTTGATGATGGCTTTACTGAGAGAGAACTAAGGGAACAGATAAAGAAACGGAAACAAGGCGCTCACGAACCGTTCGACCAGTACTACACAAGTATAGTGAGATTGAGCACTCGCTTGCGGACAACCATGCCCAAGGACGAACTGGTAGAAATTATCAGAGAGAATATGCGTTGGGAGCTTCAGAACAGCCTTCTGCATTTTCCCATCAACACCATACAGGGATTGCGCCTCCATGCCCGTAGGCAAGAACAACTGGATGAGCGGCGAGGTACCTTCTGTCCACAACCTCGCATATCGGGACCAAATCCCCGAAATCATCACACCGCAGAGTTGATGGCAGCGGACCACCTACTTGCTGACCCAGTACCAGTACCGAGGAGCGGAGCACCACAGGAGCTCGAGGACCCAGCAATGATTGATCGACCCTCCCTTGAAGCAATTACAAGCCCGACGGTCTGTTGGAACTGCCGACAAACGGGACATCGGTTCTATGCATGTCCAGCGGAACCGACGCTCTTCTGTTACCGATGCGGGAAGGCCGACACGTACGCACCTGATTGCGCAAATTGCAAATTGCGAAAAAAACTTGCCAGCGAGTGCCGCGACCACCCGTCGGCACTCCTAAAACCCGGACGAACCAATGCTGACCCCATCACTAGCTATGACCAAGCCCCAGACATGACTCCAATTCTGCTGACTCGCACCGCCAAACACAGTTCTCCCAAAGTTCCACAACTGACGCCATCCTTTGTCGAGGCAGACGCGCAGGGAAATGATAGCGAGGCGAAGGTTCCTTGGCATGTCAAACCTTTCCACGTCTGACTGCGGAATTATTTGGCTACTCGACAGCGCATCTTCCACGAGGAGTTGGCTACAACTGCCCCACCGCGAAGAAAGCGAGCCACGCGTCGGATGCGGAGCTTCTGGAGAAGGGTCAGGCAGTCGAGGAAGGTGCTGAAGGACATTCACTTAGACGAATTATTGAAGGATGACGTTCGACCATATGCGTCAGTACACCTCCTGCAAAAACGATTGTCAGGGTTAGTCGATACGGGAGCCAGTGTGAATTTCATATCAGCCGATTTTGCAGGGGAGGTACTGGCAATGCACGCGGACCAAATCCACCATTTTACCACCTGGTTAAGCACGGCGGACGGAAATCGTCACTCTGTAGTGGGAAAAATTACGACGGATGTCACCTTTCAGGGAGTAACTAAACCTCTGGAATTTTACATCATACCTCAATTAACCCAGAATCTTTATCTAGGAGTGGATTTCGTTCGAAAATTTAACTTGGCCCCGGCCCTGTTCTCCGGTACAACCCTGGAGTCCGTCACCACAATTCCTGACCACACTCAAACCAATCACTTATTACGACATACACTGGATGTGAATCAGCAACTGAGACTTGACTCGGCTATATCGGCTTTTTCATCGCATGAGAAGGAAGGTCTCGGGCGGACGGCTCTGGTGTTACACACTACAGATGTGAAGGATGCTAAACCCATCAAACAGAGACATTTTGCCATATCTCCGGCGAAGGAAAAGTTGTTATATGCCGAAGTTGATCGAATGCTAGCATTAGGCGTGATCGAAGAATCGCAGAGCGCGTGGGCTTCCCCAGTCACCTTAGTTGTGAAGCCGAACAAGGTCCGGCTATGCTTAGATGCCAGACGCTTGAACGCCGTCACTGTCAAGGACGCATACCCTCTACAGTTGATTGAAGGCATTTTGAGTCGGTTGCCTAAAGCCCACTTCATCACGAGCTTAGACCTCAAGGACGCCTTCTGGCAAATTCCTTTAGACCTTGGCTCAAAGGAGAAAACAGCCTTCACAGTCCCAGGTCGGCCCTTGTATCAATTCGTGACCATGCCATTCGGATTGTGCAATGCCCCTCAAACAATGACGTGCCTTATGGATAAGGTGATACCACCTCATTTACGGCACCAAGTTTTCGTGTACTTGGACGATCTGCTGCTTATAACCGAGGCCTCTAACGAACACATCGACCTGCTTCAGGAAGTGGCTCTACACATCCGGAGGGCAGGGTTAACCATCAACATACAGAAGAGTCAGTTCGTGATGACGGAGGTGAAGTATCTAGGTCACATCATTGGGCATGGCAATATCCAAACCGACCCGGACAAGACTCAAGCGATTGACGTTTTTCCATTACCCAAGACCACCAAGCAATTACGCCGATTCCTAGGCTTATGCGGATGGTACCAGCGTTTCGTACGTGACTATGCCACCATCACCACTCCATTGACCGACATGCTGCGTAAGGGACGTAAGTTCGTCTGGGAAGAGCCCAGCTTACGAGCCTTTGAAGAGCTAAAGAAGAGTCTGACTACAGCCCCCGTACTGCACAGCCCAGACTTTGACAAACCGTTCTCAATCCATTGTGACGCGAGTCAACATGGGGTGGGAGCAGTCTTAGTCCAGGTTGCACAAGACGGCGAGGAGAGACCTATAGCCTTCATGTCTCACAAGCTGAACCAGGCCCAGCGGAACTACATGGTCTCGGAGCAGGAATGCCTAGCGGCTGTGCTGGCAGTGAAACGTTTTCGAGCATAAGTAGAAGGACATCCTTTTGAAATCGTCACTGATCATGTGTCACTGAAATGGCTGATGAGCCAAACTGATCTCCACGGCCGCTTGGCCAGATGGGCTTTGAAATTACAGGCGTTTGACTTCACAATTAGACACCGTAAGGGAAGTCAGCACGTGGTACCGGACACACTATCAAGGATGTTTGCCCCTGAAGGAGCCGAGTTGGCCCAGGAGGACGACAGCCCCCTATGGATCGACTTGGACCATTCCGCCTTCAAGTCAGCATGTTATACCCAGCTGATGAATACGATTCAGAACCAGTTGCCACAGCTGCCAGAACTACGGGTGATGGAGGGATTTATATACAAGCGGACGAAACACGCCTCCGGAGACCCCATTCAAGAAGAGGAACAGTGGAAGTTATGGGTGCCCGAAGAACTGACATGCGAATTGATTAAGCGGGCTCATGACCACCCATTGAGTGCACACGGCGGTTATGGTCGTACGCTTCGGTGACTGAAGACTTACTTCTTTTGGCCTAAGATGGCGCAGCAAGTAAAAAAGTACGTAGCCGCTTGTGAGCTGTGCAAATGCACTAAAGCGCCCAATTCTCTTATTCGGCCCCCGATGGGAAAGTTTGAGATACCGGAGCGGGTGTTCCAGCGCCTGTATATAGATCTCATCGGTCCGTACCCTAGCTCGACTTCGGGATACACGGGAGCTGTCGTGGTCCTGGACCACTTGTCCAAATTTTCGATTGTGGAACCCCTTCGAAACCTGCACACCGGCCCCATAGTCAGTTTTCTGGAAAATCGCATTTCCCATATATTTGCAGTACCGGAGAAGCTGGTCTCCGACAACGGAGTTCAGTTCACCTCGTCTAGATTTCGAGAATTAATGGAGAAGTATGGCATCACGCATCAGCGGACTGCCGTTTATTCTCCGCAAGCCAATGCGTCCGAGCGATTGAACCGCACCCTCATAGCCGCCATTCGGGCCTACGTCCAACCGGATCAGAAGGATTGGGACCGCAGGATTTCCGCCATCACCTGTGCCCATACTTTGCCGTGTTCGGCCAGCATATGATTTGTCACGGAAACCCCTACCGGCTATTGCGACAGTTGAAAGGGTTGGAAGACCCAATAGTGGTGCTGGAGCCGCACGAGAAACTCCAAATTCTACGAGAAAAAATCCGGGAGAGGATTGAAGACAGTAGAAGGGTGGGGGAGGAGCGGTACAATCTGCGATCCCATCCTTCTGGCTGCAAGGCAGGCGACGAAATCTACCGACAGAATTTTAGACAAAGTGAAGCAGGTCGGCACTGCACTGCCAAGCTAGATAAGAAGTTCGTGAAGTGTCGAGTCTTACAAGTTTTAAGTCCCACGCGGTACCTCATTGAGGACATGTCCGGAGAGGAGCTGGGAGTTTACCATGCCAAAGACCTACGTCGCTGAGAAAAGAAAAAAAAACCTCATAGGGCCCAGCAGCGTTTCCTTCAGTCTCCCCATGCCTGGTAGGCATCGTGGACACTGCCCTGTAATGAATCATGCGGCGACGCTGGTGACCACTACCAACACACTTTGCTGCTAGGTGGCTTGTCATTTTACGTTGGTTGCGACCAGTGCACATCCCACGTCTATTTTATCGTGGGATGCCAACTGAATTTTAACAGCCACATGGTAGCAAAGTGTGTGGGTGGTGAGTGCCACCGAAATCGATTGCTTTGATCGCAGCGGGATTTTGCTGTGAAAATTATATTGTGAGTTTTGTGGATGGGGTGAGGATTTTGTGTTGCAGCCTGAACCTAAGCGTGAACATTTCAGGTAAATATGCTTTTGGACGAGGTTAACTGGTGATGTAACTTAGTTCTTAATTCTCGCTAGAGCGATAAAATCAGTGCGCCGCTAATGCTTAGCCAATTTGCGGGTGGTCGTGTATAGGAAGGCGATGGAGATGTGATGCTTTCGCCGGTCCGTCATAGGAAATTCATACGCTCGACACATGTCGGCCACGATTGCAATGAGGATGAAAAATGACCAGTTCAATTTAGAATTTCTGCGACATAGTTTCGGAGGATGACTGGTCGAAGAAGGTGACATAGTTATAGATAAATAGACAGAGGATATCTGGAGGTTAGTAAAGCGCGTTTAAAATTATTGAATCAATGCACGTAAACGTAAAATCATTACAAACCTTCTGGTAAGAGGACTCTCCTGCTACTTTTGTTAATCCTTCAACAGTATTTGACTTTTCAAGTGGCGGCAAATACAATGATTTTTTGCTTTTCAAAATACGGGTACGTACAAGAAATTTGCCTTGCCAGGTTGCGGTGCCAACGTGATTGCTTTTTCATTTTTATGTTTCACATTATATAGTACAATTTTTTTTGATTTCTTTGAAATTACTTCCTTTGGCTACATGCTACAAAGTTCCATTACTCTATATGCTCTAAGACAGATTTTGAAGAGTCTGATCGGATGTTAATGCTGATTTGCAGGATTTTAGTCTTAGTTATGCAAAGAACAGACAATGTCTTCTCGTAGGAAAACCCAATATATATTCGGCTTCAATGAATATGGAATGGGTACAAATATTTATAAATATATATATATATATATATATATATATATATATATATATATATATATATATATATATATATATATATATATATATATACATATATATATATATATATATATATATTTATATATATATATATATATATATATTTATATATATATATATATATATATATATATATATATATATATATATATATATGTATATATATATATATATATATATATATATATATATATATATATATATATATATATATATATATATATATATTTATACTACTGTGGCCAAAAAATTAGGTGACATTTACATTCAAACGGCGCGCGTCGAAGGATTTGGAGAATTATTTTTTTAGATTGGGAGTACTGCCAGTGACATCTATGCCAAATTTACATGTCAAAATATTCATTAGTGTTTGAGACTTGCGTCGTTTTCGGGATGGCCTTCAGTTTCGTCTTCGCTGCGGCTTGAATCTCCTCTATCGTTTTTAGGCAGATATCGTTACGCAAACAACGTATAACGTTTAAATGATATTCTTTGTTGACTGTTTGGCCCGGAATTCATCATGCACAACACCACGATAATCGAAGAAGAGAAGAGGTTGATTGTCGCCCAGGACGCTCTTCGTCTTCGACACGTTCACGGCCGGCTTGGAACTCACTATACCACATGCAAACATTTTTTTTAGACAAAGCCTGATCACCAAAGGCTTTCTGCACCATCCTCAACGTATCCGCAGCAGAAAATTGATTTCGAAAACCAAGTTTAATGCAAATTCAACAAATCTCGACATCGCAAAAAACGAAAAACTCACTTTTAGCAGCTCACAAAACGACGCGCATCTAAACATGTAAATTTGACATAGATGTCACCGACAGTACTACCAACCTAAAGAAAAAACGCGCGCAGTTTAAATTCAAATGTCACCTTATTTTTTGGACGCAGGTATATATATATATATATATATATATATATATATATATATATATATATATATATATATACATATATATATATATATATATATATATATATATATATATATATATATATATATATATATATATATATATAAACATATATATATATATATATCTATATATATTTATTTATATATATATATATATATATATATATATATATATATATATATATATATATATATATACATGTATATATATATATATATATATATATATATATATATATATATATATATATATATATACATGTATATATATATATATATATATATATATATATATATATATATATATATATATATATATATGCATATATCTATATTGTCGCGTGTTATGGTTCGCGGCCAATAATTTTAATGTTCCGGGAAACTGAAAACGCAATGTCTTTTAAATTAAATTAAAAGAGTTTATTTAATTACTTAAAAATGCACAATCACTATTTCACAATTTTAATTTTCACTATTTAAAGTCTAACTTCCACTTGTCCATAAATTTCTATCGCAATTGTCTTCTAAAATCACGTCACAATAAACGAAAATCACTTTTATAATTGCTTCACTCTTTCGCAGGTTTTTTACTATCGCGGTTCCAATGAATCCCCCATTCATTCAGCTCACCTTTATATAGGGTCTCTAGTCATTCAACCCAGTTCTCGTACATTGGTGAATTAGCGGGAACATTCGAGCAGCGTAATGAATGGAGCAGTGACTCACTTTCAGATGTTGATGCTTGGTGGGTTTTCGAGTACGTTCGTTTTGTTGATCATGACTAATGGGTTTTCGAGTACGTTTGTTTTGTTGATCATGATCTTCTTGACGATTATGAAAATAGTTGCGACAGTAAATGGTAAAATTATTCGTGCATGTAACACTGCCCCCACCTCAATTCTTTTCGCCCCGAAAAGATGTGCTGCTGGTTGTAGTCAATTCTCCCTGGAGGTAATATGGGGCAAGACGGTCCAGGTGTATGATTTTCATTTTGGCTCTTGGCTTATGGTGTTGCTGTATATGGTATACGACGTCGTTGATTCGCTTCGTGATGCAGGATCTTTATCCTGGGTTTCGTTACTATAAATTTAAAAATTAGTAATTAGGAAAAGGGTTTGACTAATTCCTACCTAACAAGCGGAAAATCTCCGCAGATAGTGTGGCGAGGAACTAAAGCCCACGATGCCATGATTACTACAGTCAGAGCGAATATTGAACTTCGCGACTATGAATTCTTCAAAAGAAACTCAAAATGTTAGCACTTGAATGTCTAGATCAGAATTCCTTTTATTTCACTTTCACTTCAACTATTTATACACAAATTTTTTATACTTAATGATCTACAAAAATATCCAAACAATTTACGACCTAATAAATACTTAAAAATATCAATTACTAAATATAAACATTTTCACACACTCGGAAAATCCATTGGTGCCATATGTTTGTTTATGACCCAATAAACTTTCATCGTGCGACTTCCCCGACCTACGATACTCATATTACATCACATTACACTCGAGTCATCGTACATTTCTTTATGCAAATGCACTGTCCATTCGCACGCGACTTTTCCTCATGCACATAAATTATCTGAAACATGACTCCACACATGAAGAGTTAAGTGTGCCAGATAATTTATTGCTTTGCATAGATAGCGTACTACACGTGCGTATGTACATATTCAAGAATGTACGATACGTTATTGTTCTTTATGAATGAATGCAAATGAAAAGCAATGGAATGGAAATGTTTTTGCTTTGAATTACGTAAGTATGTTTCGGGTAAATTTATTGAGAATTGTAGAATTTAGGTAAGTATGTCATATGGTTTTTGCATAGGTATTACACCTCCAACCTTTTTTGATTAAACTTAGGTATGAATTTATGCATATATAAGTTGAATCACATAAAATTTATTATTAATTGTTATTGATTTAAATTCTTATGTTTTTTTTTATATATATATCTATATCCATAAATTTTTTTTTTACTTAGAACATATTTATTTTCATTTATATATATAGCTTAACGTTATTTTTGTGTACATATTTTGATTTTCCATCTGATTCTATAAGAATATTACTATCTTTTATGTCTAGGACTTCGTAAGGACCTTTATATGGTTTTTGATGTTTCTTACGGTTCTCATGCTTTAATAGAATTAAATCTCCAATATTTAAGTTTATAGGATTTGTATACTTTTGACTACTCACGCGTTTAGTTTTTACTTTTTCTATTATATTTCGTGCTTTCAGTAGCGATGTTCTCAACCTCATTCTCAGCTCATTCGCGTATTGATCTAAGTCATAGATTCTGTCATTATCTTCGATAATCTCGTTGGGAAGACATGGAAGTTTTCCAAATATAAGCTCATAAGGAGTATATTCCGTGTCGACATGGGGTGTTGTATTGTATGCGAATGCGTAGTATGGTACCCATTTGTCCCATTCGTAATCATCGGCAAACGAGTGCATATATTCGTTAAGTACTCGATGATTGCGTTCGACTGTTCCTAGGGTTTGGTGATGGTAAGGTGTTGAGAAGATCTGTTCAATGTGTAGTAATTTACATATTTCAGACATGAGTTTATTTGAAAATTCAGTTCCCAAATCAGTTTTTAGCCTACTAAAGTGTCCAAATTTTAAGATAAATTGATTAACTATACCTACTGCTATAGTATGTGCTTCTTTATTTTCTATGGGGAATGCTACCACAAATTTAGTTAATTCACATTGTAGCGTCAATATATATCTGTAACCATTAGATATTCGAAGTGTACCCACTGTGTCTACTTCTATCGTTTGAAAACTTGCAGATGGCGTATCTGTTTTTAGCATTTTTTCAGTTGTGTGTTTGACCTGCTTGCTCATGCAACAAATCTTACAACCATTTACGTGCTCTTTGACCATGTTATTCATGTTTTTCCAACAAAATTTTTGCTTTAATTTGAGTAACGTTTTGCGTACTCCGAAATGTCCTCCATGAGGTGTATCGTGATACTCCTCAATCAATTTCTTTTGTGTTTTCACATCAGCTATTATTTTGGGCGGCTTGTAAATTAATATTTTCAACTTCGTACGCGTACTTCCTTGTTGCAACGTATTAAAAATTCTTTTGAATTTGTTTTTATCCATGGATTTAAATATTTCATCATTTTCAGATACAGAGAGTTCACTGATATTTTCTTGTCTGGTGAATTACAACAGCTTTTCTAATATTGAAACGAATCCCAAATTAGACTTATTGCTATTGCTCTCTTCTGAATATATATTAGCACTTTTCGTTATGAGCTTAGCATTGGTAGAAACGTGTTTCTTACCAGATTTATCGCTATAACGTGCTTCTATATAGTTTTTAGTACGTACTATTTTATTTTCATTATTTGTATCGTGCAACATTATGAATTTTAGTTTTGGTATACCGGTAATGTCAGACAGACTTGTACAATCCCAACAATAGGGTTGATCAGATTCTATTTTGTTGGGTGCAACCGTTGTTGACTTTCTTCTCATTCTTTGTACTCTTCGCCATGCCCCTTGTTACAACTAGTAACTTTCGTTTAACACTCTCATCAGTGTTTGGAGGTATCATTGATTTTAATATGTCCGAATCCAATTCGATTCTAGACAAGGCGTCTGCATTGGTATTCATGCTGCCTTTCTTGTAGACTATCGTGAAATCATAGTCGGATAAATCTACACGTATCCTCGTTAATTTCGAAGATGGATTTTTATGACTGAACAGTGATACAAGTGGTCTGTGGTCAGTTACCACTATAAATCTTCTACCGTAAAGGTAAGGTCTGAAGAAGTTTATCGCCCAATGTATTGCTAGCAACTCTTTTTCAATAGTTGGTTTGTTGACATCGTGTTTTGCCAACGACTTGCTAGCGTAAGATATCGGTAAGTCAGAATCAATTTCACCTTGTGACAGAACTGCTCCCAATGCATAATTGGATGCGTCTGTAGTGAGAATAAATGGTTTTTCGAAATTTGGGTATTGCAAAATAGGTGGTTCAATGAGTTTTGCTTTTAAGGTCTCATAAGCTTTTTGACAATCCTCAGTCCAATTGAAGGTGACATTTTTCTTTAGCAGAGAATTAAGACATTTGGCCGTTTGCGCAAAATTCGGGATGAATCGCCTGTAGTAATTGCAGAAAGCTACAAATCTTCGTACTTCATCCGCGTTCCGTGGTATCGGGTATTTTTTGATGACTTCGTACTTTGATGGGTCGGTTTTGATACCTTTATCCGTGATTAAATGCCCTAAGTACACTACTTCCGATCTCATAAATTGACATTTCGCAGGATTTAACTTCAAATTGTATCTACGCAGTCTGCTTAATACTTTGCTAAGATTGTCGTTGTGATGCTTGATACTGCATCCAAATACTATAATGTCATCAACATATAGGAAAGCTTCATGACTCAACCCACTTAGTGCAACAGTTAACATTCGTTGAAAACTGTTAGAGGAAATTTTCAAACCAAACGGTAATCTTTTGAATTGATAATGACCATCGTTTGTTGAGAATGCTGTTAGTGGCCTAGACTCTTTCTCAAGTTCAATTTGATGAAAAGACCTAGTCATATCCAAAGTAGAGAAATACTTCGCCCTTCCAAGTTTGTCCAAAACGTCCTCTAGTCTTGTCAATGGAAATTTGTCGTTAACGATTTTATCGTTAAGTCTGCGGAAATCTACCACCAATCGCCATTTCTGCTCCCCATCACCCGACTTTTTTGGCACCACCAATAACGGTGAATTATAAGGGCTAATAGACGGCTCTATGATGTCATTCGATTCCAAGTCTTTAACCTGTTGCAGAATTTCCTCGTTTTGGGCTTGAGGCAACCTATAATTTTTTATGTATACCGGGTTTTTGTCGGTTGTTTGCAGACGTTGTCTGTAAAAGTTGTTTGTAGTCAATTTCTCTCCCTCTAGATAGAATACGTCTTGAAATTCTCGAATGATGTTCAATAGATTCTTCATGGATGGTTTATCCAAATTATCCTTGTTAATTGTTTCTAGCAATTTTTCGAAACGCTTACTTTCCGACATCTGATTTTCCTGATGTCTTTCGTCACTCTTATGTATTGCAAGGATACTGTAATTGCTCAAGGGTTCAACTTGTGCTCTCAATTCCTTGATGATAACATCGTTGTCTGTAGTGTTCAGAATTTTCACATGTTGGACTCCCTTCGCGGGTACAATAGTATTCCCTACGAAAATACCTTTTTGGATTTCCGACTGGAATAAAATGCAGTCTTCATTAGCTCTAAATTTACCGGAACTATCGCTTCGGTTCTTGCAGACATGTTTATTCGGTAACTACTGGGTCTTCTTGCGCTCATAGGTAATATAACTTCATCATCCTTTATATTAAATAAAATAGTGTATGTCTCGTAGTCGATTTTGCACATGTATTTGACTAGTACATCTCTTCCCAAGATGCCATCTGTGGTTATCGGAAATTTCTCGGTTACGATATGAAACGAATGTTTTAAATTATATTCCCCAATCCGTAAACTTAAGTCTAAAGTCCCTAATGAACTAGTAACCTCTTCAGTTATTCCTGAGAGCTTGATTTTTTCATTAGATCTAATCTCATATTCTACATTTTTATGAACGTCATTTTTACAGATAGACACGTCTGCACCTGTGTCTACAAGAAAATTAAGGTTTCTACCTGCATTATGGCAATAAATTGTAACGAAATTTGCGCAGATATTAGTGATTCTATAGATCTTGTGGTCTACACCGGGAGGTTGTCCTGTACATTCTCGACCTCGCCGGCTACTTGGCAGTTTCCCTGATCCGTAACAACATTTACGTATCTTCTATTGTTCCGGTTCTGATCGTTTCTATAGTTGCTACGTGGATTACCAGAATCATTATTTCTTCTGTAACTTCCGTTGCTAGAACATCGTTCATTATTATAATTCCTACCCTGCTGATTATTACTATTGTTGCTTTGACTATAGTTGTTCCTGCTATTATAATTATAATTATTAGTCCTATGGTCCCTATCATTATTTCTGTTCCTATCTTCTCTATTGTTCTGATCGTTGTCGTTATTCCTATAGTTATCTCTCCTATTACGACGTTTGTTGCCATTCTTTCTTTGGTTATTAGAGTTAAAATGCATCACATTTGTGACTGATGGTGGTTCAGTATTCTCCAATTCCAAGGCCAATGATACAGCTTATCCGAAGTTCTTTGGTCTAGATGAAAAAACAGTACTTCTCAATTGATCATTCAGACCGTTTTTAAATATAGTGAGTGCGTAACTGTCATTCATGTTAGCTATAACCTTCTTTTCAGCTGCTGTTGCTGAAATGCCTAGTTCCTGAATTTGTAGTTGATTCAATTCACAAATTAAGGAAGTGACTTTATCTTTATAGGCAGTGACGGTTGACTTCTTTTGTACCGTGCTGCTATGCTGGGTAAATGATTGAGGTAAAGTCTTGTTACTTTTAAATTTACGCAACAGGACATCTTTTCGGTTCTCAAATGAGACTATATTACTGTCAGTAATAGAAAGTTTAACAGATGCACTTAATTTAACATTCTTTACAAAATCTATCAATAACTCTTTGCCAGTTGGTGTTAGAGATGCGTTTAGAAGCTCTACAATCTTAAGGAATGATTCTAATTCTTTATATTTACCCTCAAAAACAGGAATAACCTTTAATGCAGTTTCTAATGAAAATTCTGCCATTCTGAAATCTTCTTTTAGGACCGCGGGGCTATTTTCTAAATCTACCACAATGCTTTCAGTATCAGAAACTTTGATATCCTGACCAGTATATCTTTGCTGGGTCAATTGAAGCCAAAGTTCTCTCTCTAGCGTTGCGGCTTCCGCCCTAAATTTTAACTTTAAATCTAAGAGATTGGAATCGCTTTCTGAAATACTGGATGAGAAAGAGGTAAATAATTCTCTTTGTTTTTTTAAAACATCTAATTTTTCGGTAAGAGTCTCAACAGTATACAAATTCCTCCCGTTTTTCTTTAGATTCCTAAGGGTCCTTTCATTGTCATCAACAATATCTTTAATCCTGTCCATAAGTTTAATTAGAAAGATGCAGGAATTTATTTCAAAAGGATATACTTAAAATATTATTTAAAAAAAATTTTTTTTATACATTTACAGTGCTATTGAATCTCTTAACTACGTTTTTTTTTATTGTACTTATCATACAGGTAAAATAAAACTATGGCTACTATAAAAATCGTTGAAGTGGTAATAGATTGCCGGTACTCCTCAACAATTCCAACATTGTTGTTTGTGGAACATTTGTTACCCATTTTAACAATGCTTCCAATAATCTGGTCGCAGATTGTCTAATTGCTTCTGTAAAAGCTTCTTCGATTCACCATGCGTTAACCTGATCACACGGTGTAATTCTGCACGGGCTTTCTTTAGCTTCGTCTTCACTCCTCCCCTTGCACGCCTTTTCCTTGGTATCGCTGTCAAGTCCTTTTCATTCGGTCGCTTCACAAACTCGCTGATGTGTCGCGGCTTTGGACCAATATGCTTTAAATCCTCGATTTTTGTGGGAATATATCTAGGCACCACGTTGTTTGTTGACTCCTTTGGCACGTATTCCAACTCTTTCTCTGCCAGGTTGCAGCATCTATAAAAATAGTATCAAAATTATCCTCGGGGTGCAGTTCTAAAAAATCAACGTCAAGTTCTTCTTCCATTAATGGATTCGTTGATTGATTTTTCGGTCCCTCGGCATTGTTCACAGGATCGCCATGAAGTGATGCAGGATCTTTATCCTGGGTTTCGTTACCATAAATTTAAAATTAGTAATTAGGAAAAGGGTTTGACTAATTCCTACCTAACAAGCGGAAAATCTCCGCAGATAGTGTGGCGAGGAACTAAAGCCCACGACGCCATGATTACTACAGTCAGAGCGAATATTGAACTTCGCGACTATGAATTCTTCAAAAGAAACTCAAAATGTTAGCACTTGAATATCTAGATCAGAATTCATCTTTATTTCACTTTCTCTTCAACTATTTATACACAAATTTCTTATACTTAATGATCTACAAAAATATCCAAACAATTTACGACCTAATAAATACTTAAAAATATCAATTACTAAATATAAACATTTTCACACACTCGGAAAATCCATTGGTGCCATATGTTTGTTTATGACCCAATAAACTTTCATCGTGTGACTTCCCCGACCTACGATACTCATATTACATCACATTACACTCGAGTCATCGTACATTTCTTTATGCAAATGCACTGTCCATTCGCACGCGACTTTTCCTCATGCACATAAATTATCTGAAACATGACTCCACACATGAAGAGTTAAGTGTGCCAGATAATTTATTGCTTTGCATAGATAGCGTACTACACATGCGTATGTACATATTCAAGAATGTACGATACGTTATTGTTCTTTATGAATGAATGCAAATGAAAAGCAATGGAATGGAAATGTTTTTGCTTTGAATTACGTAAGTATGTTTCAGGTAAATTTATTGAGAATTGTAGAATTTAGGTAAGTATGTAATATGGTTTTTGCATAGGTATTACACTCGGTATGGTCCCTCCCAATTATGTTGCAACTTTGGAGACCTACCCTTTCGCCGTTGCGGGTTATACCTGTAGAGCCATACCAAGTCATCTTGCTGGAAGCCAGTAGAATTTGCCTTTAGATCATATCTGGTCTTCATGCGGTAGCCGATTCAAGATGTTTTCGCACTGTCCGATGTATCTGGTTCAACCGTTATCTTAGCTCACTTGCGCACTCCGAGATCGTTTGGGGTTTCTCAGGGGGTGTTCCGAACTTTATATCAGCTGGCAGACGAATAGTCTTTCCAAAAATGACTTTGGCTGGGGCTTGCCCCGTTGATGCATGCTCGGCAGCTCTTTTTGCCAGCAAAAATAGTGGAATATGTCGGTCCCAGTCCCTTTGGTTCTCGTCAACCATCTTGGCCAGGTGTTTATTGAGCATGCCATTGAAACGTTCGGATGTAGTGGTGTTTTCATCGTTTTCTGTATTCACAGTAGTTCGCACATTTCGCCAAAAACTAGCAACTCAAAGTTTCGGCCTTGATCCGAATGTAGTTTTCAAGGTACGCCGTACGTACTGACCCAATTTAACACTAGCTGTTCGGCTACAGTAGTTGGTTCCTGGTTGGGAATGGGGTAGACCTCGGGCCACTTGCTGAAATAATCGGCCACAACCAGCGTGTATCAATTTCCCCATTTGGATTCAGGGAAGGGTCCTGCGATGTCAACAGCAATGCTTTCAAACTGTACACCCACGATGAAGGTTTGCATTTGTCCTCTCAGTCGTCGCTTTGGACCTTTGACGGAAGCGCAAATTGTGCATCTACGGCACCAGTTCTCTACGTCTTCTCGAGCATGGAGCCATTAAAACCTTTCCCGCGATTTCGCTAAGGTCTTATTAACACCAATATGGCCTCCCGAGGATCCTTCGTGCATCTCCTTAGCCACATCGTGGATTCGGCTTTTGGGTAGTATAGTTTGCATCATATAGGAGCTGTTATCCACCGCTTCCCATTTCCGCTTGAGTATGTCACCCTCTACCTGAAGAGGGCTCCATTGTGCCCAATAGCTTTTCAGGGTTGCGCCATGCATCGAAACGTTTTTCCACTCCGGTCACCCAGTCGTCTCCTTCCATACGAGCAATGATCCGATGTCTTCATCGGCTAACTGGGCATTTCGAATCTCATTCGGTGACAAACCTTCATCGAATTCAGTCGTTATCAATCACAGATCAACGGGCGGTTCCGTTTCCTCAATCCGCCGGCAATGCTTGCAGTAAGCTGGACATGGACGGCGAGATAGGGCGTCAGCATTTCCATGAACTCCGCCATTCCGATGAACAATTTCATAGTCGTATGACTGCAATCTTTCGATCCATCTCGCAACTTGTCCCTCAGGGTTTTCGAAGTTGACCAGGCATCTCAATGATGCATGGTCCGCTCGAAGAACAAATTTCTGGCCATATATGTGGAACTGCTTGATGGCCTCTTTTATAGCCAACGCCTCCTTCCTGGTCACGCAGTAGTTCCTCTCACTTTTTAGAAGAACTTGACTCTAATACGAGAGAACTCTTTCTCTGCCATCGATCTGCGGGGAGATTACAGCTCCAATACCGCCATTGCTCGCATCGGTGTCAACTACAAACGTTTTTCCGGGTTTCGGATATGCCAGCATGGCTGATTCACACAGCTTCTCCTTCAGGGCCTCAAAGGCTGTCTGGCATTGTTCGTTCCAGACATAAGGACGATTTTTCTCGGTTAGCTGATGGAGACACTTAGCTATTTTGGCAAAGTCTTTGACGAATCTTCGATAGTAGGTTGCCAGACCAAGAAAGCTTCGTAGTTGGCGCTTGTTGTTTAGTGTTGGCCAGCTTTTCACCGCTTCAATTTTCTCAGGGTTTTGACCCCTCCTGCTGATACGACGTGTCCCAGGTATTTCACTTCAGCTGCGAAATGGGTACACTTGTCAGGACTAAGTTTCAAATTTGCCAATCGCAACCGGGAGAAAAGCTCTTCTAAGTTCCGCACATTCTCTTCGAACGTTCTCCCGATGACGATGATGTCATTTAGGTACACCAAGCAGGTTTTCCAGGTTAGGCCACGTAGCACGTATTCCATCAGGTGTTTGAAAGTGGCTGGGGCATTGCAAAGTCCAAATGGCATCACCACAAATCGCCACAATCTGGTCCCAACTGGAAATGCGGTCTTCTCTCGGTCCTTCTTGTCGATTTCTACCTGCCAGTAGCCACTCTTGAGATTGAGTGTAGAAAACCATTTTGCTTCGGCTAAAGTGTCCATGATGTCATTGATGCGTGAGAGCGGGTAACTATCTTTCTTAGTGACGTCGTTAAGCTGCCTATAGTCGACCCAAAAACGAGTGCTACCATCCTTTTTCTTCACTAGAACTACTGGCGCGGCCCATGGACTGACAGAAGGTTCGATAACGCCTTGTTTTTCCATGTCCGATATCAGTTTGCTCACTTCTCCTTGTTTGGTTATAGGAAGACATCTTGGTGCTTGTCGAATTGGATTGGCTCCCTGTGTATCTATGACGTGAGTTACCATACTTGTTCGGCCTTGGTCATCCGGGCTTGTTGAGAAGATGTCACTGTACTTGGTGACCTGATCAGAGGCTCGCTTGAATAGCTGCACTGGCAATTTGACCTGCTTCAATATTGCAGACGTGGATTCCCGGGCTGTGTCTGTGTCTTGCCTCCTTTTCCAATGATGGTCGTGAGTAGCTTCCAAAGAGGTGATGGTGGAAATAGGCTGGCAGCTGCCGATGACTTCTTCCGCTTTGATACTCGTGATTGACTCTGCGGTGTTAAGGACTCTAACCGGCACGTATCCGTTCCTTAAAGATCTTACAATGCTTTGTCCTACAATCAAACTGCGCAATGCGGACGTCTTCGTTGGCTCTATCAGATAAGATCGCTGGTCTCCAGAACCACCATCAAGCTCGGCCTATACAATGCTCTCAGAAGAATTTGGTACATCAGGGTCAGCACATACTACTACATTGATCTTGGGAATTTGAACGCTGGAATCCTCCAGCAAAATTTCGTCATCCTGCCATTTCAAGACCCGTTTGCCCAAATCCAACGTGATTCCATGTGGTCTCAGAAAATCCATTCCGAGAATGCAGTCATCCATAATGTTTGCGACCAGAAAATTGTGTCGGAATGCAAGGTCTCCCAATTGTATCTGGAGGTTGACCTCTCCATGGACAGGTGCAGTTTCTCCCGTAGCTGTATCCTGCCCTTGTGAAGAAGTTGTTGTCTCACTAGGTCTGGTCGGATAATCGATCGGGTTGCACCAGTATCGATTGTTATCGTGCAATGTTCTCCATCAACTTGACCCGGAAGGCATAAGTCTGTTTCTCCACGATGTAGTCTTGACATGGTGATGGTGGTGCTGGGGACCTCAATCCTCCTAGCCAACCTCTGCCCCACGAAGTTGGCTCTTACATGTTTCCCGACCCCTCAGCTTGAAGGCTTCCATTCTGGACTCCTGACTCGGTCTAGATCTTCTCCTAGCTGCACATCCTGGACAAGAGCTCGGTTTTCTTCGCTTTTTGCAGTCTCTTTGCAGGTGCCCCTTCTCTCCGCAATTCCAACATTTAGGCGCACCATTCACATGTGTAGCTCGCTCAATTTCCACGCGCTCACACCTGCACTCGTCTGTCGCTACCTCGCGAACCCGAGCAGTGGTACGGCTCACATTTTTCGCTGCCTCAAAATTCAGACTATAAGCCAATGCGTCCTTAACTGTTTGCTTTTGAGCTAAATGCATAGCTTGCTTCAATTCCTAGTCTTTCAATGCGCCGATGAATGCTTCTTTTGCTGCGTCATCTCGATGTTCTGGGTCATAAGCTGGGTAAGCCAAAAGTGCCAGTCGCTCAATGTCTTGCGCTAGCTGCTGTAAGGTTTCGCCAGACTTCTGGATCCGATGCCGTAGCTGTGATCGATAAATCTGCTTCAGATGATCGTCTCCATAACGCATGTCGAGCGCATTCAGTATAGCAGCCGGGTTTGAATGCAACTCAACGGGGATGGTCTGCAACAGCTCAGTTGCTGGGCCTCGTAGAGCAAGAATCAATGCAGTTGCTCGTTCCTGCTCATTCCAGTGATTTATCCGAGCGGCTGCTTCAAACTGGGTTTTGTAAATAGTCCTGACTGTTTGGCCATCTAATATTGGTGCTTGCACATTTCTGGATGTGCTTTGCGCTGCGGCTATAAGCGAGGCTGGTGAGTTGGTTACTATTGCCTTTGCTGCTTCCAATTCCTTCTTCATGTTTCTCATCTCATGGTTGATTCAATCCTCGACCTGGCTGATATCATGGTTTATTCTCTCCTCGACCTGGCTGATATCATGTCTAATTCTCTCCCCGACGTGGTAAACCTTTTCTTCGACGGATTTAATTTGTTTGTTTAGACTACCGAGCTCCGCTTTTGTTTCGGTTGACTGTTTTTGAAAATTTGCCTTGATTTCGGTCGCTTGTTGATCCAGCTTCGCTGATTGTTCATTTAGCTTCGTTCATTGTTCGTCTAGCTTCGCAGTTAAATTCAATGACTGTTCATTCAGCTTCGCAGTTGATTCGGACGACTGTTCATTTAGCTTCGCAGTTAAATTGGAGGACTGTTGTCGCTGCTCTTGCTGCATCTGCGTTAACATTTGCATTATCGCATTTTCTAGCTCCTTTGATTTGGGTGTTTCTACTTCTCCATCTTCTGCGCCTTTTTCTGCATCTGAGAGCTCACCCGAATCCAGATTCCCGCCTTCTGACTCGATCTAGTCACGCAAGCGTGCAATCAGTATGGCCTTTGTACCTTGTGTGGCCAGATTTCGCTGTTCCAGCTCCTCCTTGAGCTCCGATATGGTCAATTGATCAATTTCTAGATTTAAGTGTCCTGGCAATTTTATTGTTTCGGCTATTTTTCCACCCGTTTCCACGTTAATTTTCACTGTTGTGCACACTAAAAATGTTTAAACGTTTTCACTTCACAAATTTTCTTTCTCACTTCTTCGCATACTTTAAAAAAATTTGCTCTTACACTTAATTATTTATCCCCTATAGCATATAATTACGGTCGCACTACTTTTGAGACATGTCTGCCCCACCCAAGAACCATATCTAAATTGTACCATAACATTGATGGAAAACCTGGGTTTACTGCGGAATCTTTCAAAACTTTGGACATTTTGGTGAAATCAAAGGTTGAAGTGGCTTGTAGTCTTTGTATCGACGAAATGTTCATTCGTAGGCATACTGAGTTCGATGGCAAAACTCACTATGGATACGTAAGTTTTGGAGAATCTGAAGAAAATCCTGAAACATTAGCCACACAAGCTATTGTGTTCATGTTAGTAGAAATAAATGGTACTTGGAAGCTTCCTCTGGGGTATTTTTTCATAACTTCTTTAAGAGGCGATCAAAGAAAATTTCTTCTTGAGTCTTGCTTACGCGAACAAATAAAGATAGGGATAAATATTATTAACGTTACTTTTGATGGGGCTGATTCGAATATCAGCATGGCATCTGCGTTAGGCTGCGATTTTACTAAATATCAAACAAAGTATTCTTTTCATTTAGATACTCAAGATATTGCCCTTTCTTTGGATCCGTCCCATATGATTAAACTTGTGAGGAACACTCTAGCAGAAACTGGCCCAATTTTCGATGAAACCCTAAAAATAATTGATTGGGACTTCGTAGTTAAATTAAATGATCTTCAAAAAAGGGAGGAGTTGCACTTAGCAAATAAATTGAGAAAATCTCACATTAATTTCCTTAAGCAAAACATGAAAGTTCGCCTTGCATCCCAAGTTTTGAGTTCCTCAGTTGCCGATGCAATTGAATACTGCAATCAAACAATTAAATTACCAGCTTTTTTGAATTCAGAGGGCACTGTTAGATTTATTCGTTATATGAATGACGCTTTTGATATTTTGAATTCTCGCAGCATTCATGCGAAAAGCTTCAAGCAGACGTTAAACATAGGAAATTTTAATCGCGTATTTGAATTCACTAAAAACTTTGCGGAATATGTTAATGAACTGAAATATGCCGATGGAACAAGTGTAATTAAGAGTAGGAGAAAAATTTGGTTCTTGGGATTGATAGTAACTTTAAAAATTCTTTATTTTTATATCAAACGCACGGACAACAGAATAAATCATTGAAGTATCTTGCAGCATATAAACTCAGTCAGGACCATTTAGAAATATTTTTTTCCCATATACGCTCTCGGCTCGGCTTCAATAATAATCCTACTGCAAGACAATTTGAGACTACCTACAAAAGAATTCTCATGTAGGTACAATTGCATGATAAAGGCTTCGGTAATTGTGTTCCCTAACAAGAGATCAATATTCTAAGCGTTTCGTCAACGAAATTGTTGCAGGATACTTCAGATGCTTCCACGAGCTTTGAGGCTACCTTCAGCCACATGCAGGAAGCTGGGGCTTTTTCACGTTACAATGAAAAAGTCGTAATATATATGAGCGGCTTTATTGCAAAGTCTATAATATCTGCTTTCAAATGCAATGAATGTGCTACAGCTTTGATTGGAATGAAAGATAATTTTGGCTGTTCCTTAATCGATCAAAAATCAAGGGGAGGTTTGCAGTATCCCAGTAATGATTTAATAGATGCTATACGTCAATTCCGTGCAGCACATATTAAAGTAAAGTTTGATTTAGTTGCACATGAAGTTTATAGGGAACTTTATCCCTCCACGCTATTTAGCTCACTATTCCAACATAATTTGCTAACCGGTCCGATAGATGGTCATAGATCCATTATAATAAAAAACATTATTCACAAATACCTTACAATTCGTTTAAAACATATCGCTAAAACAGAAAGTGAGCATTAAGAATATTACAGAAACTTTTTTACAAAAATGATTATATTTCGAGGCCAATAAAATCTTGTTCCAATTCAGGACTGTAGCCTACTCTTAAAATAAAATCAAACTGTACTTATCAGCCTTCTAAACCGTTGACGGATATCAAGTAGCTATGCATCATTCACATATATCTTTATTTATCGCTAAGAAGATCAGTAACGAAGACTAGGGCTACTGGCGAAACCTCTTCAAAAAAGCGTGTGATGCAACTACCTCTTGGGTCACATGGAAATGTTGCATTTTAAGCGGCTTCTTATAAATACACTCGCTATATATATATATATATATATATATATATATATATATATATATATATATATATATATATATATATATATATATATATACTAATATATATATATATTGTAATACCTATGCAAAAACCATATTACATACTTACCTAAATTCTACAATTCTCAATAAATTTACCTGAAACATACTTACGTAATTCAAAGCAAAAACATTTCCATTCCATTGCTTTTCATTTGCATTCATTCATAAAGAACAATAACGTATCGTACATTCTTGAATATGTACATACGCATGTGTAGTACGCTATCTATGCAAAGCAATAAATTATCTGGCACACTTAACTCTTCATGTGTGGAGTCATGTTTCAGATAATTTATGTGCATGAGGAAAAGTCGCGTGCGAATGGACAGTGCATTTGCATAAAGAAATGTACGATGACTCGAGTGTAATGTGATGTAATATGAGTATCGTAGGTCGGGGAAGTCACACGATGAAAGTTTATTGGGTCATAAACAAACATATGGCACCAATGGATTTTCCGAGTGTGTGAAAATGTTTATATTTAGTAATTGATATTTTTAAGTATTTATTAGGTCGTAAATTGTTTGGATATTTTTGTAGATCATTAAGTATAAGAAATTTGTGTATAAATAGTTGAAGAGAAAGTGAAATAAAGATGAATTCTGATCTAGATATTCAAGTGCTAACATTTTGAGTTTCTTTTGAAGAATTCATAGTCGCGAAGTTCAATATTCGCTCTGACTGTAGTAATCATGGCGTCGTGGGCTTTAGTTCCTCGCCACACTATCTGCGGAGATTTTCCGCTTGTTAGGTAGGAATTAGTCAAACCCTTTTCCTAATTACTAATTTTAAATTTATGGTAACGAAACCCAGGATAAAGATCCTGCATCACTTCATGGCGATCCTGTGAACAATGCCGAGGGACCGAAAAATCAATCAACGAATCCATTAATGGAAGAAGAACTTGACGTTGATTTTTTAGAACTGCACCCCGAGGATAATTTTGATACTATTTTTATAGATGCTGCAACCTGGCAGAGAAAGAGTTGGAATACGTGCCAAAGGAGTCAACAAACAACGTGGTGCCTAGATATATTCCCACAAAAATCGAGGATTTAAAGCATATTGGTCCAAAGCCGCGACACATCAGCGAGTTTGTGAAGCGACCGAATGAAAAGGACTTGACAGCGATACCAAGGAAAAGGCGTGCAAGGGGAGGAGTGAAGACGAAGCTAAAGAAAGCCCGTGCAGAATTGCACCGTGTGATCAGGTTAACGCATGGTGAATCGAAGAAGCTTTTACAGAAGCAATTAGACAATCTGCGACCAGATTATTGGAAGCATTGTTAAAATGGGTAACAAATGTTCCACAAACAACAATGTTGGAATTGTTGAGGAGTACCGGCAATCTATTACCACTTCAACGATTTTTATAGTAGCCATAGTTTTATTTTACCTGTATGATAAGTACAATAAAAAAAACGTAGTTAAGAGATTCAATAGCACTGTAAATGTATAAAAAAAATTTTTTTTAAATAATATTTTAAGTATATCCTTTTGAAATAAATTCCTGCATCTTTCTAATTAAACTTATGGACAGGATTAAAGATATTGTTGATGACAATGAAAGGACCCTTAGGAATCTAAAGAAAAACGGGAGGAATTTGTATACTGTTGAGACTCTTACCGAAAAATTAGATGTTTTAAAAAAACAAAGAGAATTATTTACCTCTTTCTCATCCAGTATTTCAGAAAGCGATTCCAATCTCTTAGATTTAAAGTTAAAATTTAGGGCGGAAGCCGCAACGCTAGAGAGAGAACTTTGGCTTCAATTGACCCAGCAAAGATATACTGGTCAGGATATCAAAGTTTCTGATACTGAAAGCATTGTGGTAGATTTAGAAAATAGCCCCGCGGTCCTAAAAGAAGATTTCAGAATGGCAGAATTTTCATTAGAAACTGCATTAAAGGTTATTCCTGTTTTTGAGGGTAAATATAAAGAATTAGAATCATTCCTTAAGATTGTAGAGCTTCTAAACGCATCTCTAACACCAACTGGCAAAGAGTTATTGATAGATTTTGTAAAGAATGTTAAATTAAGTGCATCTGTTAAACTTTCTATTACTGACAGTAATATAGTCTCATTTGAGAACCGAAAAGATGTCCTGTTGCGTAAATTTAAAAGTAACAAGACTTTACCTCAATCATTTACCCAGCATAGCAGCACGGTACAAAAGAAGTCAACCGTCACTGCCTATAAAGATAAAGTCACTTCCTTAATTTGTGAATTGAATCAACTACAAATTCAGGAACTAGGCATTTCAGCAACAGCAGCTGAAAAGAAGGTTATAGCTAACATGAATGACAGTTACGCACTCACTATATTTAAAAACGGTCTGAATGATCAATTGAGAAGTACTGTTTTTTCATCTAGACCAAAGAACTTCGGATAAGCTGTATCATTGGCCTTGGAATTGGAGAATACTGAACCACCATCAGTCACAAATGTGATGCATTTTAACTCTAATAACCAAAGAAAGAATGGCAACAAACGTCGTAATAGGAGAGATAACTATAGGAATAACGACAACGATCAGAACAATAGAGAAGATAGGAACAGAAATAATGATAGGGACCATAGGACTAATAATTATAATTATAATAGCAGGAACAACTATAGTCAAAGCAACAATAGTAATAATCAGCAGGGTAGGAATTATAATAATGAACGATGTTCTAGCAACGGAAGTTACAGAAGAAATAATGATTCTGGTAATCCACGTAGCAACTATAGAAACGATCAGAACCGGAACAATAGAAGATACGTAAATGTTGTTACGGATCAGGGAAACTGCCAAGTAGCCGGCGAGGTCGAGAATGTACAGGACAACCTCCCGGTGTAGACCACAAGATCTATAGAATCACTAATATCTGCGCAAATTTCGTTACAATTTATTGCCATAATGCAGGTAGAAACCTTAATTTTCTTGTAGACACAGGTGCAGACGTGTCTATCTGTAAAAATGACGTTCATAAAAATGTAGAATATGAGATTAGATCTAATGAAAAAATCAAGCTCTCAGGAATAACTGAAGAGGTTACTAGTTCATTAGGGACTTTAGACTTAAGTTTACGGATTGGGGAATATAATTTAAAACATTCGTTTCATATCGTAACCGAGAAATTTCCGATAACCACAGATGGCATCTTGGGAAGAGATGTACTAGTCAAATACATGTGCAAAATCGACTACGAGACATACACTATTTTATTTAATATAAAGGATGATGAAGTTATATTACCTATGAGCGCAAGAAGACCCAGTAGTTACCGAATAAACATGTCTGCAAGAACCGAAGCGATAGTTCCGGTAAATTTAGAGCTAATGAAGACTGCATTTTATTCCAGTCGGAAATCCAAAAAGGTATTTTCGTAGGGAATACTATTGTACCCGCGAAGGGAGTCCAACATGTGAAAATTCTGAACACTACAGACAACGATGTTATCATCAAGGAATTGAGAGCACAAGTTGAACCCTTGAGCAATTACAGTATCCTTGCAATACATAAGAGTGACGAAAGACATCAGGAAAATCAGATGTCGGAAAGTAAGCGTTTCGAAAAATTGCTAGAAACAATTAACAAGGATAATTTGGATAAACCATCCATGAAGAATCTATTGAACATCATTCGAGAATTTCAAGACGTATTCTATCTAGAGGGAGAGAAATTGACTACAAACAACTTTTACAGACAACGTCTGCAAACAACCGACAAAAACCCGGTATACATAAAAAATTATAGGTTGCCTCAAGCCCAAAACGAGGAAATTCTGCAACAGGTTAAAGACTTGGAATCGAATGACATCATAGAGCCGTCTATTAGCCCTTATAATTCACCGTTATTGGTGGTGCCAAAAAAGTCGGGTGATGGGGAGCAGAAATGGCGATTGGTGGTAGATTTCCGCAGACTTAACGATAAAATCGTTAACGACAAATTTCCATTGACAAGACTAGAGGACGTTTTGGACAAACTTGGAAGGACGAAGTATTTCTCTACTTTGGATATGACTAGGTCTTTTCATCAAATTGAACTTGAGAAAGAGTCTAGGCCACTAACAGCATTCTCAACAAACGATGGTCATTATCAATTCAAAAGATTACCGTTTGGTTTGAAAATTTCCTCTAACAGTTTTCAACGAATGTTAACTGTTGCACTAAGTGGGTTGAGTCATGAAGCTTTCCTATATGTTGATGACATTATAGTATTTGGATGCAGTATCAAGCATCACAACGACAATCTTAGCAAAGTATTAAGCAGACTGCGTAGATACAATTTGAAGTTAAATCCTGCGAAATGTCAATTTATGAGATCGGAAGTAGTGTACTTAGGGCATTTAATCACGGATAAAGGTATCAAAACCGACCCATCAAAGTACGAAGTCATCAAAAAATACCCGATACCACGGAACGCGGATGAAGTACGAAGATTTGTAGCTTTCTGCAATTACTACAGGCGATTCATCCTGAATTTTGCTCAAACGGCCAAATGTCTTAATTCTCTGCTAAAGAAAAATGTCACCTTCAATTGGACTGAGGATTGTCAAAAAGCTTATGAGACCTTAAAAGCAAAACTCATTGAACCACCTATTTTGCAATACCCAAATTTCGAAAAACCATTTATTTTCACTACAGACGCATCCAATTATGCATTGGGAGCAGTTCTGTCACAAGGTGAAATTGATTCTGACTTACCGATATCTTACGCTAGCAAGTCGTTAGCAAAACACGATGTCAACAAACCAACTATTGAAAAAGAGTTGCTAGCAATACATTGGGCGATAAACTTCTTCAGACCTTACCTTTACGGTAGAAGATTTATAGTGGTAACTGACCACAAACCACTTGTATCACTGTTCAGTCACAAAAATCCATCTTTGAAATTAACGAGGATACGTGTAGATTTATCCGACTATGATTTCACGATAGTCTACAAGAAAGGCAGCATGAATACCAATGCAGACGCCTTGTCTAGAATCGAATTGGATTCGGACATATTAAAATCAATGATACCTCCAAACACTGATGAGAGTGTTAAACGAAAGTTACTAGTTGTAACAAGGGGCATGGCGAAGAGTACAAAGAATGAGAAGAAAGTCAACAACGGTTGCACCCAACAAAATAGAATCTGATCAACTCTATTGTTGGGATTGTACAAGTCTGTCTGACATTACCGGTATACCAAAACTAAAATTCATAATGTTGCACGATACAAATAATGAAAATAAAATAGTACGTACTAAAAACTATATAGAAGCACGTTATAGCGATAAATCTGGTAAGAAACACGTTTCTACCAATGCTAAGCTCATAACGAAAAGTGCTAATATATATTCAGAAGAGAGCAATAGCAATAAGTCTAATTTGGGATTCGTTTCAATATTAGAAAAGCTGTTGGAATTCACCAGACAAGAAAATATCAGTGAACTCTCTTTATCTGAAAATGATGAAATATTTAAATCCATGGATAAAAACAAATTCAAAAGAATTTTTAATACGTTGCAACAAGGAAGTACGCGTACGAAGTTGAAAATATTAATTTACAAGCCGCCCAAAATAATAGCTGATGTGAAAACACAAAAGAAATTGATTGAGGAGTATCACGATACACCTCATGGGGGACATTTCGGAGTACGCAAAACGTTACTCAAATTAAAGCAAAAATTTTGTTGGAAAAACATGAATAACATGGTCAAAGAGCACGTAAATGGTTGTAAGACTTGTTGCATGAGCAAGCAGGTCAAACACACAACTGAAAAAATGCTAAAAACAGATACGCCATCTGCAAGTTTTCAAACGATAGAAGTAGACACAGTGGGTACACTTCGAATATCTAATGGTTACAGATATATATTGATGCTACAATGTGAATTAACTAAATTTGTGGTAGCATTCCCCATAGAAAATAAAGAAGCACATACTATAGCAGTAGGTATAGTTAATCAATTTATCTTAAAATTTGGACACTTTAGTAGGCTAAAAACTGATTTGGGAACTGAATTTTCAAATAAACTCATGTCTGAAATATGTAAATTACTACACATTGAACAGATCTTCTCAACACCTTACCATCACCAAACCCTAGGAACAGTCGAACGCAATCATCGAGTACTTAACGAATATATGCACTCGTTTGCCGATGATTACGAATGGGACAAATGGGTACCATACTACGCATTCGCATACAATACAACACCCCATGTCGACACGGA
>OZ017738.1:199736340-199761340 GCA_963969285.1 Odontomyia ornata | reverse complement strand
CTCCGCCAAAACCTTGTCCCAAACCCGATTGAAATAGGAGCAGGGTGGTATTTTTAATTTTATAAGAAACTTTGTTTCACGTTGTCGATTCATCTGTGAACAAAATAAATCATTCGTGATCTCTTTCCCATCCAAGATTGGTTTCTTTTTTGTCAAATTATAAAGTTATAAATCGTTATAAACTTTACAAAAATAAATCAAACTTTAAAACATAAAAAAAAATTAATGGCCAACACTCTCTCTAAATTTAAGAAATATTCAATCAACGAATTCGTCCCAGATTACACCACCATTAATAAAAGATTATTTTACATGATTCATTAATTGAAAAAATGGGAAAAAATCAAATAAGACTATTCAAAAATTGAATAGAATACAGAGAGCAGAACAAAATTTTGACTATCTTTAAGTGTATGAACCTATTTCTAATGAAATTTCATCAACGAAATTTTAGGATTTCAAACTTAACTCTTGTTCTCATAGAATTTCCTAGCAACTAGGTATATGATCGATCTGATTGTTTTATAATAATATTTCTAACAAAATTCATCATCACAAAATATAATTACATTGCGATTGTAAAATACAGTCAACTGGGAGGAATAAGCTACCTATCATAAAAACGAAAACGGAATGGATTAATAAAGTTAATTTAAAGTCGTTTCAAATGAAACTTTTATGCTTTTGAATTCAATACTCAAACTAAAAATGTTGTTCACATGCATAACATTTTAAACTTTGGCGCCAAATGTACCTACAACGTTTAACCACTTTCACAACGCTCTTATTCTTGTTATAAAATATTGTTTATTTAGCAACTTAAAAAATTACTGGATGGGGAAAATATGGGTCAAATGTCGAGATTGAGAGGCAGCAAACCAGTATTTTTCACGTTTACGGAAAGAAATTCTTCCCGATGGACTGAAGGGTTGGAAAATCGTTTGACCGAATGTTTTGTCTTGCTTGGAGACTATGTAGGGAAATAAAATTTTGTTTGGCTTGAGTTATGTGTTTTTCTTTACAAGGCCGGAAACTTTTCAAATTACCCTCGTATCTGAAGAAACTGATATGAGTAACTAATAAAATACTTAAATTTATTTAAGTTAAATAATAAATATTTATTTGAATTTTCCCGCAATTTGATTAAGTTTGAGGCTCTTCTGCTGTGACTACCCTTGCTTTAAGCCACAATCACTACAGTCAAAGAAGCCTTACAATCGCATAGTCGACATTCAGAAAGTTTTTGAGTAAAGTCTTACTACAGCTTAACAAGCACATGTAGGCTGACTTTGCTCACTAGCTTATACGGCAGTATATAGAGAAATGTGGAAGTGCCGAAGACAATTCGAGGTCTTGTACGGTTTCGGGAGTAAAACATCGTAGCACCCTTTGTGAAGCAAATTTTAAGTTCATATATCCGTTTGTGAATTATTGATGTTTAAAATTAAAAGAATAGGAATCAGTTTACTTACTTAAGCTAGATGTCATTGGAAAGAGTTAAACGTGTGTTTCATTTGGTTATTTTTAATGGTGTAAGTGTACAGTGGACAGTGTGGAGTGAAATTTTAGCATGCAAGGAATGTCATTTCTACACTTTTCATGCGAAATATAGCATATCTTACGCAATACAAGCATTTGCATTCTGCCAAAGTAAGTGGATAGCTCACGGCAGCTGGCTATATGTAGGCTGACTACTGTAAATGCAAATTTATACTACAAGGGTTGTTACTCTTACGTTTGTATTATTTTTGAGCTATCGTTTACTATTTTTCTTCTCTCCCAAAGCTTTTGATTACTTTTTGCTTTGTAGTGAATAGTAGATCTCAAAATGTCCGTAAAGGACTGCAGTGATGTTCTGCTGCCTCGACAGAAGAAGATGAAGATATCGGCCGAGAACGCCCTCGTCTGGGGACGCGTGAATGCGCTGGCAGGCTAGCATTGCGGTGTCGTGGGGCGGGTTCATTTCCCCAGCACGAGGACCCACTACAAAAAAATTTCGCACTCACGAATTTTTGTGGTCTGTCTAACACGAGGTGACCGAAGTCACAAAAAGTGTAGGTAACTACACCGAGAGAAAATGTACTTGTTCCGAGAACAAGTGGAACCTGAAAAAAGGGGTGGACTTGGGGTAACCTCGGCGTTACCCGACGAAGCTCATGGCCCACAAATGAAAGAAGGGCAACCGGGTGGTGATGGAGCCCCTTCGCACCCACCCAACCGGATTTAAATCCATATTTTGTTGCAGTGGCCAGGTATTCCTCTTCTGAGTGGAAAACTCATACAACTTGACTTGTATAAACTTTCCCATCAGAAGGGGAGTACCCCGGTGACCAATTTATGCCATAGAATTATACAATTCGATTGCATAACTCTATGCCATAAAGAGGCACTCTGCTTGGGCCACTCAACCCGCGAAGTCACCTGAAACAAAGAAGAATTATCACGTACCCGGCGGCTGGCTCATTTTTTTAGGGGGCAGCCTGCCACCGTACCGGGTCCCATACACGGTCAGAATTTTGGGAAAGGAAAGACCGAAAAGTATATTTTAATTTGCCATTTTTATTACTTTACGTTTTTTTAATTGATTTATAATCGTGTGTAGAATATAATCAAAAGGACTCCATCAACATATTTTGACTTTTCTTGATAATATAGTGATATATTTTTATATGTATATATTATGTAATATGCCAAGAAAAAATTTTGATCAAAAGAAAGGGTACTTACCCCTAACCTCCTCCTACGAGTGCTCGTGTTCGGGGCGGGTAAGGCATGTAACTGTAATAACTTAATTATTCTTCTTCAATTGATTATCTACTAGATATATTCATAGGAACTTTTTACTTTGCTCTTAAATTGCACTATATTAGACTATGCACACGTTCGCGATCAATATGGTCAAAATTATTATGGCAATTCTTTTTTTTCTGAGTGACTTTCGTCAGTTTGAAACACTTCACCAAACTCGATTTTAAAAAGATCAGCGTCGAAGTTCTTCCTCTTTTCTCTCTGAACTCTCTTTGGAACGAACAAAAGAACGAAGCCAACTCAAAACGGAAATAATAAAACAAATCTAACACACCTGATGCTTCACACTCTCTCTTATTCTATGAATATTTTATTTGCTTTTTTTGCGCTCTTTCCAAAGTTCACTTGAACTGTATGTCTGGATGATATCTTATTGTTGCGCTTTTTGCGTACTATGTATCTCTTTTCTTGTTGCAGCTGTCACAGAAACTCCCTCTTCAAATCAAACTTCACTCGCGTATTCCTCTCTTAATTGCAGCAACCACAGTACCATATTCCGTTCATTAAAGGGGAAAATTCACTGATTATTGCGTCTCTTTCCGAATATTCTTGTATCGCAAATTAAAGGAATTTCCCTTTGCAAATATTCCACAAAATACAAACTAGTCAAATCACTTTCAGTTTTGCTGCTCCTCGACTTGAACAAAACAATCAACCAGTTGTTACACACACCCACAAGCAAAAATGATCGCTTTCACAAGCTTCGCACACTCGGAAACGTAAAACTCCTCGTAATTAAGACCTGAACACATTCGAATCCAAGAATTTTCCTATTGCAATTGGATCTTTTCCTCTTCAGGAATCAGATACAATGCTTTTCTTCGAGTGGAGATGAGGGAAAGTTGGGACGTGCCGTAGATCGTGGAATCGCTTGATAGACAACTAATTGCAAAAATATGAAAAGCTTGGCACTGCCTTTATTGCGTAAACTTGACGCGTTAAATTGTTTTAACCGTAAATTAGGCACGAGCTTCTGTCCGAACAGTATCAGTAGGTGAATGCTTTCTTGCTTTTCTCACAGTTGATAACGGGAAAATAGAAACCGCTTCGCGAAACACCCGTTCACCATAGTGATTCTACACACACTCCTTTTCGAAGTATTTCATTTGTCACACACACTCCTTTTCGAAGTATTTCAAGCAAATATATCGAATAATTTTCCGCGTTTCTCCCTTCAACATTACAGACTACTATTTTCTTGTCGCTGGCGCGCGGGAATTCAACTCACGGCGTCCGCGCTGCGTGGCAGTTTCGAGCAGACTCCCCAGCAAGTTCTTAAGGTGCGACAACAAACGTGGAAACCCAAAAAGAATTCGTGAGATGATCGCGCGAACAGTGACGCGTAACCGGTTTAAAACAAAACGAGGAGAGAAAAAACAAAAAGTAGATTTCAAATATCTAAATAAAAGGAAAAAAAATATTTCGTATTTGTAATTGTATTGTATAACTGTAGAATAAATATCTAAATTTATCTTATCTTAAATGTTATATTTATTAATAAATTGTAGAATAATTTTGGTAGTTTGGTTGTTTCTTTTTATTCCTACTATTTCGTATTTTGAAGTCCTGTTTTATGTTTGCATTTGCATCTAGTGTGTTTGTTGGGTGTTTTTAATAAATACGAAATACTAAAGAATGTTATGGAGGGATAGGTTTCTGCGTAAGAAAGAGAGTATATGTTTTTTAATAATCAAAGGGAATTTAAGCTCTAGGCCGATGAAGGGCCTAATTATTATTGGAGCCATTTGTTCAGAATCAGATATGCACCGTACAGAAACTATAAGACAGTTGACTGTTCTCTCCATAAAAGAACAAATCTAAGAAGTATTTTGGTATTGGTACTTGGCGCAAAAAGTGATCATCATATGCTTAGCTTTTGATAACAACATTCAATTAGCATTTAAACAAATTCATTGTTTTTGTAAGCTCCTTATCACATAGAATGTAGTAATAATTACTAGTGGTCAACATTTAATGTATTCATTTTTCGTATTTCATATCTCAACAAATACTTTAGTGGTTTTTCAAACCTGTTGCTTTGTGTTGCATTGTTGTTTGTGTGTGGATTATAACCGATGAATTTTTTAAACCATATCAAGATTTATATTCGTTCGCAATTCAATGTTTCGCATTTCTTGTAGCCCACGCTTAGATCAAAAGTACTTTTATTAATTTTTGGTGTATTTGAAACTATCGTGTGGAAGTGTTACCTTATTTCTTCATAGATTGTTTATTATTTTTTTTTTTTAAATACTACATTGTGTGATTTTACAGTTATAATAATTCATTTTATTTAGATTTCAAGTGTATACTTTTGCTTTCTTTCTTTCTCTTTTTTTGTACATAAATATTTAAACTACTACAAAGCTAACATGTAAATATATATATTTATTTTGTATTCTTGCATTCCAATCATTCTATTTACAAGAGTTTTGCGATTAGAACTAGTTAATTCTTAACAAATACTAATAGATTTAGGTATTATTTGCATTTATTTCATTTTTTTTTCTTTTACTCTTGCTTATTAACTTTTCATTTTGCACTCTACTACAAAAGTTGATTTTGTTTGTATACTCGTAGTAAATAAGCTGAAGAAAATAGGATTCGACATAATCTCCCGCGCGCTATGGGAGTATGAATGATTTTTTTTTGTATGGGCAAAAGCATGAAGAATTGAATACAATGATGCTCGCGATATTCAGTTGCTTGATGATATTCTTTCTAATGCAGTGCTGCTAATGGTAGATTTTTCATTGGTAGCGATGGTAAGTTTGGTGAGCTCGTTGCATTCAAATATAATACTACATTTTAACACGTGGTTGGCGAGCATTGCGAGATACCAAACAACTGCAAATGTGGGACTATAAAAAAACGTTGATTCATTTGCAAACAATGTACGGATCTTTTCCGTTCTTTATGAACCTTACCTCCTCAGTTTTGAATATTAAACTTCAAAAAAGTACTGAATTTCTCCGTGTGGGGCTTTCAGTTTCCCATTGGACGCATCCCCAGGTAACAAAAAGGGGGTGCCCTAACCGACAAGCTAGCGGGTATGTGGGAAATAAAATACCACTTGTGAACCAAAACCGATTAAATCAAAGGACTGACAATGCCCCACTTACTTGTCATGGAACCAGGCCAAAAGCCTTGTATCGGATTGAATAAATGGCAACGACTATCGCAACGTTTAAAAGACTATTCTTTTGGAGCTTAGAATGTTAGATTATTGAACAGACCAGGTGCACTGCGACAACTTCTGGACAAAATATAGAAATACGAAATCAACATCCTCACAGTACAAGAAACTAGATGGGACAGTGAAGAAATATTGAACATTCGAATGCAAACCGGTTTAAAAGCGAAAAACTGCAAAGAAGCTATGAGTTTGGAGTGGCCTTCATAGTTGACAGTGCTTTCAAATAAATTATCATTGACTTCAAGCCCGTTAACGCAAGGCTCTGTGCGATTCGTATTAAGACCGAATTCTTTAATGCCTGGCTGGTCAACTGTCACGTCCCAAGGTAGAGGCAATCAAGGCTCAATTTAACAGCACCCTGGAACGCACTTTTGATGTTATGCCATCAAACACAATTTAAATTATTCTGGGGGACTTCAATGCAAAAATCTGTTGTGAAACAAGACACAGAGGAACAATCGGAGGATACAGCCTCCATTCATTTGACAAGTGACAACGGACAATGGCTTATAGATTTCATTACTAGTTGAGGCATCACAGTAATGTAATGATTTTCTACCTTCAACTCGAACGCGGAACCGACCTCTCATCGGTTCTAGACGTTAAGTCTGAGTAGTGCCAACGGATGGTACCAACAGGTCAACCAATCCGTGCACCGTAACCCATTCATGCGGTGACTGCTTGTCGGCCAGCTAGTTCGGAGAGGATTTCGGTCGCGGGTCTCCGAATGGATTACGCTCAATTACAATATTTCAGTCACCTGAACTTGCCCGTTTTTCAAACGCGTCAACAATTACTCATCCAGAACGAGAAACCTACATTACGTTAGTTCTGGATGTGATCTATCCACAGATCTCAAATCAAAAACGCTACAAAATCCTATAGGCGCGTTACCGATTCACCGACGCGGTACCGAAAAATATACTACTCGAACTTAAATCGAAGGAAGCTACTCTAAGGAAATGACGAAACAAACAAAGGTACCGCGTACCGCGCGCGATGCGAAACCGACTTCAGCGGATTTGTCGAAACCCTAACCTCGCGACGGCATACCTACCATACACTCTCCGTTCCCCCTGAAATAGAACGAGTTACTGAAAAGGAAAGTCGTGTGTTAACTTAGCAATTCATATTATTATTCAATTCAATTAAATTAGGATTTCTATTATAAATATTAGTATCTTCCATTTAAAAACGAGAAAATTCTCTAATCTACAAATCTGTAACAAAAAAATCGTGTAAGTATTTATCTTAGATACTTCTCCTTATCTGACATGATTTTAGTAGTCTACTTTTTCTTATTTTAAGCTTTAATTTGAGAAAACACAAACTATCTTTTATCTATGTTTTGGATTTAAATTTTGCGTTTAAAAAAACATATCACTAAGGATTTTCGTATATTCTAAGCATTAAACAAATTTGCTGGTTGCTTGTTTGTTGTAAATTTAGTCATATCGAGCTTATTTCTCATGGGGAAAGGATTCGAGGGCTAGAAATGGTTTGGAATTTCTAAAACGTTCACATGTATCGTGTTCAAGAAATAAGAGCGATTTATCATTAAAGAAGAGTTAAAACTGATTAAGTTTCAAAAACTAACATTTGCACAATTTAGACATTTCAAAGGAAGTATAGGCTGCCTTTTTGCCTCCCATTTCTTTTTCTCAATTTTTCCGTTTTTTTACTTAAATCTTTCAATTGCATGCTTACTTAAATCGAATTAATTTAAATTTATGACACATAAATTGAATATTTTTCCAATAAATAAAAACTCAAAATATGTATGATTGGGCGGATAGCATCATAATATTGTGAGATGATTAGCAGTACATTCTCTTCAATATTTCTGACAACACTTAAAGTTAACCATTTTATCTCTTCTTCCTTATAGTCGATTACTTATTATAGTATTCAAAACAAAATTATAACTACATTTAAGTTTTTTTTTCCTTTATGTTTTCTTCTATTCAAACAAATAAGGCACAACTCTGTACTATACAAAAAAAATAATTTTTCTTTTCAATTATACTTTACTTCAATTACGAGTCGACGTGTATTTTGAATACAATCAGCCGGTATTCTGTTTTTTCTTTGTCTTTAAATAAGGAAATTATTTGTGGTTTTTTATTTTCAATGGAATATTTTGTTTTGTGTAACTTCGCTGATCAATTGTCGCTTACGTTTCTTTTAAAGTTCATAGAAAAAAAATATCGCATCTACTACTTTAGGCTGTTTCACAAGGACGGAATAGAATACTTCCAAATGGTTCAGGAATATTTTCTATTTTGGTAATTTTTCACTTGAACGGCAGCAAATTTATTGACTAGTCGATAAATTACTTCAGAGAATCGTTTTGAAGTGCCATTCGAAATTTCAGTCACAAAGAAAAGAAACTTGTTATCAGAGGCAATTTATACACTAAAAAAGCAACCATTTGAAAACAAATGTTTTTTTGTTTATGACTTTCATTATCACTAGCGAACTTTAAATTTGGTTGGCAGATGGTATTTCCATTTTGCGACTGTTACATCAAGCTCATCTTCTAAACGCATGAGAGTTCGCAGCGAATGGTTAAAAACAACATACAGTTTTCCAATATCGATGTGCCGTTATCAGAGTACTTAATTAAAACTTCGTTTTTTCTTTTGCGTGACCTTGACCCTGTTAAGTAACATGTTACATATTTTGATATTGTTACGAAAAGGTTCAAGTGTTCTAAGTTTTAGAGTCTTTTTACTTTGATCCGATCGTTTGCAGTTTATTAGTTGGCTATTGTTAGCTTCTGCGTTTGGCGACATACATCTAATCATATTCACTTAAATTCGAAGTCCACTTGAATCCATATAGATTGATTAGTAATGATCCTGACTTCATTTAAAAATCTTATGTACTAAATATTTACATATGATTTAATATTTCCTCAACATATTGGCAAGGCGATTGAAAATCCGCCATATCGCATGCAGATGTAGCCGTTGCATGCTTGGAACGGCATGAAGGCTGATTTTAAGGTCCCCGATTTTCTTTCCTTATGATAAATCTTGGTATATCTACCTTGGGAAGAACGAGAAAATAATATTTAGCCTTTGGATACTTATCTCGAATCACAACAGCACAATCAAGCAACAAATCCGGATCGTTCAAAGATTTGACCAGAACCATATTCCAGGATGGTTTTGCGGGCAATGAAGCTGTCCTTGTAAGTTGAGTTGATCGGATTATATGTGATACGACCATCACATTTGCAGAATTCCCGCCATGTGGCTGTGTCCACTCGACTTTCAATATTAGCGCCGCATTTTTGATAACGTGAGAAGCATACCCGCGGACAATGTTGATCACTTTTAATAGCATATGTTTATACCGTACAATGTACGTTGCTGAATCGAAGACTGCAATCTGTACTGCGGATTGCAAGCGATACGCCAATTGATCAATCTGAACAAAGTAGCAAGCGTTACTTCGAATTTCCGCATGAAGAAGTGTCAAATCATTTTGGTGTTGAATTATTCTCCTACTGGATTCATTAAGAGAGATTGTTTTATCGAAGGTATATTCCCACTTAGTCCGCAGTTCACACTGCCTTCCGCTGCAGACCAGACAAAATATTGCTAAACTTTTCTAATTAGTTATTAACTAAACTAACCTCTTTCCTAATGTTTCTGCTCCGGTGAATGTCACTGCCTCACGAATAACGTTTTCCAAAAACTCTTTAAGCACACCACGCGTTTCTTCACAGATTAAACAGGGAATACGTTTCACTCCACCACGTCGCGCCAAACGACGTATAGCTGGTTTTGTAATACCTTGGATATTATCACGAAGAACTTTACGATGACGTTTAGCGCCTCCATGTGCTGTCAAAAGTTCCGGTTGTCACCTCGGACAAAACATATGTGCGTGGAATGGCACTTCATATGGCGGAAATGTGCTTCTTCAGATGTCGCCAGTGGCATAGTTTTCTCGATGGCCACGGTGGAGGGGCATTTCCAGATGGCTATGTCTCGAAATGTGCCGGGGTTGGATTAATTCTATATTTCGAATATTTATATCCACGGATCCAAATATTTGGACAGAAAAAAAAAAATATTTTCTGCACAACGATATCCGCACAACAGATGAAGTCCGCTGGCACTTCGAGGACATATCCATCTGGCAGGTTACAAGGGTTCGGGATCGGAATCACTTCGATTCCTGGGCGCAGGCGTCACATTACACATTCCCCCCCCCAAAATCGAAGTAATTACGATCCCGTCTCCTTGGTAACAGGTCTTGGTTAGGGACGTGGCGGGTCGAAGATCCGTTTCGAAGGATAGGCTACAACCCTGTTCGTGAAGACTCGGCAGTGACTATATAGTAGGAAGTCAGGTGTTATTCGGAGGCCTTCGTCTAGGCAGAGATTTGGGATAAGCCAAGGTTTCTCGTGGGAATTAGTTGCACTTCATCGTCTAAGGTCTTTTGCGTGGTAAATTCCCAGGGTCTTACCAGTCATGTCCGCGATGAGGTATCGGGTGGGGCTTATGACTTGTATGACTCGACACTTCACGAATTTCTTGTCTAGTTTGGCATTGTAATGTCGGGTGGCATCGCTCTGTCGGAAGTTTCGACGATATATTTCGTCGCCGGCCTTAAAGCCAGAAGGATGAGATCGCAAGTTGTACCGCTCCTCTCCCATCCGTCTACTTTCTTCAATCTTCTCCCGCAGTTGATCTCGCAGAAGTTGGAGCTTTTCGTGCGGTTCTAGAACCACGATTGGGTCCTCTAGCGATTTCAGCTGCCGCAATAGCCGGTAAGCGCTCCCATGACAGATCATGTACTGGCCGAACACTGCGAAATACGGCGAAATGCCGGTCGTGGCGTGGTACGACGAGCGCAGTGCACTAGTGATGGCGGACAATTTGCGATCCCAGTCCCTCTGATTCGGGTGGACATAGGCGCGAATGGCCGCTATGAGCGTACGATTCAGTCGTTCGGATGCGTTGGCTTGTGGTGAATAGACGGCAGTTCGTTGGTGGATGATGCCGTATTTGGACATTAGGTCTCGGAACTTGCTGGAGGTGAACTGGACCCCATTGTCGGAGACAAGTTTCTCCGGAACTCCAAACATGTGAAAGACTCGGTTCTCCAAAAAGCTGATTATTGGTCCAGTGTGCATGTTACGTAGTGGTTCTATGATAGGGAATTTGGAGAGCTGGTCCAGGACCACGACAGCTCCCGTGTGACCAGAAGCAGATCGAGGGTAAGGACCGATAAGATCAATGTACAAGCGCTGGAACACGCGTTCGGGGACCTCAACCTTACCCATGGGTGGTCGAAGAATGGTGTTGGGCGCTTTAGTGCACTTGCATAGCTCACAGGAGGCTACGTACGCTTTTATCTGTTGTGCCATCTTAGGCCAAAAGAAACAGGTTTTCAACCGCCTAAGTGTACGACCGTATCCGCCGTGCGCACTTGATGGGTGGTCATGAGCCCGCCTGATAAGATCAGTGGTTAATTCTTCGGGCACCCACAACTTCCACTGTTCTTCTTCTTGTATGGGGTCACCGGATGCGTGTCCCATCCGCTTGTAAATAAATCCATCCGTCAACCGCAGTTCAGGAAGCTGGGGCTGTTGGTTCTGGATAGTGTGAATCAGTTGGGTGTAGCTGGCTGACTTGAAGGCAGGATGGTCCAGATCGATCAATTGGGGGCTGTCGTCCTCTTGGACCAACTCGGCTCCTTCAGGGGCGAACATTCTGGATAGGGTGTCGGGGACTACATGCTGGCTTCCTTTTCGGTGGCGAATTGTGAAGTCAAATGCCTGGAGTTTCAGTGCCCACCTGGCCAGTCTGCCGTTGAGATCAGTCTGGCTCATTAGCCATTTCAGAGAAGCGTGATCCGTAACGATTTCAAAGGTGTGTCCCTCCACATAGGCTCGGAAGCGTTTCACTGCCAACACCGCGGCTAAACATTCTTGCTCGGAGACCGTGTAATTTCGCTGGGCTGGGTTCAGCTTGCGAGACATGAAGGCTATAGGTCTCTCCTCGCCGTCTTGTGCAACCTGGACTAAGACTGCTCCCACCCCATGTTGACTCGCGTCACAATGGATTGAGAACGGTTTGTCAAAGTCCGGGCTGTGCAGTACGGGGGCTGTAGTCAGACTCTTCTTTAGCTCTTCAAAGGCTCGCAAGCTGGGCTCTTCCCAGACGAATTTACGTCCCTTACGCAGCATGTCGGTCAAAGGAGTGGTAATGGTGGCATAGTCACGTACAAAACGCTGGTACCATCCGCATAAGCCTAAGAATCGGCGTAACTGTTTGGTGGTCTTGGGTAATGGAAAAACGTCAATCGCTTGAGTCTTTTCCGGATCGGTCTTGATATGCCCATGCCCAATGATGTGACCTAAATACTTCACCTCCGTCATCACGAACTGGCTCTTCCTTATGTTGATGGTTAATCTTGCCCTCCGGATGTGTAGAGCCACCTCCTGAAGCAGGTCGATGTGTTCGTCAAAGGTCTCGGTTATAAGCAGCAGATCGTCCAAGTAAACGAAAACTTGGTGCCGCAAATGAGGTGGTATCACCTTATCCATAAGGCGCGTCATCGTTTGGGGGGCATTACACAATCCGAATGGCATGGTCACGAATTGATATAGGGGCCGACCTGGGACTGTGAAGGCTGTTTTCTCCTTTGAACTGGGGTCTAAAGGAATTTGCCAGAAGGCGTCCTTGAGGTCTAAGCTCGTGATGAAATGGGCTTTAGGCAATCGACTCAAAATGCCTTCGATCAACGGTAGAGGATATGCGTCCTTGACTGTGACGGCGTTCAAGCGTCTGGCATCTAAGCATAACCGGACCTTGTTCGGCTTGACAACTAAGGTGACTGGGGAAGCCCACGCGCTCTGTGATTCTTCGATTACGCCTAATGATAGCATTCGATCCACTTCGGCATATAACGATTTTTCCTTCGCCGGAGATATGGCGAAATGTCTCTGTTTTATGGGTTTAGCGTCCCCCACATCTATAGTGTGGAACACCAGGGCAGTCCGCCCGAGACCTTCTTTCTCGTGCGATGGAAAAGCCGATATAGCCGAGTCGAGACGCAGTTGCTGAGTTACATCCAGTGTATGCCGTAGTAAGTTAGTGGGTTGAGATTGGTCAGGAACGGTGGTGACGGACTCCAGGGTCGAACTGGAAAATAGTGCCGGGGCCAAGTTAAATTTTCGAACGAAATCCACTCCTAAATAAAGATTCTGGGTTAACTGAGGTATGATGAAAAATTCCATAGGTTTAGTTACCCCTTTAAAGGTGACATCCGTCATAATTTTTCCCACTACAGAGTGACGAGTTCCGTCCGCCGTGCTTAACCAGGAGGTGAAATGACGGATTTGGTCCGCGTGCTTTGCCAGTACCTCCCCTGCAAACTCGGCAGAGATGCAATTCACACTGGCTCCCGTATCGACTAAGCCTGATACTCGTTTTTGCAGGAGGTGTACTGACGCATATGGCCGAACATCATCCCTCAATAATTCGTCTAAGTATATGTCCTTCAACACTTTCCTCGACTGCCTGACTTTTCTCCAGAAGCTCCGCATCCGACGCGTGGCTCGCTTGCTTCGCGGTGGGACATTTGTGGCCAATTCCTCATGGAAGATGCGCTGTCGAGTAGCCAAATAATTCCGCAACCTGACATGAAAAGGTTTTACATGCCAAGGAACCTTCGTCTCGCTATCATTTCCCTGCGCATTGGCCTCGGCGAAGGACGGCGTCGGTTGTGGAACTTCGGGAGAACTGTGTTTAGCGGTGCGAGTCAGCAGAGTTGGAGTCATGTTGGGAGCTGGGTCATAGCTGGTGATGGGGTCTGGATTGGTTCGTCCGGGGTCTAGGAGTGCCGACGGGTGGTCGCGGCACTCGGTGGCAAGTTTTTTCGCCCTTTGCAATTTGCACAGTCAGGTGCGTATGTGTCGGCCTTCCCGCAGCGGTAGCAGAAAAGCGTCGGCTCCGCTGGACATGCGTAGAACCGATGTCCCGGTTGTCGGCAGTTCCAACAGACCGTCGGGCTTGTAAGTGCTTCAAGGGAGGGTCGATCAATCAATGCTGGGTCCTCAAGCTCCGGTGGTGCTCCGCTCCTCGGTACTGGTACTGGATCAGCAAGCAGGTGGTCTGCTGCCATCAACTCCGCGGTGTGATGATTTCGGGGATTTGGTCCCGTTATGCGAGGTTGTGGGCGGAAGGTACCTCGTCGCTCATCCAAGTGTTCTTGTCTACGCGCATGGAGGCGCAATCCCTGTATGGTGTTGATGGGAAAATGTAGCAGGCTGTTCTGGAGATCCCAGCGCATGTTCTCCCTGATAATTTCTACTAATTCGTCCTCGGGCATGGTATTTCGCAGGCGAGTGCTCAATCTCACTATACTGGTGTAGTACTGGTCGAACGGTTCGTGAGCGCCTTGTTTCCGTTTCTTTATTTGCTCTCTTAGCTCTCTCTCAGTGAAGCCATCCTCAAATCGATTGCGGAAGGCTGCACTGAAAGAGTGCCAAGTGGGACGTGGCGTTGACTCTTTAAAGCTCCAGTACCAGTCGGCAGCGTCGCCGCTGAACAAAAGATGTGCATGCCGGAGGAAGGCCGAAGAATCCCCTCCCAGGGTGCTGGATATCAACGCCTGAATCCGGAAAAGGAACCGGTCCGCCGATATCATATCGTTGAACCCTGTAAAGTTCAGGCGCCAACTCTCCATGATACGAGGCGTCGGGTCTCGGAAAAGTGTCAATGCGTTCCCGGGGGGAATCACATCCTCTACTGACCTGTTGTACTGAACTGCCTCGGGGGCTGGAGGTACCAACGGAGGTCCACACCAACGGAGCTCCACACTCTTCCCACATCGAGACATCCATAAGGGAGCATGGGCGCCCCGAGACAGTCACAAAAAGTAGAAACAACTGATACGATGAAGAATACGAAGAAGTGATTAAAAACGGAACCAGGCTCACAAAAAAATACATCCAGTGCCAACTTGGGCCAAAGAAGAACAATATAAAAGGCTTCGACGTCATATGTCGCTATACATATGTGCAAAGCAAGAAATCAACACCAAGATCAGTTAAACAAAAACATAGCCTCACATGAAGTCAGATCGGTGTATGCATCTACCAAACAATCAATCCACAAACAAGTCTTTGCAAATGTATACAAGGAAAAATTCTAGGCAACCCAGATTTCTGCAATATTTCCTGAAGCAATTCATAGCGTCCCCAACAACGGCTGAAATTGTGAACATCCCAGATTAGAAGCAAGACAAGAGGTGCCAGTCTCATCAACAACCTGAGGCGAAGTACAGGCAGCAATTCGGGTCCTGAGAAAAGATGAGGCTCCTGAAATGGATGGAATACCAGCAGCACTTCTTGTTACGGGGTAACGCCATGTAGGTTACATTCGCGACGACCACGAAGGGATCTTGGCATGAGTTTACGAAATCAGCCACGAATAAATGCAAACCCCACAAGCAGAAAGTGTAAAGTAACGTACTCCAAAAATGTCTTTGGTATTATAAATTGGTACTAGTTTAACTCAACAAATTCATCAAGTTCAACAACATGCACGGCACCAAACCCAATCATCTCTTTATCATCAAACTACAACCACAACAATTTTGCAAGCGGCACAACCTGGAAAAGTAATCATTAGTGAGGATTTTTTGGAGCATGCAACCTTTAGCTCCAATTCAGATGCTGCGGGCAGCGCAAATGTGATGAATTTAACAGCCAATGATTTAACGAATCAACCTCAAATCCTGAAATTGGTGAGTGACGGTCATCGCGGGAATATGTTCATGGATTCATTATCGAATGGAGGCCACGCACATGGAAATCCGAAGTTAGTCATTAGCAATGTAGCTGTCCTAGCAAAACAATCTCGCGGAGGTTGTTAACCGACATTTAATTTCCTGAATGCAAACGGAATATCATATTTCACCACAGCAAATAGACTCGACGATGGAATAATAAACAGACTCTGAAAGTTTCAAGTTGATTCGCATGTAGATAGTTTTAAAAACCCAAAGAATCATTCATTCATCTTATAAAAAAAAATGGCTTCGATTCGCAAAGCATATAAACGAATCCTCGCAATTATGTACTAAAACGATCGCACAATTAAATGTTCGAATTGATTAAAAAAATCGCATAAAACATCCAGAAAGTGAATGAATCGCAACTGGTATATAATTAGCTAAGAAAATAGTACACGAACGTTACAATAAAGGCTCTATAACACAAAAAAGGAGAAAATGAAACAAAAGATTAACAATTCCCGGATTCTATCGCTAATGAAATTAATACATCGGTGAATTGTTTGGTAAATGGTGGAATTGAAACAATACTAAACAACTCCGTACATCTGACCAGGAGTGAGATTCCATGAACACCCAAAGGCGCCGATTCTATTGGTGGGAAACTACCTAGCCGACCACACGCAGTGGGATTTTTAAGGTCTTCGACCTCCCCGAATACGCCGTTGGCTGGCAAGCTAATAAAAGGGGGCTTCTTCTTGTTGGCGAAAGAGCTTTACGGTGAAGAGTTGCTAGTGGATACACGGAGCTACGAGCGAGCGGAGAAAAATACATCAGGGAGATTGGCAGTATCTGGCGGTTCTATCGAGGAAATTGGAAATTGGATCTGAATCCAAAATTATAAATCAGTGGCAGTGGAGATAAGAAATCATTCATTTGGGGAGACCCACATCAGCGGAATAACCATCGTAAGTGTTGGCCAACCATTTTTTTTGTTTTCTTTTATAATAGATCTATTTTCTGGTGGATTTTTAAAATTATATTTTCGTGCGCAGTATTAGTAGATTCTCTTGTGTCATTTCATAATATTTCAACTGTTAACGTTAACGAATAATAATTGTAAACTCATTTCGGTTGTTTCTTTTAATTTCACTAGTGAATTTTTCCCGACTTGTAAACTTTCTGCTCGTCAGCCTGAACACATATTTGTTTCCCAAGAAGGGAATTGACTAGCGTCGTCTTGGAGTTGCGGGGTTGCCAACACCGTCATGGTCAGCTCGTGATTTAAGTTATTTCCTGGCGTATCCAGCGTTTTCTTTTTTTCAGGTATTGTAGGGATTAATATTTGTAGAATAGGTTCTGGGGTAAGTGGAATTTGTATTCTTTGTCCTCCGGGGAGCTTTAATCTCGTTTGGCGGCTCCAACTGGACTCCAAAGGTGAACGAGTGGTGCCTGCGCCGTCTCCGACGGAGCTATTTGGGGTCGAGAAGAGCCTGACCGGAGCACGCCTTGATAGCGCGGTAATACTACTCTTGAGCAGGGGTTCACATCTTAACAAGCTTCTGCATCAACTAATATGCAGAAAATGGTCAAAGAAGCAGTTACCAGAAGACTGGCGATAAAGTATAATATGTCCTGGTTACAAAATGGCGGCAAGCTAAGGTGTGAAAATTATAAAGGCATTGTTCTACTCGGCACGTCTTATAAAGTGCTCTCCAAATTAATAGAAAGAATATTAAAGCCACACTATGAAAGCCTTTCGAAGTGAATGGTCAACAATAGACCAAATATTCTCAGTTAAGCAGGCGCTCGAAAAGTGCTGGGAATATAACATTGATGTGCACCAACACTTTGTAGACTTCAAGCAAGCACACGACAGTGTCGCGGAATCTGGCGTCCCAACAAAACTAGTGAGCATGGTCAAGGCTACGATGCTAAACACAGGGTCCCAGGTCAAGGTAAATGGTAAACCAACGGACAGATTTATAACGGAATGAGGCTTAAAACAAGGGGATGGACTTGCTCCAATGCTCTTTAATATCGCGCTGGAACAGGTCATCAGGAAGACATCAGCTAAAACAGCGAGTTCAAGTCCACACAATCTTAGATGCCTAAGGAGCATTTCGGAGATTAAAATCTGAAGCAAACAAAATTAGTCTACAAGTTAATGAAACAAAAACTAAATTCATGACTCGAACGAAGAAGAAAACAGCAAATATGACAGTAGGCGATACCAAGCTTGAAATCGTGGATAATTTTGTTTATCTTGAAGCCAACCTGGATAGAAGAGCCACTGAAAAGCACAAGATTGGAAGCCACATAAATTTTGCAAATAAAGCTTCCCATTCTAAGGTCCAGAGTGGCGCACAGGAAAACTAAGCTCCGCATTTACAAAACACTGCTCAAACCTGTGGTCTTATATGAACGTGAAATATGGACACCAACGAGAAACTTCGAAAAGGCAGTGGACGTATTTGAACGCAAAGCGCTTCGGAAAATCTACGGCCTCGTGAAACAAGGAACAGAGTGGAGACTATGTTACAACGATGAGTTGCATGAACTTTTTGACGATCCATCTGTTTCCTCTAACGTAAAGTTACGCAAATTACAATAGGCGAGCCATGTAGTAAGAATGAAAGAAACGCAAAAGAACATTAATGGGTAGAGCACAAGGCAGACGTCCAGCGGGAAGACCGAGGACCTGATGGGGAGACACCATAGAAGCTGACAGCAGATTCTCGATTGGAGTAGACAAATGGCAGACAAGGTTGCGGAGCCGTCATGATTGGAGGAAATTAATCCTGGAGGGCAAGGCTTGGCCAGAGCTGTCACGCCATAGATGATAAAGTACTAATTTTGGAACATCATCAACAATTTTGAAGGTTTTTGGTATGACAGCACCTTCATACCATCGACTCTACGCGTCAAAGGCATATACTCTATGTGTCGGTTCACTTTAGGTCTAAGTAATTTATTCGCTACGAAAATCAACACAAAACCACGCAGAAAATAGAAAACTTTAAGCTTGAAATTTGCTTCACACAAAATTTTAACAAGATTGAATGGCGGGGCCACGCAAAGCCCACGGCGCAAAAATTATAACACCTTTTTCGAATATTTTTCTTTGACAATCAACTGTTTCTCACATTTTTGTTGGTACAACCTTTGGCCGCCATTCAATTTCACTCGAATTTCTTACGAAGCAATATTAAGGTTGAAATTACTATCCTCTGCATGATTTTGCGTCGATTTTCACAGCAAATAAATGACTATGATTTAAAAGGAACACATTAGCACATAGAGTCTGCACTTTTGACGCGTAGGACAGATGCCAAGAAAGTACCGTCTACCCAGGTTTTGTTTACAAAACTTTGGCATTATGTCAAACATGGTTCTTATTAATCTCCGGTGATAAATATCAATTCACAAATTTAGCAAGCCTACTGGAAATATGATGAAGGGTGTGCTAGCCTTCAAAATAGCTGATTTCATGGTCAAATTATAGCAAGGCTGGGCGAGTCAAACTTTAGGCTGTTGCGTTTTACGAAAGATTTATGCCATCCATATCTATATAAGTTCAATTTAAATGCAGAATTCATTGCTTTCTCTTAAAAACCCCCAATTGGAGACCTCTTCAAATTTGTTGGGGTTAGTGAGGCTTTCTATGCTTACCATAGCACAGCTTCACTTTATTGCAAACTTCACCTGCTTTGGTTATTATAATCTTAGGAAATGGAACATACAGGCTTTAAGGAACAAAATAAAACCGGAGTGAACATCCATATGTCAAAGTTGTCACAACATCCCCTGTGACCGCCTGCCTAACTACGTATCTTTCTGTATCTATCACTGCCACCACTATTTAAGGGGAATCCAATGTATCATCACAAGAAAGTAAACAAATGTTTACGCTATCAGAAATATGATTTTATTGCAAAAAACACCTCAGAAAATCAGAAAATAGTATGGAATATGAGTACAACTTTACCGCTACTAGGAAAGAAAACACTTTCATAACCCATCGTTTTCTAGCAATAGCTCACATTGCAATTTTCGTCAAGTTCCTCACTCCAATTGAATATGTTGCTGCTTAAAATGTTGATATCCATAAACCATGAATAATCTTACGCTCACTACAGTCAACGTAATGATTCGGTTATGCCTCCGAACTGAAAAAATAACCGAATTCCAAGTCATATCTCACGCGCTAGTAAAATTTTGCGTCCATGTTAGGTCGTCAAAATGACAATCCCCCTCACAAGAGGAGAAATTGGTAATTATTGGAAGTAAAACGGCAATCAGCCCTCGCAATGTGGACAGCTCAAAGCGCACGTAAGATAGGAAGCTATATACAGTCTTCCACAAAAGTCAAGGTACAGAGAATCGGTAACTGAAAATTGTATTACTGAATCAATATTTTTATTTGAAAACCAAAAGTTATGAAATGGTAATAATACGAGTTCTGTTGAATTTAAGTTTTCATAAATTTAAAGGGATTCAGCAATAAGGATCATTGAAGACAATAATTTTTTGTTGGCAATGTCTCTTTTCTATTCCACAAAAGTCTTGGTACAGTTGCAGAAAATGCCCTGTTATTTGTAAAAAGGGGAATCCCCCAAGTTCATATTATCAGAGTGAGTTAACAACCGTAGGCCGCTGTCTTTAATATCGCGTCCGTATTCGTGGTGTATCTTTTATTTAATAAAATTTTTAAAAAATAAGTCGAAAGGAGTTGAGTATTAAGGAGCGTGAAATAATTATTAATCTGCATTCAAATCAGAGCAAATCATATTCTGAAATAGCTGAACTAGTGTTGCGAAGTCGGTCAACCATTCAAAAAGTGATAAATCGATTTAAGAAGGAAAATAGAGTGAAAAATGTGCCCCGAACAGGTCGTCCATCTAAACTAAGTGCAAAGGACAAGAGAAAATTTTCGCGAATGGTAAAACAAGATCCATTTCTAAGCTGTAGAAAAATCTCCGATGTTCTTGGAATTAATGATAAGAAGGAGGTTAGCGCAGAAACTGTGCGTAGAGCTGTCGTAGAAGCTGGATTTTCATCTCGTACGCCTAGAAGGAAACCTCTTGTAAGTTCCATAAACAAACAAAAAAGAATAACATTTGCAAAAGCATATATTGGCAAACCAATAACGTTTTGGGATAATGTTTTACTTTCGGATGAGTCTAAATTTTGTATATTTGGTGTAAATGGGCATAAGAGGGTCTGGCGAAAAGTAGGAGAAGCATTTAATCCCAAGAACACTATTAAAACAGTAAAACATGGAGGCGGTGGTGTTATGGTTTGGGGTTGCATGGCTGCTGCTGGAGTTAGAAATCTGACATTCATCGAAAATACTATGGATCAGAACTCTTATTTAGAGATTCTACGAAACAACATGAAACAAAGTGCAGCCAAATTAGGTATGCGAGAAGATTTCTTGTTTCAACAGGACAATGACCCTAAGCACACTGCGCATAAAGTTCGAATGTGGCTATTGTACAATACTCGCATGCTTGCTACACCGCCTCAAAGCCCTGATTTGAACCCTATAGAGCATCTTTGGAATGAGCTTGAGACAAAAATCCGAAAAAGAGTGATATCAAGCAAGGCGCAGCTTAAGGATGTTATATTGGAGGAGTGGGCCAGAATCAGCAGCGAATTTACTAAAAAATTGGTATATTCTATGCCTAAAAGACTGAAGTCAGTAGTTCAGATGAAAGGATATCCGACAAAATATTAAGAAAAGTATAATTCAAATAACTATGCAAGACTATAATTACAATTTGCATCATTTTTCTTTAGGTGTACCATGACTTTTGTGGACTTCATTCATTGACTTTCCAACACATCATATGTAATAATATATTAATACGACGGAATTTTCGTTTTGTTTTACATGAATTTAAAGTGTAATGATTATAGTTGAAGTAATACCAAAAAAATTTTATCACTATAGGTTTTTTAAATAAAAATATCAAACAATTTTCAAGATATTTATCACTGTACCTTGACTTTTGTGGAAGACTGTAGTAGTAGTTTGCATATTTCTCAGCCGGCCTACTATTGGACAAGCTTCCGTGAGCTGTCAGCCAACTGCGGCATAAGCAAATGCGTATACCGCGTAATATTTATTATTTTCTGAATGAAAACGTATGAAACCCATTCCTTGTATACTTAAAATTCATCTTGCACTGTCCACTGTACTCCTACACTTTTTAAGATGATACAAGTGAAGCACATGTTTTGCACCTTCCACTGATAGATAAGCTTTGAGAAGTGAACATACTCCTATTTATTCAATTTGGAAGGGGATAAAGGTTAAACGGGTATAAGAACTGTAATGATTTTTACTTCACTAGGACCGCTATTGTATTCTTCGCAAACCATTTAGATTTGACTGTATAAATCCATTTCGAAACCGTACCAAAACTCGAGATTTTGTTGAAATCAACACAATTCTTCATATACCGCCGCGTAAGCTAGCGAGCAAAGTCGGCCTACTAGTGCTAACGTGTGGAGTAGTAAGCTCTGCTGCCATATGGTTTCCTATCTTACGTTAACTTTAGGTCATTTCCACGGAGTTTATTTGGGCATAGCCTCTCCATTTGATCCATTCCCCAAAGCGTATAGGTAAAGGGTTATCCATTTCGTGGTAGGAAAGTATAACCCTGCCATTTTACATCCGTCGGAATCAAATGTCATCCAAAGCGTATTTTTTTAATTTAAGGTTTACCATTTAGAAATATGGATCGATTAACAGTCAAAAAATGCGTTTAAATTATTAAATTTTATTAAAAAAATGGTGATTCTGCTGTATCAACATTTAGGGCTTTACGAGCCGATTATGGTCGACATAATCGACCTACACAGCCATTTGGATATGCATCTCCGTCCGTACAAAATCCAACTCACTCAAGAACTCAAGCCTCAACACCATACACAACGCAGAATGTATGCGAACTGGGTGATTGAACAACAAGCCATTGGTAACGATTTTTCCAACAAATTTTTTTTAGCGATGAGGCTCATTTTTCGCTCAGTGGTTACGTAAATAAACAGAATTGCCACACATGGGGCCTCAGGTGATTGCAGGAAGGCCTTTGCATCCGGAAAAAGTGACCGTTTGGTGTGCATTATGGTCTGGTGGTGTTATTGGCCCGTATTTTTTTGAAAACGATCAAGGAAGAGCCATTACAGTCAATTCTGACCGCTATGAATGGATGTTAACCGATTATTTTTGGAGAGAAATTGAAGATTGTGATCTGGAAAACATGTGTTTCCAACAGGATGGAGCCACAAAACACAGGCTAATCGAGCACTTTTGCAAGAGAAATTTCCAGGACGCGTAGTTTCGAGATTGAGTGATGTCAATTGGTCCGCAAGATCCTGCGACCTATTGCCTTTGGATTTCTTTTTATGGGGCTATGCGAAAGATCATGCTTACGCAAATAATTCTCAAAATCTTGAGCAATTAAAACCAATATTCGTGATGTTTTGGCTGAGATATTGCCGGAAATGTGGCGAAAAGTCACTGAAAATTACTTCAAGAGGATTGAGGCCTGTAAAAGGTACCGTGGAAAACATTTGAATGATGTTGTGTTTCACGTATAATGGTAATCTTTATATTGAATAAAAAATTTTGTTTCCATCTGAATATTTTATGTGTTTTCTTTAGCTTTACTTTTCCAAGCGTAAAATGGATAATCCAATACAAGCTTCATCGCAAATCACCAGGATATAGTAAGTACGCATCTGAATGTGAAATGCATAGAGGTACATACAGGAGATGGCGAAAGATCAAATTCATGAAGCCACGAGCTTTTGTCTTTTATTGTAATAGCTCGCTTAGGCTCGAAGCTAATTTCGAAAATGGGGTCAAAATTTAGTTCATCATATGTAGAGGTTTATCATATTCTTGGCGATAAACTTTATGAGGATGCAGCGTTTGCAAATTAATTGTTCACGACAAAAAGATAGCCAAAGATTGTCATATGTGCTGATATTAATCTGGTGGAATTTTCTTGCAAACGTTTGAGAGGGCACCACTTTTGGCCTATGTAGAAAATTTCATCACTCTAGCTTGTGTGGTATACGAGAAAACTTGCTTTGATGCATGGACGGACAGACAACCGAACAAAAAGATAGATCGTGAATTTAACAGTGTATTCTAATGTATTTTAAATAAATGGTCGTTAAATTCACGATCTATCTTTTTGTTCGGTTGTCCGTCCGTCCATGCATCATAGCAAGTTTTCTCGTAAACCACACAAGCTAGAGTGATGAAATTTTCTACATAGGTCAAAAGTGGTGCCCTCTCAAACGTTTGCAAGAAAATTCCACCAGATTTATATTAGCACATATGACAATCTTTGGCTATCTTTTTGTCGTGAACAATTAATTTGCAAACGCTGCATTTTCATAAAGTTTATCGCCAAGAATATGCTGAACCTCATCATATGATGAACAAAATATTGACCCCATTTTCGAAATTAGCTTCGAGCCTATGCGAGTTATTACAATAAAAGACAAAAGCTCGTGGCTTCATGAATTTGATCTTTCGCAATCTCCTGTTGTATACATAATTCTAAGTTAAGCCATTAAGCACGTTTCCATGAAAAATATCTCAGATGAATAAGAACTGGATGGGCTAAGCTCATATAAAATGCATGAGAGAACATTCGACCGGTTTCTGCTCTCTTCCAAGTGAACTGTCTGTCATTTCCTCCCCGTCTGCCTCCTGCTGGTCACTTTCTTGTTCCAAAAGCTGACTAGATGTGAACTGTCTGTCAAGTTGACTGATGCAAATTGGGTGCCAAATTGGCCAATTTGCAAGTTTCGTCGCGAATTTTGTCCGATATTAAAACTATGGAAAGTGTTCGCGATCTAAATTCGTTGCAAATGTTTGAAGATTCGATTGTGGTTTATAATTCACGTAACTTTAACGTGTGACACTGTGAAATTAATTTACAATTTCAAAATGAAGTGTGTAGTGCCTTGGTGTAAAAATCATAGCAGAAATAGATCTGTGGATGTTTCATTTCACAAGTGAGTAGTTAATATGTTAATGTTTTGCATGTTTTTCATACAATGCCGAAGGTTTTTCAAATAGATAGCAAATTTTTGGTATTGTATGAAATTTTGTTTACATTGAGCAGCAGCCATGTTTGCTTGTGCAATTTGGCCCTCTCTAAGGTTGTAAACAAGAGCGTAGCAGTAGGAAAAGTGTTCGCAGGG
>OZ017738.1:199298840-199733840 GCA_963969285.1 Odontomyia ornata | reverse complement strand
ATATATATATATAAATATATATATATATATATATATATATATATATATATATATATATATATATATATATATATAGATATACATACGTATATATATATATACGAGTATATATATATATATATATATATATATATATATATATATATATATATATATATATATCTATATATATATCTATATATATATATATATATATATATATATATATATATATATATTGTCGCGTGTTATGGTTCGTGGCCAATAATTTTAATGTTCCGGGAAAGTGAAAACGCACTGTCTTTTAAATTAAGTTAAGAGTTTATTTAATAAAAATGCACAATTATTAATTTCACTATTTTACAACTCGTCTATCAATTCTTACAACCACTTCACAATCACTTCCCTTATCAAGCAATATCGCTTTTCAATTCACACTCCACACTATCGCAGTTTTACTATCGCAGTTGTAATAATTCCCCGATTCATTCAGCTCGGCTTTATATAGGGTCTCTAGTCATTCAATCAATTTCTCGTACATTGGCGAACTACCTGGAATATTCGAGCAATTGTGCAGTGATGTCACTTTCGGATGTTGATTATGCTTGGTGGATTCTCTTGCTTTCGAGTACATTAGCATGTTGATCATGATGTTCTTAATGGTTGCGAAAACAATTGCGACAGTAGCTTGCAGAATTATTTGCACATTTAACACTGCCCTGACCTCAGTTCTTTTCGTCCCAAAAAGATGTGTCGCCAGTTGCAGTTGTCTTCCTGGGTGTAATATGGGGCAAGACGGTCCAGGTTCACGATTTTCATTTTGTCTCTCGGCTTACAGTATTCCTGTATGCGGTATACGACGTCGTTGATTCGCTTTGTAGCTCAGTATGGTCCCTCTCAATTATGCTGACCTACCCATTCGCCGTTGTGGGTTATATAGCCACACCAAGTCATCTTGCTGGAAGCCAGTGGAATTGGCCTTTAGATCATACCTGATCTTCATGCGGTCAGCAGCCGATTCGATGTGTTTTTGCATTATCCGATGTATCTGGTTCAATCGTTGTCTTAGCTCGCTTGCGTATGCCGAGATCGTTTGGGGTTTCTCAGGGGGTGTTCCGAACTTTATATCATCTGGCAGACAAATAGTCTTTCCAAAAATGACTTTGGCTGGGGCTTGGCCCGTCGATGCATGTTCGGCAGCTCTGTACGCCATCAAAAATAGTGGGATGTGTCAGTCCCAGTCACTTTGCTTCTCGTCAACCATCTTGGCCATGTTTTTATTGAGCGTGCCGTTGAAACGTTCGACCGTTCCCTCGGATGGGGGATGCAGTGGTGTTGTCCTCGTTTTCCGTATCCCCAGCAGCTCGCACATTTCACCAAAAACCAGTGACTCAAAGTTTTGGCCTTGATCCGAATGTAGTTCACAAGGTACGCCGTACCTACTGACCCAATTTAACACTAGCTGTTCGGCTACAGTAGTTGCTTCCTGGTTGGGAATGGGGTAGACCTCGGGCCACTTGCTGAAATAATCGGCAACAACCAGCGTGTATCGATTTCCCCATTCGGAATCAGGAAAGGGTCCTGCGATGTCTACAGCGATCCTTCCAAATGGTTCGCCCACGTTGTAGGTTTGCATTTGTCCTCTCAGTCGTTCCTTTGGACCTTTGACGGAAGCGCAAATCATGCATTTACGACATCAGTCCTCTGCGTCTTCTCGAGCGTGGAGCCAGTAGAATCTTTCCCGCAATTTCGCTAAGGTCTTATTAACACCAATATGGCCTCCCGAGGATCCTTCGTGCATTTCCTTAACCACATCGTGGATTCATGCATCCTATAGGAGCTGCCATCCGCCATCCGCCGTTTCCCATTTCCGCTTGAGTACGCCAGCCTCCACTTGAAGGGAGTTTCATTGTGCCCAATAACTTTTCAGGGTTGCGCCGTGCATTGAAGCGTCCTTCCACTCATGTCGCCCAGTTGTCCTCTTCCATACAAGCAATGGTCCGATGTCTCCATCGGCTAACTGGGCATTTCGAATCTCCTCCGATGACCAACCTTCATCGAATGCGGCCGTCATCACTCGCAGATCAACGGTAGGCTCCGTTTCCTAAACCCGTCGGCAATGCTTGCAGTAAGCTGGACATGGACGACGAGATAGGGCGTCAGCAATTCCATGAACTCCGCCCTTGTGAAGCAGTGGTTGTCTCACTCGGTCGATCGGGTTGCACCAGTGTCGCTTGTTATGGTGTAATGTTCTTCGTCAGCTTGACTCGGAAGGTATGTCTGCTTCTCCGCGATGCAGTCTTGACACGGGGACGGGGGTGCTAGGGATGTCGATCCTCCTAGCCAACGTCCGCCCGACGAAGTTGGCCCCTTCGGTTTGATGGGCTTGCATTCTAGGCTCCTGACTTGGTCTGGATCTCCACCACCCTGGACAATAGCTCCGCTTTCTTCGCTTCTTGCAGTCTCTTCGTAGGTGCCCTTTCTCGCCGCGGTTCCAGAATCTAGGCGCACCATTCACCGCCAGCTCTCACTCAATTCCCACGCGCTTACACCTGCACTCATCTGCCACTACTCGCGAACCTGGGCAGTGGTACGAGTCCCATTTCTTGCTGCCTCAAAATTCAGACTATAGGCCAATGTGTCCTTAACGGTTCGCTTTTGAGCTTAAGGCACGGCTTCTTGCAATTCCTGGTCCTTTAATACGCTGATGAAAGCTTCTGTTCCTGCGTCATCTCGATGTTCTGGGTCGTAAGCTGGATAAGCCAAAAGTGCCAGTCGCTCAATGTCTTGGGCTAGCTGCTGTAAAGTTTCGCTAGACTTCTGCATTCGATGTCCTAGCTGTGCCCGATAAATCTGCTTCAGATGATCGCCTCCATAACGCATGTTGAGCGCATTCAGCATAGCAGCCGGGTTTGAGTATAACTCAACGGGGATAGTCTGCAAAAGCTCGGCAGCAGGGCCTCTTAGAGCAAAAATTAATGCAGTTGCTCGCTTCTGCACATTCCAGACACTTATCCTAGCGGCGGCTTCAAATTGGATTTTGTTAATGCTCCAGACCGTTTCCTGTCGAATATTGGTGCTTTCACATTTCGGGATGAGCTTTGCGCTGCGGTTGTAAGCGGGGCTGGTGACTTGGTTACTACTGCCATCGCTGCTTCCAATTCGGTTTTCACTTCTTGACACCACTGTCGCGTGTTATGGTTTGCGGCCAATAATTTTAATGTTCTGGGAAAGTGAAAACGGACTGTCTTTTAAATTAAGTTAAAAGAGTGTATTTACTAAAAATGCACAATGATTAATTTGACTATTTTACAACTTATCTATCAATTCTGTAATAATTCCCCCATTCATAAAGCTCGGCTTTATATCGGTCTCTAGTCATTCAATCCATTTCTCGTACATTGGCGAACGACCTGGAATATTCGAGCAATGGTGCAGTGACGTCACTTTCAGATGTTGATTATGCTTGCTGGATTCTCTTGCTTTCGAGTACATTCACTTGTTGATCATGATGTTCTTAATGGTTGTGAAAACAATTGCGACGGTAGCTCGCAGAATTATTTGTACATGTAACAATATATATAGAGATATATATATATATATATATATATAAATATATATATATATATATATATATATATATATATATATGTATATATATATATATATATGTATATATATATATATATATATATATATATATATATATATATATGTATGTATATATCTATATCTATATCTATATATGTATATATATGTACATATATATATATATATATATACATACATATATATATATATATATATATATATATATATATATATATATATATATATATATATATATATCTATATATATATATATATATATATATATATATATATATATATATATATATATATATATATATATATATATATAGAGGTGCTATATTAGTGACATTAAATGTTGATTTAGTACCACTTCCATAAAATTCATTTCATCCTTTGTAAGGCACTTTAAAGTCGCTTTTCTTAATTTCCCGGTAAATAAACAAAGATTTTCAAATTAAACCGCTATGTTTCGAAAATAACTTTTATAGGCCCCCAGATCACGTTGCACTATGCTGAGATGGAAAAACTTCGGACTGCAGTATTTTTCAATTTTCTAAATGAAATTTTATCGTGTCACCTTATCTGATTCTTTTCGTGACTTCAAAACAATCTTATGTTTAATATTCATGATCGTTATTTGAAGCTTTCGTTGGACTCAACCCGCAACATTCAAAAATTTCCGCAATGACTCTCACTGCACTGACTCTGAATACACTCTGGACAAAATACAAACGAAAAATGAATTGATTCAAAGTTAATTTGATTGAGAAACCCTCGGATTAAGTCCGTAATCAAAATATTTTCACCAATCTATTCCACATCTGTTAATGTTCAAGGAACGGACATGAAGCGTATTTTACTCGCATAAATCATTAAACCTATCAGCAACATCACTTATTTTACTCGGCTCAAGTCCAATATACAGTCAAGTTTCAATTTCCTTAAGAAAATATCGCGTGGTTATGGATCAACGTAAAATATCCACTTAATTTGATGGGGCTTCTCATGATTTTATGTTTGCCTACATTTTACTCACCTGAGCAAAGAAAAATTCATTTAAAAAATTTCAATGCGAAATACGTATTTTACTAAGGATATGGCAACAGACAGCTCCACGCCAGCTGATACCTTCGCTTCAAAAACAAGCGTGCCCACGCAGTTATTATGGATCAAATATGTTTGAAAATATGGCACAAAGCATGATTTTGTTGTCATTTGTTGAAAAGAGTGGAGGTTTACGGATAGATAACAATACCATGTGTATCAAATAAGAAGTAATAACTTACGAGGACATATAAACGTGACTTGAATTTGCATTTCAAAATTGATTCCGACAATTGAAAAATTTTACGCATCCTTTAAAATATCATCAGCTGAAAATTGCAAAAGCTTTCGAAAATGATTGTGTACGTATACGGGAGGTTTGATAGTGTTAAGCAAATTCAATGCATTCTGTGGGAATTAAAAGCTCGTCGTCTCCTGTATGTACCTCTATTGTGAAATGAGATAAAGCAAAGTCTTACTATGGCCAGAGCATATACACTAAATAGCACTGGCAGTTCAAGGGGTTGTCACATGAAACGAGAAATCCGAAGTATTAATATTATTAGTAAAGAAAGAGATGCATTCGATTTGAGAGTAAAACACTCGAGGAAAAATGCGACAACGCTACATATGCCACATAAAAATTTTTAAGTATTAGTGAGCACAACATAAAATAATCGTAGTATGTGTGACATATATCGTTGCTCTGAGAGAGAGTTTCACAAAATATTAACGAGAAAACATCTTGCCAGATGTAAATTATTTTGTTTTGATGAAGAAAGTGCATCTGGTAACTGTTAGGAAGTTTCGTCCAGTCGTTAACTTGATCGAAATAACCGTCAAAATGAATTTGAAAAGTAAAGATTAATAGCTTAATAGAATACTTTAACTTTTTGCAAACGATAATGTATTGTTGCTGGGTGCGTGGCACCACCGAAGGAGTTTGCGGTTCTCCCAACAGATGTTGATAGATAAAATATTTTATAATTTTAATTCATTTATTCTTTTATTTCTACTAGATAGACCGCGTGGGGTATCATAAAGCTGTATTTTAGGAACAATAGTAAAAATGTCATCAACGGATCTATAATAGTTCCTTATTCGAACCTATAGTTTATATTTAACATCCATTTCCAAGTCTTCCATTACTATATTATGCTAATATAGGAGCAATTTTTGAAACCATTGGTGAGCCTGGTATTTGCTTATAAAATTTATTGTTCAACTTAAAGTGACTATTATTTAAAAGAAATTCCCATAAATCTAGGAAATCTATTAGTTTAAATTACATGTGTTTTTTATTAAAAACCATCATTTTCTTAGACTTTTCAAAACTGATTCAGTACTTATATTTGTAAATAAAGAGGTAGCATCTAATGAAATCTTTACAAATTCATCCGGAACAACGATATCTTCACCTTTATCTTTAAATTGCAAACTATCTTTAAGGTTAGATGTAGGGCTCGGTAGAGCTTTAGTTAAAAGATCCTTCACAACCCTTCTAATGAATAAGCAGAGGTGTCAATACATGAAACTACAATCCTTAACAATCCAAAATACATGAAACTACAATCCATAACAACGAGCTAAATCTAAATTCGTTACATTGTATTAACACTTTTCATTCGCATTAAAATATTGTAATTTAAAATCTTTGTCATCTGTATTTTTAACTTAATTTTTCAATCCATCCGAAGGATTTTTAACAAGCTGCTTATAGTATTTAGTATCATTAACTGTTTCTTCTACATCATGATTTTATTTACATCTATCAACAATGATTGGGACTGAACCTTTATCAGACCTAGTTACCATAATATTCGGATGACTTTTCATAAAGTTATGAGTATTTGATATAATTTTATTAATTTTATTGATTGATTGATTAAATTGATAATTTTCTTAACTTCTGATGGCATCTTTAAACATGTTAAATTTTTTATCTAACCTTCATTATAGAAATACTGTTAGAATTATTGTTTTTAAATGCTATTGTCAAATTATTAGTTTGATTGTGACTTAAATCTACTTTGTCTATCAAAAATAAGTGAAGTTTTATTCTCAAAATGCTCTTTGAATCTATTTTTGATTTGATTGTGTTTAAAAAAATATAGTTCTTCAAATTTCTTGAAAATTGTCTATCAACTTATTATATTATAATATTGGACTCCGAAATAAAATGTGAATTTAAATAATTTATATGTAAATTGATATCTCTTAATTTCAAGCATCGTTTTTTGCATTTTTTACCATAAAAAAATAATTTCGAAACTTTAATAAAAATACCTTCAATAAGGTTAGGATAAACATAACGGTGTGTGCAAATAGTAGAAAACCAATTTTTCTCCAGTGAATTGGCCAGCTCCTTTTGCAGTTAAACTCAGTTGTAAATGTCTTCCTTAGTGTCATGACCAAATACCGTGTAGCTGAGATTTAAAAAAGTGCACGCGCTTGTCCATTTTTCCGATAAGATGATGCGATTCAATCCTCAGGCATTATTAAGTGGTTGCTCCAATCGATCATTCATTTTAAACATCGTGTATCAATTCCAATACTTAATGTTCAGCAATATATGGAATACCTGCAAATTAATCATTTTCAATATACATATTTTTAAAGGATATTTTTTTCTCAACATAAACAAACCGGGCATCCTTGTTTTCTCTGAACGTAACGCACATACAACCAAATTTCACTGGAAGGTACCTGAAAGACTTATCCTGCGAATCCATCAACACTTTGATATGACTAATTGGTAAAGGTCAAATATTCACAAGATCCATTTTAAAATATGTATATCAATTAATGCTAGATAGTTGCTATTAAGAGTTAATTGCACCCATTTCCACAATGCCCTAACTATTTAATACAAATAGGCCATCACGGAGATAAATACGATTACTCTCAACCGTGGGAATCCTGAAAAACAATTATTATTTAAACGCAACTTTTCACTCCCGTTTTTGTAACTTTGCGGAAAGGTCTTCACTATCACTTTTACCATATAACTCTTTTTGTTCTCAAAAGTATTCACTTCAATCACTACACAAGGACAAAATCATTTAGATTGATGATTTCAAGAGGTGATTGCACCAAAACTGACGATAGATACAAGCCATATAGCAGCAGCGCTTACTACCACACACATGACCATTAGTAGGCCGACTTTGCTGGCTAACTTACATGGCGTTATATGAAGAATTGTGGAGGTGCCAACGAAAATACGAAGTTTTGTACGGTTTAGAGATGGATTTCTACAGTGAAATCCAGATGATCCGCGGAGAACCCAATAGCGCTCCTAGTGAAGTGAAAATTATTTCAGTTCTTATAACCGGTAAGTTTTAATCGCCTTCCAAAGTGAATTTATAGGAGTTTGTTTACATCTCAACGCTGAGCAAAACGTGTGCTTCATTTGCTCGTCTTGGAAAGTTTAGGAGCACAATAGGCTATACAAGGTGAATTTATAGCATGCACGGAATTCGTTCGGCACGTTTTTTAATCGGAAAATAGTATATATGACGAAATATAAGCATTTGCTAATGCCGCAGTTGGGTGACAGCTACCGGAAGCTTGTCCATAGTAGGCCGACTAATACATATGCAAATTGCTACCATATGGGTTCCTATCTAACGTCAGTTTTGGATTGCACACATTTCCAAAATGCCCTAATTATTTAATGCAATAGGACATGACGGAAATAAATACAGTCACTCTTAATTCCTGAAACACAATAATTAAATGACTTTTTGCGCCACAGCTTTGCGGAAAATTAATCGGCCAAGGTCAAATATTCACTAGATTCACTTCAATTAAACTAGATGTTTGTTGTTATTAAGAGTTAATTGCATCCGTTTCCATAATGACCTAACTATTCAATACAAATAGGCCATCATGAAAATAAATACGATTACTCTCAATTTCATTCCTGAAACTCAATAAATTACACAAACTTTTCAACGTAGAGTTTGCAACTTTCCGAAGAGGAAATCGATCCTCGCTATCACTTTTGACGCACAATTCATTTTTTTCTCACTAGTATTCACTAAATCAACTACGCGAAACTCATTTTGATAATTATATAGTAAGGATTTAACCCGGTAAACACTGAATTAGAAAATTTATTTATGATTTGCACTCGCGTAAGTCACTTCTTCACAACTGACATTTCTCAAACTGTCAAAAGAATCGTCATAATTTTCGTGAGTAATTTTGATGTTCGTTAAGTTGGAATGAACCAATCATAATTAAGGATAGTCTTTTATCTCGTGTACACGCTTAGAAATTTCAAAATTTCGTCATGCTATCTTATTCTACCATGTTCTCACCAAATTTTCAACTACATATGTTTTTCTGAGTATACATACATTTAACTCTCGCAAATACATTTAATATTTTATGTTGTGGGTTGTTTACAGTTAGAATGGAAAATTGTTCACAGTGCCAGTGCTATTTAGTGTATATGCTCTGCTATGGCTTAACAAGCCATGTACCTAAAAGCCCTTCTACCACATTTTATGGAGAAATGTGGAAGTGCCGACAAAAATTCGAAGTTTTGTACGGTTTTGAGATGGACTTCAATTGTGAAATTCAGATGGTCCGCGGAGAACATTGTAGCGCTCCTTCTGAAGTGAATTTTGTTTCAGTTGATCTGTTCATGTTTTATTGTTGTTCATAATTAAAAGATTAGAATTTTGTTTACTTACCCAAGCTAGTTGTCAGTGGAAAAATTTGAATGTGTATTTCATTTGGTTGATCCAAAGGGAGTAGGCGTACAGTGGAGAGTGCAAGGTGAACTTTTAACATACAAGGGATGTGATCTGTATTAGAATGTTATTTATAGTCTTTACTATATTTACTTCTAGGTTTATGATACGTGTGTTTTAATAGGTTGTGGGCCCAGAACCAGCCCGAAATATTTCAAGTATAGTGTGTAATACAGTTGAAAAATTATTATTTTGCGCAGTAATGGCTGTAAACTACGTGCAGAGCATGCCGAAGTTCAAGGGAATAGAATATTATAACGAATGATTTTTGCCACCGAAAATTTATTGGTGCTTGAAGCTATTGGCCGGTGGCCAATCAAGATGTCAAACCCGAAAAACACGCAAAAACCAGGGCAAAGCTAATTTTTACGATAGATCCAATCTGTTCGTGCATATTAAGGCAATAGGTACTTCGAAAGAGCAGTAGATGAAATTAGAAAAGATGTTCGATGACTCTAGCTACACCAGAAAAATAAGTTTGCTACGTCATTTAATAATAATAAGACAAGAAAGTTGTAATTCCATAACGGCATGCGTAACAGAAATAGTGGATACAGCGCAGAGTTTAAAAGTACAGGCCTTGCTTTTATGGATGAATGGATCAAATCATTGTTATCAGTAGGTTTGCCAGAACAATTTTCATCAATGACTATGGCCATAGAGCACTCAGGCATCCAGATCACCACGGATGCAATACAATCAACACTACTCGATATGAAAGTTGCAAGATTCACCGACTCAGATTCCAGTGGCACTGCGTTCGCTGTGAAGAAAGAGCATAGTTTCCAAGCGAATCACAATTCGATTATCAAAGATTGCAGACTGAAACAATAAGAACCTGAGTAGTACATTGACTCCAGCGCCAGCACTCTGATAACGGCAAATAAAGATTGAATGAAAAATAGAAGTTTCAACGCAAGTTTATCGGAAATTACTGTGGCAACTACAACTATGACATCACGATTAAAGATGTGCTTTGTGTACCAAGTTTGACAACAAATCTTCTATCAGTTAGTGCAGTGTTAAGTGAAAGAAACAGTGCTGATTTCAATCAATGCCATTCAGAACAAGAAAAATGAGCTGGTAGCAACTTCAAAATTGACTAATGGCGTCTACAAGCTTAAGACAAGAGAAGCAGGTTGTCAATCAGCTGTACCAGCATCAGTAAATGTAGAGTTTTGGCACAAGAGGCTAGCACATACTAACAGCTGTGACTTTAACAAAATGAAAAATGGTAGTTGACGGATTGACTTTTCCTGCTAGATGTGATATAAGAATAAATGTGTAACCTGTTGTAAAGACAAGCAGGTTAGGCTACCTATTTCTCATTTTAATTAGAAAAGTCGTGAAACAGTAAACATAATACATGCAGATGTAAGTGGTCTTATTGAGACAAAGTCTGTTGCTGGCTCACAGCATTTTCTTCTATTTGTAAATGACCACAGTCAAATGACTTTCATATATTTCTTGGAACACAAAAATGAAGTACTCAAAATCTTCACAGAATTTAAAGCTTTGGTCAAGAAAAAGATGAATAAGAAAATGAAAATCTTACACACTGACAATGGTGGTGAGTTTTGCAGTAAAGATATGGAAAGTTATTTGGCGAAAGAAGGAATTATTCATCAGAAAACTGTAGCATACATACAAGAACAAAACGGGGCTTGTGAAAGAGCCAATAAAACTGTTTTAGAAAAAGCTAAATGTCTACTTTTTGAAGCAAAATTAGATAAAAAGTTCTGCGCTGAGGCTGCGACTACAGCTGTATACATCAGAAATCAATATATTTCTTCAAGCTTGGTAGATAAAACACCATATGAAGCGTGGTATGGGAAGAAACCCATACATAAAGTCCGATTTTTTGGATCAACAGTTATGGTACATGTTCCAAGAGAATGGAGCTTGAAATGGGACAGAATAGCAGAACAATATATGCTTATTGGCTTTTCAGAAAATGTAAAAGGATATCGTGTCTATGATCCAAGAAAAAACATTGCCACTGTAACAGAGATGTAATTATAATGAAAGACAAAACTTACACAGAAAACCAAAAGGAAGACAGTATGATCTGTGTTCAGGAAGAAAAAACTAATCAACCAAGTAATAATAATAATAACCAAGAAATGACTGATGGAAGCAGGGATTCAGTGAATGGTATGACACTGGATAAATCTCTGGACAGCCCAAATTCTAGTACTTTAGTTTACGCAAATGCAGACTCGTATAGTGATGAGGCACTAGCAGACTCTAATGCTGTGACAAATATTTCTGAAAATAAAGTAAATGATCTTTTAGTCCTTTCAGAAAATCAGCTACAAAAGAGATCAAGAAGAACTCCAGAATGCTATGGTCTGAATACTGCAACTGTGTTGGATGGTTTACCGATGACAGAGCAGAAATTTTTTTCCGATGCAATGAATGGACCTGAGGCTGTACAATGGAAGCTAGTAATGCGAGAGGAGTTGAAATCATTTTAGTACAATGATGCTTGGGAGCTTGTGGACATTCCTGATAATGTATCAATTACGGGATGTAAGTGGGTCTTGGATAAAAAGCTTCATGCAAGTGATAATTTCAGATATCGTGCTAGACTTGTGGCGAAAGATTTCACACAGCAATGTAGTATAGACTATGTGGATACTTTCTCCCCGGTCAGAGCATATCTACTAAATAACAGCTGCAATTAGAACAAATTTTATTTCTTACGGTACTTATCGAGTTGAGAGAATTGGACTAAAAGTGCGTATGTATGGTAAACAAAAACTTGACTTTGCTTACAATTTTACCAACACATGGTAAACTTTAATCCATCTTTTACACGTTTATTTGTCTCTCTTTTCATTTTGACAGCTCCTCGATTGCAGGTGCTAGTTAGTATATATGCTCTGCCCCGGTGGTGAGACATTCAACGCTGAGAATGCTATTTGCTCTTAGTGTACAGTGCAATATGGACATTCCAGCCTAGATGTGATTAATGCTTTTTTAAATGGAAACTTGAAAGAGAAAATTTACATGTATATTCCTGAAGGTTTTGAAAATAAAAATTTGTTAGAGTCGCCCTATAACGCGAATGTTTATTGTCACACTGTTATTTATATTTTGTGTACTTCAAAACCTATTGTATTTTAAATAAAATGTCACTTCTATTATAGTTACCAAGCCAACCGCCCGTATTTTCCTTCTTCTCTGATAGTAGGTTATGGGCCCCTCGCTAAAAAGTAGAAGTTCTGATAACGTTTCGCTGTTTTGTTGAATTTTCATAAAAGTTAAAAAATGTATAGGTCCGAAAACAGTGCTAGCAGCATTTCAATTGAAAACTTCCCTACATAGAAAATTGCTGCACAAGTGTTCTTAGATTTGGATAATCTTTGGACAACAACAATTAATTATTAACTCGATGAAGAAGAAAATCCCAAAACCGCTGTCGATCCTGAGAAGGATCGGCGTGCAAAACGTAAGTTGACTTTAATGATTGATCCTACGTGCTATGTCCATATACAGGTTGCAAAGTCAGCCAAGGAGTTGTGGCAATAACTAGCAAACGTATACAAAGATAGTGAGTTATCACGTCGAGTAGCATTTTTGTGTAAGCTCATTACAATATCACTTGCAAATTGCGGTGTCATGGATATATAAACAGAATTGGATTTCTTATAAATGAGGAATCGCTTTCGCTCCTTACTGCTTGCTGGACTTCCAGATGATTACCACACGATGATAATGGCTTTGGAGCACTCAGGCACCAGAATTCATGGTGATGTCATAAAAAAAAGTTATTGCAACACGTACGTCCCAACAGTGAAAGTTTACTTTCCACACAGACACACACCAAACGTCATTCAAAAAACCATGAAAAGGATCCATGTGCAGAGTATGTAACAATTTTGACCATATTGCGAAAAACTGCTGCTCAAGAAGTTATGGCAACACAAATAAAAGCAAAAATTTTGATGTGATCAGTTGTGTTTTGTCTACGAAAGATAATCTGAGAAACAAAGACGCATGGTACATTGACTTGAGAGCCACATTGCACATGAGTTTTAACGAAAACATACTGGATTTTTCGTCTGAAGATGTTGGCTGCAAACAAAAGCAAGATGCAGGTAAAACAGCGTGGAATGGCAGCAATAAGACCAGCATGCAATACGTTTGCACTTAAAGTCAATGGTGTGAAGTTAATTCCTGATTTACCCGTCAATCTTTTATTTGTTTGCTGAATCGTAAAACAAGGTCACACCATAGAGCTCAACAACAAATGTGTCCAAATTATAAACCCAAAAAAAGAAGTAATTGCAACAGGCACAAACGTTAATGACTAGTTTTAATTGGACACAAAATCGTCAAAGAATGCTGCACTTCCGTGTAGTTCAAAGTGCACTAAAGACCTTTGGCATCTTCAAATGGGCCACCCGAGCAACGGAAGTTTAGACAAACTTTGGAGTGGACTGGCAACTGGAATATATTTCAAATACAAAATTGACAAAGACTACAAGGTGTATGACATTGGCAAATAACAAAGGTTGCCATTTAGTAAGTGTGGCAATGGAGCTGATGAGCTGCTTGAATTAGTGCACACTGACATAAGTAGACCCATGGCACACACTCGAGGAAAATTTTTGTATACTTCCTGAAAACAAAAATGACTTCATGACTTTAACCGAAAAGCAAAGACGTTACATGCTCAAAACTCCACGTTCTGATAACGGCAAGGAGTTTATGAGCGGCAAATTTCAAGCCACACTTCGGAAAAATGGGATTCATCACCAAACCACCAATGTGCACACGCCAGAGCAGGACGGCTTTGCTGAACGCAACAATCGCTCAATCGTGGAAAAGGCGAGGTGTGCGCTTGCCGACTCGAAAATGTTGAAAACTCTGTATATCTTCTAAAACGTTCGCCATCGAAAGGAGCCAGCACAATACCAGTTCAAGCGTGGAGTCAAAAAGTACCCGACCTTGCACATATCAGATGTTTGCAACAACGGCCATACCACATATCCCAAAAGGCAATTGAAAAAAATGGAATCCAAAACCCAACGAAGGTATGGTAATGCGCCATGTGAGAGACTGGATAACTGCTCGCGGATTCAGTTTAGCACCGGAGAAATCCGAAGTGGTCATCTTGACAAAAAGTGAATCCCTAGAGTAAAGATGATCAGTATTGGAGACATATAAATCGAATCGAAACCAGCACTGAAGTATCTGGGGCTACTGCTGGACTGGAAGATGAATTTTTCTGAGCAAATCGGGGCACCGGATGAAAAGACTGCTTCGGGAGTATCAGCTCTTAGTCGACTTATGGACAACGTAGGGGGACCCAGCCCATCAATAAGACGCCTCTTGATGAGTGCTGTAGGGTCAGTGCTACTGTACGGAGCAGAAGTATGGGGTGACGCTCTCAGTAAGGAGGTGTACTAAGAATGCCCGACACAGGTACAGAGAAGAGGAGCGCTAAGGATTGCATCTTCGTATCCAACAGTCTGTGATTCGGCGGTGAAAGTCATTGCAAGCGTGATACCTGTCGCCCTCCTTGCTGGAGAGCACCGCGCTAGGAGGATGAGAGGGAAATGGGTAACCGTGAGGAGAGACAGTGCTCACTCAACGATTGGCAGTTGTCTTGGGTCAATTGCACGAAGGAAAGATGGATTGCGTGCCTCATCCCGGGTGTGAGACCGTGGCTAAATTAAAGGCATGGTGAGAATGACTTCTATTCGACGCAGCTTTTGAGCGGGCATGGGTGTTTTCAATCTTACCTGCACAAGATTGGTAAGTCACATTCCCCCGATTGTCGGGATTGCTCAGAAGAGGAGGACGGTACCTGCCACACATTTTTTGCGTGCAGAAAATGGGACAGGCTGCGAAGGGACCCCTACAGGGAGATGGGAGAGCTCGCCCCGGATAATATAGTCGCAGTGATGCTCGAGTCGGTTGACAAATGGAACCAGGTGGCACATTATGTTCGGGCAGTCCTAAACGATAACAGGGACTCATAGCAGCCAGAGGCGTTGGGACTGGGGGATGACTTGTCTTGCACTTCCTTTTCCCCTTCTCCTCCCGCTAGAAGAAGGATCCCCCAACTTGAAGGCGCCTCATGGCGTAATAAAACAAGACCTGACCCGAAGTAATGTGTCAAACGTTCCTGGCTGGGTTCTCAGGTTGGCAGGGGAGGTGTTTAGTGGGTAGTCCAGTCGCCTTCTTGCGAGCACGGGAGTCCCACACTCTGTTCGTAAATTGGCGTTCACCTCCCAACCACAAACAAAAAATTCAACAATTGTATTATAGTCGGATATGATGAAAACACCAAAGGCTATCGCCTTAACAACCCAGTTAAAAATTGTATTTATAAAAGTCGATATGTATACTTTTATAATGAAAACTCTTATGTTTCTGCATCCGAAACATTTAAGAAGTCAATAACAAGTAACAAAGTTGAAGTCATCTATCAAGATGAAATCAACCACCCGAGATAAGCAACCAAAGTGAAGCTAAAAACAATCAGAACGATCTGGTCAAAGATGTCGTGATTAGCAACAAACAAGAAGATGCAATACCTGAAAACACTTTTCAAAAGGCAGTCGCATCAATCGTTTCAGATTCTTTGGCACTCCCTCAGATATCCAACTCTAATCCACTTCAATAGCAGGTATTGAGGCACAACAAAAGGGAGCGCAAATCTTCAGGAAAGTATACTGGTTTTTTTACTAAAAAAAGATGACTCTTCTTCTTTTTCCTTTCCTGAAGATGAAATGAAACCGTTTGAAGGTTTCTAAGCCCCTGCATTGTACCAGAATGAGTTCCAAGATAACCTCATGACGCCAGCAGAAGCATTATCTAGACCTGATGCTAACCAATGGAAGCTGGCTATGGAGAAAAAGATGCAGTCACTTACCAAAAAATCGAAAGCCGGTAAAATCCAAATGGGTCTTCCATACAAAACGAAATCTCATCGAACAAATTGATCGCTACAAGGCTAGAATCGTCATAAAAGGATACTTGCAGTTGTCGGACACAGTTCTCTGCGATATCTTTCAGCAATGGCAACAAGAACATTATTGGTTATACTGATGCTGATTGAGCAGCAAACAGTGATGATCGTTGGTCAACCACTGGGTTTGTCTTCATTGCTCCAGAAGGAGCGACAATGGCACTTTTGTCGTGTGAAACTGAATACATGGCGCTCTCAGCTACTTTACAAGAGGCACTACGGGGAGACGGACTTGTCACTCAACTTGGTCAAAAGAAGCGGCCATTCCAAATCCTGCGTCACAACCAAAGCAAAATCGCGGTCGCTTCAAATGCAGGGTTCTATCCCAGAACCAAACATATTGACATATGTCATAACTTCATACAGGTTGTACTCAACCAAAATCAAATAAAAGTCGATTACATAAGCACCACTGAGCAAGCTGCAGATGTTCTTACAAAATCCCTGGACAAGACCAAACATCCACAATTCAGAGAAGCAATGGGAGTGCAACAAGAACCATCGTGCTAAGGAGGAGTGTTAGAGTCATCCTATATTCCGAATGTTCATTGTCAAACGTTATTTATCTTTTATGTACTTCATAACCTATTTTAAATAAAATGTCACTTGTGTCATAGTCATCAAGTCGACCACACGTATTTTCCTTCTTCTCTACCAATAAAATTATAATGGTGAAGTGTTAAATTCGAAAAAACCTATATACGGTTTGAAACAATCCTCATTTGTCTGGTATGAAAGAATAAAAGATTTCTTATTAAGCTCAGGATTAATTAATTAATTAATTAATAGTAAACATGAACCCTGTCTATTTCAAAAGAATGTTAGTGGAGTTATAGTTATAGTAGCCGTCTATGTCGATGATTATTTGATTTTTTCAAATAGTGTAGAAGAAACAAATAAGATTAAAAACTGCACTAGATAGTGGATTTAAACTTAAGGATTTAGGTTCACTACGACGTTATTTCGGAATGAGGATCAATGTCAATAAAAAGTTGAGTACTTTAACTGTAGATCAGCAAGAATACATAGAAAAATTATTGTCTGTATTTAATTTGCCTGATTGTATGATTGTAAACCTACAGATACTCCAATTGAGTGTAGATTGAATTTAGATAAATCTGAAACATGTATGACAAATATTACTTTCCAAAAATTAATTGGTAGTCTTATGTACTTAGCAGTTTTAACTAGACCTGACATAAGTTATTCTGTAAGTTATCTTAATCAATTCAATTAATGTTACAGTGAAAATCACTATAGTTATGCTAAGAGAATAATGAGTTTCTTACTAAAGACTAAAAATTAATGTTTGCAGTATACCAGAGAAAATGTGAATTTGATTGATTTTGTTGATGCTGATTGGGGCGGTGATCATCTAGATAGGAAATCATATACTGGTTACTATTTCACCATGTGTGGTTCTTTAATTTCATGGCAAAGCCAAAAACAGAAGACAATGTCTCTGTCCAGCACTGTAGCTGAATATATAAGTAGCTTTATCTGAGGCAACTCGAGAAGCTTTATACTTCAAAAACTTAATATATGAACTCACTGATAAGAAATATGTCATAAAGATACTTTGTGATAACCAATTAAAGATAGCAATAAGTCATCAGACCCATAATAGGTCAAAGCATATTGATGTACCATTTCATTATATAGGAGATGTCATTAAAAATAAATTAGTTGATGTTGGATATATTTCAGCGTAAGAGATGCCTGCTGGCTTGCTAACGAAAGGGTTCATTCCATGTAAACATAATAACAAATTAAAACTTTGTATCATTTTGTTAATTGGGGGTATTAGAATGTTATTTTTAGTCTGTATTATATTTACTTCTAAGTTGGTGGTAGTGCCCAAATTGATGTAAATAGGACGCCACATGGCAGCAGCGCTTACTACCCCACACATGACTATTAGAAGGTAGAATTTTGGAGGTACCAACGAAAAGTGAAAATTATTTCCGTTCTTAAATCCGTATAATTTTTATCGCCTTCCGAAGTGAATGAATAGGAGCTTGCTTACTTCTCAACGCTGAGCTATCAGTGGAAGGTGCAAAACACGTGCTGCAGGTGCTCGTCTTGAAAAGTGTAGAAGTAAAGTGGATAGTGAAAGGTGAATTTTTAGCATACGTGGAATGCGTTTCGTATGTTTTCATTCGGAAAATAGTCTATACTACGCGATATAAGCATTTGCTTATGCCGCAGTTTGCTGACAGCTCACGGAAGCTTATCCCATATTAGGCCGACGAATACATATGCAAATTTTTTCCATATGGCTTCCTACCTTACGTCAGTTTTGAATAATGCCAATTACCTTTATATGCTATGTTGGTAGAACTGTTTCAAGTTGAATCAAAATTTCCCTTTCTGTCAAGTAATGAAAGAGTGTATTTTAATAATTTGTTCCTTTTTTTACGTGAAACATCGAATCTATCTCGCCGTAAAGACATTTGCATTGTGCTGAAGTATATCGACAGCTGACGCCAGCTAACCACAAGTAGGCTGACTACTACAAATGCAAACTTCTACTGGAATGGTTGTTACACTTTCGTTTATTTTGAGTAAAGCCAAACCTGACGTCAGGCGGAAACTGTATGGAAGCATATGTAGTATGCGGGCTACTTTAGACAGGCTCCAAGAATAAAAGTGAAACACATGGCAATTGTGCATTTTAAAATGCTTTTAAGGTGACATATATATCATAATTCATATGAACAGATGACAAAACACCATCCTTGCAAGCAAATAATTCACCTCTTACTGTCCGCTGTATACATACACTTTTAAAGACGGTTAAATGAAGCACAGGGTCTGTATTTTCCACTGACGGCTATGTTTTGAGGAGGAAACAAACAATTATTCATTAAATTTGGAAGTCATTAAAAACTATATAGGTGTAAGAACTTAAGTAATTTTTTCTTCACAAGAAGCGTTGTTACCTTCTTCGAGGGCAGTCTAGATTTCACTGCTGAAATCGATCTCGAAACCATGCGAAACCTTGATTTTTCGTCAGTGCGATAGATAACTGAGTACCTTCATAGATTGGAAGAGTTGACAATTGGGAGAATCTTTGGAATGGTATGCACATATAATTTACCAACACAATCACACGAAAAATGATTTTTTTTAAAATTGTATTTACAAAAGATAGAAGCCTTGAAAGCCAAAAGAAGCTAACTAAAAGCAAATCTACTGACAAAATATGGAAAATTCTCTCGATTTTCTTCCCCCATCACAACAGAAAGTTATGTTAGTAATGGGACATTCTCTTCCTTGCTTGGGGAAAATTTATGTTCCACAGAATATAAATCAAATTTCAATGCTTTCGTCGTCTTGACCTTAAAGCCAGTCATTTTGTGGTGAATTTTCTTGTCAACATATGTATAGTTACAAAATTCCAGCCCATTAATAGTGACTCTGAGCTCGGACTCTGCGCATGTGATTCCAATCCTAAATATTTGAATACACATGAAAGAACGATTCTCCGTTTTCTTGTAAACGTATCTGTAAATTAGTGTAGCGTCTGGTTCCATGAGCGAATAGAAAAAAATATCACTTACTTGCCCTGCTCTTCCATGGCCTTCAAATCAACCGTACCCTTCTCGAATTAAATGCGCCTAAAAAACAATACCCGACAGGTGTTCCTCGCTTGGAAATGTATATCAAAATCGCTTCTTTACTATCACCATTTCCTGCAGCATGGCCACCAATTTTATATTTTCTTGCAAAATATAAAAAAATTCACAACAAAATGTACAAGCATTTAATTACTTAGCACATCTACCATTGATAAAGTCCATACAGGATAAGAGGAGTATACGAGGAGTATACGTATACGAAATTTTGTGAAGCCGCACATGGAGGGTCGGCGTTTAAAGTCTATGGGGAGAACTATAAGCAGCATAGAAAATTAACAAAAATATGGCATGAAATTTATGTTTAGAAATAAATTTTCTGAATTGTATTAACACCGTAATAAGAGAATTTAGCGAATAAAATTCTGCAATAGGAATATGAGTCAACTAGAACAAATATTTTATTTTTAATAACACAAAATTAACAAAAATAAATAACAGATCTTATTTTCGTCAGAAAAGCATGAGCGACTCTGATGAAATATATTGTAAGGGTGTGCTTCCTGTCATAGTGTTACTTAGCAAAAGACGCATTTCGAATTGAGAAGAAGATTGAAAAAGGGCGCAAATTGTATTTTTGAGAGAACTGTAGTGTTACGTACGTTCATTTGCAAAAATTATTTTTGTGCAAATAAAAATTAACGGTTTTTGAAAAACAAATAAATTGATTGAGAGAATGCTTGATTTAAAAATAATTGAGCGGTTCAAATAAATTTAGGAGGTAACTATTTTGATAATTTTTTTTTATTTACATGCATTAAATGTTTCAATATTATTAAATATTTTAGATCAAATCAGATACAAAAAGAGTTTTCACTGAAAACATAGCTGCTTAAAATGTAATTTAATGGCATATACTGATTTGAAAATATTCATACAATCAATATTGTTTTTTACTTAAGTTCATTACAGAATAGTAGTTAGACTTAAGAGTTTGTAGTTTATATCATAAATTAATAATTTTAGTGGCCACTGATTAAAGTAAATTAAATAAGAAAGTAAAATTCTTCATAAAGTTTATAGAGTTAAGAGATAAATGAAATTTATTTCGATTTTGAGTATTTTTTGATACTTTGAAAATTTTATGAGATATATATAGATTGAAATTTAAATGTTCCGGCCATTTAATGTTATTTTGTTAAATAACAAATTTTTATTAAATAATGTGTTTTTCCTTGAACTCTTTATACTAACTATAATTAAACTATGAACATTCATATCATTTTCAAAGAATTAAAACGATCCATGGATTTTGAAGAAATTATCTTGCAAAATTATATACTGTGTCATGTTTAAGGTACTTATATGTGAATACGTCAATGTAGGATAATATTACATTGTGCAATAAATAACTAGTAGCCCTCTTTGCGTAGGTGTCATCATATATTAGTCAGTGTTATGTAATGAATCAGGCGACGCCGCTGAGTGACCACTACCAACACACCTTGCTGCTATGTGGCTCGTTTTCTCATGTTGGGTGTGATGGTTGCACACCCCACGTCAATTTTGTCGTGGGATGTCAAAAGGAAAATGGACAGGCAAATGGCAGTAGAGTGTGTGTAGTGAGTCGCGCGGCTGCTATCTCCTCGAAGGCAAACAATTGACAAAATCGACGAAAGTAATTTAAGCAGCATATTGAGCAAGCTCAGCATACCAAAAGTAGGAAGTGTGTGCGCGGATTCAAAGGTATGATGTTCAGTTTGATCCAAATTATAATCAAACCTGAATAAATGCATCCAACACAGTCGCCATCGCTGCAAGCTGCATACATTCCATCCCCATCACCCCCTAAGGCATCCGATCATAACTAAATGGACGAATATGGACCACTTTTCGCTGGATTGTTGGCCGCTTTCGTCAGAGCTGCAGAGATACAAGCCATCAATAAGGTATTCTAGTTGTGTATTGGGCAATTAAGATCTCTTGACCCCGAAAGGAATGAACAATCTGCCACTGAACTGCGGATTTGGATATTTGTTCGGCTCGGATAATAAATTTCATCATATTTGCAATAGTGCTGGCTGATTAAAATATTCTAGCTATATTGAAACAGTGTACTGTGAAAGGATATTTGTAAATTGCATGAAGTTTTCCGACGCGTAACACATCATATAAACATAACCTCAAATTGACTTCCAAAGGTGTGAATAATCTGTAATTATTTACCTTATTGGACATTTACGACTATCGGCGTTCAATCGAAATATTTATGTGCTTTTACTGTGACTGATCAGTTATCAAGGTGAAAAATAATTTGTAGTGCAAAGCGAAAGTAGACAATTTCAAGTTGAATGTCAACTTGATTTCGCAAGAATTTGTTGTGTGCCCCACAGACAGACATTGTTTGAGTTGGTTTTGTGGAAATTGCGGACGTAAAGAATATTTGCCGATATTGCCTTGAATTTTTCTGTTGAATTAGCAAGAGTGTTGTTTAATTCGTCAAAATGAGTGCCCGTCATGGATGCACGAATAGGCATTTTTCCATATCGTCGTGATGGAGCGTAGGTAGGACAAGATCTGTAAAAGCAAATTCGGTTCAATTATGTTGCATCAGTTGATCAATCGAGTTCCACAGAAACGGATTGACATGATAACTTCAGTACTGAATTACGAAGATAAAGGAAGATTGAGTGAAGTGTAAAGAAACCGAAGAATACTAAAAGTGGAAGAATTGTGGGTGTTAAAGATGATTGGTATGCAGAGGCAATAACAGGTCAACCATCTTGTGTCGGGAAAATTAAAGGGTTGGGATGCTTTGAGAAGGGGAGGGTCTACTTGTGGAGTTTTGAATTGGGGCTCGAATGAAGCATCGTTAATGTGTCAACTTTCGATCCGCTTCGGTGTAATTCGGCAGGAAAAACTAACATTTCTATGGAAAAGTGTATCTGGAAACAACCATCGGTGGTTAATTTGACTGAAAATAATTCATTGCAATCACCACCACTGCGACTGCCGGAAAATACATAACAAGGCTACCGTCGATCAGACTTTCCTCGAAGATTGCTGTTTGGTTTATTTACTTTACAACCGTACACAAAGGGAATACACCGGCAATGATAATAATTGTTTTTGAATGGATGATGGAGATTTTCGGCAGCGATACTATTAGGAAAAACTCATTTACACATTTTAACAACGAATTTTTGTTGCTAGTATCTTAGTTACGTGAACAAAGTTGTCGTGGAATCTTCGCGGACTTGATTCGTTTTATATAAAACAGAATTTTAAAACGTGATTTATTAAATTGGGAATTATATGTGCTGAGTAAACTGAAATGGGACATCGTGCGTCACACCATTGGATATTCTAGAACTACTTCTTTTACAACTGCGATGCACTTTCAATATACAGACTGTGAATAGAAAATGAAAAAACTACAAGTATCTGGAGGATTCAGAGCCAGTATGCATGTTCATTTGAAATAATATTTGATTACTTTCAATTTATACCCTTTATAGTATTTATTTTAGTTAATGTTTGACACTTCGTTAATTAAATCATAAATGAAATGGTGTGCGATTGCAAAAATATTAAATTCCCATCGGCAGTGCGTTAAAAAAATCATAAAATTAACTCTCTACAGATTTACATTGCATGTTAACGTTTTATATTTTAAATAATATGAGAGTTTGCATTTTTTAATATTGCACAAGTGTTAATTAAATGCTCTCCAATTTCGCAAACGGTTCCCAATCGTAAATAAGATAAGTTACACAAGCGAGTACCTCAGTGAGTGTTGAAGCCTCTTAGTTGACTACATTGATAGGTTCACAAAACCCGTTGGAACACTCTCCGAAGATTTGTAAAAATCATCAGCATTCAATTAATTATCCATTACACTTTTGACTTGAATCTCTGGGCAATTATTCACTCAGAATTTCCCAAATAGTTAAGCATTTTAAATGTCTATTGAAATCTGCGTCAGCAGAGAGTCGCAGAGACTTAACAAAGCCTCCAAGCGTACAGAGATTGAAAAAGAAATCAAGAGTTAACTACAATTTCAACTACGTTTTCCAAACTTATTGAATTATGACGGCTTTTAAATAGTTTTATATATTTATAATATCTTATATCCGATGCGATGTTAAAGACCACCTTCGAAATTCGATTGGTCGATCAACCTAAACAAAAAAATCAATGCTAACAAAATCTCAAATAGATTGATCGATTTCAATACAGATCCGTCTATACCTTTTGACATCGGCCCTTCATCCAGGCCTCGAATCTGTTGCACGACCTCACAATAGAGACTTGGCTTTTAAACACTTGAGTTGTCTTATACCTATTAATCAGTTGTGGTTAGTTTCTACTATGACGTCATGTAGGTTGGTTACTTCATTTTTGGGTCTGAGTAAACTGGCAGTGCTTTTGATCCCTCGCAAATAACGAATTATTAAATTCAAAGTTAAATGTTCTGAGTCAATTGTGCCTTCGGATAAGATGAAAGGCGGCCTAAAAAACCAAAATAAGCTGTTAACCTATCGTTTAAAAAAAAACTATTAAATTGCAATTAAATGGGTGCTGTGAAACAAATATTCAAGCGTATAAACTATTTCAAATTTTTTTAGAAACGAAAACCCACCAAAATATTTATACGTTCTGTTATATATAGGAGACATACATCCAGTCCAAAGACAAAAATTCTTGTATAAGTAACAATCATTAAGAAAGAAGAGATTAAGATAAATGACTAGTTGCTAGGTTTATATCTATACCATTCCGGTGGGACCAATCAATGATGGTTAAAACCGGTTAAGATTTTGCAGAATTAAAACCTATTTTTTTAGAGAAATGTAAGAACTGTCGTATTTTTGTTCTTTTTCACGTATATGCCTTGCTGCCATGTAGGATATAGTTTATTTAACATTTAATTAATTACTTTATGATATGAAAAGATTTTTATAAGCAAAATGTTTTAAGATTAAATTTTAGTTTTGGAAATTTATGAAATAATATGGATTGCTAAACTTTAACAACGACTTTCCTTTCCAGTAGTCCCTTCTTTCAGCATGGTAAGTATGCCGTCGCGAGGGTAGGGTTTGAGAAAATCCGCTGAGGTCGATTTCGCGTCGTTTTCTTTAGCGTAGTTTTTTTCGGATTTACGTTAACGTAGTATATTTTTCGGTACCGCGTCGGTAAAATTCGGGAACGTGAAATGGAGATTAGATTTTTGTACTTTGACTGGATGGACGAAGAAATACGGGGTAACGTAAAGTAGGCTTCTTTTCCTTATGATTGTGTTTTTGACGTGTTTGAAACGGGCGTTTAATGGTGGCTGAAAAATTGTAAATGAGCGTAATCCATTTGGAGACCCGCGACCGAAATCCTCTCCGATCTAGCTGGCTAACAAGCAGCCACCGTGAAAATGGATTACGGTGCACGGATTAGTTGACCGGTTGGTACCATCCGTTGGCACTACTCAGACTTAACGTCTAGAACCGATGAGAGGTCGGTTCCTCGTCCGGACTTAAACATAAAATTCATTACAGTTACTCGTCAGGAATTTAAATTAAATTCTTATTGACACAATTTAACTAGTAATCAAAGTTATATTAATCCTTCAAAATAATTTATATTTTAATGGAGCAGTGTAATTTTTACATCGATTTGTCGTTTATTTTGATAATTTTTTATGACTTTTTAAGATGAATTTAGTTGCGAATAAAGTAAAAATAGGAATTAAAAACATCATTAAACTATATGTTATTCAAGCAATTGAATTTCACATTTCACTGCTATTAGCTGTTAAATTGTTTGCATAATATTTTGATGCGAATAAGTTTTTATTATGAAATAAGTTCAAATAAACTATTTGAACAATTTGTATAGCTTTCATATCTTTTCTTAACAAAAATTAGTGGGTATGGCTGAAATTAAACTTTATTATTTTATTTTACTGATATACTAAGCTTCAATATAGCTATGTAAAGTGAAGAATAACTCAAATTAAACTTCATGAGATATTTAATGATTTATAAAATAACAACAAATGGCAATTTACTGGACAATGAACATTTTTATAAAATATTACAAGTAGAGAAACATCAATTGCATTACTAATTAAACTTAGAAATAGATATATAATTAATGAAAGCAATATTATAGTCTTATACTATTCTGTTAACTCTCATTCTTTTATAAATTTACTAAGCGTTGAAATAATGACTTCATAAGAGTTGACGCGAATAGACTACCCTCGAATATAGTTTTTCAGGCACTGATTCAAACCGGCCGTTCAAAACTCATTCTAAGATTTCACCGGAAGGAAATTCAGAAATTCTTCTCCACGTTACCAATCTTTTTCAGGCCTCTTGACAAATCAACAACAACAACTTCAATCTTTCGCGTTTCTAATCTGCGAACCAATGCAACGTCAGACATTAGGTACTCTAATTCTAACCAAAATAAATAAAATTGCCAAAATACAAACCACTACACCACGCACCCGAACCGAAAGCGCTGAACCGCATAGTCTCGGATTACATCAAATCCCGCCCGCTCACCTTCTGATCTCTTTTCATAAATTGAGCTTTTTTGAATTTCCATCAAACTGAAAATTTTAGTTTGAGTTCTGCAAAAGATATATAAATAGTTAATCCTACCAAATATTAGAACCGTGAATGTGAGCTCATCAGTTTCTTATGTTTTCATGCCTTAACTACATGATTATCATGAAATTCAGTACAAACATTTTTAAAGGTTCAAAAAATGGCTAAAGGTACCTTTAATCCCGAAAAAGCCTATTTCCGAGGCTTGCCGCTTTATTTTTCAACCAATACTACGAATGTGAGTTTGTTTGTTATGCTTTTTTGCGTTAATTACGTAATCGTCATTATCACGAGTACAGAAAAAGCCAAAAGGCCCCTTCTACTATTCGCTTCACTCAGCGGGACCGGGAAGAACATCTAGGGAGGTTAGATTTACGTTTGTGATGTTTTAAAAAAAAAAAGGAGGTATCTCTAAAAGCGAAAGCAACACGAGGTGAGATGAACTAGCCTGAAAGGTTATAGTTGACTAACTATTGCTTACATGTGGAAAACGATTGACAATATATACAAAAATTGGAAAACAAATTAAAAATTAAATGGCTAACAACAAAAATTATCTTAAATTCTTTCTTAATGAGTTATATTAATCCTTTAAAATATTTGGAAAGATTTTCGTTTATTGGGCACACACATATTAAGTTTATTATTTACGAAATACAGCTTGAATACAGCAAGTGCTGTAGTTTAACAGTGTACCCTTTTTAATCCACTTATTGAAATGCATGCTGGGGTTAATTAGTATTATTTATAATGAAATAAATTTTTTCAGTAGAAAATGATTTTTCCGATTGATGTTTCACGCAAAAGTATTTAAATTTTAAAATTGCAAATAACATTTTGGTTAGTAGTACTATATATTTCAGCATAATGTTGATAAGCAATAGAGGAATGCTTATTTGGATTTACCAAACTCTTTTATCAAACTGCAAGTGTAAAATCTCTCTAGCCATTAATGGAAAACCAAGTTTTAATATTACTCTTACGTTTAGCTATTTGATCTCAATTCTATTTTTCTCCATTTTATATTTATTGCCACTCTTTTTCTAACTCTAAGCAATGATTTTAACTTTTCAGGATAGGTATCTTTATTTCTCGTATACAATGTTTTACATTTCTTTCTTGAAATGCCTCGCAATCGTAAATTCAACTTATGTACGAGTTTACCACGGGCCCGGTAATTGTAATCGTGGGTAAAAGATAGTATGTAATATATTTCAATAATAATTATACTAAGTATAATTAATCATACATACTTATATTATCACAAAAATGTTCTAAAGGTCATATATGGAATTAGGGTAGGATACATCGTTTACGGAATCTGAATTGGATATAATAATAAGAAAGAAAACTATTTTGCAAATTTCGATTATGAACGGAAGTAATTAAATATTTTTTCTAAATCTGCCATTAAAATTTTGAATAGGAGATAGGAAGGTTTTCGAGCAGTTTGCTTGTGTGACTGCTCGATTACTGCAGGGCAGCTAATTTTCTCGCGATCTCCAGGTAACGAGGGTTCCAAAAAAGGAACTGAAGGATCTTCAGTTGGAGAATCGATTGTTTTTGGGGTCGAAACGTGGAGTGGGACGACAGAAGAAAATTATTATCGGACGGAAAGACTGAATCAAATATTTTCGTTTTGCTGTAAGCGTGCAAACTTTGCGTGTGAGTGAAACTACGTCCGGACGGACACAACAGACGTATATATGTAACCATCGACGCCGGTCTTTTGCGTGATATACCCCAACTTATTCCCTCGATTGGTCGGTGAGGAGGTAACGATTGGGTCCTGCAACCTTCTGTACATGGCTTTTCAGGAAACGCCGGTCTAGCTTGGCGTTGTAATGCCCAGCGTCGTCACTTTGGCAGAAATTGCGACAAAAAACCTTATCCTCTTCTTTGAAAGCGGAAGATTGAGGCCTGAGGTTGTAATGTGCCTCATTTGCACATCCAAGTGGCCTTTATCTTCCGGCCAATTTGTTGACTGAGGTCTCCTTAGCGCTCGTGGGGCTCCAACGCAACGATGGGATTTTCGGAACACTTCAATTGCCGTAGTAGCCTGTACGATTTGCCATGGCATATCATGTGCTGTCCAAAGGTGGCAAAGTAAGGCGAGACATCAGAGACGGAACGATAAGACAACCATAGAGCACAAGTGATGGCGGACAATCTGCGGTCCCAATCCTTCTGAGTTGGATGGACGTAGGAACGGATCGCAGCTTACAGTCTATTACTTTTAAATCAGGCAACTGTGTTTATTGGGTTGCGATGGTTTGCCTCAACTCGTTGTAGCTGTCTGACTTAAAATTTGGGCTGTTCAAATCGATCTCAATGGGGTCCTCGTCATTCACTATCGATTCTGCTCCCTCGGGTGAAAACAATCACGAGAGAGTATCAACCACGATGTTCTGCGTCTCTTTTCGGTGTTTGATGGAAAATTTGAACCCTTGCAGTTTCAGAGCCTATCAAGCCAGGCGTCCATGTAAGTCCACTTGTTTCATCAGCCATTGTAGTGAAGCATGGTCTGTGATGATTTCAAACTGGTGGCCTTCGATATACGCCCGGAATTTCTTAACAGCCATCACCGCTGCCAAACATTCTTGCTCGGATATGGTGCAGCTCTTTTGGGCCGAGTTCAGCTTATTGAGTATGTAAGCAATGGGAGCTTCCTCTCTCTCGTCGGTCCCACTCCATGTTGACTTGCGTCACAATGAATGGAGAAGGGTTTCTTAAAGTCGGGGCTATGCAAGACTGGAGGTGATGTTAAGGCTTGTTTGATCTCTTCAAACGCCTTTCAACTGAGCTCGGTCCAAATGAACTTCCCTTTCTGGAGTATGCCTGACACGGGCGCTGAAACTGTTGCGTAATTCTGAACGAACCTTTGGTACTATCCACACACTTCAAGGAAACGTCGTAGCTGCTTAACAGTTTTCGGTAAGGGGAACTCATCAATCGCCTGAGTTTTGTTCGGATCTGTTTTGATGGTGGCATGCCCGATGACATGTCCTAGGTATCGGACTTCGTTCATGACAAACTTACTTTTTTGGACGTTGATAGTGAGTCTTGCCCTACTGATGTGCAGGGCTACTTCTTGCAGGAGTAGGAGGTGTTGGTCAAACGTTTCCGTGATGAGCAGACGATCATCCAGCTACACGAACACTTGATGTTTCAGATGGGGTGGAATGAGTTTGGTCCATCAGCTGGGTCATCGTTTACGGAGCGTTACACAGTCCAAAAGGCATTGTGATGAACTAGTATAATGGTCGTACGGGTACTGTGAAAGCGGTCTTATCGCTCGAACCTTCATCGAGTTTAATTTGCCAGAATACATCTTTTATGTCAAGACTGGTAGTGTAATTTGCTTTCGGCAGTCTTCCCAATATTCCATCGATGAGTGGAGGAGGGTAAGCGTCTTTATGGTCACTGCATTGACATTTCGGGCATCTAGACAATGATGGACTTTACCTGGCTTCACGGCCAAGGTTACCGGTGAGGACCGGGCACTTTGAGGCTCCTCTATAACCTCATACTCTAGCATCCTGTCCTACTCTGCGTACACTAGCTTTTCTATGGCCGGTGAGATTGGAGAGTGTCTCTGCTTTATTGGCTTACTATCGCCAGCGTCGATGACTTTTGAGACCAGAGTGGTACGGTCAAGGCATTGCGTAGTGTAAGATGGAAAAGCAGCGATGGATGCTTCCAGACATTGTCGTTGGTTAGGTGTTACTTCGTGTCCGTCGGGTAAAGAAGCGAGTTCATGGACATATTCTTGTATTTAAGGGTGAGTCTGTGAATAAGTCTGGGGCCAAAGCAAATTGAGGGACGAAGTCGACGGCAAGGTGCACGTTCTGAGTCAGTGATGGGATAATGTAGAACTTTATATCCTTAGTTTGACCCCTGAATGTCACGGGTGTTGTCAATCTACCCTGGATAGGATGTTTGGTATTTGATTTCAGAGTGCCTGGGTTTTACTGCCGCAGAGTTTTGATGGAGTACCTTTGAGTGGAGGCTAGAGCCAAGGCAGCTAATACTTGCACCCGTGTCAATCAGTGCAACAGTGATTTCGCCTAACACTTTGATTGGTGCGTAAGGTCGAATATCATCCTCAGAAACCTCTGAGATGTTGCAGAAGTTTAAAGTTTGGCGACAGATGCGCACTCTCCTACGGAAGCTCCTCCAATGACGAGTTGACCACTTGGCTTGTGCTGGCGTGAGGTGACCTCTTCTGCGGTGAAAATCCTCTTGTGTGCAGCAATATGCTCCTGCAACCTAATATGGTATGGCTCCAATACTCGGACCTGTGGCTGCCGATGTTTTTGAGGCAGTACCTGAGGTAGTCGGTTCAACAATGTCGTTGGAGAAGCCTCCGGAGAAGATGTTGCATCTGCTGCATCGTGAGCCAGCAAAGTTATCGTGGTGTTTGACCCTAGTGGGCTCACTGGTGAGAAACTTGTCGTGGTGGAACTGTTAGTAGATGGGACTGAGTGCTATTCCATCACTTGGTCTGTCGCGAGTGCAGTTGGCTGTTGTGAGTACTCGCTTACAAGTTTTTGACTTCTTGCAATTTGTACAATCTGGTGTATGTGTATCTGGTTTCCCACAACGGAGAAAAAAGGCGTAAGCCTCTGCCTGGTATGCGGTTAAGTGATGTCCTGTCTGCTGGTAGTTACAACACCTAGGGGCCAGTTCGTGTAGTTCAGTTTGCTGTTGTTGATCTAGTTCTGTATATGATGAAGAAATGGTGTCAGGCACGCGGTCTACTATGAATGGTCCGAGAAAAGCTGCCACGGGTAGAGCAGGTGTGCTCTGTTTGAGCTTAGCTACTGAGCGTCATTCTGGTTGCTCTCGTCGGCTGAAGAAATTACCTCGGGATGTGCACCGCTGGGGTCGTTGTACAGCTTCAAGCACGTTGTGACGTGGGGTGAACACCAGTCACTCTTCCAGCTTGGGCCCGATTCTCTCGCAAAATAGGCTAAGAAACCTAGACTCCGGCATTGGACTCGTCAGACGTTCCAACAGGCAACACTGAGCTTCGTAGTAATCGTCTACGGTGTCATGCGCCTGCAGTCAAACTTTGGAAAAATGTCCACAAACCGCCAAAACCAACCGAGAGCTCTCCCAGTGAGAGTCCCAATCATATTTCCCTCTAAGTTCAACAAAGCTATGCACTCAACCCTTTGCGAAAGGCATCAATGGTCGTAGGGTCATTCTGGCCAGTTAAATACCATTTCCCAGCCAGCCACTGTCTGAGCTACTTTAGATGGTGGAAGATCTCCTGGCTGGGTGGATGGTTGAAGATCCCCAGACATGGGTCGAAATGGTGATCTGTTCTCTGAGTCTGGGTCAGCTGGTTCATAGTTGGTTCTCGAGGCCCTCGTGCCAATCTGGATCGTTGTAGCGCCATCTCGATTTCTTTGCAGTGAAGTATGGAGGAGTATATACGTTCCACTTGAGTGTAACAATCACCACAGATTTGGTCAGGTGAATCATCTACCAAAGTGTTGTTAATCTTCATGTACTGTACACCAATTCTTCTCGCTACATCGACCAAACAATCACATAGTGGATACAATCTGTCACCAATGTGTAGATAAAGTTGGCAAGCATTTCGAATGTCCATTATGTTATCCTAAAATTGAATCTAATTGGATAAAAGCGTGTAAACTAAGCACTAAAAGGACGGCAAAACGTAAGTAATGACAGAATAAAAATCTTCCCAAAGTCGCCAAAAATGGCGAACCATAGCAACTCTCACAAAAAAATAAGATAAATAGATATGAATAAATATAAATATTAAGAATAGTGTTAGAAATAGAATTGAAAGAAAAGGTGTTGTAATCTTATTTTGGAAATTAAAAAAAAATGATTCGTTATGTCAACTTCTAACTCAGTCTTTCCATTTAATTTTCCCTTCACAGGCAAGAACACCGATGGTACGCTCTTCCTTTATGTTACAGGGCCTACTCTCTTGAGGCACCATAAGAATCAGGGTTCAGAAGTGCTCTCTCATATGCAAGTTTTGACCGGGTACAATTTGCTCGTCCAGGGTGAATTCTGACCCACAAACAGCGCGTGTCTTATCACGGATAGTCATGGACTAGCTGAGCAGCCAATCACGTGAAGTCAAAATCCATATACTGGAAGATACTTAGGCACTGCTGGGTTTGGGGTGCAGATCAGAATCCGCCGCAATTATGATGTTGGGATAACAACTTCCAAATAAACGAAAGGACTCTAACATCATTTGGCCTTACTAGTCATACAATGGTGGTAAACCACCAATGTATGAATCAAAAGCAGGTCCAACCGATATTGATGTCCGAGGACAACTCACGTTTGGATGTTATTTTTTGCTGAGGAACGATTAGTGCAATATCCCTTAGTGGTTACCTACCCGCCAGATTCTAGACACCTAGTAGGGTCACCTAGAGACGATGCACTGTCTCGTGCTCATGACTGATGATATAGCCAGACTTTTCGGGCCCCACGCTGGGCGCCATTTAGTAGTGATTTAGGTAGAGATATATGTCCATGTGTGGTCTAGTGGTTAGAGCATGAACGCATAAATCGAAGGTCCCAGGTTCAAATCTCGTTGGGAACAACGTGATTTAGTTCAGGGGATTTTTCGGACAGACTATGAGTGTTCACTCAGTGGTGATATGTACTGATTTAATCAGATCATATCATAGCTGAGCAGGCTCACGGGAGCATGGTGCTGACCAAACCACCCACCGAAAAAATCAATACGGTCATGAAAATGAGATACTCTAACTATCTCGAAGCGAAGGCCCGCGAGGGGCTGTAGTGCTACAAAGAAAGAATAAATGTCCGTAAAGGACTGCAGTGATGGTTTACTGCCACAGCGGAAGAGAAATTTAAGATCCGCCGTGATATGCCTTGTCTGGGGACGCGTGAATGCGCTGAAAGGCTAGGGTTGCGGTGTCGTGGGCGGGTTCTTTCCCCACAAGGACCGAATACAAAAAGAATTTCACATCCACGAATTCCGGGGTAAAAAAGAAGTCAACCGAAGTCGAAAAGGGGGTAAATTGCTGCGTAAATCACAAACTGTATTTAAAAGGACTTGGTCGCTACAGACGATTCCTATGGCCCACAAATAAGAGTGGCACCCCCCTCGCATCCTCCCAACCGGCTCAAGATCCAAACGTAGACGTGGCCACATATTTCCTATTTGAGTGAAAAACTCATACAAACATAATTTGCATGAATTTTCCCATCAAATGAGAAATATAGACGTGGCCAATTTATGTTATGAAATTCTGTGATGGAATCACATAACTCTATACCATAAAAGAGCACGCGAGCGGAAGGCCACTCTACCCTGCAAGAGCTACCCCATATTATAGGAGGAGCCTGCCATCGTTGCGGGTCCTATACCCGGTCAGGTCGAGAGAAATGGAAAGACCGTCGGGTAAGGTTTAAGAATTCATTTTATTCATTTTTTTTACTTTAGTATAACAAAAATTTTTATTAACTCTTATTTGAAAGTCTTTGACTTTATCATCAATTGGATACTATGGACAACACAATTAGCGATTATTTGGATAATACCGAAATTTATGTATTATTAAAGCAGAGCTAATTATAAACATTTTCGAATTGGTATAAGACAATTGATTAGATCATATCAACTTCACTTCACTTCCATTTTTCTTCTTGTCAAGGTGTTAATGTATAAATTTGTAATATTTTCAATGTAAACTCAAAAATGTGAGTATGTCTTAATAATAGTTTCTTAAACCGAATGTCCTGTTCCCTAAAGCACCAGCATTCTATCAATTAAAAGTAAAACAAAAGAAAACATAAACTTATTTGTTTGAAACTGGGGTATTTTTTTGTTTTTTTTTTTTTTACTTGGCCAGATATTAAGTTCGAATATTGCAATATTAGGATTATTTAAGTGTTGTTTGTTTTCATTTGTTGTCTTAGATATAATTCAAAATTACAACTACTATAAAAGTTATAGCATCATTTGTTTGTGATAATTTTTTTATGAGTGCAAAAAAACTGTTGGTACTACTTGAAGATTTTTAGGGACAAAAATATTAACTATCTTCCAATTTATTTTTAAGGAAGGCGTTAAGACAATTAATTTGGGTATAATACCTTTTGCAATCAACAATCCATTAACAGACATTTTACTTCGCTTTTAATTCTGCAGAATGAAATGTCGTTGTCAAGAAGTGATTGTAGCGCATGTTCGAGCAATGCTGATTTTCATAGGAAGAGTAGGAACTTAAGTCCCTATGGAAGCTTGAGCAAGATTTTCCCATGACACAAGATGATATTTAGTCATACCTTTGTAGGTTTCGTTTTGATGCTCTCATGCCGTGATAGACAAAAGAAAACCAAATACACTTCCTGTGAGTTAACGCAACCCGCGGCCTTAACGTCACGAAGTTTCATTTATAAATAAGTGTATTCGGGCACCGCCACCTATACGTAGATGCAAGCTTCCGGTATCTGACGACTGAGCAACCACGCATTACCAAAATCACAATGGTTTTGTGATAACATTGAAGGCTAGTTATAGTGATAAACTCCAGAAAATGCTTCACTGTAATACATGTACTTTGCAAGGTTATACAAGTATGGTTGACTACTCCCTTCTCACTTATTGCGTTACTGTGCCTTGCTTGATTTTGAGGAGACCATGTCCTTAGCCAAAACGATAATACAAACCATTCGTCGCAATGCAAGAAACTGAAGCACAACAGCTAAATTAAATTAGAAGCGATCACTCACCGGTTCTTGTTGAAAGCGTGACTGTGACTACGATGCATCACATCGTGTCTCCATTTACGTTAAGCCTCACCGAATTTTAAGAGCTTTCTGCAAAGAAACATTATATTGTTCTGTCAAAAGTTTCCAATGAATTTGCCCCGCAGTGCTGCCCAGTCGGACAGTTCAATTTCGGTATTCCTGTCTTAATTGCAGCAACCACAGCACACCACATCAATCAGCTCATGCAATTCAATTAATTAAATGCGGTCATAGGTCAAGCTCACAACATTCTCACAATCATATGAATTTCCCTCGAGATTTTCCACACTCAAAAGTAAATACTTGCATTTCATTTATTTACTTTCACGACGATGACAATGAAGATGGATCATGACGAGAAATGCGACTCTCTTCGCCCATCTTCACGCATCCCGGGTTCCGCTCTCAATCGCACTTTCCATTTTTATACTTTTTCCTAGTCCCCAACTATATTCAATGGCGGGTTACGGGTCTTTTTGGGTCCGGTTTTCTTTGTCGATTAGGGTTTCTTTGAGTAACGAATGCACTCTGTACTGAATTCATACGGATGCATTTTATGATTATTTTACTTGAAATTTTAGTGGAAGAAAGGGAACACATTTTTCTGAAGTTATGTTTATGGGTAGGTATTTTGGGGAAAAATTTGAATCTTCCAAGGGAACACCATCACTGAATTGCTCGAAATACTATCAAGTAATCCACGACTTGATCAAAAGGAATTCGGAGGCAACCACAAATTCAACTTCGAATGAATTTCACGAGTGGGGTGTCGAGATCCTATATGCGGAACGGAAGACAAATGGGGCTGCAAATTTTCATTTTCAAAGGGGTCCTCCTGAACACATCATTTTATAAACTTTAAAACTATTTTGGAATCTAAAATGTTCTAATTTCCAAAATATTCCCGACTTTAAAATGCGGCCAAGAATATATGGCAATCGGTTTTCGCGTCTTCCCCGTTACGCGGTCCATGTCAAACTCCACGATCTGTCCCCAAAGCTTGCCTTTCCACTTTCTCATCCCGTGTATACGGTAAATCGCATCAGCTGAGCTCAGCCTAGTTAGCTTGTCTTTTAAAATTTTTCAAGAAAAATTAACTGAAGTAAAGAAAAATGAAAAAAGTTTTTAATAGTAATAAAAGTTAAATCTCATGAAGAATATAATTCAAGGGAAACGTTTAAATTTGAAATAAAGGAAAATTGATATAAAATTACATTTAATAATAATAATAAGAAAGAAAACTATTTTGCGAATTACGATTATGGACGGAAGTAATTAAATATTTTTTCTAAATCTGCCATTAAAATTTTGAATAGGAGATAGGAAGGTTTTCGAGCAGTTTGCTTGTGTGACTGCTCGATTACTACACCTGGCTACTTAAATTTAATTACATGAAGTTAAAAGGCAAAAAATATTATGTGGCTTTCGTTCCGTAATCTAACAGGTAGTCATTTTATGATTGCAAATTTAATTTACTTGCTGTTCGTTACATTATTAAGTTATCAAAACATTAATAAAGTGCGGTTTTGCGTAGGTTTATATCTTACGTAATCACTTATGGTAAAGTTCGGGGTGAGCAACACTTTGGAATCTCAATATTCACCCGTAACGTTCCCCCCTTCTTCTAGTGGATTTCCCTGAAATTTACTACATTTCTGCGGCAGAAGTTATCCTCACTGACTGTTCCATTAATAAATCCTCAATACGTGTCAACCACCTTAAATTCGGAATTCCCTAGATCCATTTTTTCCTACCACTATTTTCACATAAACCTTTGAATCTAGCCTCTCTGAGTGATGTTACAAACCAGTATACCCTGTGTATACTGGTATGAACTGGGAGCTCATTTGATGTGTATCTAATATACATCATCAAGGCTCCCGGGGAAAGAACTCAATGTATCACCACTTACCTGCTACTCTGTCCATTTAAACTAAAACAACAAAAGACCAGAGTTAATTTTTAATGAATTACTTTAGTTTTATTGTTCATTCTTTTAAATCGAATTTTTAAAATAAATTTTCAATTATTTAATTATTTACAACTCTAAATATCAGCCTGAAGAGGGTAACAACTGGACGAGTTTATGGTTCGGGGTGGCCATATGGCGTGAAACGCCAAAAGGCCGATTGAGGACCGCGGCACAAGCCAACGCCTCACCCCTCACCATTTGATCGAATACTGAACAGCACTTCGAACTCGAACTTGAATCGCGTTGTTGCACTAACGATTAAACTACTGGGTAGCAGCACGCTCCCTTTGGATTTGAACAAGACTCACCCGAATGCTTTGCTCAAGATCTTTAAATACTGTTCTTTCGTGGGCTTTCAACCTAAATTCTCTTTAAAGGTGCTGAGTAGCCGAACACGTGCGCTCTCGTTCCACGAAAGTCTTTCCTCCCCGTTTCCTCTCGCTTGCTCGGCTGGTGAATATGCGAAACTGGGGAAATTGAGCGAAAGAGTGTTTTTTGCTTAAGCTTTCGACTTCGAAAGAGAGCTTTCAGCTTAAGCTTGAGCGAAAGAGTGTTTATGCCGGAACTTTCGGTTTTCTTTTCCGCTTACCTCTTTTCGAAGCACCCCGTTCGTTCACGATGTGAATATTATTGTGGTTTGAACTTTCTCGTTTACTTGACTGCTCGCTTATTTACTTGCGCATGTGTTTCTATGGCTAATTTTCATTGGCGAAGTGCAAGTACATAGGTGTTGTTTGCTCGCTACTATTGCAGTTATGAAGCGGGAATATATCCGAGCATGTTTTATGTATTCACTCGCAACATTCCTCCCACAGTTGAAAAAAGGGTTTAGTGTACTTGGAGAGTACAGTAAATTGTCGCTCTACTCCGGTGATCTGGATTACTTAATGTACCCCAATAGATTACGCTCACTCTTGGTTTTTTCGCAATTTTTGTTGTTGGTTGATTCTCGCTACATTCCCTTTTGTGCAAATCATTCGTACTTATATCTCGCACTGTTATCGCCATTGGTGTTGTCCACTGTACTTCTCGCAACTTATTAGTAACAGTTGTTTTGCTGCTGGTTTATGCGTAATGTACTAGATGCTAACGCGCCAATGTTATAATTCTATCCAATTGACGTTACTTAATATGTTGTTACAAGTCAACGTTAGAATTGTAAATTTCCACATTTATGAATTAATGAGTTAATGTTTGGTTTGATACTATACAATGTTTTGTTTGATTCAATCATAAATTAATATAATAATATTTCGTTTGGTACCATAAGTGGATGCTAATTAATATGTATTACATGTCAGTGTTGTATTTGCAAATTACTACAATCAAAAATTACTAAGTTAAGATTTGATTTTATACAATTATGTATTTTATTTTCCTATCTTGCTTGGTACCGTGAGTTAATGTTAATTAATATGTATTACATATCCATGTTGCTTTCATAAACTACTACAATTATAAATTAATAATTTGAAGTTTGATTTCATACAATGTTTTGTTTGATTTCATCATAAGTTACTGTAATGATACTCTAGTATTTCTTTGCATACAATGAACTAAGATCTAGTTTGGTTCTATATAATCGTGGATTAATATTTTGTTTGCCTCAATCATTAATTAGTATAATTATTCACTATTGTTTTTGTTTGATAAAATTTTAAGTCAACAAGCTCGTGTTCGGTTTGATTCTGTACAGTAAATAATGTGTGTTTCATTTGATACAATTATAAATTAAGATGTTAATATTTCATTTTTGCCGTAAACTACAGGGTTATAAATTGTTTCGTTTTACTAATATATAATGTTGAAGAATATACTATTATTAGTTTTTTTACAACTAAAGAATACCGGAATTCAATTATTTCTTTGCAATAGGTGTATAATCGGCTTTACTTGGTAATACAATACATTTTCTTTTAACATCCACATTCAATGCCGATTTTTCTTTTTGGAAGTTAATGATTTTCTTTTATTTTAGCATTTTTCATGTCAAAATAGATTCTAATATTTAATTGTTATACATTCTGCATTTATCTTTTTTTTTATTTTCTTATTGAATACTGTAATCGTAATTATTAACTGTAATTGCCAAAGATAGAATTTCACATTTTGTTTGGTTAATGGTTATTATTAGTGTGTTACTGTTCGATTAGTGCAGGTTTTAGTAAATTATAACAGTTAGCGTTAGTGAGGATTTAATGTGAACGGCTTTCAAAATAGTTTAAATGTGCAAAGAAATTCGTTTTTTATTCCATTCATGGTTTATTAATATTCTATTAAATTACTTTCTTTAATGCTATAACAAAAGCTCTTTATGTAAGCTTCTGCTAGCATTTTCTGAAATTATGTATTGTGCGAATAGGTTAGTAGGGAAGTTTCAATAGGAAATATTGTTAAAGCTTTAGCGGTTATTTATTGGGAATGAGTTAATATGTAAAAGGGGAATGAATATTTCACACGATCGTTACGTTCGGGCATTACTTCGCTTCGGAAGAAGATTTGCCGAGAGAATAGCTTTCCATTTATGTAGCTTGGGAGTCGTTTTTGTTGTTGTATTCCCAAGACTTTAGTATAAGCTATCTTGGCTTTATAGGGTGCGAGTGAGTGTGATAAATAAACTTTCCCCTTAATATGCATGGTTAATGTTGTTAATGGGAATGGGAGTCATGGATTGAAGGTTTATGTGATTGATTTTGCTCGCCGCTAACGAGCTTTGAAGGTATGATTAGCATTGCTTCTGCAATGATGCATGAGAAAATTGAATGAAGCGATGTATTGCAGCTTTTACATGCGCTGATTGCTAGGAAGTATGTGAAGTATATGATATGTATGTACTAATTCGTGGTTGGCTGGTAATTGCCTTGAGGAGCATTTGTTTTTAATTAAGTCGGCTTAATGCATTTCGTAGTGAGCAGGGCTTTTAATTCATCTATGCTATGCGATTGTGTAGGAGGAAGAGCTTTTAAGGTATATGCATTTAATTGTCGTTTAATTGGCTTAAGCTGTCTATTACATACTTTTTATCCATTTCTGGTGGTAAAAAGGGAGAGTTATTAGAAATGTATTCAGCAGTATGTGTAAATGGTTGAGGATTATTTATAAATCAGAATGTACTACTTATTATGAAGGTTTTGTGTTAAGTATAGAAATATTGTATCAGTTAATATAAATTAAGCCAATCTTTTTCTGAAATTAAAATTAGAAGGAGCGATTCTGAGCTCTTGCATATACTTTTATTGATTTTAGTGAATTGATAAATAGATATACTGCATTGAAAATATCTTGCAAGGAAGATTATTGTAAAAGATGGTCGAAGCGACACTATCACTATATGGGCTTGGGAACGTATAGTTTCGGCCTTCATTCAAGACCCTATATGTGTTCCGTCTAATTTTTCCCTAGTGCGTGTCTGCTTAGTTTGGCAGAATGCTGTCCTGGACCTTACTGGAAGACAGTACAGTGCCGTGCGAGGTCACTTCATTAGCCGTTAATAAATTTTTGATCTCGATCTTGAGAAAACGATTGTTTAAAGCATCTTAAGGTATATATTATAGCTTTCTAAGACGCGATTTGATATTGTCGCCATATATAAAGTAAAAGGGTGGGAAATGGGTAGGTTTTGAGTTGTCTTGCGCTTCTTACAGGGATTTTATTTTCTAATAGTTAGCAGTTATATAATGTATTTATTGTGCAAGGAAACGTAGTGGCTTGTTTAAAGGGTACATGGTTGATAGCGTGTTGTAAACCCTTTTGGATAATCAGCTCAGAGGTTACGACTGGATGGTAAGTTGATGTCTCTTTTGCATATGACTTAATACTAAATGTAGCGTGTCTGCGGAAAGTTGAAATCGGGCAGCTTAGAGGCTATTATGTGTTTCTTTAGGGACTTATAACTAAAAATAGCGTGTCCGTCGACATCTTATGTCAACGGCTCAGAGGCTGTTGTTAAATCTACTGGTTTTCATTCCAGGGATTGTGCAGTTAGACATAGAAAAAGCGTGTCTGCTGATAGTTATGGTTTGGAGTTTTGCCGGGGTTTTACCGACTTGACTGCCACTTTTTCCGTTTCCTTAACATGATGGAATTGCAGTGGGTTTTGAAAGAGATAATTTGTTTCGGGGTAAAATCGTCTTCATTGTTGCTTTGTTCTTATAACTAAAACTCTGTTGTTTCAAATTCGCCATACTTAAATTGTTTCAGTGTAACTTGAAATTAAATTAGTTTCATGTTTATTTGCGTTGGGAAATTGCGGTTCTCATGTAAATTATTTTTTTTTTTAATTTGTTTAGCGCAGTTAATTTAATCCATTTGCTCTTCCGTGTCATTGCATTTAAAAATTATTGCCCAGGTGTCTATTTATTCAATTTGTACTTAAATTTTTGTTTTTCTTTGCTCTTTTAATTGCATCTTAGGGAATTCGAATGCTCATTTCATTCAAAAGATAAGACTTTAATATGCATGTATGTTAGGTACGCGTTATTGTTATTATTATTGTTTAAGTGTTTGGGGTGGTAAATGGTATCATATTTAGATAACAATGAGCATGCGTTTGTTTGCTCGCTATTAAGTTTTCAGTTTGCTTATTTGTGTTTAATATTTACTTGTAATGTTTTGTGTTTTGCATGTTAGTTGATTGAAACTTTCTTTCTTTATAAATTCTACGTTGGGTTTGAACGAGTTAGGAGTTAGTTCGAATGAACTTCAGATAAGAAAGATGAGATTTAAGATATATGAATGACGGAGTAAATGAATGAAGAATTAAATGTTCAATATGACTATTTGATTTTAGGACTGATCTTATTTGATGGATAGTATGAGTAGGATTAATATTATATTTGAATATTGTTATTATATTTTGGTCATTAGAATGATCAATATAAGTATTTGAGTTTATTTTAAAGGCAGACTGATTTAGTTTGATCACTAATATTATGTTCGGGTATTCATACTTTCTTTTTGTTATTTAATTGATTGAAATAATTGTTTGATTTTTTTTTTTTTGTTTTAAGAAGATTGATTTAATTTTATGCACTGTATAAGTAGCACCATTATGATGTGTGGATATTGATATTTTGTTTTTGTTTTTTAAATGATCAAAATTATTATTTGATTTTTTTTTACGAAAGCTGATCTAGTTTGATGGACAGTATGAGTAGCAATGGTGTCTTACAGGAGTTGAATGGTTTGAGATATCGGCTGGGTGAATAGATTTTTCAGCCCATTTAAATTTGCTACATAGTGCACTACACTGTGGTCTCTGCAAAACCGATATCCTACCGGCTGCGCCAATTTCGTTACATAACCAGTATACCCTATGTATACTGGTATGAACTGGGAGCTCATTTGATGTGTATCCAATATACATCATCAAGGCTCCCGGGGAAAGAACTCACTGTAACACCACTTACCTGCTACTCTGTCCGTTTTCACTAAATCAACCAAGGCAAAAAGTTTATTTTATTAATTATTTTATTTTCTCTGTTCATATTTTTTTCTAACATTACATTTTATATAGTACATTGTTGGAGACTTATATCAATATTGAGCCTGAAGAGAATTAAATGGACGTGTTAATGGTTCGGGGTGGCCGCACGGCGTGGAACGCCAAAAGGCCGATTGAGGACCGCGGCACAAGCCAACGCCTCACCCCTCACCATTTGTTCGAATACTGAACAGCACTTCGAACTCGAACTTGAATCGCGTTGTTGCACTAACGATTAAACTACTGGGTAGCAACACGCTCCCTTTGGATTTGAACAAGAATCACCCGAATGCTGTGCCCAAGATCTTTAAATACTGTTCTTTTGTGGGCTTTCAACCTAAATTCTCTTTAAAGGCGCTGAGTAGCCGGACACGTGCGCTCTCGTTCCACGAAAGTTTTTCCTCCCCGTTTCCTCTCGCTTGCTCGGCTGGTGAATATGCGAAACTGGGGAAATTGAGTGAAAGTGTTTTTCAATTAAGCTTTCGACTTTGAAAGAGTGCTTTCAGCTTAAGCTTTCGGCTTTCCCATGATCTCTCGAGGTGAAATCGCAAAACTGGGGACATTGAGCGAAAGAGTGTTTATGCCGGAACTTTCGGTTTTCTTTTCCGCTTACCTCTTTTCGAAGCACCCCGTTCGTTCACGATGTGAATATTATTGTGGTTTGAACTTTCTCGTTTACTTGACTGCTCGCTTATTTACTTGCGCATGTGTTTCTATGGCTAATTTTCATTGGCGAAGTGCGAGTACATAGGTGTTGTTCGCTCGCTACTATTGCAGTTATGAAGTGGGAATATATCCGAGCATGTTTTATGTGTTCACTCGCAACATCACCATAAAGTGTGAGTCTTCCAAATAGGGCCTTCATTTTTCCACTACCCACAACGACGCTAAGCACTCTTTTTCGGTGGTAGAGTAATTCCTCTCCATCTTTGAAAGACCACGACTAAGGTAACATACTACCTTCCCTCCCTCTGGGTGGCTCTGGCTTAACACTGCACCCAAACCATGATCGGATGCATCCATCTGGACGTTCAACAGCAAGGTGAAATCTGGGCACGTTAGCATCGATGCTGATGATAGCATTGCCTTGCAATGCCTGAAGGCCAACTCACACTGCACACTTCTTACGTGATACCCATAAACCCACCTCTTGAAGACGTGTTAGCACTACCCGAAGGATTTCCAAGTGTTACTCGAAATTGCCGGTGACCACTATAACATCGTCTAAGTATACGAAGACATATGGCTCGAGTCCCGGCCCTAAAACCCTATCCACGAAGCACTGCCATGTTGCAAAAGCGTTGTGTAAGCCAAAAGGTGTGCGGTTAAAATTAAATAACCCAAGGCCAGGTACCACGAAGGCTGTGAAGGGCTTGGGCTCCTCCGCCATAGGAATTTGCAAAAGGCAGACTTAATATCTAACGAAGAGAGATATCGGGCTGCACGCAGTTTGTCTAACGTGGAGGAGATGTATGGGCGTGGATAGGCATCTCACTGGGATATGCTGTTCAATTTCCGGAAGATCACACAAAAACGAAACTTCTAATCCTTCTTTCAGAAGGTTCTGCCACTCCCAGCCGCAACATTTCATCCAGCTCCTCGTTGATATGTGCCTGTGCCGCTGGAGAAACGGGATAGTACAACTGTTCAATGGGTTCAGCCGATGTCTTAATCACATGTTCCACCTCTCTAGCATACCCTTGGCCATCCTCCACCAACACAAACTCCTCCACTATCAGTGACTCTTGACGTGCCTCACCCTGTGGAGTACCTTGTTCTCCGTTGTAGTGCCTCACAGGCGGCTACCGCCGCGAACTACCAAGCATCCCTGTTGAGCTCTAGGACGATCCGAAATGAGCGTAGGAAGTGCACGCCTAGGATAAATCCGTGCAGAACTGCTGGCGCTACCAGAATTTCCATCCACCGCCTCATCCCCCTCAACGTCACTGGCACCCAGGCTACGCCCTCAATTGGGACACATTCTCTATCCGCTAACTTAATTGCTGATTTTCTCGCCTCCTAAGTTCCAACCCCTGCGTGCGCAGCAATTCCCAACCGGGTTTCCCAAGGATGGTATGCGTTGCCCCGGAATCCAGTAGTCCTACTATGGCTCGACCAAGTACATCTACCTCCATATGTGGATGATTATCCCCTACCGCTTCCTCACGTGCGAAATTTACCCTCGTCTCCTGTGCGACTGACTTGCTTGGATCGCTCGTACCCCCTACATCACTTCCATTTCCTGGGGGGGCTGATTTCGGTGCTTGGCTTTGTTGGGTTCGCCTCACTTGATCCTTTTAACCCTTGGACAAACTTGGTGAACACGTGTGACATACTGCTTTCCGTGCTCCGATTCTCCCACAACCAAAACATCGTTGAGCCTCACTACAAGTCCCGGAGGTGTGCCCTTCACCTTTGCAATCCCTGCAGCAGACACCTATACGAAGTTTGACAGGTAAGTAATGAGACTGATTGCATGAAAACCGTATATTTAAAAATTATCCTACAACTCTTCTATTCCCTTCAAAGTAGTCCCCTTAGGCAGCAATTCAACGATTCATGCTTCGTAACATTTCTGGAATGCTTCGACTGGAATGTCAGCAAGTATCCTTGTCACGGCCGCCTTGATGTCGTTAATCGTCTTAAATTAGTTGCTTCGACCACCGATTTCGTTCTACTGAACAAAAACAAAACTGATCCCTTTAGAGGCCAAATACTGGAATGGTCATTCGATGCTGCTTTCGCTCCTCAGAAGGGTTCTTTGGAACCGTTTCCGCGCACAACTTTCACAGCCCAAAATCATCGGTTAAAATTTGTCTGACTGTTTCACGGTTCATACCCAGTTCCGAGGCCAACATTTGAACTGTTAAATGCTGATCTTCACGGATTAGGCCACGCACATGCTGCGCATTTGCATCAGTCTGCATCTCGACTGGTCTCCCGCACCACGCCTCGTCTTCCACGCAATCGCACCACTCCTTAAACTTTTTATACCATCCAAACACCTCGGCACAACTAAGAACACTATCGTCATGCACTTTTACAATCTTGGCGTACGTTTCCTGAGCTGTTTCACCCAATCTGGCGCAAAATATTATCGCGACGCTGAATGCATTTGATTGACACTTCGAACTGTCAGTAATGTTTCTCTTTTTCCCTTTAGCCGGCACTAATATTTCCTAGTTTTTTTCGTCTACACGTTCGTTTAATTGCCCTGCCAGTGCATCGAGTATCGTGAGTGTATATTTATCCACCAGTTTTGACTAATTTCGGTCCTCGAATCTCTCCCCAGGAATGTTGCGGTTTTCTTCATTTAGATTTCCGAGGGGGATTATAGTGAATTTGGTGCGAATAAGTGAATAGTACGCTTCGGCACGATGTTGATAGCCAGATAGGAGAGAAGTTAAGGTATTTAACAGTTGTATCCGTGTTTCTTTCGTGTGATTTAATGGATTTATCCGCTTCCTCTTATTTGAACTTGTCGAAATCGGCGGTCATTTGTTGGTGTGCCAAAGTGAGTTTCTGGCTGATATTTTTAAGCTCATTCACAGCCTCTTGTTTGGCTAAGAACTTACCGCAAAGCTCAGCCAATTGTTTTGTGTAGGTGTCACGTAATTCATCAATTTGATATCGAACATTGCGCGTAACGCTTCAGCATTAATTGCTTTCAGTTTCCCACATTCTTCCCGAAGACCATCGCTTTGTTCTTCAAGAGTTCGCATCTTGTTCTCGGACTCTCGCATTGATTCCTACAATGACTTCATTCTGGCTTCATGTTGCGAGCTCAACAAACGGCATTTGCATTCAGAAACCTTTTTATTCGAATCTGTTTGTAACGCCTCCAGATTCTGACATCTTGTGCGATATTTTTAGCTTCGGATCTATTTTACTAATATATAGTTGAGCCACAGTGAATGCCTCTTCAAACTTACCATCTGAATCAGGTGTATTCATTTCTATCTCACTGATACTATCCGTGTATATGGTTTTTTCAACTTTTGACAGATCACGTAAAAGATTTGAAAGCATTCCATAAATTCGTTTCTTATGATGCGCTGACATATCTTTCAATTGTTGCAACTCTGATCTAACGACATGCAATGTGGCCTATTTCTATTGCAATTCATCGTTCATAGTATCAATATTTTTGTTTTTAGTCTCGGTTCCTGGTGGTTTTTGATCATAGCTAACAGTCAATTCTCCTAGAGCTTGAAGTACTTCTTTCACCTCCTCCTTAGCACTTTCGTTTTCTTGTTGCTGCTACTTTAATTTACGCTACGCCTCGAGTTCAAGCTTTACTCGTCCTTTGCTTGCCACTCATGAAGTGTTAAATTCGCGAGTATCTTCCTTCGGTATGCGTGCCATTGCTGCCTCAGCAGCATTTCTGGATTCGTTACTCGGCACGTTCCTCTTTGGGAGCATGTATGCATCTCTGCTGGATCTGCTTGAGTGTGAAGATGTTTGCGGTGGGATCATTAAGTTTGTGTCCTAGGCCGGAAGCTCAGTGGCTGCACACCTGATAGGAATGTCGGGTTTAACGACAGCCTCGTGTTTGCATCCGCACTCAAAGTAGTTTCCTTGTAAATTTCGACAGCACTCAGGTTCAAATTTGAATTAGTCGATTATATACTGCATCAAAATTCATCGAGAGTTTATGTTGAAAAGTAGAATCAATGAACACACAGGTGGTATGAAACCTTGATTTGAGGAAATGATGTAAATGCCCGCAGATTATCCTGTCGCATGACGGGAGCAACGATTCAAATTTGGATTTCCTCCCAACGTTGCATGTTATTTTGTTTGCAACGCAATTCTGGCTGCTTCGAGTGGTTATATGTTTTATGCTACCCCATATGTTGTGTCACGGGACACTTTCATACGCGACTTTATAAGCAAGACCCGCGATCTAAAGTTATTATGTACCGCGCCAGCCAGGCTGAATTAAAGATTTAAATAAATTTTGCAAGAAAATGAATAGAGTTTTAGAATTTGTAAATCCCTTGTAAGGGTTAGGTTAAGTTGGAGTGAGCAGTCCATTTGCGGAACTTCCTCAATCGAGGATGCAGAGGAATTCGAAATTGAAGCGGAACTTGAACCGAGCGTGGAAATGACAAAAATTAAAGGCATTGATTACCCTATCGAATGGAATCCAACAAGATATACAATTGTTATCCAAGATTAAGTCTTGCTAGACATCCGCAAATATAATGATTTACGATGAGAAGTGCGCTTTTATGGTCATCGACGTTGCAGAAGCCGTTAATGGAAACTCAGTCGCAACCGATGACAAATAATATTTCGGCTGTGCCATCTGGAATGCGTCCTCAGGTGTCTGCTTCTATGCCGAACACCGTAGTCACTAGTGCTCCTCAAGCCAATATTGTAAATTATTCACAACAGCAAATGCGCCAAACGCTTCCAAACCAACAATACCAACAACATCAACAAGCTACTCATATGCAAGGGCAATCACAACCGGCACATTTCTACCAAAACAATCAACCGAATCAACAAATTCCGAATTTGCATGGAGCTACCCTTCCTTCCAATATGCAGATTCAGAACGGCGTTCCGTCGAATTTCGTTGGACAAGTGCCACAACAGTCGCAAAACATACACCACAGCATGCCGCAGACCATGCCACAAAGCATGCCACAAAGCATGCCGCAAAGCATGCCACAAGCGCAAAGCATGCAGCAAGCGCAAAGCATGCAGCAAGCGCAAAGTATGCAACAAGCGCAAATGCAAATGGCACCACCACCCACAAGTCAAGCATACCCAGGAACAATTCCTGTTACGAGCACCAGTGGGATGCCGATGGAGATGCATCACGCTGATGTAAATGTGCTTCAACAGCCCGGAGTTGTAAGTGTTATGGGAATGGCACCGAATGTTGCTATGGATCTTGTGAAATCTCACTTAATGATTGCTGTCCGAGAGGAAGTAGAAGTCCTGAAAGAAAAGATCGCTGAACTGATGGATCCAATAAATTAATCGGAATTGGAAAATACTATTCTAAAAGCTAACGTATCACAGGAAACATTATCACAACTTTCGGCAACAATGCAAACAGCTGTAATGTGACGCCTACGCCCGGGAATCGAAGTGATTCCGATCCCGAACCCTTGCACCCGGCCAGATGGGTATGACCTCGAAATGCAAGCGGACTTCATCTTTCGTGCGGATATCGTTGCGCAGAAAATATTTTTTTTCTCTCCAAATATTTAGATCTGTGGATTTAAATATTTGAAACATAATATTAATCAAAACCCCGACACATTTCGAGGCATATTCATCTGGGAATGCCCCCTCCACCGTGGCCATCGAAACACTATGCCACTGGCGACAAATGGAAATGCACATTGCCGCCATGTGGCGTTCCATTCCGCACCTCTGTTTTGTCGGCGGTTGTCGGATTGACAGTCCGACGCAAGGAGGAAAAAGAAAAAAAAAGATGGCGACAAGGCGAACCGGGTGTGCATGTTGAGTTTATAGAGATAATTGTGATAATTGCGAAGTGACCGTGAATACCGCTGAATTCGACATAAATGACGTGCGGATAGAAGCCAGACACACGAGGAGATTGCTCAATGTTCTGGCGCATCTGTTTCAAGCCGAGGAAGATACACTTCTCCGGCAGAAAAGGCACAACGGTAAATATACGTGAATGAATCAGTTCGTTTATTTAGTGTATTCCGATTTTACAAAGTCCCTACTTGCGTGAATTTTATAAGGTAAAACAACCATTAAACATGAATATTTTTCGTTAGCATTCTTCCGAACCTGAAAGGAGATTATTCCGTGATTTTTCAATAAGGAAAAGTATCTAAGATAAATATTTGCACGATTTCTTTACGTTACAGATTTTTAAATTATAGAAGTTTCTCGGTTTTAAATGAAAGATAATAATCTTTGTAATAGAAATCCTAATTTTATTAAATTAAAATATTGAAAGTTAAAATGTCGAAGATGAAAAAAGCAGATTTAAGTGAAAGTAGAACGGCAAGTCGAGTAAGGATAGTGATCCTACCATGGTTAGTAGCTTTTATCGTACGGTAATTTAAACATCAAGTTTTTGTAGTAATTTTCTTCTTTTTGTTTGAAACGATAGCAAACAAAGTTCGCCCGTGGTTTTTATATTAAAAATGAAATTTTACGTGGATGTTTGCTACGTGTGTAACAATTTCGATTCTTTCGTAACGAGACGGCGACAAATCCTTTTTCCTTTTAAGTTTTTTTTTTCCTTAGCGTAATTGTCGGGTTAGGAAAAAAAAAAAATATATCATAAATAAAGAGCAGGCTTACTTTTAATTAAATTTCGAAAAATGAAACAAAATGAAAAATTCAAAAAAGTTAATTGTACAACAATTTCAACTATAGAATTATTACCGACTAAAGTGGAGAAGAAATTAAATTTAAATTTAGAATGAAACAAAGCTGTGGTTTTTACATTATAAATAAAAAATAGTTTTTCGCATCTAGAGTAATAGAGAGAAAATGGAATAACATAAATTTCAATGTAAAGCTACTCGTCTGATTAGATTTTAGTGCTACTGCTAGTTTCACTTGTTTATTTTTTTTTATTATTGATTGTTCTTAATTTTTATACAAGATATTGAGTCAAACAATGCATGTCCATTTATCGATTACACTACCAACATACTTTACACACTCTCAACCTCTTTATTGTTCTTCTCTATCTTATTTTCGTTTAAATTTTGCTTAATGAAACCTATACAACATTTCAATTGGAAGAAGAAGGTAAAATGAAAACACCAACAAAATGAGTTTACGTGAAAAGTTTTAAGACTAAATTAAAAGAAAAGAAAATACGTGGCAAAAAAATTATATTATTACGTGTTAACTTGTTTCTAAGTGAAGTTGAAATTATTATAACTTTTTTTTCTCTTATAATTCATTTTTTTTAAAATGACAAATCAATTTAAATTTAATAACAATACTTTCAAACTTTCTGAAGAAATTTCCGCGACGAAAGTGCCTTGCGTTTGAATAAGATTGACGCAGTATCAAACCTCCAAAGATTGAGTTGTGATCATAAACAATTGTCTATTACTCCTGTAGGTCGTGGCTGACGAATCCAAGCTTTCAACGGGAAAGTTACCCCCTGTATCCACTTCCAAGCCGATGACTGTATCAAGTGGAGAATTGCTGGAAAACTCGACGACTGTGGAAGCAAATGCACCTAGTTTACTGTTGTATGAGGCTGTTGAAGATCCAACTGAAGATATAATATCGAATTCTATTAATTGTGATGCGGATATTGAAGGTGGAGTGTTTTCGTAAAAAAATGATGACCCAAACCGATATTGTGATGCAGAGAATACACATATTGCTGAAACTTCACAGCCACCAATCGAATTACTGCCCCCATCACATGAAGATAGATTGGAAAGCAGTAGCGTTGATCCAATGGTAAACTTAAGTAACTCGACTTTAGATGTAACTGTTCATCACACCAACTATCAAATAGCTTCAACAGAACAATCCCGAAAAAAATTCAAAGAGCCTGGCCAGAATGAAAGCTATCGTCACAACTGTGAACTAGTTAATAAGACTGATGACCATATTCGTGAGCCCAATGCTACTGATACAGAACTTATCGAATCATTCGCTTATCTTAGTAATATAACTAGTAACATTAACAATAGTAGTGATACCGTTAAGGACAATCAATTGTTGCCGATTGTGGTGACTCCTATTTTAAACGAAGACGAGGGCAGCAATTCGCGTGGATATTCTTGTAACAGCGGCGAGAGTATTGACCACTATCGTAACCAAGACGTCGACGAAGAGTATGTGATTAATTTAGTCAGTATTACAATATTGCAATACGGTAGCGATTCGTTGGCACTTAAACCTTTATTCTCTGCAAATCACAAAATTTCTCCTAAGCGACTAAGTTTAGAGGCTAACCCAAAAGGGCTCACAGAATCAGCCACCCAAGCCGCTTTTGCTGACTTCGAATATGACTCGAAATCTGGTAAAAGAACTTCTGGCAAATCTTTGATGGAAGAAGTCGAAAATAAAAAGCAACAAGCTCCTTTTGATTTAAGTCTTATAAACAGAAGTCTTATTGCCAGAGATCCAAGATTCGAGGCGATACTCATTCGTAGACCGAAAACCGGCGGTAAAAGTACAGTTTGGCAAGTGATTTGCTTCACAGAGAAGATTGGTCTAATTTGGCCTCGAAATTTCGAAACTCGACAAGTCCAAAAGAGCGTGCCTTGTACAAAATATTAAGACGAGAAGCGGAACGAGATTGTTCAACGCGTATATGAATTAGATCTTCATCACATTTAGATAATTGTTGAAAGCGTTTGTTCAAATTTACTACTTAATCAAATTTAGGCAATAACTTTATTTTTTAATCAAATTTTTAATCAAATCTAGATATGATATTTGTACTAACGTAAGGGTAAATATCCAAGGGAATAGTTATATCATTTAGTTTAACCAAATCCAATTGAACAAATCTATTTAATTCAATTACGTTTGAATTGCCAAGTCATAGAAGTAAATAATTACCTCAACTCACATCTCACCAGTCACAAATTCCTTTTGGAATCGCCATCATTACAATCATTTCAAGGAATGTTTTGGTTTCTTGTACGCATTAACATAGTATTAAACTTTGAAACCGGGAAGAGAACAGTATACTGATCAGAATACTTTTCATATGAATTTGATCGATACCATTGAATGAATCTCAGAGAGTTAGCTGAGCTTATGTACAGATTAGTTACGTAATTAGGTCTTCCATTGACGGAGGGCGGTAGACTGTATTTAGGAGATAGCTTAATTGGTAAAATCAATTATTTACTGTAGAAGACCACGATTGTGAATTGTTATGAATAACAACATGAATTGCTAAACAGAACCACGACTTTCCTTTTCAGCGGTTCTTCTTTTTCAGTGGGAAGAGAGAGTGCAGGGTAGGTATGCCGTCGCGAGGGTAGGGTTTCGCCAAATCCGCTGAGGTCGGTTTCGCGTCGCGCGCGGTACGCGGTACCTTTGTAGTTTTGACATTTTGTTAGAGTAGTCTTCGTCGTGTTAACTTCGAGTAGCATCTTTTTCGGTACCGCGTCGAAACTTCGGGAACGCGAAATAGAAATTAGATTTTGGTATTCTTGACTGGTGATAAGAAGAAATACGGAGTAACGTAAAGTAGGTTCCTTCTCCGTATGTTTTGTTTGGTAACGCGTTTGGAAAACGGGCATGTTCAGGTGGCTGAAATATTGTAAGTGAGCGTAACCCATTCGGAGACCCGCGACCGAAATCCTCTCCGAACTAGCTGGCCGACAAGCAGCCACCGCGTGAATGGGTTACGGTGCACGGATTGGTTGACCTGTTGGTACCATCCGTTGGCACTACTCAGACTTAACGTCTCGAACCGATGAGAGGTCGGTTCCGCGTTCGAACCTAAAAGGTGGAAAATCATTACAAATGGCGCCCAACGTGGGGCCTAAAACATCCTAAGGGGGAGGGAAATTCACGTCTTCTGACGAGTTGGTCCTTTACGGAGGATGTAAGGTACCCTGGTACTCGAGTCCCACTATCAGGAGCAGTGGAGTTGTGTGATACACACTAGAAGTCGCTTCACGTGAGTTGTAGCTTCCGCTCTCCTTTGTTTGATTTTTTTTCGCGACAGAATCCTTCCGATGTGTTGTCCCAGGTTAATCCCTGTAAGGACCTTCTATTTTCTTGATGGAACAGCCAGCTTGATGGGTTTACCTATCAGCATGGACTCTCAAGAAAATAGAAGGCTACCTTGCCTTTATGTCGCGGAAGGATTCTAATTATTTCGTATGCGTGATAGACGAGTGGTATCGGTTCAACGTTCGGTGGCGTACGCTGGAGTTGCGAAGCCCGGAATGCTTCCACGCGTCGGGAGTTTTGACTGCGTACTAAGCTGTTACGGTAGCTATACCACTTGTCTCGTCGAGTCATCTAACGTAGATTAGAAACGTTTTGTAATGTATGTGGGTAGGGGTTTAAATTTAGTAAATCGACCGAAAGCACCCTTTCTTCGGCAGATTACCACGCACTCTCCTTTCCCGTTGAAGGAGTCGACCACTGAAAAGGAAGGTATACTTTAAATACATTTTTTTTCCCACTTAACATATAGCTCGCCACTATCGGCCACGAAATTATTTTTAGGTTTTTTTTCATATATATATTAGGGTTAACCTTTTCTTTTTTTAGTAAGAAAAAACTTACTTCTACCACACACAAGACCGAAACAAAAATGGCAACGAAGCGGACTCCCGATAAGCGGTGGACCCGGTCCAAAACGGTCCAACCCGCGAACTGCGGGATCTGTTTCGAGGACGTAGTGGAGGGGGTACACAGCGTGCGATTGGATTGTGGACATCTATTTCATCGTGCCTGTGTCCAACAGCTCCTCCTCACGTCCGAGCTGTGTCCCTTATGCCGGCGACCCATCGAGCGGACCGCCCTAGACGTCCCTCTCGGAACGCCCCTACCAACGCGTGGAGCAGTGGCGAAAGGAGTTCCAGAGGCCGAACCGTCCCAACCACTCCTAGACCTTCAAGGAGCCGTAGGCGGTGAAGTTCCGGCCGTAAGTGTCGTGTCCGAGGTGACCCCCATGCCTTCCGCCCACTCCATTGACACCCTCGTGGCGTTGATGAGAGATATGTCGGAGAGGATTGGCAACCTGGAGGGAAAGCTCCAGAATCTCCCTATGAGCCAACCACCCAGCCGCGTGAGAACTCCGCTTGGCTGGGAGCCCAATCCCAGTGTGGCTATGCCCCACTCTCGACCATCCGAGCAATGGGCCCCACCTCCAAGGAACTCGGGAATGGATCCCAGAGCTCCCGAATATAGACCACGACACAGCACCGCACCTCCGTTGGTACCCCTAGCCCCCGAGGCAGTTCAGTACAACAGGTCAATCGAGGATGTAATTCCCCCCGGGAACGCATTGACACCTTTTCGAGACCCGACGCCTCGTATCATGCAGAGTCGGCGCCTGAACTTTACAGGGTTCAACGATATGATATCGGCGGACCGGTTCCTTTTCCGGATTCAGGCGTTAGTATCCAGCACCCTGCGAGGTGATTCCTCGGCCTTCCTCCGGCATGCACATCTTTTGTTCAGCGGCGACGCTGCCGACTGGTACTGGAGCTTTAAAGAATCAACGCCACGTCCCACTTGGCACTCTTTCAGTGCAGCCTTCCGCAATCGATTTGAGGATGGCTTCACTGAGAGAGAGCTAAGGGAACAACTAAAGAAACGAAAACAAGGCGCTCACGAACCGTTCGACCAGTACTACACAAGCATAGTGAGGTTGAGCACTCGCCTGCGAACAACCATGCCCGAGGACGAACTGGTAGAAATTATCAGAGAGAATATGCGCTGGGATCTTCAGAACAGCCTTCTGCATTTTCCCATCAACACCATACAGGGATTGCGCCTCCATGCCCGCAGGCAAGAACACTTGGATGAGCGGCGAGGTACCTTCCGTCCACAACCTCGCATAACGGGACCAAATCCCCGAAATCATCACACCGCGGAGTTGATGGCAGCGGACCACCTGCTTGCTGATCCAGTACCAGTACCGAGGAGCGGAGCACCACAGGAGCTTGAGGACCCAGCATTGATTGACCGACCCTCCCTGGAAGCAATTACAAGCCCGACGGTCTGTTGGAACTGCCGACAACCGGGACATCGGTTCTATGCATGTCCAGCGGAGCCGACGCTTTTCTGCTACCGCTGCGGGAAGGCCGACACATACGCACCTGACTGTGCAAATCGCAAAGTGCGAAAAAACTTGCCACCGAGTGCCGCGACCACCCGTCGGCACTCCTAAACCCCGGACGAACCAATCTTGACCCCATCACTAGCTATGACCAAGCCCCCAACATGACTCCGATTCTGCTGACTCGCACCGCTAAACACAGTTCTCCCGAGGTTCCACAACCGACGCCATCCTTCGCCGAAGCTAACGCGCAGGGAAATGATAGCGAGGCGAAAGTTCCTTGGCATGTAAAACCTTTTCATGTCAGGCTGCGGAATTATTTGGCTACTCGACAGCGCATCTTCCATGAGGAGTTGGCTACAACTGTCCCACCGCGAAGAAAGCGAGCCACGCGTCGGATGCGGAGCTTCTGGAGAAAAGTCAGGCAGTCGAGGAAGGTGCTGAAGGACATACAATTAGACGAATTATTGAGGGATGATGTTCGGCCATATGCGTCAGTACACCTCCTGCAAAAACGAGTGTCAGGCTTAGTCGATACGGGAGCCAGTGTGAATTGCATATCTGCCGATTTTGCAGGGGAGGTACTGGCAATGCACGCGGACCAAATCCGTCATTTCACCTCCTGGTTAAGCACGGCGGATGGAACTCGTCACTCTGTAGTGGGAAAAATTATGACGGATGTCACCTTTAAAGGAGTAACTAAACCTCTGGAATTTTTCATCATACCTCAATTAACCCAGAATCTTTATCTAGGAGTGGATTTCGTTCGAAAATTTAACTTGGCCCCGGCACTATTTTCCGGTACGACCCTGGAGTCCGTCACCCCAGCTCCTGACCAATCTCAACCCCCTAACTTATTACGACATACACTGGATGTAAATCAGCAACTGCGACTTGACTCGGCTATATCGGCTTTTCCATCGCATGAGAAGGAAGGTCTCGGGCGGACTGCCCTGGTGTTCCACACTATAGATGTGGGGGATGCTAAACCCATAAAACAGAGACATTTTGCCATATCTCCGGCGAAGGAAAAATCGTTATATGCCGAAGTGGATCGAATGCTAGCATTAGGCGTAATCGAAGAATCACAGAGCGCGTGGGCTTTCCCAGTCACCTTAGTTGTCAAGCCGAACAAGGTCCGGTTATGCTTAGATGCCAGACGCTTGAACGCCGTCACAGTCAAGGACGCATACCCTCTACCGTTGATTGAAGGCATTTTGAGTCGGTTGCCTAAAGCCCACTTCATCACGAGCTTAGACCTCAAGGACGCCTTCTGGCAAATTCCTTTAGACCCCGGTTCAAAGGAGAAAACAGCCTTCACAGTCCCAGGTCGGCCCCTGTATCAATTCGTGACCATGCCATTCGGATTGTGCAATGCCCCTCAAACAATGACGCGCCTTATGGATAAGGTAATACGACCTCATTTGCGGCACCAAGTTTTCGTTTACTTGGACGATCTGTTGCTTATAACCGAGACCTTTGACGAACACATCGACCTGCTTCAGGAGGTGGCTCTACACATCCGGAGGGCAAGTTTAACCATCAACATACGGAAGAGTCAGTTCGTGATGACGGAGGTGAAGTATTTAGGTCACATCATTGGGCATGGCCATATCAAGACCGATCCGGACAAGACTCAAGCGATTGACGTTTTTCCATTACCCAAGACCCCCAACAATTACGGCGATTCTTAGGCTTATGCGGATGGTACCAGCGTTTTGTACGTGACTATGCCACCATAACCACTCCTTTGACCGACATGCTGCGTAAGGGACGTAAATTCGTCTGGGAAGAGCCCAGCTTGCGAGCCTTTGAAGAGCTAAAGAAGAGTCTGACTACAGCCCCCGTACTGCACAGCCTGGACTTTGACAAACCGTTCTCAATCCATTGTGACGCGAGTCAACATGGGGTGGGAGCAGTCTTAGTCCAGGTTGCACAAGACGGCGAGGAGAGACCTATAGCCTTCATGTCTCACAAGTTGAACCCAGCCCAGCGAAATTACACGGTCTCCGAGCAAGAATGTCTAGCTGCGGTGTTGGCAGTGAAACGCTTCCGAGCCTATGTGGAGGGACACACCTTTGAAATCGTTACGGACCACGCTTCTCTGAAATGGCTAATGAGCCAGACTGATCTCAACGGCAGATTGGCCAGGTGGGCACTGAAACTACAGGCATTTGACTTCACAATTCGCCACCGAAAAGGAAGCCAGCATGTAGTCCCCGACACCTTATCCAGAATGTTCGCCCCTGAAGGAGCCGAGTTGGTCCAAGAGGACGACAGCCCCCAATTGATCGATCTGGACCATCCTGCCTTCAAGTCAGCCAGCTACACCCAACTGATTCACACTATCCAGAATCAACTGTCTCAGCTTCCTGAACTGCGGTTGACGGATGGATTTATTTACAAGCGGATGGGACACGCATCCGGAGACCCCATACAAGAAGAAGAACAGTGGAAGTTGTGGGTGCCCGAAGAATTAACCACTGATCTTATCAGACGGGCCCATGACTACCCATCAAGTGCGCACGGCGGTTACGGTCGTACACTTAGGCGGTTGAAAACCTGTTTCTTTTGGCCTAAGATGGCACAACAGATAAAAGCGTACGTAGCCTCTTGTGAGCTATGCAAGTGCACTAAAGCGCCCAACACCATTCTTCGGCCACCCATGGGTAAGGTTGAGGTCCCCGAACGTGTGTTCCAGCGCTTGTACATTGATCTTATCGGTCCTTACCCTCGATCTACTTCTGGTCACACGGGAGCTGTCGTGGTCCTGGACCAGCTCTCTAAATTCCCTATCATAGAACCACTACGTAACATGCACACTGGACCTATAATCAGCTTCTTGGAGAACCGAGTCTTTCACATGTTTGGAGTTCCGGAGAAACTTGTCTCCGACAATGGGGTCCAGTTCACCTCCAGCAAGTTCCGAGACCTAATGTCCAAATACGGCATCATCCACCAACGAACCGCCGTCTATTCACCACAAGCCAACGCATCCGAACGACTGAACCGTTTGCTCATAGCGGCCATCCGCGCCTATGTCCACCCGAATCAGAAGGACTGGGATCGCAAATTGTCCGCCATCACTAGTGCGCTGCGCTCGTCGTACCACGCCACTACCGGCATTTTGCCGTATTTCACATTGTTCGGCCAGTACATGATCTGTCATGGGAGCGCTTACCGGCTATTGCGGCAGCTGAAATCGCTAGAGGACCCAATAGTGGTTCTGGAACCGCACGAAAAGCTCCAACTTCTGCGAGATCAACTGCGGGGGAAGATTGAAGAAAGTAGACGGATGAGAGAGGAGCGGTACAACTTGCGATTTCATCCTTCTGGCTTTAAGGTAGGCGACGAGATATATCGTCGAAACTTCCGACAGAGCGATGCCACCCGACATTACAATGCCAAACTAGACAAGAAATTCGTGAAGTGTCGAGTCCTACAAGTAATAAGCCCCACCCGATACCTCATCGCGGACATGGCTGGTAAAACCCTGGGAATTTACCACGCAAAAGACCTTAGACGATGAAGTGCAACTATTTCCCCCGAAAAACCTTGGCTTACCTAAATCTCTGCCTGGACGAAGACCTCCGAGTAACACCTGACTCTCTACGGTATAGTCACTGTCGAGTCTTCACGAACATGGTTGTAGCCTATTCCTCGAAATCGACCTTCGACCCGCCACGGCCCTAACCAAGACCTTTTACATAGGAGTCGGGATCGAAATTACTTCGATTTTGGGGGGAGGAATGTGTAATGTGACGCCTACGCCCGGGAATCGAAGTGATTCCGATCCCGAACCCTTGCACCCGGCCAGATGGGTATGACCTCGAAATGCAAGCGGACTTCATCTTTCGTGCGGATATCGTTGCGCAGAAAATATTTTTTTTTCTCTCCAAATATTTAGATCTGTGGATTTAAATATTTGAAACATAATATTAATCAAAACCCCGACACATTTCGAGGCATATTCATCTGGGAATGCCCCCTCCACCGTGGCCATCGAAACACTATGCCACTGGCGACAAATGGAAATGCACATTGCCGCCATGTGGCGTTCCATTCCGCACCTCTGTTTTGTCGGCGGTTGTCGGATTGACAGTCCGACGCAAGGAGGAAAAAGAAAAAAAAAGATGGCGACAAGGCGAACCGGGTGTGCATGTTGAGTTTATAGAGATAATTGTGATAATTGCGAAGTGACCGTGAATACCGCTGAATTCGACATAAATGACGTGCGGATAGAAGCCAGACACACGAGGAGATTGCTCAATGTTCTGGCGCATCTGTTTCAAGCCGAGGAAGAAAAGGCACAACGGTAAATATACGTGAATGAATCAGTTCGTTTAGTTAGTGTATTCCGATTTTACAAAGTCCCTACTTGCGTGAATTTTATAAGGTAGAACAACCATTAAACATGAATATTTTTCGTTAGCATTGTTCCGAACCTGAAAGGAGATTATTCCGTGATTTTTCAATAAGGAAAAGTATCTAAGATAAATATATGCACGATTTCTTTACGTTACAGATTTTTAAATTATAGAAGTTTCTCGGTTTTAAATGAAAGATAATAATCTTTGTAATAGAAATCCTAATTTTATTAAATTAAAATATTGAAAGTTAAAATGTCGAAGATGAAAAAAGCAGATTTAAGTGAAAGTAGAACGGCAAGTCGAGTAAGGATAGTGATCCTACCATGGTTAGTAGCTTTTATCGTACGGTAATTTAAACATCAAGTTTTTGTAGTAATTTTCTTCTTTTTGTTTGAAACGATAGCAAACAAAGTTCGCCTTCGCGGTTTTTATATTAAAAATGAAATTTTACGTGGATGTTTGCTACGTGTGTAACAATTTCGATTCTTTCGTAACGAGACGGCGACAAATCCTTTTTCCTTTTAAGTTTTTTTTTTCCTTAGCGTAATTGTCGGGTTAGGAAAAAAAAATATCATAAATAAAGAGCAGGCTTACTTTTAATTAAATTTCGAAAAATGAAACAAAATGAAAAATTCAAAAAAGTTAATTGTACAACAATTTCAACTATAGAATTATTACCGACTAAAGTGGAGAAGAAATTAAATTTAAATTTAGAATGAAACAAAGCTGTGGTTTTTACATTATAAATAAAAAATAGTTTTTCGCATCTAGAGTAATAGAGAGAAAATGGAATAACATAAATTTCAATGTAAAGCTACTCGTCTGATTAGATTTTAGTGCTACTGCTAGTTTCACTTGTTTATTTTTTTTTATTATTGATTGTTCTTAATTTTTATACAAGATATTGAGTCAAACAATGCATGTCCATTTATCGATTACACTACCAACATACTTTACACACTCTCAACCTCTTTATTGTTCTTCTCTATCTTATTTTCGTTTGAATTTTGCTTAACGAAACCTATACAACTTTTTAACATTTCAATTGGAAGAAGAAGGTAAAATGAAAACACCAACAAAATGAGTTTACGTGAAAAGTTTTAAGACTAAATTAAAAGAAAAGAAAATACGTGGCAATACATTATATTATTACGTGTTAACTTGTTTCTAAGTGAAGTTGAAATTATTATAACTTTTTTTTCTCTTATAATTCATTTTTTTTTTAAATAACAAATCAATTTAAATTTAATAACAATACTTTCAAACTTTCTGAAGAAATTTCCGCGACGAAAGTGCCTTGCGTTTGAATAAGATTGACGCAGTATCAAACCTCCAAAGATTGAGTTGTGATCATAAACAATTGTCTATTACTCCTGTAGGTCGTGGCTGACGAATCCAAGCTTTCAACGGGAAAGTTACCCCCTGTATCCACTTCCAAGCCGATGACTGTATCAAGTGGAGAATTGCTGGAAAACTCGACGACTGTGGAAGCAAATGCACCTAGTTTACTGTTGTATGAGGCTGTTGAAGATCCAACTGAAGATATAATATCGAATTCTATTAATTGTGATGCGGATATTGAAGGTGGAGTGTTTTCGTAAAAAAATGATAACCCAAACCGATATTGTGATGCAGAGAATACACATATTGCTGAAACTTCACAGCCACCAATCGAATTACTGCCCCCATCACATGAAGATAGATTGGAAAGCAGTAGCGTTGATCCAATGGTAAACTTAAGTAACTCGACTTTAGATGTAACTGTTCATCACACCAACTATCAAATAGCTTCAACAGAACAATCCCGAAAAAAATTCAAAGAGCCTGGCCAGAATGAAAGCTATCGTCACAACTGTGAACTAGTTAATAAGACTGATGACCATATTCGTGAGCCCAATGCTACTGATACAGAACTTATCGAATCATTCGCTTATCTTAGTAATATAACTAGTAACATTAACAATAGTAGTGATACCGTTAAGGACAATCAATTGTTGCCGATTGTGGTGACTCCTATTTTAAACGAAGACGAGGGCAGCAATTCGCGTGGATATTCTTGTAACAGCGGCGAGAGTATTGACCACTATCGTAACCAAGACGTCGACGAAGAGTATGTGATTAATTTAGTCAGTATTACAATATTGCAATACGGTAGCGATTCGTTGGCACTTAAACCTTTATTCTCTGCAAATCACAAAATTTCTCCTAAGCGACTAAGTTTAGAGGCTAACCCAAAAGGGCTCACAGAATCAGCCACCCAAGCCGCTTTTGCTGACTTCGAATATGACTCGAAATCTGGTAAAAGAACTTCTGGCAAATCTTTGATGGAAGAAGTCGAAAATAAAAAGCAACAAGCTCCTTTTGATTTAAGTCTTATAAACAGAAGTCTTATTGCCAGAGATCCAAGATTCGAGGCGATACTCATTCGTAGACCGAAAACCGGCGGTAAAAGTACAGTTTGGCAAGTGATTTGCTTCACAGAGAAGATTGGTCTAATTTGGCCTCGAAATTTCGAAACTCGACAAGTCCAAAAGAGCGTGCCTTGTACAAAATATTAAGACGAGAAGCGGAACGAGATTGTTCAACGCGTATATGAATTAGATCTTCATCACATTTAGATAATTGTTGAAAGCGTTTGTTCAAATTTACTACTTAATCAAATTTAGGCAATAACTTTATTTTTTAATCAAATTTTTAATCAAATCTAGATATGATATTTGTACTAACGTAAGGGTAAATATCCAAGGGAATAGTTATATCATTTAGTTTAACCAAATCCAATTGAACAAATCTATTTAATTCAATTACGTTTGAATTGCCAAGTCATAGAAGTAAATAATTACCTCAACTCACATCTCACCAGTCACAAATTCCTTTTGGAATCGCCATCATTACAATCATTTCAAGGAATGTTTTGGTTTCTTGTACGCATTAACATAGTATTAAACTTTGAAACCGGGAAGAGAACAGTATACTGATCAGAATACTTTTCATATGAATTTGATCGATACCATTGAATGAATCTCAGAGAGTTAGCTGAGCTTATGTACAGATTAGTTACGTAATTAGGTCTTCCATTGACAGAGGGCGGTAGACTGTATTTAGGAGATAGCTTAATTGGTAAAATCAATTATTTACTGTAGAAGACCACGATTGTGAATTGTTATGAATAACAACATGAATTGCTAAACAGAACCACAACTTTCCTTTTCAGCGGTTCTTCTTTTTCAGTGGGAAGAGAGAGTGCAGGGTAGGTATGCCGTCGCGAGGGTAGGGTTTCGCCAAATCCGCTGAGGTCGGTTTCGCGTCGCGTGCGGTACGCGGTACCTTTGTAGTTTTGACATTTTGTTAGAGTAGTCTTCGTCGTGTTAACTTCGAGTAGCATCTTTTCCGGTAGAAATATGAGACTTATTAAATCAATCTACAACTCCTTCATACACGATATAAATGCATAGTTGATATATTCCTGTTGCGTAGACAACGGTAGAGAACTCACATGGTGTATTTATTTTATGTTTGCCAAAAGCCTAAAATAATAAGAAAAACAATATTACTACCCGCCGTGTCGAATGCACCAAATGACAAGAGTAAACTGTCCAAAACATGGGGATCGCAAAGAGCTTCGGTGATGCCCCATGGAAGCTGTGGAGTGATAATGCAGAACGGCAGTGCCACATCGCCAATTGAAACAACGAAAGCACGTTGCACCGAGGCTATAAAAGGCCTAGAATTGAGCGAAAAAGCCTCTCTTTTTCTGCTTTTTGGTTTTGAACATCTGGAGTTGGAGGTTAGGATAAAAGGAAGGAGGTCCAAATACGGCGGGAAAAAAGCTGGAGTTTTGGAAAGCAGGTTGGAAGCAGGCAAAAAAGGAGAAATGAGGAAGCAGTGTGAAGGACGAGGAAGGAGGAAAGGCGAAAAGGAAAGCTGGTTCGGTGATCACGCGAAGAATCGAGGTAACGTCGAAGCGCGCCATCGAGAAAAGTGGGGCCCCCGATCATATTGGTTAGGTGATTGTTAATAGGTAATTGGTCAAAAGAACAGTAACACATATACACATTTTTATTGTAATTTTATTTTATTTCAATTGAATTGAATTTTTAATACTCTGAATATATATGTATAGTACTGAATTCAGCCGGTCTATTCAATTAAAGGAAATAGTGTGGAGCCTGGCTCGCGGGTCCAGGTAAATCAACCGTGGTGAAAAATCGGGGTGGCTCAAGACCACCAAGTGAAAGTGTCCCCTGAGAACGTGGAAGCATGGTCGTAGGGCTTTGTGGATAGGGTTAGGTTTCGTCGCCGAAATTCGGAAGTAGTGTGGGTTGGTCCGGGGAGCCTAACCTCGCCAATTGGCTCCTGAGAAAATTTAACGGGTTGGCGAGTGGCGCTCACCTACCCCGTCTCCACGGGTTAGCCGGGACCCCAAGGTCTCAACCGGAGCACCCAACTAAGGGATTGTGACTCCCAGTGGAAAAAGGTAACATTTGGCGCCCAACGTGGGGCCCACTACGGAACGTCCAATTTGAACCAACCATTCGAAAACGCGGAGTCTCGAGTGTTAAGTTGAACGTTTATCGCTAGAGTGAAAAGTCGCAAAATTGGTGTTCGGGAGTGTGAAGTTCAGTGAATTGTAAAATCAAGTGAAGCGTGACAAGATTGGTATCCGAAAAGTGTTAGTGTAGAGTCGCGGGAGTGTGAGGTTATGTGTAAAGTGATAAAATCAATCGCACAGATAAGAGATAAGGGACATCTGAAGGACTTAGGGTGTCAAGCGGTACAACCTCGTGTCAACACCGGAAGGGAATACGTCCGAGGAGCCGATTTCGAGTGGAGCGCAACGAGGATCCAACCCTCCGTATAAAATAGGTGACAGGTGTTCTTGAAGGAACCGAGCGGGATAAAAGGTGATTATCACATTGGTGCCCACCGGAAAATATTTTGTATATTCTATCAATAAATCAAAGTTTTAGGTTTAGTAAAGTTAAATTCGAGTAGCATTTAGGTAGTCTTAGAGTAGTTATAAGTATCTCATATCAAGATGGCCAAGGCAGGCAGAATATTGGTGGATCGGCTGTGCCGCGAGGAGCTCATGTATGAGCTAGATATCAGGGGGCAACCTACAGGGACAGTGGAGGCAATGCGGAAGTTGTTGCGGAAAGCCATTAGGTCGGAAGCCTCTGGCGATACCTCGTTGATCTCAGTGAAGGCATACCCGTATTCCCCCGAAGAGGATTTTCAAGCCGTGCAGGAAAAGTTCCAGGAGGTGAGCGGTCTATTGGCGACTTTCAATGAGAAGTCGCCGTCATCGGACTTCTGGAAGATACGTGCAAAGATAGATTTCGATCTTAGGAGGCTTAAGAATATTAACTCGGAGGATGATGAAATGGAGGATCAGCGGGAGAAGCTTCGAGTTCAATTGGTCATGGCAATAGGAGATCTATTGGAGCAAGCAGAAGGAGAGGGAGGGAGCCAAGATACTAATGGAGTTCCAACCGATGAACAACCACCGCGAGCCGAGGATAGCATTCCAGTGGGACAGCCGGGGGAGGAGGAAGATGGTGGAACGCCAACACTCGCCGTACCCTCCGCTACCTCGACGCCCCCTGTGGAAGGGGATGCTGGAACGCCAATACAGGCAAGCCCTGAGGCCCTCCAGACACTCCCTCCGCGCCCCGTGTTGATTAGTGCGAAGTGGCAGGACGTCTCCAAATGGGGACTTCGTTATAGTGGGGACTCGGGGTCGCTGAGCGCATTCTTGGAGCGAGTGGAAGAGCTCCGAATAGCGTGCGGGGTATCCACGGAACAGCTCTACCTGGCAGCAGTTGACTTATTCGAAGGGCGGGCCTTAGTTTGGTTCCGAGCAGTGCGGGCAGGAATCCATTGTTGGACAGAGCTGGTGGCAGAGCTGAGGGCGGAATTCCTCCCTCCAAACTACGACAAGAAGCTCCTCGAGGAGATTAAAAAAAGGACGCAGGGTCCGGAGGAGTCCATGGGAGTCTATGTGTCGGTGATGGAGGGGCTATTCCGTCATCGCTCGACCCCATGCTCAGAAGCAGATAAGCTGGAGATTCTGAGGGAGAATATTGCGCCCTTCTACCAGACTCAACTGGCTCTAATGAAGATTGAGTCAACCGCAGAGTTACTGAGATTGGGACGAACCTTAGAAGCGACTCGGATATCGGTCGAGGCGTACAAGCCTCCACCATCGAGGAAAAGCCAGCGGCTACTGGAACCTTATTTGGCGTATGTGGAGCGACCAGGAGAGCTCGGGGTGGCTGCCATGCAGCGGCCAGTGTTTCAATGCTGGAACTGCAAAGCTCAAGGCCACACGTCCAGAGAGTGCTCGGAGCCGAGCAAATGTTTTGGGTGTGGTCGCCCAGGAACCAGGAAAGCGACCTGTCCAAACTGTCGCCAGCGAAAAAATGGGAGTAGATCCAGAAGTCAGGGCCAACGTCAGGGCAATATGAACTCTGGAGGAGAGAGAAGTAGTAGGAATCAGGGATCCAATCCGTCCCAAACTAACCCAGCGTAAAACTTGCATTGTGCTCAGTAGACGGTGGCCTGAGCACAAGAGCGAGAGGGAGAGAAGCCGCAAAAAGGGAGGTCGCGTTCGTCATCAACACTAAGAGTGGAGACAACCGTCCGCATTTGAAGGTGGAGGTACTTGGGCAGAGATTGCTGGGACTCTTGGATTCAGGGGCTTCGAATACCATTGTAGGTGGAAAGGGATGGAAGATCCTGGATAGAATGGGTGTCGAGCTGTTAGAATCTAATCAGAATAATATCCGGATGGCGAACGAGGCGAGCTGCGAGATTATCGGAGTGGTGTGCATACCTCTCAGGCTGAAAGCGCGGCTAAACTGGCTTCAGGTGCTGGTTGTCCCATCAATACCCCAGGAGATTATTCTGGGCACGGATTTTATCCGCCAGTTTGGGTTGGTAGTTACCCTGAGTAAGAACCAATGGAGCTTCGTAAGTGCTCTACGGGGCGAAGTAACTGAACAATTGAAACCACGTAGTGGCTTGTCTGTCGCAAAGAGGGAAGCCCTCGATTCGCTTCTCAAGGAGCAATTCAACCTTATGGGAGATGGTATTGGCTGCACAAACCAAGTGGAGCATGTAATCAACACGATGGCAGAACCGATAAAACAGCGGTATTACCCCGTATCACCAGCCGTCCAGAAACATATCGACGCTGAGCTTAACTCGATGTTAGAGCAGCGGATAGTAGAACCATCGTCCAGCCCCTGGGCCTCACCCATCCTGTTGGTGAAAAAGAAAGATGGGTCATTCCGCTTCTGCGTGGACTATCGCAAACTCAACAAGGTAACCGTGCATGATGCTTATCCGAACCCTTACGTATCGGCAACCCTTGATAAACTGCGAGATGCTAAGTATTTGTCCTCACTTGACGTGAAATCGGCCTATTGGCAAGTTCCCGTCGCGGAAAAATCACGTCCGCTCACAGCGTTCACTGTACCCCATCGGGGGCTTTTTCAATTCCGGCGTATGCCCTTCGGTCTACAAAACGCTCCGGCAACTTGGCAGCGGCTGATCGACCGAGTCTTAGGGCCAGATCTAGAGCCATACGTCTTCACATACCTGGACGATATAATCGTTGTGACACAGGACTTTGCCAGGCACCTGGAAGTACTGACAGAGATATTCAGGCGGCTCCGTACCGCGGGGTTAAAGGTCGCCCGAGAAAAGTGCGAGTTCTGTCGGCGGCAGTTGAAATATCTTGGGTATGTGGTCGATGAAAACGGATTAAATGTAGATCCAGACAAGGTGAGGAGTTTGCTGGAGATCCCTGCCCCTCGCAACGTCAAAGGTGTGCGTCAGTTCCTTGGCATGGTATCGTGGTACCACCGATTCATTCCGGATTTTGCCACGATGATGTCACCGTTGACCAATTTACTGAAGAAAAACACAAAGTTTGAATGGAAACCGGAATGCGTGAACGCTTTCACGCATGTGAAACTCAAACTCTCTACTGCTCCTATCTTGACTTGTCCTGATTACAGCCTGCCTTTTTCTATCCAGACGGACGCATCAGACCGGGGGCTGGGTGCGGTCCTTACGCAACAACACGCAGACGGGAGAGAGTTATATGTTACCTGAGTCGGTCCCTATCGAAATCCGAGCAAAAGTTCTCAACGACGGAAAAGGAGTGTCTAGCCGTGTTGTGGGCAATCGAGAAGCTGCGGCCGTACATTGAGGGCACGAAATTTTAGGTAGTTACCGACCACCACTCGTTAATCTGGCTGAGCAATTTAAAGGATCCGACAGGGCGATTGGCCAGATGGGCGGTACGTATGCAACAATACGACTTCGTGATAGTGCACCGTAAGGGCAAGGAGCATTTAGTCCCGGATGCGCTGTCCCGGATGCTACCGGATACCTACGTGTCTAGTGTAGACGTTGAGGATGCGTGGTATCGTAAACTCAATTTGGGAGTCGATTAACACCCAGAACGCTTTGCGGATTGGCGGGTGGATGGGGACGCGCTGTGGAAATATGTACCAGGAAGGTACCCTGAGCTGGAAGGCGATACTGCCTGGAAAAGGGTTATCCCAAAGCCAGGAAGGAAGGAACTTCTCTATCGTTGCCACGACGATCCCACGGCAGGGCATATGGGAATCAGATGCACGCTAGGGAGGCTAGCCACTAACTACTACTGGCCAAAAATGGCGGTAGATGTGGCAAGGTACGTGAGGAGGTGCAAGACATGCCAAGCGAATAAAGTCGAAAGGAGGGCACCGGTAGGGCAGATGGCCTCTCATGGTGAAGGGTTGCAGCATGCTTGGGAGATGGTTTGCGTCGATCTGGTGGGCCCACTACCTAGGTCTAAGCGAGGTTATACCTACATTCTTACAATTATAGATTATGTCAGTAAATTTACCCGTTGCGGAAAGCCACGGCTGCTGAGGTATGTCGCTTGATTGAGGAGCAGGTAATTTTACTCTTTGGAGTACCGCGATGGCTGGTATGCGACAACGGCGTACAGTTCCATGGAAAACTACTTCAAACGTTAGCGGAAAGATACGGGATGAATATAAAATTCACGCCACTTTATCACCCACAAGCGAACCCAGCGGAACGCAGGAACCAGGACATTAAGCGGATGATCAGATCTTATGTCAGAGATAACCATCGGGACTGGGACTTATACCTTGCTAAAATAGCATGTGCGTTGCGAACGTACCGACACGACGTCACTAAAGTTACCCCTTTCTTCTTCAATTTCGGACGAGAAATGATAACGTTCCGGGAAAATAACCAACGTCCTGAAGCGACGCGGGAGACCCTCGCAGTAAAGCAACGAGCAGATAAGCTAGAGGATTTGCGGAAGGAGGTTCTGGGACGAATGGTGCAAGAAATAGGCAATAATAAAGAGAGATACAATTCAAGAAGGCGCATCATAAACCTTGAAGTTGGGGATCGCGTCTGGCGGAAGAATTATGTTCTCTCGGACGCAGCCAAGTATTTTTCGGCAAAATTAGCTCCGGAATACATCGGACCTTTTACGGTTAGAGAGAAAGTGTCGCGGTGGACCTTCGAATTGGAGAACGAGAGATGAGAGGACTGTGGGGTATGGAATATCAAAGATCTGAAACCCTATATCGAGTATTCTCATACTAATAAACAATAAGAGTAATATACGATAAGGTTGATAGATGATACGAATTTCAAATAATAAGAATAATATACCGTAAGAATTAATATACAATAAGATTAAAAGATGATAAGAGGAATACATAATAAGAATAAGATAAAATGTGAGTGAATTCATATAAGAATGTTGGAGGAGAAGAAGGGAATCATAGAAGAGTACTTGGAAATTAGAATAATACTAGAAGATATGGATTAATTGGGATACGAAGGCTAAAAGAAGATAGGAACGAATAAATATAAGAACGATAAATATAAGAATAGTATTAATTAGAACTATAAGAAATAAGTTGAGCTTACGGTTACGGTTAAGAAGTCGCGGAGAGTATCGGTCGGATTCACCCCTTCAAAGTTCGTTCCTTCCTCGGTTCTTGGACGTTCGGTTCTCCGTACCTTGGAGTGTTGGGGGGTTAGGTTTATCCCTCCACTGTTTGGTTCCTTGCTAGAATACAAGTTAGTAGTTATGCGTAGGCATGAATGTGACGATCAGGAAAGGTACGTTGATAGTAATACTTGCTGGAATTCGACTTTAACGGTGGACCTCAGGATAGGTGACATTTTCTTTTCTTCTGGCTCCCATGGCGTGTTATTCCGTGGGCCGAACCAACTTCTTAGGGGCCTTCTTTTCCCTCTTGGGGGTATTTTCTCCCCGTGCTACTGCAACGTTGGCATACCATTTAAGCCAGGGCTAAAAGAGGGCACATAACGATTAGATAGTTGTCTATATTTTATCTTAGGAAATGGTGGTGGGTTCTAACATTTTTGTTTTTCATTAGCAGTTAGTAATAGTTGTTCTACGAAGTAGGACTAGGTAGTTAGACAGATTTAGCTTAGGTAGCTAGGCCTTTCCCTATTGAGTGGGACCTAGAGTAACAAGATAAGTTAGTTAGGATAGTAGAGAAATTCAGTACTGACGTAAGAAAGGATCTCAGGAGCAAGGTTTAATTTGCATGATATAGGTTGCCCTAACGCAACACTTAAGATTTAGGGGGAATAATCATTTCGCTGGGATCTAGTGGATAGGAAGGAAAATAGTACGCTAGGCGGTCGAAGGTTAATTACGGCTCGATCCTAAGCTAAACCGTTTAAAAGAGTAGGTCTAGTTTCTACTCTTCATGTTGCCACGGTAGCAATGTCTCAGTAAGGATGGCAGCCTAGTGACTAGAGAATCAGTGAAAATAGGCCAGGGTAACTGAGAGTTCTCCACTACATTTCTACTATAAAGACGTTAGGGTTTAGCAAGGAAGGCATGTTCGAGTTCTTCACCTTCTCTATAACATGAGGCTCATGCCGGTCGATAGTGGATTTCGGGGAAATCCCCTTAAAGTAAGGGGGGGAATGTCACGGGACACTTTCACACGCGACTTTATAAGCAAGACCCGCGATCTAAAGTTATTATGTACCGCGCCAGCCAGGCTGAATTAAAGATTTGAATAAATTTTGCAAGAAAATGAATAGAGTTTTAGAATTTGTAAATCCCTTGTAAGGGTTAGGTTAAGTTGGAGTGAGCAGTCCATTTGCGGAACTTCCTCAATCGAGGATGCAGAGGAATTCGAAATTGAAGCGGAACTTGAACCGAGCGTGGAAATGACAAAAATTAAAGGCATTGATTACCCTATCGAATGGAATCCAACAAGATATACAATTGTTATCCAAGATTAAGTCTTGCTAGACATCCGCAAATATAATGATTTACGATGAGAAGTGCGCTTTTATGGTCATCGACGTTGCAGAAGCCGTTAATGGAAACTCAGTCGCAACCGATGACAAATAATATTTCGGCTGTGCCATCTGGAATGCGTCCTCAGGTGTCTGCTTCTATGCCGAACACCGTAGTCACTAGTGCTCCTCAAGCCAATATTGTAAATTATTCACAACAGCAAATGCGCCAAACGCTTCCAAACCAACAATACCAACAACATCAACAAGCTACTCATATGCAAGGGCAATCACAACCGGCACATTTCTACCAAAACAATCAACCGAATCAACAAATTCCGAATTTGCATGGAGCTACCCTTCCTTCCAATATGCAGATTCAGAACGGCGTTCCGTCGAATTTCGTTGGACAAGTGCCACAACAGTCGCAAAACATACACCACAGCATGCCGCAGACCATGCCACAAAGCATGCCACAAAGCATGCCGCAAAGCATGCCACAAGCGCAAAGCATGCAGCAAGCGCAAAGCATGCAGCAAGCGCAAAGTATGCAACAAGCGCAAATGCAAATGGCACCACCACCCACAAGTCAAGCATACCCAGGAACAATTCCTGTTACGAGCACCAGTGGGATGCCGATGGAGATGCATCACGCTGATGTAAATGTGCTTCAACAGCCCGGAGTTGTAGGTGTTATGGGAATGGCACCGAACGTTGCTATGGATCTTGTGAAATCTCACTAAATGATTGCTGTCCGAGAGGAAGTAGAAATTCTGAAAGAAAAGATCGCTGAAATGATGGATCGAATAAATCAATTGGAATTGGAAAATACTATTCTAAAAGCTAACGTATCACAGGAAACATTATCACAACTTTCGGCAACAATGCAAACAGCATCGGCCAAACCGCCCCAGAATCCCAACACAAACAACGGACCCGTTTCATAATCGCTATTTCTTATATTGGCTGCTTAACTAAATAGAATAGTAGGCCCTAATCATGATAATCATCATGATAATAGAAAATGATGATAAAAAGCTAACTTTGAAACACTGAACGAACAGAAATATGAGACTTATTAAATCAATCTACAACTCCTTCATACACGATATAAATGCATAGTTGATATATTCCTGTTGCGTAGACAACGGTAGAGAACTCACATGGTGTATTTATTTTATGTTTGCCAAAAGCCTAAAATAATAAGAAAAACAATATTACTACCCGCCGTGTCGAATGCACCAAACGACAAGAGTAAACTGTCCAAAACATGGGGATCGCAAAGAGCTTCGGTGATGCCCCATGGAAGCTGTGGAGTGATAATGCAGAACGGCAGTGCCACATCGCCAATTGAAACATCGAAAGCTCGTTGCGCCGAGGCTATAAAAGGCCTAGAATTGGGCGAAAAAGCCTCTCTTTTTCTGCTTTTTGGTTTTGAACATCTGGAGTTGGAGGTTAGGATAAAAGGAACGAGGTCCAAATACGGCGGGAAAAAGCTGGAGTTTTGGAAAGCAGGTTGGAAGCGGGCGGAAAAGGAGAAATGAGGAAGCAGTGTGAAGGACGAGGAAGGAGGAAAGGCGAAAAGGAAAGCTGGTGCGGAGATCACGCGAAGAATCGAGGTAACGTCGAAGCGCCATCGAGAAAAGTGGGGCCCCCGATCATATTGGTTAGGTGATTGTTAATAGGTAATTGGTCAAAAGAACAGTAACACATATACACATTTTTATTGTAATTTTATTTTATTTCAATTGAATTGAATTTTTAATACTCTGAATATATATGTATAGTACTGAATTCAGCCGGTCTATTCAATTAAAGGAAATAGTGTGGAGCCTGGCTCGCGGGTCCAGGTAAATCAAGCGTGGTGAAAAATCGGGGTGGCTCAAGACCACCAAGTGAAAGTGTCCCCTGAGAACGTGGAAGCATGGTCGTAGGGCTTTGTGGATAGGGTTAGGTTTCGTCGCCGAAATTCGGAAGTAGTGTGGGTTGGTCCGGGGAGCCTAACCTCGCCAATTGGCTCCTGAGACAATTTAACGGGTTGGCGAGTGGTGCTCACCTACCCCGTCTCCACGGGTTAGCCGGGACCCCAAGGTCTCAACCGGAGCACCCAACTAAGGGATTGTGACTCCCAGTGGAAAAAGGTAACAGTTGATTGGATGACGAAAGTTTCCACTACCGTGTGACCTAGTCATAATGCCGGGAATTTGTGTTTCGTTTCGAGCTCGCGTTGGTTCTTGACGCTTTCGGCGCTTGTTGCTGCTTGCATTGTCCATAATGTGGCGTGTAAAGTGGAAGCAACCTAGCTATTTAAGTTTAATTTTTTTTTATTTTCCTTAGTACTACAGCCCCTCTCGAGCCTTCGGCTCCTGCGAATCGCGCCTCCAACTGTTTCGGTTCATTGACCGCATCCTCCAATTCTGAAATCTGAGTAGCGATGAACTGTCTTTGTGGACCGAGTCAGAACAGCGTTTCCTCGGTTTTCCCACTGGTCTCCGGCCTTCAGTACTCCCAACAAATATCTTTTTGGGTATCCGTTGTTCATCCATACGATTCATGTGACTAGCCCATTGCAGCTTCCACAGTCTTAATCGTGGACACCTCCAGTTCGTCAAAAACTTCATACAGCTCATGGTTGTATCGAATTCACCATTCTAGCTTCGCTCCAATTATTCGCCTCACTTAAGTTTAATTACATGAAGTTAAAAGGCAAAAAATATTAGGTGACTTTTTTTGCGTAATCTAACAAGAAGTCATTTTATGAATGAAAATTTTAATTACTTGCTGTTGTTTGCATTATTAGGTTATCAAAGTTAATAAAGTGCGGCTTGGTATTGCGTAGGTTTAAATCTTACGAAATCACGTATGGGAGTGTGTAGTAATCGAGTTGTCACACAAGCGAACTTTTCGAAAACCTTCCTATCTCCTATTCGAAATTGTTCAAATCATCACCATGCAGTCAATGCCCTAGAATTTACCTTCACCAATCGTGGCGCAATGCATATTCAATTTCATATTCAAATCCATTAGTATTAAAATGCAATCAAACAAATTATAAATTTCATTCACCTTAGTATTTGCAATATTAAACCTAACAGAATGCTAAATTGCAATATTGTATTGAACTTTGTAAATTTCATTCACCTTAATGTTAAACCAAACAGAATGCTAAACTGCAATATTGTATTGAACTTTATTCATTTTACCAATTGCAACTCATCAAAATTTGTCAACTAATTGTTAATCACCTTTTCACGCACATCAGTAATTATAAGTCAGCAAACTGTTTTTTAATAAAGTCATTAACTTCATAATAATTGTAAGTCAGCAAATTGTTTTAGAAATAAAGTCATTAACTTAAGATTTGTAAGTAAGCAAAAATGATGTATATAAAATGAAGAACGGAGAATAAAGACAGCACTTGTTGTTCAAATTAACGCACTGATTTTACTTTCCAGAACATTGGTCCGTCGAGCCGGATTTCGGAGATTTGAAGATTCGCATCGCAGGATATCAGCATTGAAGGATACAGATATCCAACAAGTCAAATCAGGATATCCACGAAGTCGAATTTGGGCATTCTACACAGGATATCCAGAACGTCGAATTCGGGAATTCTACAACAGGATTTCCAGCATATCGAATTAGTGATTCTCAAGATACAACAAATCAAGTTGGAGACAGGAGAATCAGGAAGACAAAGCATTTAGTCAGGACATCTCGTTTTGTACCATAACAGGAAACATGGCTAGTTCCATAGCGGCGCAAAAATTGCAGCTCGACAGTATCAACAGGATGATCTCCAACTACAGGAAGGATGGTTCCAGTCGCCATTCTCTAGCATATTTTGAAACCAGGTTGCAGAGACTCGAAGAACAGTGGAGGGTATGTGAAGCGACACATGCTCAAACACATGGGCAACTACAAGAGGAGAAGGATACAACATTGCTGAAAAAATACACAGAAGACTATGGCAGCATGGAAGATCTCGTTCTGGAATACAGAACAATCTTTAGGGAAGGAATCAATAAATTCCGAGCTGGGGCCACAGATGCCGGGACTTTAGGTCAACAGATACAGCCCGCTTCTATTGGAGGAGAATCTGTGCGCTTGGAACGAATCAAGATTCCTACATTCGATGGTGATTATGGGAAGTGGATCGCGTTCCGTGATTTGTACCAGAGCATGGTGCACGAAAGCAGGGCACTATCTACTGTTCAAAAGATGCAGTATCTTTGCAGCATTTCAAGGGGAGAAGCTGAGCGAATTATAAGTCATCTAAACATAGTTGGTGACAATTATGAATCCGCTTGGACTTTATTGTGCGAGAGATACGACAACGTGAAGTTAATATCGCAGGAGTTGATGCAACGTTGGTGGAATACAAGTCTGTGCCAACCAAACGACGCAACTGGGTTGAAAGACATAGTGAACACCACCAACCAGTTGACGGCAAGTTTGTAGACCTTGAAAATCAATGGGTTTGATCTTGCTATAACATTCATACTAAACAGCAAGCTCGACAACGATTCGAGAGCTGAGTGGCAAAGGACAATTAGTGGAAGCAAGGAAGTTCCTACGCTCGAGAAGCTTATAGCTTTCTTAATGCAACGATTTACCATGTTAGAATCGCTAACATTAGGCACAAGTAAAAGACCGTCAAAGAAGATTGTTGTACATACAGCTCCAATACAATCACAACGTTGTGCAATGTGTACTAACCATCATCGCGTATTTGAGTGTGACCAGTTCAAAAAAGCGTCCATAAACGTACGTCGACAAATGGTTAAAAATAAGAAACTGTGTTTCAACTGCTTGTCTGACCAACATACAGTAAAACAATGTCAATCCAAGAGAAGTTGCAAGCTTTGCTCAAGGCGACACAACACACTATTACACGCGGCTGATGACAGGGACGTACAGCCAGAATTGAGCAACGGCGTTAAGCCTATTTCTACAGCAATTCCTGTTTCAATACAAGCTCATAATGCAATGTTCTCTAATACCCAGGTACTTCTTGCAACAGCACTCCTCGCAATAAAAAATCAGGAAGGGACAACAGTTCAACTACGTGCTTTACTGGACATTGGCTCTCAGAAGTCTTTCATCACAGAGTCTGCTGTTCAACTGTTAGGACTGGCCCGCAAGCATTCCAAACTAGCTATCGGAGGCATAGGATGCTCAGAAGCAGTGACATCAAGAGGAGTTGTAGACGTTACAGCCCATCTAGGAAGGAATGGCAAAACCGATGTTCTACAGTTTTCAGCTTTAATATACCAAAGATTATAGCCGTGCTACCTGCCACCAGCATAACTGTAGACCTCCCTGAACAGATCAAAAGGTTACGTTTGGCAGATCCCAGTTTTAATCGTCCATCGCACATCGACTTACTTCTCGGTGCCGACGTATATGGAAGTATCTTGGACCGAGGGTTTATAAAAGGACAACCTTGTACACAAAAAACCAAACTCGGTTGGGTACTATTCGGATCAACGACGAGCACGCACGCTGAGTCAGGCCCAAGCGCCTTTGTAGCATTTGAAGAGTTGGATAAGACTCTTAGATGCTTTTGGGAAATCGAGGAGCCATCTCAAGTACTCAACCAAACACCAGAAGACCTTGAAGTTGAACAACACTACACCGAAAATACGACCAGAAGCCCAAATGGAACATATACAGTGATGTTGCCATTCAAATCAAGTGTCAACTTGAGAAACAGTCTTAAGGAGTCAATACGAATAGCATATATTCGCTTCCGACAATTAGAACAGCGCCTTTCTGCTCATCCTAATCGAAAGCAAGAATACCACGCCTTCATGGAAGAATACTAACGACTTGGCCATATGGAAAGGGTACCAGATGAGCTAATTCAAAGTACTAATTGCTATTATCTCCCTCACCATGAAGTCATCAAGGAAACGAGCTCTACTACAAGATTTCGTGTTGTATTCAATGCCTCCCAAAAATCAGCTGGTGGAAAGTCCTTGAACGATCTACTCTAAGTAGGCCCCACAATACAGACTAATCTGCTTCACCTATTGCTACGATGGCGCAACCATCGATATGTAATTGCTGCCGATATAGAGAAAATGTATCGGCAGATACAAGTTCATGAGGGAGATCGAGACTATCAGCGCATAGTATGGAGATTCAACGTCAAAGAGCCAATCAGGCATTACAGGTTGAAAACTGTGACGTACGGTACAGCATGTGCCCCATTTTTGGCTATTCGCACATTACAACAGTTAGCAATTGATGAACAAGCTGCCCACCCGGACGTCACTGACAGAATACTTCATGATTTTTATGTGGACGATCTTCTCACTGGCTCAGATGACGTCACTCAGCTGAGGCACGTACAAGACGAACTCAACCTGGTACTCAGCAAAGGCGGGTTTCATCTGAGGAAATGGTCAGCTAATCATCAGACCCTGCTAGAAGCAATCCCTGAAAGCGATCGCGAAAACCAAAAGCCTCTTGAAATAGCTCCATCCGAAGAAGTCAAGACACTTGGACTGCAGTGGCATTCAGCACAAGATAACTTTTCATTCAAAGTTAAACTGTTGGAAAGCCAAAAACTAACAAAGCGATCCATACTTTCAGAAGTGGCAAAACTCTTCGATCCGCTAGGCTGGTTGCAACCCTGCATTATAACGGGAAAAATTACTATGCAGAAACTCTGGCTTCTGAAGTTAGGCTAGGATGATGAAGTTCCTCCAGCCACAATCAAGGATTGGGTTGAAACACGACAACAATTACCGCTACTTGAAAAATTGCGAATCCCTAGATGGAATGGCTCAACAACGAATGCAAAGATAGAGTTGCATGGGTTTTGCGACGCATCCAGCGCAGCGTACCCCACGGCAATTTACTTACGAACTATCACCACGGAAGGACATGTGTCTACATGTTTTTTGAGCGCAAAGTCAAAAGTCGCTCCTTTAAAAACCATCTCAATTCCACGACTCGAGCTTAACGGTGCAGTTCTAATGCTAGAATCGATGAAACAACTTAAACTAGCATGCAAATGGTCCAATGTCAGCACTTACTTCTGGACAGTTTCCAAAATCGTTTTGGCCTGGATCCAAAAACCAGCAGCGACGTGGAAGGTATTCGTAGCTAATCGCATCAGCCTGATACATGAAGATTCGACACCTAATGAGTGGCATCACGTTCGCACCACTGATAATCCCGCTGATCTCGCGTCAAGGGGAGTGCGTCCTAACCAGCTGATCCACTCATCCCTATGGTGGAAAGGTCCAGAATGGCTCGCAAATCGGGAAATACGGGCACCAGAAAATTTTGCGTTATCGGCGACAGAAACCGAAGCTGTGACTGAAGAAACTCGTACCGTTGCAACTTTAGCCACTGAGCGTACTCAAGAGCCAGAAATATTCAAAAGATACTCTTCGCTACCAAAGCTTCTAAAGGTTATGGCATGGATACGTCGATTCAGCTATAGCACAACACATAAAACTAATAAAGGAACGGGACCCTTGACATTCGAGGAGCTACAAGAATCAAAACTAACATGCATACAACTTTCTCAGCAACATGCATTCGCAAAAGAAATCTCAACGCTACGCGACAAGTTACAAGTCGCCAAAGACAGCAGCCTCAAGCACTTAGTCCCATGGGTTGATCCCGCTGGCAGCCTTAGAACTACCGGAAGACAACAGTTTGCACCCATAAATGAAAAGGCAAAATATCCCGCTATACTTCCGAGAGATTCCTTTGCCACACTGATCGTCAGACAGAACCATATGAAGACACTGCATGGAGGATTGCAACTGGTATTAGCAACCATACAACAAGAGTTCTGGATCGTCAATGCACAATCCTTTGTGAAACGGATACTTCGTGAATGCATTACCTGCTTCAAAACTACTGCACAGCCAGGAAACCAACTGATGGAACAACTACCCTCACCAAGATTCCAAATGGAAAAGCCTTTTGCGGAGACAGGCCTGGACTACGTCGGGCCAATTACCATCAAATGGAGTAGCGGCCGTGGGGCCAAGACAACGAAAGCATATGTAGCAGTATTTGTGTGCTTTTCTACTAAGGCCTTCCACCTGGAAGCTGTTAGCAAGTTATCAACACCAGCTTGCATTGCAGCAATTAGAAGATTTATAGCCAGAAGAGGAAAATGTCACACTATTTACAGTGACTGTGGGACAAACTTCGTGGGTAGCGAACGACAACTGCGGAAAGCATTTTCAGAAGCTGCAAACCACTGAAAAGATTGTTTGATGAATGACGAGATTCAGTGGAAATTTATACATCCTGGAAGCCCACACTTTGGTGGACTCTGGGAAGCTGGGGTAAAATCAATGAAGCGCCATTTGGTCAAATCAGTCGGACAACATCTCTTAACCATTGAGGAACTCTACATGCTTCTATCTCAAATAGAAGCATGCTTGAATTCAAGACCACTGTGCGAGGTGCGCAATGACCCAAAGGATCTATCGGCCATCACTCCTGGTTATTTTTTAACAGGGAGTCACTTATTTGAGATACCATCAATCTCTGCTGACAAACCCATTAGCGAAAAATGGGAAGCCGTACAACAAATTAGGAAACATTTCTGGAATCGATGGAAACTGGAATATCTAAGCAGATTACAACAGAGACCTGAATGGACAAGCATACGACCCAGCCTTCAAGTCGGCGACTTAGTGCTCATGAAAATGGAGAACTTCCCTCCTACTAATTGGCCACTGGCAAGAGTGACCGAAGTGCATCCTGGCGCTGATGGCATGGTGCGAGTCGTATCCGTCAAAGTACATGGACGAGTCACTAGACGCCCCGTGACTAAGATCTGCTGTCTACCGCTTAACAACCCAACTCCAGATACCTCTACGAAATTAGCTGCTCAAACACCTAGTACAACAACACTTCTGACGACATCAAAACCACGCAAGTCTAAACGAGTCAAAATTGCACCTATTGGGAGTACTTGGACAGAATACTTAGCGGAACGAGCCAAAAAGCAAAAGGTGGGACTCACAGAACCTGCAACAAGGAGGATAACCGGTTCTGGTCTAGGTACTGCACTATTATATTCGCTGCTGGTGATCTGCTGCGTTTTACCACAGACACACTGCGAGGTCAATATAACCCAACCGACATCCGGATTTTACATCGAGCATCTCGGAGTTGCACGAATACATAGAGGTGCGCTGAAAATGCAAATTTAGGCACCAATGTTAACACAGTGGTAACAAAAGCCTGAGCACTGTGCGATTCCAGTACGGCAATTTCCTTGGACATCGGCTGCTATGAGCTTGCAGAACACCTAAATGAAGTGAAGGACCAGATCAATCGCAAAATAACAACATTGAGAATGTTTCATGGGAGACAACGACGCGGAGCACAAGGATCTCTGTTAACCGCGGTGTTTGGCGTGAACGATGAGGTATGCAAGGACATTAGTACTCTTTCCGACAACCAGAAAGCAATCATTCGTTCTGTCGATAACCAAAATAAACTTATGCTGAAAGCAGTTAAAACCTTAAATAGCACGTCAGGTAGAATAAACATGCAATTGAAACGTTTCCAAACTCAACCGCAAAGAGGGTTAGCACGCATCAACGAACAGAGTCATTGGTTTACAACCACCGACCACATCAAAATCAATACCAACATCATGGCTACCTTACAACGAGCAGAAAATTACCTGCAAGAAGTATACCATAAATATAAAAGCATACTATCGAGCCTTTCATCACGCACAGACATTCGGGATTGCATCAAGATAAGCGACGCCATTCAAGACATCAACAGAACACTGCTACTGCTACCAGATCATGTGCAAATTATACTACGACCAATCGAGCCGATTCAATGTACATCCGATGAAAACAGTTTCCACCTTCTAGCCTTCCTCCCAATCATTGACAGGCACCCATACGAGATCATAAAACCAACACAAATTCCAGAGAGGGTCAGGAATACCACGTTCCAAGCATTCGATATACCACCAAGGATTCTAGGAGTCAACTATAATCAGCAACAGTATTTCGAAGCCTCCTCAACCGACCTCTTCAGACTTTATGCTGACCAGTACCTAGTGGACATCAACATACTCTACGACGTCAATTCGAAGCCGAACTGTATAATCAATGAAATCCACAAGGTATACGGGAGAACACCATGTGCGGTGCACACCTTCAAACTTAACACAGTAATATGGAAACAGCCCCATGACGCCAACACCTGGATGTTCACCGCTCCTACAGCAACCCCTGGGCAAACACTATGTCAAGGTTACCGGGACAACGTAATTCTGAACGGCACTGGTATCATCAAACTAACACAAGAATGCAACCTCAAAGTTGAAGATTCACTTTTCACTACAACATGGCCAGCCTTCACAGGAAACTTATCGGTCTACATCCTTCCACACCCTCCTGTACTTAATCAAACCATAAGCAAACAAACTATACCAAACCTTGTCGCATCAGAATTAATCAAGGCAGACGAATCCTTAGGAGCCTACGTTCAAGAAGAACAAGCAATTATTGAAAATTTCCAGTCAATATCTTGGTCAACCGTTCACCAACACGGAACTAGCATCACTTTATCTGTCATCATATCCGTAACCACTGTAGCCGGGTGTTTATCTTTGGTAAGGCATCGTCTTGCTAAACCGGCAACTACACCAACCTTACAGCGAGGAAACTGGTACGACACATCGACATGCAACACGAACTAAGAACCTCGGAAGGTTCATGGCGGGCGGTAATGTTCAAATCATCACCATGCAGTCAATGCCCTAGAATTTACCTTCACCAATCGTGGCGCAATGCATATTCAATTTCATATTCAAATCCATTAGTATTAAAATGCAATCAAACAAATTATAAATTTCATTCACCTTAGTATTTGCAATATTAAACCTAACAGAATGCTAAATTGCAATATTGTATTGAACTTTGTAAATTTCATTCACCTTAATGTTAAACCAAACAGAATGCTAAACTGCAATATTGTATTGAACTTTATTCATTTTACCAATTGCAACTCATCAAAATTTGTCAATTAATTGTTAATCACCTTTTCACGCACATCAGTAATTATAAGTCAGCAAACTGTTTTTTTAATAAAATCATTAACTTCATAATAATTGTAAGTCAGCAAATTGTTTTAGAAATAAAGTCATTAACTTAAGATTTGTAAGTAAGCAAAAATGATGTATATAAAATGAAGAACGGAGAATAAAGACAGCACTTGTTGCTCAAATTAACGCATTGATTTTACTTTCCAGAACAGAAATTTTAAGGGCAGATTTTGAAAAGTATTTAATTATTCATATTCATAATTTTTCAAATAGTTTTCTTTCTTGTTATTATTATCAAATGCAATTTTATATCAATTTTCTTGTACATTAAATTTGAATGTTTCCTTTTAATTATATCCTTCATGAGATTTAACTTTAATTCCTATTTGAAATCCTCATCACTTTCTTTACTTCAGTTAAATTTTGGTTTTTAAAAATGTTAAATCTGCAAATAAAATTTCGAGGATGAGAACGCTGATCTAGTACAGCCATCGGTGTTCTACACCACGCTAGCAGCAGTGGTACACGAGATAAAAGAAAAAAGAAAGACAAGTCTTGCGACGGATCGAGGATTCCGTTTCAAATCGTCAGTACCATGCAAGTACGTAGTGAAATAAATACATACAAGGTATTCGCCTTTGCGTTGAGTTCTCTTTCTAAGTAAGGATTCAGCGTGATTAACAGCAATCACAAAACTTTAGCAAAATGGGAAATTTTGCCAAAAGCATGATTCGCATGGTATGTAGCGGAGACTTCTAAAATGTCATTCACTTCGGCCGAGGACAATTTCAGCACTTGCTACTCAGCAGCTCGAAGCGTAAGTACAAGCTCTTGTGATGTGTGGAGTTTTACAAAGTCATCTCCAGACATATTTAAATGTTTTTTTGGAGTGTTGACAAGTGTTCGTTGGGGGTTTTGGGGCGGACGTGCAGTGCAGATAACCTCCGGGCGGCATGCAACTGAACCTGTGAATGAAAATTTGCAACGGTAAAAACAACGAGTGAGGAACCGTGAGCTGGGTGTGGTGAATGTCAAGGAAATATGCGGGAGGGCTCGACGTTGTTTAAAATGCGGAGGAACTATTTACTAGTTCCAAGGAATTTCAATTGGCCACTGAGAATTTGAATTAGACGTAAACAAGTATCCGACTAGGCAGCACTGTGGGACGATTTCATTGGAAACTTTTGACGGAACCATATAACGTTTTTTGGCGAATAGCTCTTCAAATTCGGTGAGTCTTGACGTGAATGGAGACATGAGGTAATACATCGTAGTCATAGTCACCGTGTGTAACATTCAACCAGACCTGGTGAGTGATCCGTTTTAATTCAAATTTGCCATGTAATATCACTGAAAAAGGCCCATGGACAAAAACGTTCATGTTCGAAATCGTCAATCCGGGAGGCGAAATAAATGAAATTCCCGCAAGTTCATCGGTACTGACAGTAACTGCATTGTTTATTTTGTCGCGTGGTGAACAGTTCCTAGCAGATAGAAGGGAATCGCTAAAGCTGATTCGAAACTCATAGTTAGCTAGATTTCACGGTCATGGACATTTAATCGCTAATTACCGTATTAAGCTGCTGAGAACAAAAATCTAGTTGCCGCATCGGGAAGAAAGCGGACTAAGAAGAAAGAAATATTGTAGAACGGTCAAACGGGTGCAAAAGTAATGAATATAAAGAACTAGTGGTTAGAATTAATAACAGAAGTTAGAGAAAATAAATGCATGGTTATCGAATCTTGAACCTGGCGCCATAATCATTGACTTAAACTGTGAATTGTTGTGTTCCCATTTTAAAGCGTAATAAGCTTTTTTCATGTTTTTATAAACTCGAAGAATACTGCGACTCCTCAGTCAAGCTGTAGGTGTAACTCTTACAAACAGGGTATGAGTGATGAAGTAATTACCTTTAATAATCAAATGTCACTAGAAGAAGATGCACCCATAAATGCTTTTGTCGACTTTGTATTACGAAAAAATATTTTTAGAAAAAAAGGAAACCGACTTCGAAATGCCCTAAAAAGGATGAAATAAATTCTATGAAAGCGGTGCCATATCATATTTTTCCCATTCTTTGTGATGGTGCAGATGTTGGAAGTATTTATGTTGAATGGGGAAAATGATTTGGCACCGCTTCCATAAAATTTACTCCATCTTTTTTAGGGCATTTCGAAGTCGGTTTTCTTTTTTTTCTAAAAGTTTTTTACTTCACCTTTTTTAGAGGCAAATTTTTTCATTTCAAACCTTTCTAAACTCAGTTTCTTACATTGTATCATGTACTCGTATATTATGTAATGTGACGCCTACGCCCGGGAATCGGAGTGATTCCGATCCCGAACCCTGGCACCCGGCCAGATATGTATGACTTCAAAATGCAAGCAGACTTTATCTTTCGTGCAGCCAGCATTGCGCCGAAAATATTTTTCTGCAAATATTTATATTTGTGGAGAAATATTTTCTGTCAATGTGAGCCGCTGAAGTAAAACACTGATAGATTTCGAAGCATATCTATCTGGCAATGCCTCCCACAGCTGCCATCCAAACGTCAAAGGGGCAGAAGGTGTTCGCGGTTAAATAACCAATAATAATAAAGAAAAACTAGAAAAGAGCATTATATTACCATAAGACCCTAGAGGATATTAATCGATACATCGGTGGCTTGTGCTAATAAGCCATAGCCAATACAAGCCTAACGAAGGTTAGGTAGAGAAGGTGTTCGCGGTTAACTGTCCGTTGAGGAGAAGTCTCGCGAGGGTTAGCGGATTAGCGGTAAGTCCGAAGAAAAGTAGCGTGGCGTGAATAGATAACGAATATAAATTTATCAACAGGAGGAAATGCTCCACGTAAACAATTGGCAACAAAAGCAGCGCGTAAAAGTGCGCCATCGACAGGAGGTGTAAAGAAACCACATCGTTATCGTCCCGGTACGGTTGCTCTTCGAGAGATTCGTCGTTACCAGAAGTCCACAGAATTGTTGATCCGTAAATTACCGTTCCAACGTTTGGCTCGTGAAATTGCTCAAGATTTCAAAACTGATCTTCGTTTCCAATCACCTGTTTGGCTGGGATCCATCGGCAAACAATTTGCATCATTTGGATCATCATTCAATTCCACATCAACATAATAGACCTGGCATTGCGGTCTATGTTTAAGGATTTGGACAAAAGGAGTGAAGGTAAAGCGATCTCGAGGTATGTAGGTTTTGTTGTTCTTGGCTATAACAAAAGAACGAGGGAATCAGGATCAGATCTAGGCCGGCTCCTAGATTTGTACTGGATAGTGTACCTGGGAGTTGAAATGGTTTGGGGGCAATAATAAGAGCTTTGATTCGTCGGGGCAAAATAAACAGACAACATTTGATTAGAAATTGTTGCGAATTTTAGTATAATCAATTTATTGTAAGAACGCGAGGGGTTCGTGGGGAGAGCGTGCTAATAAAGACTTAAAGTTCACTCGTGGCAAATCTTTCCGGCACGAAAAGACGAAAAAGAAACGAGGAAGCTATAGGGGCGGACAAATTGATGTCAGTTTTAACTTTATCAAATTTGAAGATTGATTTCAAAGACTAAATATAGAACACAGCTTTTAAAATAAAAAATACCTTTATATTAATAATCGTATTTTGTCTTACGATTTTATATAGATTTCATTTTCATACTTTTTAAAGTACAGTACAATAACTAATATAGTAGTTTCAGAATTGACCTCAGTTTCTACCAACGTTTTTTATATTCAAATGCCTTCAATGGACCGTTCGCAGTGTTAAATTGTCAGAAAATATTTAATATTATTTTATATTTCTTTTTCCCATAAATCCTTTACTCTTGGATTATTGGTAATACTGATGCCGATCTTATAATATTCATAGTTTTGCTAGTTGTAGCTTAATGAGAGTTATTTACAAAAGATTCTAATCTGAAGTCAGTACAGTTTCTTTTCGTTCTATTTGACGTTGATAAATTAATGTTTAAGTATCATTACTTTTAGTTTTAATATGTTTCTAGACTTGATGTGCTGTAGTTTTGAGCTCAAACTACATACTCGTACATAGCATGAATGTGAATTTTACACACATTATCGAATGTGAATGATATGTAAAAAGTTAAAAACACTCTAAGGACACTAAAGAAAGAAAAATAAATCAATAAGAAATGTACAATAAATGATCTTACTACTAAAAAAAGTAACATGACTTGAGGATCGAAAATAATAATATCTTCCATAAATGTGCAATTAGTGTCAAAGAGCATCGGAAACTAATATGTTTGCCAAGTTTTTATATCTATACTAAATGCAATATATTAGCAGCTGCAGAAAATAAAGCACAACCAGAAGAATGTTTAACAAATTTTAGCCAAATTTTGATGTTTATGTTAATAAGTGTATTTGAACAATTTTCTAAAAGAGTACAACATTTGCAACATTGTAAACGATTGATAAAGAAAGAAGTAATCGCAAGTGCCGTTTCGTTAGCTACTTTTCTAACTAGATCTAGAGTGTTTTAATAGGAGTTATATTATTGTTATCAATTTCTTATAATTTCATTGAATTTGTGAATGCTTGAACTGTTGCGTTTAGATAATTTCCTTATTTTCGTTTTAATTCATAAAATTTAAAACCCCGAAAATGCTTCGGTCTTGTAAATAACTTTGATATTTTGGCTTTTAAGAGCAAATATGCAAATGCTATTTAATAAGAGAACAATTGATAACGATGGAAACTATGTTCAGTGGGTGCCTAAATTTCTCTAAAAAAATGTTTTGCATAAAATCATTAAAAAAGCTAACAATTTGACACTATAGGTATGCTAAGATATTCAAAACTTTATTGCAACGTTGAAGATACTATTGAAATCGACTATTTTTGCTTATTGTTAGTGATACTTTCGTTTATTAAAAAGCATAATGATAGCGCACCGCGTCTTCGACTATTGTTTTGCCAATTGTATTAAAATTTATTAAAAACATAAGAAATTCGTATGGAGAAAAAAAAAGAGAGGAGCTTATAGTTTGCTAATAATTCTAAAACTATTAATTTTTATTAATTATTGTAAATGAAATATCTGAACATTAAAGATGAAGTACTAAAGAAGCCATAAGCCTTTCCGTTCCGCATGCTCTTTCTTTTGCAGCGGAAGTGATGACCGAGGGTAAGTATATCTTGAAGAGGGTTAGGTTTTCATAATCTGCGGATGATTGATTTCTAGTCGGTTACGGTCCGCGGTACCCTTGTTTGCGCTCGTTTTTCTCTTAGAGTAGGTTATTTTGGACTTGAGGTAGTTTAGCTTATTTTCTGGTACCGCGTCGGTGATTCGGTAACGCGCCTATGGTGATTTTGTAGTGTTTTGATTTGAGATCTGTGGAGAGATCACATCCAGAACTAACGTAACGTAGGTTTCCTGTTCTGGATGAGTAGTTGTTGACGCGTTTGTAAATCGGGCATGTGAATCGGTGGCTGAGTTACGTAACTCGGACTTAGTCTGCTCGCGTAAGACCCGCGACCGAAACTCCTCTCCGAACTAGCTAGCCTACAAGCAGCCACCACGGAGTAGACTAAGTGTGACCGGAATTGTTGACCTGAAGGGTACAGTCCGTTGTCATTTCCAAGACTGCACGTCTCGAACCGATGAGAGGTCGGTTCTGATTGCAATCGAACGAGACGGAGGTAGGAAACCGTTACAATTAAAATATAATTTTTTACTGCAATGCAAAAACCACTATGGCTAAATCTGCAAGGTTCATAGGATTCATCAACGTCTACCTTGATTTTAAGATTTCATAAAAATCCAATATAGATTGTAGCTTTGAGAAATTTGCAAATTTCGAACTTTGCCTAGCCGCCATTTTTATATTCTGACCTGACTCTGAAGTGCTTTTTTATCGTTCAACCTTATTCGACCTTTGAGTAGCCGCCATTTTGTTTCAAATTATTCCACTTTGGATTTTTTGTTGTGAGCTTTATCACACAATTGAATAAACTCTTGTACCAGTTTTGGTACAATCCGGAGCTATACTATGGTCAGAGCAGAAATATTTCTGAAAATTTGGCGAAAATCGTAGCAAGGTGGCGACCTTCAGGCACACATTTTTTTTATATCCTATCTACATACAACCAACCACATACACAGACACATCTATATATATATATATATATATATATATATATATATATATATATATATATATATATACATATATATATATATATATATATATATATATATATATATATATATATATATATATATATATATATATATGTATATATATATATATATATATATATATATATATATATATATATATATATATATATGTATATATATATATACATATATATATATATATATATATATATATATATATATATATATATATATATATATATATATAGTCTGCTTTGGTTTTGTGACCGATCCTTTCACGCAACGTGTGTTAACCTTAAAGGTTCTATAGCTGACACTTAATAAAGCCGGCAATGGTGTCCAGTGGTATTGTGATTCCTGCAGGAGACTTTCAATTTCTATCTACACTTCTTGCTCATCAGACAATTAAAGTACTCTCGGAGGAACTGAGCTGCTTGCAAATGAAGTGTTCAAGCGTGTTTTCGGATATTGATTCTTTGCTATGGTCTACTGAAGCATTCTCTTCTAAGAAATCAAAGCTTCCTCTCTTTTGGGATCAGCCTCCATCGGTGGTTGGATCTGAGACTTCATCCTCTACAACAGGGAGCCTGAGTAAGCAATTATCTTCATCAACATCGTCATCAAACAACGAAAATATTTGGTGAAGAGGTGAAAATCTGCCCATGACGTCAGGGTGTCTACCGCAGAATATGCACTCATCGTCATCAAGTAACGCAACGTTTATGGTTAGCGGTATTGCAGACGCTTTACCAACTTCTCAGCCTTCTTCCAAGCTGAAGGATCTAGCTTTATCCTATTCTCTATCTAACGATGATATAATCTGTATTTCTGAATTCTGGTCGAGTGATAATATATTTGACTCTGCAATTTTTCGCAATCACACAATTGTTAGGCGTGATCGTGATACGTCTATCTCCAACAAGTTCGACGGAGGAAGTGTCCTAGTCACGTATAAGAATACCTTTACTGGCTTCCCTCTAACAAATTTACTTTTCACTGCCCCTGTAGAATGTGTGGGGGCAAAAAAATCATTTCGTCTTCCCTTTCTCTTTTTGTCTTTTGCACTTATATACCTTATAAGTCTTCTTTTTCGGTCTACAATACTTTCTTCACCGAAATATCTAGTATTTTCTTATCGCGCTTCTCAAATTGTCAACTTATTTTATGTGGAGCTTTTAACCTTCCTAAACTCTCATGGAACGACAATCAAGTTGATTCTGACTCATCACAAATTTGGTATTTAATTTGTTCTTTTATGTCCATGTGTTCCCTGGCTCCATTTAATAATTTTCTTAACATTAATAATCATCTTCTTGACTTATTCTTTTGTAGTATGGAGCAGTCGTTGTTATGCTCACCTCCAGTTCTTTTTCCTTATCTCTTTCCTGATCCCCATCATCCCCCCTTACGCTTTGAAATTTCCTTTACTGCTTCTGTTCGTTATCGTCGGAAATAGTGTCAGCACTATAACTTTCATAACACTAATTATGAGCAACTTTCAGAAACAATTCGCTCAGTTGAATGGTCTTACTTCTTTCACGGTCTTGATTCGGATACTTGCTGTAACAATTTCTATGATTTCTTAAACGCTGCTATTTCTAACACGACTCCGCTTGTCAGTATAAGAAACTCTTCTGACTGTCCCTGGTTAACTTTCGATGTGAGGCGAGCCTTGCAAGCTAAAGATCGAGCTCGTCAACGTTTTTCACGTGACAAATCTCCTGAGTCACGTACTGATTTTTGTCATCTGAGGTCGATAGCTAAGAAAAAGATGCAGATCGCTAAAACTTCGTATTTTCATAGTATTGAAGGCTCTTTGAACTCAAATCATTCAAAACCTTTTTGGAAATATATACACTCTCTTAAATCCTCTTCCAGTTCCCCATCCTCACTTGATTTGAATGGTTGCTTAGCAACTTCACCTCTCGAGATTTATGAACTTTTTAGAACTTAGTTTACTTCTACTTTTAATGCTTCTCCCAGCAATAGGCCTTCGTTCCCAATCGTATACACGCCACCTTCATTCTCTTTTACTTGCCATCCAGAAGATGTTATGAAGCTCATTTTAGAACTGGATGACTCTGCCGTTTGTAAGTAGAAACCTTGTATTTGGATTTCTCTAAAGCCTTCGACTCAGTAAATCACAATATTTTGTTTTGCAAACTTAAATTTCTTAACGTTCCGGATTATTTGCTCCACTGGTTATCCTCTTACTTATCCAATCGTGTCAGTCAGGCATCTTTTCAAGGCTGTCTTTCTACTCCCTTCCATCCGTCTTCTGGTGTTTCTCAAGGATCCATTCTGGGCCCACTATTGTTCACTCTGTTTATAAATGACTTACCATCGGTTGCCATTAACTCCTCCTGCCTTCTTTATGCAGATGACGTCAAAGTATTCAAGGTAGTGTCGTCAACCGATGATTGTGCTTTGCTTCAAGATGATTTGAATGCCATTTTATCTTGGAGTTCTTATAACCAACTTACACTAAATGTTTCTAAGTGCATCCATCTCTCATTTTCTAATAACCCTTGCCCTATTTGCTTTCAATTAACGCTAAATAATTCGTACCTATGTACAGTGACACAGTTTAGGGACTTAGGTGTCACTTTTGACTCTAAATTAAAGTTCGATGTTCATATTCCTGAAATTACTTCTAAAGCTTCTCACATTTCTGGCTTAATCTCAAGAAATTCCTATATTTTTTCCAATCCTTTATCGAGTGTTAAACCATATTCTAGTTTGGTTCGTCCCATCCTTGAGTACCGTTCGCCAGTTTGTTTGTCTCATTTGAAGTGTTTGAAGTTCACGCTAGAAGCTGTACAAAAAAGATTTACCAGGATCGTCTTCTTGAAATTCCAGATTCCCTACATTTTTTCTGAATCACGCTTAGCTTCCTCAATATTCCTTCCCTGGAAATGTGTCGACACTACCTCAAGGATGAATGTGTCCTTTACAGGCTTTGCCGTGGTTTGCTCGATACTCGCCTTGTCAACCAGGTTCCTATGAGGCGCGCTATGCGTTCTACAAGATCGTCGAATATCCTTGATGTTCCATTTGCACGTAGTTTGGTGTACTTTCACTCACCCATGGTCAGATTACCTCGTAACCATGATGACGTTCAGCTTGGGCCCTTTCCCCTTTCATATTTAGTTTATAAAAGATTTGTTAACTGTCTTCTTCTTAGCCCTTAGTAATTTTTTCTTATTTATTTTCTCCTAATTTTTGCATTTTTTATTACTTTTATCTGCGCTGTGCTATTATTTAATTCATTTTGCTGTACTTTCATTTGATCTATTTTGTTATTGGAATTTTTTTCTGTTAAATAGAAATAAGTAAATAAATAAAAAAAATAAATAAAATATACATATATATATATATATATATATATATATATATAAATATATATATATATATATATATATATATATATATTATATATATATATATATATATATATATATATATATATATATTTATATCTATATATATATATTTATATCTATATATATATATATATATATATATATATATATATATATATATATATATATATATGTATATATATATATATATATATATATATATATATATATATATATATATATATCCATGTATCGACATTTGCATTTATATATGTAAACATAAAGTTTGCTCCGGAATCAATCTCAAGAAATTTACTTAAAAAATCCTTCTTAACCGTATTACTCGTTCACTTTTCTTCGATACCCATCGCCTTCGTTAACTATGGCACCTAATTTTCATGAAATTTTCAAGATAATTATACCCTATAGTTCAATGAAAACTTGGCTATGCATTTTCATCTTCATCTGTAAAGTTATGATCAGTTATAGAAGGAAAAGTATCTCTTTTTAGGTTGCGATTTGTAATGAATTTCTACCTTTCAGCTCGAACGCGGAACCGACCTCTCATCGGTTCTAGACGTTAAGTCTGAGTAGTGCCAACGGATGGTACCAACAGGTCAACCAATCCGTGCACCGTAACCCATTCATGCGGTGACTGCTTGTCGGCCAGCTAGTTCGGAGAGGATTTCGGTCGCGGGTCTCCGAATGGATTACGCTCAATCACAATATTTCAGTCACCTGAACTTGCCCGTTTTTCAAACGCGTCAACAATTACTCATCCAGAACGAGAAACCTACATTACGTTAGTTCTGGATGTGATCTATCCACAGATCTCAAATCAAAAACGCTACAAAATCCCATAGGCGCGTTACCGATTCACCGACGCGGTACCGAAAAATATACTACTCGAACTTAAACCGAAGAAAACTACTCTAAAGAAATGGCGAAACAAACAAAGGTACCGCGTACCGCGCGCGACGCGAAACCGACTTCAGCGGATTTGTCGAAACCCTAACCTCGCGACGGCATACCTACCCTGCACTTCCCTTTCACGCTAAAAAAAAAACGAGCCACTGAAAAGGAAAGTCGTTAGTTGCTTAGCAATTCATGTTATTTTTTTAGTTAGGTCCTACAAATCGATATAATTTTTCTATCAATATTTCTATTTTTATCTATCCTTATCCTGTAAGCTACTTTAATTAAATATCCTATTTTGTCGTAATCGGTATGAGAATTTTATACAATTAATCATTCGTGTTTAATATTAGGTTTAATGATTATTGAAAAATACGGTTAATAGCTATTTTACTAATCCTTGTTCAAATTTGTTGAAATTGATTTTCTCCTTAATAATTCAAAGGTTAAAAGAGTGTGGAACTAAGGTAACATAACGAAGCTAAAGTAAAGTAAACTAAGATAATGCAAATTATCGTGTTGTGGTTGGTTGGTTGTCATGTGTTCATATTATTAGTAAAGGATTTTTGCTTCATCTAAATACAAAATTAGGCTCAGTCGTTTGTTGCTCGAACAAATCCGCCTTGTTGTGTATTTAAATTAAGTGCTTTCTCTGTCGGTGTGCTGTCTACTTTTCGTTCCAGCTTGCCGTTTACGCGTTCTCTTGACAGTTGTTACGGCTGTTAATTCTGTGGTGTTAATGGAATAATCGATACATAAACTAAAGTTAAATCTTTACATGCTTCTAAATCCTGCAATACATTTAAATTGATGTTATTAACTTAAGTCTGAAATTCTACCGTTTTGTTTGTTTTTATCTAGTGTAATTAAATTTAAGTTGCATATATTGTATCGTTATCCGTTATACTTAAATTAGCTAAATAGATTTATCGTTTCTGTTTGATAAAATTTCGTTCTCTTATTTATCGTGTTTTCTTAAATGGGTTAGTTGTAGGGTTTCTAGATTATTTGTGTATTATTATTAATAAGTGTTTGTTTTGCTCTAGGTGTTTATTTTAAATGGGTTTATGTTTGTTGTAATTAACGATTACGTCCGGCAATTTTGGAACTTATTCCATAAAAATATTTCTTAATATTTTTGGGCCGAATGACTAGGAGAACTTCTGATTTTCTTTAATTCTTACTTTTTTTTTCAGATTCAATAAAAACAAACCCCAGCCCACAACACTCAACTTTCAATAAATATTTAGAACTATATTAACTTGTTGTTAAAATCTTTTTCTACAGCTAACATTTCTGCATCCTATTTAGGTATATGATAATGTTTCTACTAAACATTCTGAATCGATGCAAACGGAATGCTTATTCGCATAAAATTTACTATATAATTAACAGAATTTGAGTTTATGTACAAAATGATCTCAACTGTGGCGCCATAACATGAAATTTTGCTTATATTTATGACAAAATAATTAATTTAATTAATCTTTGATAGTTACAAAATTCGCTCAGCCTTATTTCATTAAGTTGTAAATATTCAAATGTACAAGCAAATCTTTTCTTTAAGCCAATCACCTTGATATCACGTTTAAATCTCGAATGTTAATATCGTGCAGTTTTATCTAACTATTTTTCTTAAATGGAAACCAGCTGACTCTGGGATAAATCCTGATTTCATGTTATGACATCCAGAGTTTAAAAATAGGTAACGAGTGATATTAGAAACTGTAACCTGAATTGTCCTCCTTTGGTGTTACAATTTCTTCCTCTATAGGTATATATTGTGCGTCTCTGATTTGTATTAAGTGTTGGCGAGATGTTTCACATTTTTCCAGAAAATTGTACGATTGATGGATATCGTCAAGGCATCTGATGCATATTTGGTCGGGTAAATCATTATTCTCGCTGACTAACAACTTTGAAAATAGGTTCCATAATTCAACAACGCTCCTGCAAGTAACATTAATTCGTGGTGCTATGGATTTAGCAATATGATGCATTTCCTTTACGCTTTAGTTCAATTCCAGCCGTCGATACATTAGTTGTGTCCACTGGTGCTAGTTTCAGAAATTGTTCCAGCATGTCTATTTCATTTGCCAAATCGGATGCATCGTAGTCTCCACAATATTCATCTTCATAGAAAATTTGTGGCGGCAGAGGATGACGAGGATTAGGATCGCTCACTGTGGCACCATGACTTGTTGATTTTGACTGCATTAAATCCTTTTCAGTTTCTTTGCCAGGTTCTGTGATATCAATTGTTTCATATTTAATATTTTTGCTGTCCAGGATCATCAGGACGCGCTGTTGACGTTTTTTTTTTCTACCTCCTTAATTCCGGACATGCCACTAACAAATACTCGTAATACCATTTTTGATTTTCAGCAATCCGCTAGAGTGGCACTTGATCGAAGAAATACTTTACCAAGTCTGAATAATTCTCACGAAAGTTGATCAAAATTATACTTTGGATGTCGGACTAACTGGCTGCATCAAATTCGCGCACGCAAAATAAATTAACAAATTACGCCTTTAACGAAATTCTGATGGACTCAGCCTTTGAGGAACGGAACAAATAGAGAGACTATGCTCATATAAGCTCCATAGAGAATGATGCGACCACCTTCTGAGCATGCTTGTCATTTCTTATACTTAATAATGATACTTAGCTGGCAAATATGATCCTCCACCGCCTCCTTGAGTTTTCCTCCACATCCTTCCTATATGCGAGCAGCCCAAATGGTTCACTCCTTCCAAGAATGCTTCGACCATCAGCTGTGAGTCGATCCAGCAGGAACTGTTTGGTTCGGCAGCCGACGACCGTCTTGGAGCGAAGAAGTCCCTCTCGCCAGACAAGCTGAATGCCTGATGCTTCTGCGTGTCCGCAATCCAATTCATGGGATTTTCTATCAAGAATGAGGTTAGAGACGGAACTCGGGAGATATCCGTTAGCAGACTTACCTTTCTATAGATTTTCGGCACAAACGAGCGCGAATACCGTAATCTGCCGCACCCCACAATTAGCAGCTGCTATTCCCGATTGCTTTCGATATTTCGCGACAATGGACACTAATAGAAGACGACAGCCACGAAAAACCAAGCCGACATGTGGCTGTCAAAAATTTCAGTTGTCACCTCGGACAAAACATCTGTGTGTGGAATGGCACTTCATATGGCGGCAATGTGCCTCTCCAGATGTCGCCAGTGGCATAGTTTTCTCGATGGCCATGGTGGAGGGGCATTTCCAGATGGCTATGTCTCGAAATGTGCCGGGGTTGGATTAATTCTATATTTCGAATATTTATATCCACGGGTCTAAATATTTGGACAGAAAAAAAAATATTTTCTGCACAACGATATCCGCACAACAGATGAAGTCCGCTGGCACTTCGAGGACATATCCATCTGGCCGGTTGCAAGGGTTCGGGATCGGAATCACTTCGATTCCTGGGCGTAGGCGTCACATTACACATTCCCCCCCCCAAAATCGAAGTAATTACGATCCCGTCTCCTATATAAAAGGTCTTGGTTAGGGCCGTGGCGGGTCGAAGGTCGGTTTCGAAGGATAGGATACAACCATGTTCGTGATGACTCGACAGTGACTATATAGTAGGAAGTCAGGTGTTATTCGGAGGCCTTCGTCTAGGCATAGATTGGGGTAAGCCAAGGTTTCTCGTGGGAATTAGTTGCACTTCATCGTCTAAGGTCTTTTGCGTGGTAAATTCCCAGGGTTTTACCAGTCATGTCGGCGATGAGGTATCGGGTGGGGCTTATGACTTGTATGACTCGACACTTCACGAATTTCTTGTCTAGTTTGGCATTGTAATGTCGGGTGGCATCGCTCTGTCGGAAGTTTCGACGATATATTTCGTCGCCGGCCTTAAAACCAGAAGGATGAGATCGCAAGTTGTACCGCTCCTCTCCCATCCGTCTACTTTCTTCAATCTTCTCCCGCAGTTGATCTCGCAGAAGTTGGAGCTTTTCGTGCGGTTCTAGAACCACGATTGGGTCCTCTAGCGATTTCAGCTGCCGCAATAGCCGGTAAGCGCTCCCATGACAGATCATGTACTGGCCGAACACTGCGAAATACGGCGAAATGCCGGTAGTGGCGTGGTACGACGAGCGCAGCGCACTAGTGATGGCGGACAATTTGCGATCCCAGTCCCTCTGATTCGGGTGGACATAGGCGCGAATGGCCGCTATGAGCGTACGATTCAGTCGTTCGGATGCGTTGGCTTGTGGTGAATAGACGGCAGTTCGTTGGTGGATGATGCCGTATTTGGACATTAGGTCTCGGAACTTGCTGGAGGTGAACTGGACCCCATTGTCGGAGACAAGTTTCTCCGGAACTCCAAACATGTGAAAGACTCGTTTCTCCAAAAAGCTGATTATAGGTCCAGTGTGCATGTTACGTAGTGGTTCTATGATAGGGAATTTAGAGAGCTGGTCCAGGACCACGACAGCTCCCGTGTGACCAGAAGTAGATCGAGGGTAAGGACCGATAAGATCAATGTACAAGCGCTGGAACACGCGTTCGGGGACCTCAACCTTACCCATGGGTGGCCGAAGAATGGCCACCCATGGGTAAGGCGCGTCATTGTTTGGGGGGCATTACACAATCCGAATGGCATGGTCACGAATTGATATAGGGGCCGACCTGGGACTGTGAAGGCTGTTTTCTCCTTTGAACCGGGGTCTACAGGAATTTGCCAGAAGGCGTCTTTGAGGTCTAAGCTCGTGATGAAATGGGCTTTAGGCAATCGACTCAAAATGCCTTCGATCAACGGTAGAGGATATGCGTCCTTGACTGTGACGGCGTTCAAGCGTCTGGCATCTAAGCATAACCGGACCTTGTTCGGCTTGACAACTAAGGTGACTGGGGAAGCCCACGCGCTCTGTGATTCTTCGATTACGCCCAATGCTAACATTCGATCCACTTCGGCATATAACGATTTTTCCTTCGCCGGAGATATGGCGAAATGTCTCTGTTTTATGGGTTTAGCATCCCCCACATCTATAGTGTGGAACACCAGGGCAGTCCGCCCGAGACCTTCCTTCTCGTGCGAGGGAAAAGCCGATATAGCCGAGTCGAGACGCAGTTGCTGAGTTACATCCAGTGTATGCCGTAGTAAGTTAGTGGGTTGAGATTGGTCAGGAACGGTGGTGACGGACTCCAGGGTCGAACCGGAAAATAGTGCCGGGGCCAAGTTAAATTTTCGAACGAAATCCACTCCTAAATAAAGATTCTGGGTTAACTGAGGTATGATGAAAAATTCCATAGGTTTAGTTACCCCTTTAAAGGTGACATCCGTCATAATTTTTCCCACTACAGAGTGACGAGTTCCGTCCGCCGTGCTTAACCAGGAGGTGAAATGACGGATTTGGTCCGCGTGCTTTGCCAGTACCTCCCCTGCAAACTCGGCAGAGATGCAATTCACACTGGCTCCCGTATCGACTAAGCCTGATACTCGTTTTTGCAGGAGGTGTACTGACGCATATGGCCGAACATCATCCCTCAATAATTCGTCTAAGTATATGTCCTTCAACACTTTCCTCGACTGCCTGACTTTTCTCCAGAAGCTCCGCATCCGACGCGTGGCTCGCTTGCTTCGCGGTGGGACATTTGTGGCCAATTCCTCATGGAAGATGCGCTGTCGAGTAGCCAAATAATTCCGCAACCTGACATGAGAAGGTTTTACATGCCAAGGAACCTTCGTCTCGCTATCATTTCCCTGCGCATTGGCCTCGGCGAAGGACGGCGTCGGTTGTGGAACTTCGGGAGAACTGTGTTTAGCGGTGCGAGTCAGCAGAGTTGGAGTCATGTTGGGAGCTGGGTCATAGCTGGTGATGGGGTCTGGATTGGTTCGTCCGGGGTCTAGGAGTGCCGACGGGTGGTCGCGGCACTCGGTGGCAAGTTTTTTCGCCCTTTGCAATTGGCACAGTCAGGTGCGTATGTGTCGGCCTTCCCGCATCGGTAGCAGAAAAGCGTTGGCTCCGCTGGACATGCATAGAACCGATGTCCCGGTTGTCGGCAGTTCCAACAGACCGTCGGGCTAGTAATTGCTTCAAGGGAGGGTCGATTAATCAATGCTGGGTCCTCAAGCTCCGGTGGTGCTCCGCTCCTCGGTACTGGTACTGGATCAGCAAGCAGGTGGTCCGCTGCCATCAACTCCGCGGTGTGATGATTTCGGGGATTTGGTCCCGTTATGCGAGGTTGTGGACGGAAGGTACCACGCCGCTCATCCAAGTGTTCTTGTCTGCGGGCATGGAGGCGCAATCCCTGTATGGTGTTGATGGGAAAATGCAGAAGGCTGTTCTGGAGATCCCAGCGCATATTCTCTCTGATAATTTCTACCAATTCGTCCTCGGGCATGGTATTTCGCAGGCGAGTGCTCAATCTCACTATACTGGTGTAGTACTGGTCGAACGGTTCGTGAGCGCCTTGTTTCCGTTTCTTTATTTGCTCTCTTAGCTCTCTCTCAGTGAAGCCATCCTCAAATCGATTGCGGAAGGCTGCACTGAAGGAGTGCCAAGTGGGACGTGGCGTTGACTCTTTAAAGCTCCAGTACCAGTCGGCAGCGTCGCCGCTGAACAAAAGATGTGCATGCCGGAGGAAGGCAGAGGAATCACCTCCCAGGGTGCTGGATACCAACGCCTGAATCCGGAAAAGGAACCGGTCCGCCGATATCATATCGTTGAACCCTGTAAAGTTCAGGCGCCAACTCTCCATGATACGAGGCGTCGGGTCTCGAAAAGGTGCCAATGCGTTCCCGGGGGGAATCACATCCTCGATTGACCTGTGGTACTGAACTGCCTCGGGGGCTGGAGGTACCAACGGAGGTCCGGTACTGTGTCGCGGTCTGTATTCGGGAGCTCTGGGATCCATTCCCGAGTTCCTTGGAGGTGGGACCCATTGCTCGGATGGTCGGGAGTGGGGCATCGCCACACTGGGATTGGGCTCCCAGCCCAGCGGAGTTCTCACGCGGCTGGGTGGTTGGCTCAACGGGAGATTCTGGATCTTTCCCTCCAGGTTGCCAATCCTCTCCGACATATCCCTCATCAACGCCACGAGGGTGTCAATGGAGTGGGCGGAAGGCATGGTTGTCACCTCGGACACGACACTTGCAGCCGGAACTTCACCGCCTACTGCTCCTTGCAGGTCTAAGAGTGGTTGTGACGGTTCGGCTTCTGGAGCTCCCTTCGCCACTGCTCCACGCGTTGGTAGGGGCGTTCCGAGGGGGACGTCTAGGGCAGACCGATCTATGGGTCGCCGGCATAAGGGACACAGCTCTGACGTGAGGAGGAGCTGTTGTACACAGGCACGATGGAATAAATGTCCACAATCCAATCGCACGCTGTGTACGCCCTCCACTACGTCTTCGAAACAGATTCCACAGTTCGCGGGTTGGACCGTTTTGGACCGGGTCCACCGCTTTTCTGGGGTCCGCTTCGTTGCCATTTTTACTGGTTTTGGTGGTTGTACGTGTTACTGTGAAAGAAAAGAAATGTAACACTATAATATAAAAACTTAAGACTAACTTAGTGGCCGACAGTGGCGAGCTAATGATAGAGGGGAAAAAAAAACAAATATTTGACAGTCACTTTCCTTTTCAGTGGTCGACTCCTTCAACGGGAAAAGAGAGTGCGTGGTAATCTGCCGAAGAAAGGGTGCTTTTGGTCGATTTACGAAAATTACCCCATAACCCACATACATTACAAAAAACCGTCTCTAAACTACGTTAAAGTGACTCGACGAGACAAGTGGTAGAGCTACCGTAACGACTTTGTACGCGGTCAAAGTTCCCGACGCGTGGAAGCATTCCGGGCTTCGCAACTCCAGCATACGCCACCGAACGTTGAACCGATACCACTCGTCTAACACGCATAAGAAATAGTTAAAATCCTTCCGCGACATAAAGGCAAGGTAGCCTTCTATTTTCTTGAGAGTCCATGCTGATAGGTAAACCCATCAGACTGGCAGTTCCATCAAGAAAATAGAAGGTCCTTACAGGGGTTAGCCTAGGACAACACATCGGAAGGATTCTGTCGCGAAAGCAAAATCAAACAAAGGAGAGCGGAAGCTACAACTCACGTGAAGCGACTGCGAGTGTGTATCACACAACTCCACTGCTCCTGTTAGTGGGACTCGAGTACCAAAGTACTTTACATCCTCCGTAAAGGACCAACTCGTCAGAAGACGCGAAGTTCTCTCCCCCTTAGGATGTTTTTTGGGCCCCACGTTGGGCGCCATTTGTAATGAATTTCTACCTTTCAGCTCGAACGCGGAACCGACCTCTCATCGGTTCTAGACGTTAAGTCTGAGTAGTGCCAACGGATGGTACCAACAGGTCAACCAATCCGTGCACCGTAACCCATTCATGCGGTGACTGCTTGTCGGCCAGCTAGTTCGGAGAGGATTTCGGTCGCGGGTCTCCGAATGGATTACGCTCAATCACAATATTTCAGTCACCTGAACTTGCCCGTTTTTCAAACGCGTCAACAATTACTCATCCAGAACGAGAAACCTACATTGGAACACGCGTTCGGGGACCTCAACCTTACCCATGGGTGGCCGAAGAATGGCCACCCATGGGTAAGGCGCGTCATTGTTTGGGGGGCATTACACAATCCGAATGGCATGGTCACGAATTGATATAGGGGCCGACCTGGGACTGTGAAGGCTGTTTTCTCCTTTGAACCGGGGTCTACAGGAATTTGCCAGAAGGCGTCTTTGAGGTCTAAGCTCGTGATGAAATGGGCTTTAGGCAATCGACTCAAAATGCCTTCGATCAACGGTAGAGGATATGCGTCCTTGACTGTGACGGCGTTCAAGCGTCTGGCATCTAAGCATAACCGGACCTTGTTCGGCTTGACAACTAAGGTGACTGGGGAAGCCCACGCGCTCTGTGATTCTTCGATTACGCCCAATGCTAACATTCGATCCACTTCGGCATATAACGATTTTTCCTTCGCCGGAGATATGGCGAAATGTCTCTGTTTTATGGGTTTAGCATCCCCCACATCTATAGTGTGGAACACCAGGGCAGTCCGCCCGAGACCTTCCTTCTCGTGCGAGGGAAAAGCCGATATAGCCGAGTCGAGACGCAGTTGCTGAGTTACATCCAGTGTATGCCGTAGTAAGTTAGTGGGTTGAGATTGGTCAGGAACGGTGGTGACGGACTCCAGGGTCGAACCGGAAAATAGTGCCGGGGCCAAGTTAAATTTTCGAACGAAATCCACTCCTAAATAAAGATTCTGGGTTAACTGAGGTATGATGAAAAATTCCATAGGTTTAGTTACCCCTTTAAAGGTGACATCCGTCATAATTTTTCCCACTACAGAGTGACGAGTTCCGTCCGCCGTGCTTAACCAGGAGGTGAAATGACGGATTTGGTCCGCGTGCTTTGCCAGTACCTCCCCTGCAAACTCGGCAGAGATGCAATTCACACTGGCTCCCGTATCGACTAAGCCTGATACTCGTTTTTGCAGGAGGTGTACTGACGCATATGGCCGAACATCATCCCTCAATAATTCGTCTAAGTATATGCCCTTCAACACTTTCCTCGACTGCCTGACTTTTCTCCAGAAGCTCCGCATCCGACGCGTGGCTCGCTTGCTTCGCGGTGGGACATTTGTGGCCAATTCCTCATGGAAGATGCGCTGTCGAGTAGCCAAATAATTCCGCAACCTGACATGAGAAGGTTTTACATGCCAAGGAACCTTCGTCTCGCTATCATTTCCCTGCGCATTGGCCTCGGCGAAGGACGGCGTCGGTTGTGGAACTTCGGGAGAACTGTGTTTAGCGGTGCGAGTCAGCAGAGTTGGAGTCATGTTGGGAGCTGGGTCATAGCTGGTGATGGGGTCTGGATTGGTTCGTCCGGGGTCTAGGAGTGCCGACGGGTGGTCGCGGCACTCGGTGGCAAGTTTTTTCGCCCTTTGCAATTGGCACAGTCAGGTGCGTATGTGTCGGCCTTCCCGCATCGGTAGCAGAAAAGCGTTGGCTCCGCTGGACATGCATAGAACCGATGTCCCGGTTGTCGGCAGTTCCAACAGACCGTCGGGCTAGTAATTGCTTCAAGGGAGGGTCGATTAATCAATGCTGGGTCCTCAAGCTCCGGTGGTGCTCCGCTCCTCGGTACTGGTACTGGATCAGCAAGCAGGTGGTCCGCTGCCATCAACTCCGCGGTGTGATGATTTCGGGGATTTGGTCCCGTTATGCGAGGTTGTGGACGGAAGGTACCACGCCGCTCATCCAAGTGTTCTTGTCTGCGGGCATGGAGGCGCAATCCCTGTATGGTGTTGATGGGAAAATGCAGAAGGCTGTTCTGGAGATCCCAGCGCATATTCTCTCTGATAATTTCTACCAATTCGTCCTCGGGCATGGTATTTCGCAGGCGAGTGCTCAATCTCACTATACTGGTGTAGTACTGGTCGAACGGTTCGTGAGCGCCTTGTTTCCGTTTCTTTATTTGCTCTCTTAGCTCTCTCTCAGTGAAGCCATCCTCAAATCGATTGCGGAAGGCTGCACTGAAAGAGTGCCAAGTGGGACGTGGCGTTGACTCTTTAAAGCTCCAGTACCAGTCGGCAGCGTCGCCGCTGAACAAAAGATGTGCATGCCGGAGGAAGGCAGAGGAATCACCTCCCAGGGTGCTGGATACCAACGCCTGAATCCGGAAAAGGAACCGGTCCGCCGATATCATATCGTTGAACCCTGTAAAGTTCAGGCGCCAACTCTCCATGATACGAGGCGTCGGGTCTCGAAAAGGTGCCAATGCGTTCCCGGGGGGAATCACATCCTCGATTGACCTGTGGTACTGAACTGCCTCGGGGGCTGGAGGTACCAACGGAGGTCCGGTACTGTGTCGCGGTCTGTATTCGGGAGCTCTGGGATCCATTCCCGAGTTCCTTGGAGGTGGGACCCATTGCTCGGATGGTCGGGAGTGGGGCATCGCCACACTGGGATTGGGCTCCCAGCCCAGCGGAGTTCTCACGCGGCTGGGTGGTTGGCTCAACGGGAGATTCTGGATCTTTCCCTCCAGGTTGCCAATCCTCTCCGACATATCCCTCATCAACGCCACGAGGGTGTCAATGGAGTGGGCGGAAGGCATGGTTGTCACCTCGGACACGACACTTGCAGCCGGAACTTCACCGCCTACTGCTCCTTGCAGGTCTAAGAGTGGTTGTGACGGTTCGGCTTCTGGAGCTCCCTTCGCCACTGCTCCACGCGTTGGTAGGGGCGTTCCGAGGGGGACGTCTAGGGCAGACCGATCTATGGGTCGCCGGCATAAGGGACACAGCTCTGACGTGAGGAGGAGCTGTTGTACACAGGCACGATGGAATAAATGTCCACAATCCAATCGCACGCTGTGTACGCCCTCCACTACGTCTTCGAAACAGATTCCACAGTTCGCGGGTTGGACCGTTTTGGACCGGGTCCACCGCTTTTCTGGGGTCCGCTTCGTTGCCATTTTTACTGGTTTTGGTGGTTGTACGTGTTACTGTGAAAGAAAAGAAATGTAACACTATAATATAAAAACTTAAGACTAACTTAGTGGCCGACAGTGGCGAGCTAATGATAGAGGGGAAAAAAAAAACAAATATTTGACAGTCACTTTCCTTTTCAGTGGTCGACTCCTTCAACGGGAAAAGAGAGTGCGTGGTAATCTGCCGAAGAAAGGGTGCTTTTGGTCGATTTACGAAAATTACCCCATAACCCACATACATTACAAAAAACCGTCTCTAAACTACGTTAAAGTGACTCGACGAGACAAGTGGTAGAGCTACCGTAACGACTTTGTACGCGGTCAAAGTTCCCGACGCGTGGAAGCATTCCGGGCTTCGCAACTCCAGCATACGCCACCGAACGTTGAACCGATACCACTCGTCTAACACGCATAAGAAATAGTTAAAATCCTTCCGCGACATAAAGGCAAGGTAGCCTTCTATTTTCTTGAGAGTCCATGCTGATAGGTAAACCCATCAGACTGGCAGTTCCATCAAGAAAATAGAAGGTCCTTACAGGGGTTAGCCTAGGACAACACATCGGAAGGATTCTGTCGCGAAAGCAAAATCAAACAAAGGAGAGCGGAAGCTACAACTCACGTGAAGCGACTGCGAGTGTGTATCACACAACTCCACTGCTCCTGTTAGTGGGACTCGAGTACCAAAGTACTTTACATCCTCCGTAAAGGACCAACTCGTCAGAAGACGCGAAGTTCTCTCCCCCTTAGGATGTTTTTTGGGCCCCACGTTGGGCGCCATTTGTAATGAATTTCTACCTTTCAGCTCGAACGCGGAACCGACCTCTCATCGGTTCTAGACGTTAAGTCTGAGTAGTGCCAACGGATGGTACCAACAGGTCAACCAATCCGTGCACCGTAACCCATTCATGCGGTGACTGCTTGTCGGCCAGCTAGTTCGGAGAGGATTTCGGTCGCGGGTCTCCGAATGGATTACGCTCAATCACAATATTTCAGTCACCTGAACTTGCCCGTTTTTCAAACGCGTCAACAATTACTCATCCAGAACGAGAAACCTACATTACGTTAGTTCTGGATGTGATCTATCCACAGATCTCAAATCAAAAACGCTACAAAATCCCATAGGCGCGTTACCGATTCACCGACGCGGTACCGAAAAATATACTACTCGAACTTAAACCGAAGAAAACTACTCTAAAGAAATGGCGAAACAAACAAAGGTACCGCGTACCGCGCGCGACGCGAAACCGACTTCAGCGGATTTTTCGAAACCCTAACCTCGCGACGGCATACCTACCCTGCACTTCCCTTTCACGCTAAAAAAAAAACGAGCCACTGAAAAGGAAAGTCGTTAGTTGCTTAGCAATTCATGTTATTTTTTTAGTTAGGTCCTACAAATCGATATAATTTTTCTATCAATATTTCTATTTTTATCTATCCTTATCCTGTAAGCTACTTTAATTAAATATCCTATTTTGTCGTAATCGGTATGAGAATTTTATACAATTAATCATTCGTGTTTAATATTAGGTTTAATGATTATTGAAAAATACGGTTAATAGCTATTTTACTAATCCTTGTTCAAATTTGTTGAAATTGATTTTCTCCTTAATAATTCAAAGGTTAAAAGAGTGTGGAACTAAGGTAACATAACGAAGCTAAAGTAAAGTAAACTAAGATAATGCAAATTATCGTGTTGTGGTTGGTTGGTTGTCATGTGTTCATATTATTAGTAAAGGATTTTTGCTTCATCTAAATACAAAATTAGGCTCAGTCGTTTGTTGCTCGAACAAATCCGCCTTGTTGTGTATTTAAATTAAGTGCTTTCTCTGTCGGTGTGCTGTCTACTTTTCGTTCCAGCTTGCCGTTTACGCGTTCTCTTGACAGTTGTTACGGTTGTTAATTCTGTGGTGTTAATGGAATAATCGATACATAAACTAAAGTTAAATCTTTACATGCTTCTAAATCCTGCAATACATTTAAATTGATGTTATTAACTTAAGTCTGAAATTCTACCGTTTTGTTTGTTTTTATCTAGTGTAATTAAATTTAAGTTGCATATATTGTATCGTTATCCGTTATACTTAAATTAGCTAAATAGATTTATCGTTTCTGTTTGATAAAATTTCGTTCTCTTATTTATCGTGTTTTCTTAAATGGGTTAGTTGTAGGGTTTCTAGATTATTTGTGTATTATTATTAATAAGTGTTTGTTTTGCTCTAGGTGTTTATTTTAAATGGGTTTATGTTTGTTGTAATTAACGATTACGTCCGGCAATTTTGGAACTTATTCCATAAAAATATTTCTTAATATTTTTGGGCCGAATGACTAGGAGAACTTCTGATTTTCTTTAATTCTTACTTTTTTTTCAGATTCAATAAAAACAAACCCCAGCCCACAACACTCAACTTTCAATAAATATTTAGAACTATATTAACTTGTTGTTAAAATCTTTTTCTACAGCTAACATTTCTGCATCCTATTTAGGTATATGATAATGTTTCTACTAAACATTCTGAATCGATGCAAACGGAATGCTTATTCGCATAAAATTTACTATATAATTAACAGAATTTGAGTTTATGTACAAAATGATCTCAACTGTGGCGCCATAACATGAAATTTTGCTTATATTTATGACAAAATAATTAATTTAATTAATCTTTGATAGTTACAAAATTCGCTCAGCCTTATTTCATTAAGTTGTAAATATTCAAATGTACAAGCAAATCTTTTCTTTAAGCCAATCACCTTGATATCACGTTTGAATCTCGAATGTAAATATCGTGCAGTTTTATCTAACTATTTTTCTTAAATGGAAACCAGCTGACTCTGGGATAAATCCTGATTTCATGTTATGACATCCAGAGTTTAAAAATAGGTAACGAGTGATATTAGAAACTGTAACCTGAATTGTCCTCCTTTGGTGTTACAATTTCTTCCTCTATAGGTATATATTGTGCGTCTCTGATTTGTATTAAGTGTTGGCGAGATGTTTCACATTTTTTCAGAAAATTGTACGATTGATGGATATCGTCAAGGCATCTGATGCATATTTGGTCGGGTAAATCATTATTCTCGCTGACTAACAACTTTGAAAATAGGTTCCATAATTCAACAACGCTCCTGCAAGTAACATTAATTCGTGGTGCTATGGATTTAGCAATATGATGCATTTCCTTTACGCTTTAGTTCAATTCCAGCCGTCGATACATTAGTTGTGTCCACTGGTGCTAGTTTCAGAAATTGTTCCAGCATGTCTATTTCATTTGCCAAATCGAATGCATCGTAGTCTCCACAATATTCATCTTCATAGAAAATTTGTGGCGGCAGAGGATGACGAGGATTAGGATCGCTCACTGTGGCACCATGACTTGTTGATTTTGACTGCATTAAATCCTTTTCAGTTTCTTTGCCAGGTTCTGTGATATCAATTGTTTCATATTTAATATTTTTGCTGTCCAGGATCATCAGGACGCGCTGTTGACGTTTTTTTTTTCTACCTCCTTAATTCCGGACATGCCACTAACAAATACTCGTAATACCATTTTTGATTTTCAGCAATCCGCTAGGGTGGCACTTGATCGAAGAAATACTTTACCAAGTCTGAATAATTCTCACGAAAGTTGATCAAAATTATACTTTGGATGTCGGACTAACTGGCTGCATCAAATTCGCGCACGCAAAATAAATTAACAAATTACGCCTTTAACGAAATTCTGATGGACTCAGCCTTTGAGGAACGGAACAAATAGAGAGACTATGCTCATATAAGCTCCATAGAGAATGATGCGACCACCTTCTGAGCATGCTTGTCATTTCTTATACTTAATAATGATACTTAGCTGGCAAATATGATCCTCCACCGCCTCCTTGAGTTTTCCTCCACATCCTTCCTATATGCGAACAACCCAAATGGTTCACTCCTTCCAAGAATGCTTCGACCATCAGCTGTGAGTCGATCCAGCAGGAACTGTTTGGTTCGGCAGCCGACGACCGTCTTGGAGCGAAGAAGTCCCTCTCGCCAGACAAGCTGAATGCCTGATGCTTCTGCGTGTCCGCAATCCAATTCATGGGATTTTCTATCAAGAATGAGGTTAGAGACGGAACTCGGGAGATATCCGTTAGCAGACTTACCTTTCTATAGATTTTCGGCACAAACGAGCGCGAATACCGTAATCTGCCGCACCCCACAATTAGCAGCTGCTATTCCCGATTGCTTTCGATATTTCGCGACAATGGACACTAATAGAAGACGACAGCCACGAAAAACCAAGCCGACATGTGGCTGTCAAAAATTTCAGTTGTCACCTCGGACAAAACATCTGTGTGTGGAATGGCACTTCATATGGCGGCAATGTGCCTCTCCAGATGTCGCCAGTGGCATAGTTTTCTCGATGGCCATGGTGGAGGGGCATTTCCAGATGGCTATGTCTCGAAATGTGCCGGGGTTGGATTAATTCTATATTTCGAATATTTATATCCACGGGTCTAAATATTTGGACAGAAAAAAAAATATTTTCTGCACAACGATATCCGCACAACAGATGAAGTCCGCTGGCACTTCGAGGACATATCCATCTGGCCGGTTACAAGGGTTCGGGATCGGAATCACTTCGATTCCTGGGCGTAGGCGTCACATTACAGATTCTCGCCGGTCTTTAGTATGGAAATTACTAATTTTAGATTTCTGGGCATATGTTATAATGTATAGTATTAACTGGAAAGTAACGAATCAACTCTATAATTTGCAATCACCCAGTCCTTATTATTTCTTCGGGGAATTTTATAAACTCTATGTATAACGTTTACCTCCAAGGATGTAAGAAGGATCCTTTACTAAGCTCATCGGTAAGCAAAGGATGAATTCGGAAGAGAAGCATCCTGAAATGTTCTCTCCAACTATTGTTGAATTGTATTTATTCCACATTTAAGAAGAAATTTATTGGTTATTTCCGGTAGAAATGATTGACTAAATGTACCGTTTATGCAGAAAATTAAGGACTCATAATTTTTATCATTCATCACCAAAGGACTCTGTATGCCCATCAAATCCTTGAAGAGTACCAACTAATTGTCATTTTTCGTGCGAAAGATTATTTAAACTCAATTTCTCGACACCAATGTATCATATTGAACTTTTATTATCTACAGAGTCCTTTGAAGGATTACAATTCCGTTCCGATGCATTGTAGATCAATATGTTGTCCTTCATTTGAAACCTCTACAATCAAAATCCTTACACCCGTCGATCAGTTATGCTGAAAAATCGGGGTGAAAGTCGGAAATTTTTTAGTTTTAACAGTAAAAGTCCTTCACTGTTCCTTGAATTTCTCCTCCTTTAAACGGGACCAAACTGAAAGAAAGACGTATAATTTGTCAAAAACAGGAGTCTTCTATCCATCTCCGTTTAAAAGTTATGCGTGAACTTACAAAAAACAAAAAAGCAAAAAAAAATATACGCGATGAATTGATAACCTTCTTTCTTTTGGAAGTCGGTTGGTAAAAAAGATATATATTTGGTCGATATGAACAAAAAGAAATACTTGCTTAGCCCGAACCTTTTTTGTAAGGGTAACTTTAAAATTTTCGGTTGATGCCATCTATGATACATCGTTCCACGCACGACTGTAAATTGGAATGTAACAACAAAGGGAATAGATTTGGTTTCTTCTTAATTATTGCCTATGTTAATATATTACGCCATGAATAGTTTTTAATACATTTTACTAGCGTGGGAAAGCATAGTTTCCAAAGAATCTTCTTAACCGTTTTGATCGGCCCATTTGTTAGGAACAGTCAATTTGGAATAATGTAAGTAGGAACAACTATAACTTTGCTGTGAAAAACTTTTGAAAGGAAGATACTCCACAATCAGGTTCGTGGCAAGATTAGTCACACTCTGGGTACAAATCACCTAATTGAAAGAGTTTTCAACGAAATGTATCCTTTAAATTTTAATGGAAAAGTAAAGCAATTTCATGTAAAATAAGTGTAAGAAATAAAGTCTAGTCCGACACGGACGTACACAAACACACAAAAAAGTGAACTAAATACAATTGGAAGGGTGTCTTATTTCAGATAAACTTGAAACTCATAATCAGTGCAAGTCAAAAGGAAAAAATTCTATCAATGTAAAATAACAGAAGCGCCCAATTAAATTTTTGGTGAACTGAGTATTTTATTTGTAGGTGTGTAACAATAAAAACAAGTTTTATACGCATACCACTTGTTGCATTAGATATTAACAAAATGTTTTACATTTCTAAGTTATTCTTTTTCCAGGATTGTATTTTATATTGATATAATTGCTTAAAACACAAATGTTTATTGGTAAATGAAATGAGTACATTATATAATTGATAAATTGAGAAAGAATGTAGATCTACGATTTTTAACTTTTGTCCGATTTTCGCCAATATTTTTTTACAATTATGAAAGAAACATAACAATTAGAATTTGTAAATAATTGTACTAATGGATATACAGACCTTTCCAGCCGACACTTTTGACTGTTAATATCGTCAAATTTGCATATAGTTAGTTAAATCCATTCAAATCTTATGTCTGTTGAGATTTGTTAAGATTTGAAATTGTAAGAAGCATTTTTAAATTTAGAGTCAGCCGTTTTAATGCCATATTTGGGTTAATTTTGTGAAATCGAGAATTTTCGTTTAGAAAAATACTTTCAACTGGATTATAATTATATGTTTTGGGTTTCAATGCGTCACCAACCTTGAACTGTGCACACGTAAAGTTTAGTCGTATTAACCGTTACGCAGAAAGTGTTTAATTGCTTAGTATTTTTGTCTTTTTTTCGAAACATTGTAATTTTTATGGATTAATGTCAAATATTGGATTAGAGTATCCGCTGAGAAAGTTATTTTTGGGGTTATTAAATGCATAACGTAGTTGATTTTGAGTTTTAAAATAGATAAAATAATGTTTCGTCAATGTCAGAAGAGCCTCGGTCTTTCTATTTCATTTTGCCTGACTGGGTATAGGATCTGCAAAGATGGCAGGCTCCCCCTATAACATGGGGTAGCCATCGGGCGCACTCTACTGTTTTTTTTTGTTTAACAGGGGCTCTTGCCGGGTAGAGTGGCCTTCCGCTCGCGTCCCCTTTTATGCTATAGAGTTATGTGATTCCATCACATAATTCTATTATATAAACTGGTCACGTCTATATTCCTCATTTGATGGAAAAAGTAATGCAAATGTTGTTTGTATGAGTTTTCCACTCAAATAGGAAATATATGGCCACGTCTACATTTGGATCTTGATCCAGTTGGGAGGGTGCCAGGGGGCACCACCTCCATCTGGATGCCCCCCTCTTATTTGTGGGCCATAAGAATCGTCGGTAATGACCAAGTTCTCCTAAGTCCGTCTGTTTTCCCCAGGTCCAGTTTATCCTTTGCGTCAGCTATTTCCGAGCCTTTGTTGGTTACCCGTAACATTCATCCCTTGCCTCTAGTGGATTTTCCCGAAATATACTACATTTCCTGTACCTTTAGTAAATCCTCAATACATATCGATCGCCTTAACCTTGGAATTTCCGGGATCTATTTTTTCCTACCGCTATCTTCAAACAAACTCTTGAACATAACCTCTCTTAGTGAGTCTTAAGTCTGTATGAAGAACGCTATTAATAACCCTCTTCCAAAGACCAACTTTTACGGAACAACTACTCCAATGATCTACTAACATATTCTGACTTCGCATGCTAGATACTATTAACTCCTATCAAGTTTCATCTTAACAAACACAAAATTATGTACCCACCACCATTGAAGACTGACTTCTATCTGACCCAGCTTTTGAGCGGGCATGGGTGTTTTCAGTCTTACCTGCACAAGATCGGTAAGTCACGGTCTCCCGATTGTCGGTTTTGCCCAGGGGAGGACAATGCCTGTCACACATTTTTTGCGTCTACAAAATGGTTCAGGCTGCGAAGCGATCTCTACAGGGAGAAGGGAGAGCTCACCCCAGAAATATAGTTGCGGTGATGCTCGAATCGGTTGACAAATGGAACCAGGTGCCACATTATGCTCGGGCAATCCTAAAATATAAAAGGGACTCACAGCAGCCGGGGGCACAGGGGCTGGGGGATCGCTCTTCTGGCATTTCCTCTTCCCCTCTCCCCTCCCGCTAGGAAAGGGACTCCCCAGCTTGAAGGCGCCCCACGGCGTAACAAAAGGAGACATGGCCCGAAGAAATGTGTTAAACGGTTCCAGGCTGGGTTCTCAAATTGACAGGGGAGGTGTTTAGTGGGTACTCCAGTCACTTTCTTGCGAGCATGGGAGTCCCACACTCTGTGCATAAATAGCATTCACCTCCCTACCAAAAAAAAGGTACTTCCCATGCTAGATACTATTAACTCCTATCAAGTTTCATCTTAACAAACACAAAATTGTGTACCCACCACCATTTTTTTGTTTCATGTTTTCTCTTCCCCCTTTGCACAAAAATATTAACTCTAGTTGGTAAAGACAAATAAAATTTCCTACAACCCTTCACTAAGGCACCTTTCCCTTCCTAAAACGTGCCTCTCCTTTGATTTTTCCTTTGATTATCCCTACTTGTATTGAATTAAACTAATGATTAATGAGGATGAAACCAAGACGAAAAGAGAGGGAAAAAAAACGTTCCACAGTCCAACAAAAGTACAGGGAAAGGAACATGGAAGAAATGTTACAAGGAATGGAAGACAGGAAGAGGAATAGGAAGCCCTGTTAGGCCAGAAGATATAAGGGAGGAACAAACGGCATGACAACGGGTAATTTCATTTGTTAATACCCGTGTTTAATTTGATTTCGATACATTTTTTCACCTATTTTAATCTCGAAGCAATTCAAGTTGTTCTAGTATTCTACCCTTTTTCTAATTCACCTCTTGTTGCAAGTACAATCTACTAATTACTGTCTACTACCTATTACTGTTTCCTCTACAACGAACCTTCAAACTTTTTTTATTTCATTTCAATTTGTCCCTATAATCCATTAGCCATGAATTACATGGATGTAGACGCACTAACCGATGCTCCCCAATCATTATAAGAGAACTAATTCTACTTATAGTAAATTCTCTTTTAGGCCTGCTTGCACAATTTGAAAGTTCTAAAGAGAAAGATAGAAGTAAGGGGAAAAAAGGAAAGAAAAACGGAAAAAAACCAAAAGGCCAGGAAATTACTCCGTGATATAACTACAGAACACCAGCCGACGATGAAAAGTAATCATTTGCATTTTAGTTCAATGTTTCTTTTTTGTGCCGTCTTAATGCCTACCCCACAACTCACTGCATGTAGAATTTAAGGTCTTTCGCATGCCAAGTACTGCATTTTTGCCGTCCATATCGAACAACTTGAACCGAGATGAGGACTCGCGTTTATCCACCTTAAAAGGTCCCAGGTATTCCGGACCCAGCTTAGCGGGAAAGTATTGAGCCGCGCTCAACATGCGAAATTCCACCTCCACACAAGGCCATTGGGTTGAAATGGAGGATGTCTCCTCTGCAGGTTAAACCGCTGATTACCCCTTTCTTCAGCCCCCTTCAAGCGCCTCATTGCCTCCCCTCTCACTTCTCGGAGCTTCTCTGCCTACTCTAACGGATTGCTTTGGATATCCCCATCATCAAGCGGTCTCGGTCCTTTCCACGTAACACCATCTCCCGACCGAAATTGATTAAATAGGGCGTGTTACCTCATGCATGTAGGCACGCAAGGCACAACCAACTTTTGAGAAATGCTCTTCCCATTTCCGGTGGTTATTTCCTAAATACGTGCCCAGCAAATTTTGATCTTTTGGTTGATCCGTTCCACTGGGCTCGCTTGCTGACGGTAAAGTGGCGTGAACTGGATTTTGCCCCCGTATCTGCAGGTATGCAGTTCCCCCGACCTGAATTGGATACCATTGTCACACACCATCACTACCGGCACCCCAAAAAGCATAAACATTCTTTCCTCTAGAAGCTTAGCTACCTCACAAACAGTCGCTTTTCTCAGGGGGAGGATAAGAGGCATCTTGGTGAAGTAATCGACCACCATCAAAATATAGGTGTTCCCTTGAGTAGAATGCGGCAACAAGTCAACCAAATCCATACATATAACTTCCCATGGTTCTTTGGCTTGGCCGGCCCGAGAGGACATAGGCCCATAAGACGATTTCCTCTCTACCTTTGCTGCCTGCAAGTTTTGCACTTTGTCGCCTACCACCAAACATCTGCTATCATTTTGGACCAATGGAATTGTTGAGATATGCGATCGTGGATTTTGCTAATGCCCATATGCCCTGCCGTTGCGTTGTCATGGCATTTTAAGAGAACAGTTTGCTGTTTGATCTTGGGGACCACTTGCTTCCAGGAATTTCCACTCAACTCTGGATGCCGTCCGGTATGTTCAGCCACAATGTGTCCCCTTCAATCCGCAAGTCAGTAATCTTCGCAGGGTGCTTTAGAATCCTGGATCACATGCCACCTACCCACTTGCCCCCTCTGTCAGCTTCTACCACCGCATTCACTTCTGGAAATGCCCGAGATAGCGCATCCGGAACAAGATGCTCCTTGAGGTTGCGGTGCATGATATCATAATCGAGTTGGTGCAACCTTACCGCCCGACGAGCCAGACACCCACTCAGCTCCCGCAAGTTGTTAAGCCATACCAGAGAGCGGTGATCGTAAAGTGTAAGCCTTCCAAATAGGGCCTTCATTTTTCCACTGCCCACAACAACGCTAAGCACTCTTTTTCGGTGGTAGAGTAACTCCTCACCATTTTTGAAAGACCACGACTAAGGTAACATACTATCTTCCCTCCCTCTGGATGGCTCTGGCTTAACACTGCACCCAAACCATGATCGGATGCATCCGTCTGGACGTTAAACGGCAAGGTGAAATCTGGGCACGTGAGGATTGGCGCTGATGACAGCATTGTCTTGCAACGCCTGAAGGCCAACTCACACTGCTCCCTCCATACAAACTTCTTGTTTTTGTGGAGTATATTTGGGAGAGGCGCTGTGATCGTGGTGTGATCCGGAATGAAGCGCCAATACCACGATACCATTCCTAGGAATTGTCGCACTTTCTTCACACTGGTTGGCTGGAGAATACGCAGTATACAATCTACTTTTTCTGGGTCGACGTGCAGTCCACTTTCGTCTTCCATGTATCCCAGGTACTTCAACTGTGGCCGGCAAAGCTCACACTTCTCACATCATACCCATAAACCCACCTCTTGAAGACGTGTTAGCACTACCCGAAGGATTTCCAAGTGTTTCTCGAAATTCCCAGTGACCACTATAACATCGTCTAGGTATACGAAGACATATGGCTCGAGTCCCGGCCCTAAAACCCTATCCACGAAGCACTGCCATGTTGCAAAAGCGTTGTATAAGCCAAAAGGTGTGCGGTTAAAATTAAATAACCCAAGGCCAGGTACCATAAGTGCTGTGAAGGGCTTGGACTCCTCTACCATAGGAATTTGCCAATAGGCAGACTTAATATCTAACGAAGAGAGATATCGGGCTGCACGCAGTTTGTCTAACGTGGAGGAGATGTATGGGAGTGGATAGGCATTTTGCCGGGATAAGCTGCTTAACTTCCGGAGGTCCACACAAAAACGAAACTTCCAACACTTCTTCTTTACCAAGAGGATGGGTGATGACCATGCACTTTCGGAGGGTTCTGCCACTCCCAGCCACAACATTTCATCCAGCTCCTCGTTGATATGTGCCTGTACCGCCGGAGAAACGGGATAGTACCACTGTTCAAAGGGTTCAGCCGATGTCTTAATCACATGTTCCACCTCTCTAGCACACCCTAGGCCATCCTCCATCAACACAAACTCCTCCGCTATCAGTGATTCTTGGCGTGCCTTACCCTGTGGAGTCAACCTTGTTCTCCGTTGCAGTGCCTCACAGGCAGCTGCCGCCGCGTACTCCCAAGCGTCCCTGTTGAGATCTTGGACGATTCGAAATGAACGTAGGAAGTCCACACCTAGGATAAGTCCATGCAAAACTGCTGGCACTGCCAGAATTTCTATCCACCGCGTCGTTCCTCTCAACGTCACTGGCACCCAGGCTATGCCCTCAGTTGGGACACATCCACTATCCGCTAACTTGATTGCTGATTGTCTCGTCTCCTGAAGTTCCAACCCCTGCGTGCGTAGCAATTTCCAACCGGGTTTCCCGAGGATGGTATGCGTTGCCCCGGAATTCAGTAGTCCTACTATAGCTCGACCAAATACTTCTAGCTTGATATGTGGATGATTTTCCGCTACCGTTCCCTCCTGTGCGACTGACTTGCTTGGATCGCTCGTACCCCCTACGTCACTTAATGAGTACGGTTCCTGCTTCCCGAAGGTCCCGCATTCGGGGCTTGGTTTTGTTGGCTTCGCCTCACATGATTCTATTGACAATTCACACACTTGGTGAACACGTTGGACATACTGCTTTCTGCGTTCCAATTCTCCCACAACCAAAACATCGTTGAGCCTCACTACAAGTCCTGGAGGTGTGCCCTTCGCCTTTACAATTCCAGCAGCGGATACCTATATGCCCCTCTTGTAATGCAGCATTCCTCCCTCTGTAGCCACACAATATGGCAAACCGGTAGCAATAAACGATGCGTCCACGGCTTTGGCGGAGGAGCAAAGGACTCAACCGTAGCTCTTGTGGTTTCTAAAATCCTACATAGTTGTATCAGGCTGAGCTGAATCTGGTCGAATTGTGCGATATTCCGCGTTATCCAGCGTAGCTTCTCCTTTTCCGTACACGGTATTGTAAATCGACGGAAAAGGCCTTCCATCGCAGCCATTTACACTCAAATAGAAGCATCCTTCTCCTGTGTCCAGTGCCGAGTTTCCTCAAAAACATGCTGTCGTAGTCCGGTGGTAAAAGCTCTGCCCGTAACTCCTCCTTTACGTCATCCTAATATTTGCACCTGTGTTTGATCGCCCTCAATAATGTTAATGCTTTATTCTCCAACAAGGCCACCGCTGACCTGCCTGATCCTCATTTCCTTCAGCTTTAAGCATCAGCTCGCCCATGAACATTCTTAGGATGGACCTCAACCTGCTCACTCCCTTCGCTAAATTCGCTTCATCCAGAGGTACTTTACTTAGCCGTCGGAGACCATAATCCACCTTCGACGTGATCTTCAGGAAATCCCCACTATCAGTTCCATCATCAAAATCTCTTAGCAAGTTTTTGATTTCCTCTACTTTCTCTCCCACAGCATCCACGTCTTCTTTGGCTGTAAACGGGTAAGCGTCCATCTCAGTCATCAAACAGTGCAACGCTCGTTCCACCCTGAGTGCTATCTGCCTTTACTAAGCTTATCAACGCGGTTCTTACCTCTCAAAGCCATTTTTCTTATGACCGAAATTGCACACGACTACTAGATACTTAATAATATTCACACAAAACTTAATACTAAATCTAAGACCTTCACCAACCGCGATAAAAATAAACTTCCGCAAAATTCAAACCACTTCGATTCACTGCCGCAAGTTACGCGTCGCACTTCACTTGCACTTCACTTGCATTCACTTATTTCACTTTTCTAGCACATCACTACTCAACTTACTTTACCCTCCATACACGTTGGGCGCCGAATATTACCGAGTCCCTAGCTGCCCCACCGTTATATTGGGGCTACTCCACTGACCCAAACTAACTTACCCAAAAACGGGCGTGGGCGCCACTCGTTCGATTCTCCGAGCCTCTCAAGGGGTTGTCCGAACAAGAAGACGACCGTCAGGAGTGAAATTAACACTTATACGAGTTTTTGGGCTCGCCTCCACTTAGCCATGAATATCACCTTCAAAAAGAAACTCTGCCACGCATAATGAGTTAAAGTGTTTCACCACCACACAAAACTCGTATTTTCCCACAACAGGGTGACCAAAATTACCTAGAACGACACTAACTTTCACTGCACCCGCCGAACACTACCACCTTACTTAAGTTTTCCAGGTCTTCCTGCCTGGTCAACGTCTCGGGAAAAGAATTTCCGAGCCACACCTTACACAGCTGAAAAGGAATATTTTCATGTCGAATGGTCGCGAGGAAAGAAAAATCTACAATTATCTTTACTCGACTTGAGAAATATTCTATACTTCATTACAAATTCGACCAATATAAAATAAAATTAAAACCACTTACATTTATTTCCAACTCTAGTAAGGGGCCCTTTTCTTCCGTTTTCGTGATTATCGCCTCCACACAGTTGTCTCGTCCCAATTTAAGTTCCGGTATCCAAGGTTGACTCCGATTGAATGTTTCGGTATCCAGGGCTGGTCTCCCATTCCTCGTCAAAAATGTTGTCGTTGATAAATGTTCTGTTATACCTCCGCCGGTTGCCCGAAAAGTGCTAAGAGAAAGAAAGCGCCTCAGTCTTCCCGGGCTTAAATAACATCCGGGTTAACGTTTTTTTTCCTCCCGACTACCGGGAAAATCATGTTTTGAAGTGCTTTTTCCCGTTTGTTCGAATAATTCCCCTCACTTGATTTTGCTCATAACAAGCTCCACTCGGTGGCGATCTTATTGTGAATTAAGTGTATTACGCGCTGAATGCATTTGATTGACAGTTCAAATTGTCAGTGATGTTTATTTACATCATGATGCGAGATGAGGATTACGCAATAATCCTCGCTTTCCCCTTTTTCCTCTCGTCCCGCCGGTAGTTTTATTGCCATGCCAACGCATGGAGTGTCATCTGTGTATATTTATCCACCAGTTTTAACTAATTTCGGTCGTCGAATCACTCCTCAGGAATGTTACGATTTTCTTCATTTAGATTTCCGTGGGGGAATATAATGTATTTGGTGCAAATAAGCGAATAGTATGCTTCGACACGATGTCGATAGCCAGTTAGGAGAGGAGGTAAGATATTAAACAATTGTATCAGTATTTCTTTCGTCTAGTTTAGTGGATTTATCGGTTTCCTTTTGTTTGAGCTTGTCGCAATCGACAGCCATTTGTTGGTGTGCCAAAGTGAGTTTTTGGCTGATATTTTTAAGCTCATTCACAGCCTCTTGTTTGGCTGAGAACTCATCACGAAGCTCTGCCAATTGTTTATTGTGGACGTAACGTAGTTCATCAATTTGATATCGAACATTGCGCGTAACGCTTCAGCATTAATTGTTGAAACACGCTCAGCTGCCTTCAGTTCCCCACATTCTTCCCGAAGATCATCGATTTGTTCTTCAAGAGTTCGCTTCTTGTTGTGAGCTCAACAAACGGCATTCGCATTCAGAAACCTTTTTATTTGAATCTGTTTGTAACACCTCCAGATTTTGAGATATTGTGCGATATTCTTAGCTTCCGATCTAATTTTACTAATATATAGTGGAGCCACAGTGAATGCCTCTTCAACATTCCACCTGGATCAAGTGTATTCATTTCAATCTCACTGATACTATCCGTGCCTAAGGCTTGTCCAACTTTTGACAGATCACGTAAAAGATTTGAGATCATTCCACAAATTCGTTTCTTATGATGCGCCGACACATCTTTCAATTGTTGCAACTCTGATGTAACGACATTCAATGTGGCCTATTGCTGTTGCAGAAATAATAATGCGTAATCCTCATCTCGATTCCTGGTGATTTTTGATCGTAGCTAACAGTCAATTCTTCAAGAGCTTGAAGTACTTTTTTCACATCCTCTTTTGTTTCTTTTCGTAGCACCAGAGCATATATACCATAATACAATCACTAACAAGTACGGTCAGTTCATACAAATTTCCGAATAACGGGACTTGCCGACGCGTGAGATAGGATTTGTGACCTCAGATGAATAAGAACTGGATGGGCTAAGCTCATATAAAATGCATGCGAGAACATTCGACCGGTTTCTGCTCTCTTTCAAGTGAACTGTCTGTCATTTCCTCCCCGTCTGCCTCTTGCTGGTCACTTTCTTGTTCCAAAAGCTGACTAGATGTGAACTGTCTGTCAAGTTAACTGATGCAAATTGGGCGTCAAATTGGCCAATTTGCAAGTTTCGTCGCGAATTTTGTCCGATATTAAAACTATGGAAAGTGTTCGCGATCTAAATTCGTTGCAAATGTTTGAAGATTCGATTGTGGTTTATAATTCACGTAACTTTAACGTGTGACACTGCGAAATTAATTTACAATTTCAAAATGAAGTGTGTAGTGCCTTGGTGTAAAAATCATAGCAGAAATAGATCTGTGGGTGTTTCATTTCACAAGTCAGTAGTTAATATGTTAATGTTTTGCATGTTTTTCATACAATGCCGAAGGTTTTTCAAATAGATAGCAAATTTTTGGTATTGTATGAAATTTTGTTTACATTGAGCAGCAGCCATGTTTGCTTGTGCAATTTGGCCCTCTCTAAGGTTGTAAACAAGAGCGTAGCAGTAGGAAAAGTGTTCGCAGGGGTTGTTGCAACCATAGTGTCACGTGGTTGTCCACTCCAGTATTAGTTAAGTACTCAATGTTTGTGAAAGCGTGCACAGACAGGGCATGGGGAACATGTCACAAATTCGACGAAAGTAAAACAGGAAAGAACAGTCATCAGCTGACTGGTGAATACATCGCATTGAAAGAAAAGAGAAGTCCGATAAACAACTGAACGATTTCTACGTTCAATTAAACGAATGTTGTCAAAAGATAAACGTCAAAAGCTGACGCTTTCATTAGCTCAAGTTCCTGCAGTATTAGGATGGATTTTAATCGCTTCAGCGGACAGAGTTGAATTAATTTATGCCGGCCGATTCCTAACTGGACTTGGATCGAGCATGTGTAATGTGACGCCTATGCCCGGGAATCGAAGTGATTCCGATCCCGAACCCTTGCACTCGGCCAGATGGGTATGACCTCGAAATGCAAGCGGACTTCATCTTTCGTGCGGATATCGTTGCGCAGAAAATATTTTTTTTTATCTCCAAATATTTAGATCTGTGGATTTAAATATCTGAAACAGAATATTAATCAAAACCCCGACGCATTTCGAGACATATCCATTTGGGAATGCCCCCTCCACCGTGGCCATCGAAAAACTATGCCACTGGCGACAAATGGAGATGCACATTGCCGCCATGTGGCGTTCCATTCCACACACATCTGTTTTGTCCGATGAGAAAACCGGTAGAATTTGACAGCCACATGGGAGTGCAAGGAGGTTTGGCTGCGAGTGAAAAAAAGATGGCGGTAGCAGCATGTTGGCGCGATACTACTTGGATTAAATCTAATTAAGAGTTAATCGCTCCATAAATTTGAATGCTGACACAACCTCTTGTACTTATTTGATGAATTATTTATGATCATCGCGGATAGAATCCCAAAAATACCACAAAGACCAATAAATGGAAGTTCATCACCAACAGCTTCATCAGCATTTATCGCATCAACTGTAAGTACTCTTTTATCGAATGGTTACCGCTGCGCCCATCGCGTTCAAATTTTGTATTGCGGAGCACTTTTAATTTTAAAACCGATAAGGAATGCAAAATTGAAGCAAGATGAAGAATTGTTTAAAATCGATCGAGAGGGAAAAGTTGATCTTCTATTGGTCTCACGCAAAGGAAATCGTAGACAGAAAGTTAGCAAACTACTGAAATCCTTAGCTCCTCTAGAAAACACATCAAACGTTTTAGATCCAATACCAAAAGACCAATAAATGGAAGAGAGAAAATTATCAGCAAACTGCCAGCTGGTGTAGAAAAAAGCAAAACAAAGCTTAATCGAAAAAGCCTGAGAAATGAACAAACGCTGAATTTTTACAACTGCTTATGGAAAGCAGACAATGTCGAACAGGCTAAAATTCCGAAGCTGTCAAATGAATGGGTAGAAAAGGACTTGGTGTTGTATCATGCTTTTAATACAGGAAAGCGAACAGTGGTGAGACCACAAACTACAAAACTAACGTCAAAACAGACAAGGACCATCGAGATACCGCATCCTGGCATGAGCTATAATCCAAGCATAAAAGATCATCAGGATCTAATGAAGCAAGTACTAGAAAAAGAAAGTAAACTTATAAAAGAAGAACAACATCTCAAACGTGTGACAACTGATATGTTTTCGAAAACTCATCCAATTGAACGTGTCATTCAAAAACTCCAAGCAGGTTCTTGTGAAGCTGAAGCTGAAGAGGAAGAAACGGAATTCGATCAAGAGAAAAACACAAACAATTCATCAACTAATCGACCAGTTCGCAATAAAAAGAAGCCCCTAAAGAATAGACGTAATGAACGCATAGAACGACAATTAAAGCAAAAGAAAAAGGAACTTAAGCTTGAGAAGAAAAAATCACAGATATTCATAGGTTGAGGTTAATATTCTCAAGGAATAAGCAAAAATTTGTACTCCAAATTGAAAAAAAATTTAGACTTTAATGAGTTGCAATACCTAAATTGCCTGAATCATATACGAGGCATCTTTTACCTTAGATTAAATTGTAAACGATTGCCACTAGGTCACAAGGTAGTTTTAAATGAATAAATTTGTCCGCGCAATCAAAGAATTGCTTTTGCGGTAGTCTGTCAAGATGAAATATTTTTCGCACAACTGTAAATCATGCGTCCCACGTCTTAATTTTTTCCTTATCGGACTTTCCATCGTGAAGTATTCTTAATTTTAATATTTCGTAATACCAAACAATTCGATTTTTTGGTTTGGTTTCAGTTGGCTATTTTAGTAACTTGATATTCGCTCATCTCTCCAATTGATATTAAATCTCATCAAAAATTAATATTTCAAAACAAAACTTTCAAAAAGTTAGTAAAACGTCTGGTCAATAAGGGGGAAAATCATTCATACTTTCCAACCATCTGTTATTTTTTGAGTATCAACTTTAAAAAACATTATGAACCCCAAGACGATCCCGAAATTCTTACCTATTTCTTCTGCCGTAATGGTGTCTACAGCTTATTGTATTACGTTACACTAAAATTAGATCCCTGTCTAAAATATGCCCAAAATAAAGTGAGCGAACAAAAAAAAAAATGGTTTACTAGAAATGTGCATAAATACTTTTGATAACGGGAAAGGAAATTTATATTATACAAGTAAAAACACTTCTGTAAAAAGGATTCCATTGAAGATAAAAATAAGTACTACTACTACTTCAATTGAATAATTAATTTTTAAGTTGATGCAATATTAACTATTAGCAATTATTAAATTTTGAATAATTTGAAAACAAAATTACTTGAATTCAGAGTAAAGTGAATTCCACTTGGCCATAGTGCTGTAAATTTGATAAATCCCAAATATCTCGATATTTTTTTTTCTTAGCTACTATGTAACAACAATATACATACATAAATGCATCGTTAAGTAAGATATTTTCCGCAGGGAATAGAATTGAGTTTAGCAAAAGCAATTGCCTTTGAAACTTTTCCCATATAATTAATTTCGAAAATATTAAAATACATTGATAAAAATTTGTAAATACTGATAAAATATTAGGAAATAATATTTAGATTTAATACAGTATCAAGATATTTGACTATAATTTTTTTTTTATTCGCGAATCGCCAACCTTAAGTAATCAAATCATTTTTTTTATTTAAGAATAAGATTTATTTTATGTGGTGATTCTAATTAGAAAATTTGCGTAAAAAAAATAAACATAAAATGAATTGCTAAATAACTAAAGACTTTCCTTTTCAGTGGTTCTTCTTGTTTCAGCGGGAAAGTGAGTGCAGGGTAAGTATGCCGTCGCGAGGGTAGGGTTTCGACAAATCCGCTGAGGTCGGTTTCGCGTCGCGCGCGGTACGCGGTACCTTTGTAGTTTTGACATTTTGTTAGAGTAGTCTTCGTCGTGTTAACTTCGAGTAGCATATTTTTCGGTACCGCGTCGGTATAATTCGGTAACGCGAAACGGCAATTAGATTTTTGTGTTTTAACTGGATGAATGAAGAAATACGGAGTAACGTAAAGTAGGTTTCTTCTCCGTATGGTTTTGTTTGATAACGCGTTTTGAAAACGGGCATGTTCAGGTGGCTGAAAATATTGTAATTGAGCGTAACCCATTCGGAGACCCGCGACCGAAATCCTTTCCGAACTAGCTGGCCGACAAGCGGCCACCGCGTGAATGGGTTACGGTGCACGGATTGGTTGACCTGTTGGTACCATCCGTTGGCACAACTCAGACTTAACGTCTCGAACCGATGAGAGGTTGGTTCCGCGTTGGACTTAAAAAGTCGAAAATCATTACAAATGGCGCCCAACGTGGGGCCTAAAACATCCTATAGGGGGATAAAATTTCGCGTCTTCTGACGAGTTGGTCCTTTACGGAGGATGTAAGGTACTTTGGTACTCGAGTCCCACTATCAGGAGCAGTGGAGTTGTGTGATACACACTAGAAGTCGCTTCACGTGAGTTGTATCTTCCGCTCTCCTTTGTTTGATTTTTTTTTCGCGACAGAATCCTTCCGATGTGTTGTCCCAGGTTAACCCCTGTAAGGACCTTCTATTTTCTTGATGGAACTGCCAGTCTGATGGGTTTACCTATCAGCATGGACTCTCAAGAAAATAGAAGGCTACCTTGCCTTTATGTCGCGGAAGGATTCTACTTATTTCGTATGCGTGATAGACGAGTGGTATCGGTTCAACGTTCGGTGGCGTATGCTGGAAGTGCGGAGCCCGGAATGCTTCCACGCGTCGGGAGTTTTGACCGCGTACTAAGCTGTTACGGTAGCTATACCACTTGTCTCGTCGAGTCATTTAACGTAGATTAGAAACGTTTTGTAATGTATGTGGGTAGGGGTTTAAATTTAATAAATCGACCGAAAACACCCTTTCTTCGGCAGATTACCACGCACTCTCATTTCCCGTTGGAGGAGTCGACCACTGGAAAGGAAAGTATATACTAAGTAAATTTTTTTTTCAATTTTGCGTAAATAGCTCGCCACTATCGGCCACTAAATTATTTTTAAGCCTTTAGTCATATTATACTTAAGTCCTTAGTCATATTATATAATTACATTTTTCTTTCTTCGTTACTAAGACATAGCACCCACCCAAAACCAGCAAGAACAAACATGGCAACGAAGCGGACCCCAGATAAGCATTGGATCCGATCTAAAACGGTCCAACCAGCTAACTGCGGGATCTGCTTCGAAGACGTAGTGGAGGGCGTACACAGCGTGCGATTGGATTGTGGACATCTATTCCATCGTGCCTGTGTACAACAGCTCCTCCTCACGTCCGAGCTGTGTCCCTTATGCCGGCGACCCATCGAGCGGACCGCCCTAAACGTCCCCCTCGGAACGCCCCTACCAACGCGTGGAGCAGTGGCGAAAGGAGTTCCAGAGGCCGAACAGTCCCAACCACTTTTAGACCTGCAAGGAGCCGTAGGCGGTGAAGTTCCGGCCGCAAGTGTCATGTCCGAGGTGACCCCCATGCCTTCCGCCCACTCCATTGACATCCTCGTGGCGTTGATGAGGGATATGTCGGAGAGGATTGGCAACCTGGAGGGAAAGCTCCAGAATCTCCCGTTGAGCCAACCACCCAGCCGCGTGAGAACTCCGCTTGGCTGGGAGCCCAATCCCAGTGTGGCTATGCCCCACTCGCGGCCATCCGAGCAATGGGCCCCACCTCCAAGGAACTCGGGAATGGATCCCAGAGCTCCCGAATATAGACCACGACACAGCACCGCACCTCCGTTGGTACCTATAGCCCCCGAGGCAGTTCAAAACAACAGGTCAATCGAGGATGTGATTCCCCCCGGGAACGCATTGACACCTTTTCGAGACCCGACGCCTCGTATCATGGAGAGTTGGCGCCTGAACTTTACAGGGTTCAACGATATGATATCGGCGGACCGGTTCCTTTTCCGGATTCAGGCGTTGGTATCCAGCACCCTGGGAGGTGATTCCTCGGCCTTCCTCCGGCATGCACATCTTTTGTTCAGCGGCGACGCTGCCGACTGGTACTGGAGCTTTAAAGAAGCAACGTCACGTCCCACTTGGCACTCTTTCAGTGCAGCCTTCCGCAATCGATTTGAGGATGGCTTCACTGAGAGAGAGCTAAAGGAGCAAATAAAGAAACGGAAACAAGGCGCTCACGAACCGTTCGACCAGTACTACACAAGTATAGTGAGATTGAGCACTCGCTTGCGAACTACCATGCCCGAGGACGAACTGGTAGAAATTATCAGAGAGAACATGCGCTGGGATCTCCAGAACAGCCTTCTACATTTTCCCATCAACACCATACAGGGATTGCGCCTCCATGCCCGTAGGCAAGAACACTTGGATGAGCGGCGAGGTACCTTCCGTCCACAACCTCGCATAATGGGACCAATTCCCCGAAATCATCACACCGCGGAGTTGATGGCAGCGGACCACCTGCTTGCTGATCCAGTACCAGTACCGAGGAGCGGAGCACCACCGGAGCTTGAGGACCCAGCATTGATTGATCGACCCTCCCTTGAAGCAATTACAAGCCCGACGGTCTGTTGGAACTGCCGACAACCGGGACATCGGTTCTATGCATGTCCAGCGGAGCCGACGCTTTTCTGCTACCGCTGCGGGAAGGCCGACATGTACGCACCTGACTGTGCAAATTGCAAAGGGCGAAAAAACTTGCCACCGAGTGCCGCGACCACCCGTCGGCACTCCTAAACCCCGGACGAACCAATCTTGACCCCATCACTAGCTATGACCAAGCTCCCAATATGACTCCAACTCTGCTGACTCGCACCGCTAAACACAGTTCTCCCGAAGTTCCACAACCGACGCCGTCCTTCGCCAAGGCCAACGCGCAGGGAAATGATAGCGAGGTGAAAGTTCCTTGGCATGTAAAACCTTTTCATGTCAGGCTGCGGAATTATTTGGCTACTCGACAGCGCATCTTCCATGAGGAGTTGGCTACAAATGTCCCACCGCAAAGCAAGCGAGCCACGCGTCGGATGCGGAGCTTCTGGAGAAAAGTCAGGCAGTCGAGGAAAGTGTTGAAGGACATACACTTAGACGAATTATTGAGGGATGATGTTCGGCCATATGCGTCAGTACACCTCCTGCAAAAACGAGTGTCAGGCTTAGTCGATACGGGAGCCAGTGTGAATTGCATATCTGCCGAGTTTGCAGGGGAGGTACTGGCAAGGCACGCGGACAAAATCCGTCATTTCACCTCCTGGTTAAGCACGGCGGACGGAACTCGTCACTCTGTAGTGGGAAAAATTATGACGGAGGTCACCTTTCAAGGAGTAACTAAACCTATGGAATTTTTCATCATACCTCAGTTAACCCAGAATCTTTATCTAGGAGTGGATTTCGTTCGAAAATTTAACTTGGCCCCGGCCCTATTCTCCGGTACGACCCTGGAGTCCGTCACCACCGTTCCTGACCAATCTCAACCCTCTCACTTACTACGACATACACTGGATGTAAATCAGCAACTGCGTCTTGACTCGGCTATATCGGCTTTTCCATCGCATGAGAAGGAAGGTCTCGGGAGGACTGCCCTGGTGTTCCACACTATAGATGTGGGGGATGCTAAACCCATAAAACAGAGACATTTCGCCATATCTCCGGCGAAGGAAAAATCGTTATATGCCGAAGTGGATCGAATGCTAGCATTAGGCGTAATCGAAGAATCACAGAGCGCGTGGGCTTTCCCAGTCACCTTAGTTGTCAAGCCGAACAAGGTCCGGTTATGCTTAGATGCCAGACGCTTGAACGCCGTCACAGTCAAGGACGCATACCCTCTACCGTTGATTGAAGGCATTTTGAGTCGGTTGCCTAAAGCCCATTTCATCACGAGCTTAGACCTCAAGGACGCCTTCTGGCAAATTCCTTTAGACCCCGGTTCAAAGGAGAAAACAGCCTTCACAGTCCCAGGTCGGCCCCTATATCAATTCGTGACCATGCCATTTGAATTGTGCAATGCCCCCCAAACAATGACGCGCCTTATGGATAAGGTAATACGACCTCATTTGCGGCACCAAGTTTTCGTTTACTTGGACGATCTGTTGCTTATAACCGAGACCTTTGACGAACACATCGACCTGCTTCAGGAGGTGGCTCTACACATCTGGAGGGCAAGATTAACCATCAACATACGGAAGAGTCAGTTCGTGATGACGGAGGTGAAGTATTTAGGTCACATCATTGGGCATGGCCATATCAAGACCGATCCGGAAAAGACTCAAGCGATTGACGTTTTTCCATTACCCAAGACCCCAAACAATTACGCCGATTCTTAGGCTTATGCGGATGGTACCAGCGTTTTGTACGTGACTATGCCACCATAACCACTCCTTTGACCGACATGCTGCGTAAGGGACGTAAATTCGTCTGGGAAGAGCCCAGCTTGCGAGCCTTTGAAGAGCTAAAGAAGAGTCTGACGACAGCCCCCGTACTGCACAGCCCGGACTTTGACAAACCGTTCTCAATCCATTGTGACGCCAGTCAACATGGGGTGGGAGCAGTCTTAGTCCAGGTTGCACAAGACGGCGAGGAGAGACCTATAGCCTTCATGTCTCACAAGTTGAACCCAGCCCAGCAAAATTACACGGTTTCCGAGCAGGAATGTCTAGCCGCGGTGTTGGCAGTGAAACGCTTCCGAGCCTATGTGGAGGGACACACCTTTGAAATCGTTACGGACCATGCTTCTCTGAAATGGCTAATGAGCCAGACTGATCTCAACGGCAGATTGGCCAGGTGGGCACTGAAACTACAGGCATTTGACTTCACAATTCACCACCGAAAAGGAAGCCAGCATGTAGTCCCCGACACCTTATCCAGGATGTTCGCCCCTGAAGGAGCCGAGTTGGTCCAGAAGGATGACAGCCCCCAATTGATCGATCTGGACCATCCTGCCTTCAAGTCAGCAACCTACACCCAACTGATTCACACTATCCAGAATCAACTGGCCCAGCTTCCTGAACTGCGGTTGACGGATGGATTTGTTTATAAGAGGATGGGACACGCATCCGGAGACCCCATACAAGAAGAAGAACAGTGGAAGTTGTGGGTGCCCGAAGAATTAACCACTGATCTTATCAGACGGGCCCATGACCACCCATCTAGTGCGCACGGCGGATACGGTCGTACCCTTAGGTGGTTGAAAACCTGTTTCTTTTGGCCTAAGATGGCACAACAGATAAAAGCGTACGTAGCCTCCCGTGAGCTATGCAAGTGTACTAAAGCGCCCAACACCATTCTTCGGCCACCCATGGGTAAGGTTGAGGTCCCCGAACGTGTGTTCCAGCGCTTGTACATTGATCTTATCGGTCCTTACCCTCGATCTACTTCTGGTTTACACGGGAGCTGTCGTGGTCCTGGACCAGCTCTCTAAATTCCCTATCATAGAACCACTACGTAACATGCACACTGGACCTATACTCAGCTTCTTGGAGAACCGAGTCTTTCACATGTTTGGAGTTCCGGAGAAACTTGTCTCCAACAATGGGGTCCAGTTCACCTCCAGCAAGTTCCGAGACCCAATGTCCAAATACGGCATCATCCACCAACGAACAGCCGTCTATTCATCACAAGCCAACGCATCCGAACGACTGAACCGTACGCTCATAGCGGCCATTCGCGCATATGTCCACCCGACTCAGAAGGACTGGGATCGCAAATTGTCCGCCATCACTAGTGCGCTGCGCTCGTCGTACCACGCCACTACCGGCATTTCGCCGTATTTCGCATTGTTCGGCCAGTACATGATCTGTCATGGGAGCGCTTACCGGCTATTGCGGCAACTGAAATCGCTAGAGGACCCAATCGTGGTTCTGGAACCGCACGAAAAGCTCCAACTTCTGCGAGAGCAACTGCGGGAGAAGATTGAAGAAAGTCTACGGATGGGAGAGGAGCGGTACAACTTGCGATCTCACCCTTCTGGCTTTAAGATAGGCGACGAGATATATCGTCGAAACTTCCGACAGAGCGATGCCACCCGACATTACAATGCCAAACTAGACAAGAAATTCGTGAAGTGTCGAGTCCTACAAGTAATAAGCCCCACCCGATACCTCATCGCGGACATGGCTGGTAAAACCCTGGGAATTTACCACGCAAAAGACCTTAGACGATGAAGTGCAACTATTTCCCACGAAAAACCTTGGCTTACCCAAATCTCTGCCTAGACGAAGACCTCCGAGTAACCCCTGACTCCCTACGGTATAGTCACTGTCGAGTCTTCACGAACATGGTTGTAGCCTATTCCTCGAAACCGACCTTCGACCCGCCACGGCCCTAACCAAGACCTTTTACATAGGAGGCGGGATCGTAATTACTTCGATTTTGGGGGGGGGGGAATGTGTAATGTGACGCCTACGCCCGGGAATCGAAGTGATTCCGATCCCGAACCCTTGCACTCGGCCAGATGGGTATGACCTCGAAATGCAAGCGGACTTCATCTTTCGTGCGGATATCGTTGCGCAGAAAATATTTTTTTTTATCTCCAAATATTTAGATCTGTGGATTTAAATATCTGAAACAGAATATTAATCAAAACCCCGACGCATTTCGAGACATATCCATTTGGGAATGCCCCCTCCACCGTGGCCATCGAAAAACTATGCCACTGGCGACAAATGGAGATGCACATTGCCGCCATGTGGCGTTCCATTCCACACACATCTGTTTTGTCCGATGAGAAAACCGGTAGAATTTGACAGCCACATGGGAGTGCAAGGAGGTTTGGCTGCGAGTGAAAAAAAGATGGCGGTAGCAGCATGTTGGCGCGATACTACTTGGATTAAATCTAATTAAGAGTTAATCGCTCCATAAATTTGAATGCTGACACAACCTCTTGTACTTATTTGATGAATTATTTATGATCATCGCGGATAGAATCCCAAAAATACCACAAAGACCAATAAATGGAAGTTCATCACCAACAGCTTCATCAGCATTTATCGCATCAACTGTAAGTACTCTTTTATCGAATGGTTACCGCTGCGCCCATCGCGTTCAAATTTTGTATTGCGGAGCACTTTTAATTTTAAAACCGATAAGGAATGCAAAATTGAAGCAAGATGAAGAATTGTTTAAAATCGATCGAGAGGGAAAAGTTGATCTTCTATTGGTCTCACGCAAAGGAAATCGTAGACAGAAAGTTAGCAAACTACTGAAATCCTTAGCTCCTCTAGAAAACACATCAAACGTTTTAGATCCAATACCAAAAGACCAATAAATGGAAGAGAGAAAATTATCAGCAAACTGCCAGCTGGTGTAGAAAAAAGCAAAACAAAGCTTAATCGAAAAAGCCTGAGAAATGAACAAACGCTGAATTTTTACAACTGCTTATGGAAAGCAGACAATGTCGAACAGGCTAAAATTCCGAAGCTGTCAAATGAATGGGTAGAAAAGGACTTGGTGTTGTATCATGCTTTTAATACAGGAAAGCGAACAGTGGTGAGACCACAAACTACAAAACTAACGTCAAAACAGACAAGGACCATCGAGATACCGCATCCTGGCATGAGCTATAATCCAAGCATAAAAGATCATCAGGATCTAATGAAGCAAGTACTAGAAAAAGAAAGTAAACTTATAAAAGAAGAACAACATCTCAAACGTGTGACAACTGATATGTTTTCGAAAACTCATCCAATTGAACGTGTCATTCAAAAACTCCAAGCAGGTTCTTGTGAAGCTGAAGCTGAAGAGGAAGAAACGGAATTCGATCAAGAGAAAAACACAAACAATTCATCAACTAATCGACCAGTTCGCAATAAAAAGAAGCCCCTAAAGAAAAGACGTAATGAACGCATAGAACGACAATTAAAGCAAAAGAAAAAGGAACTTAAGCTTGAGAAGAAAAAATCACAGATATTCATAGGTTGAGGTTAATATTCTCAAGGAATAAGCAAAAATTTGTACTCCAAATTGAAAAAAAATTTAGACTTTAATGAGTTGCAATACCTAAATTGCCTGAATCATATACGAGGCATCTTTTACCTTAGATTAAATTGTAAACGATTGCCACTAGGTCACAAGGTAGTTTTAAATGAATAAATTTGTCCGCGCAATCAAAGAATTGCTTTTGCGGTAGTCTGTCAAGATGAAATATTTTTCGCACAACTGTAAATCATGCGTCCCACGTCTTAATTTTTTCCTTATCGGACTTTCCATCGTGAAGTATTCTTAATTTTAATATTTCGTAATACCAAACAATTCGATTTTTTGGTTTGGTTTCAGTTGGCTATTTTAGTAACTTGATATTCGCTCATCTCTCCAATTGATATTAAATCTCATCAAAAATTAATATTTCAAAACAAAACTTTGAAAAAGTTAGTAAAACGTCTGGTCAATAAGGGGGAAAATCATTCATACTTTCCAACCATCTGTTATTTTTTGAGTATCAACTTTAAAAAACATTATGAACCCCAAGACGATCCCGAAATTCTTACCTATTTCTTCTGCCGTAATGGTGTCTACAGCTTATTGTATTACGTTACACTAGAATTAGATCCCTGTCTAAAATATGCCCAAAATAAAGTGAGTGAACAAAAAAAAAATGGTTTACTAGAAATGTGCATAAATACTTTTGATAACGGGAAAGGAAATTTATATTATACAAGTAAAAACACTTCTGTAAAAAGGATCCCATTGAAGATAAAAATAAGTACTACTACTACTTCAATTGAATAATTAATTTTTAAGTTGATGCAATATTAACTATTAGCAATTATTAAATTTTGAATAATTTGAAAACAAAATTACTTGAATTCAGAGTAAAGTCAATTCCACTTGGCCATAGTGCTGTAAATTTGATAAATCCCAAATATCTCGATATTTTTTTTTCTTAGCTACTATGTAACAACAATATACATACATAAATGCATCGTTAAGTAAGATATTTTCCGCAGGGAATAGAATTGAGTTTAGCAAAAGCAATTGCCTTTGAAACTTTTCTCATATAATTAATTTCGAAAATATTAAAATACATCGATAAAAATTTGTAAATACTGATAAAATATTAGGAAATAATATTTAGATTTAATACAGTATCAAGATATTTGACTATAATTTTTTTTTTATTCGCGAATCGCCAACCTTAAGTAATCAAATCATTTTTTTATTTAAGAATAAGATTTATTTTATGTGGTGATTCTAATTAGAAAATTTGCGTAAAAAAAATAAACATAAAATGAATTGCTAAATAACTAAAGACTTTCCTTTTCAGTGGTTCTTCTTGTTTCAGCGGGAAAGTGAGTGCAGGGTAAGTATGCCGTCGCGAGGGTAGGGTTTCGACAAATCCGCTGAGGTCGATTTCGCGTCGCGCGCGGTACGCGGTACCTTTGTAGTTTTGACATTTTGTTAGAGTAGTCTTTGTCGTGTTAATTTCGAGTAGCATATTTTTCGGTACCGCGTCGGTATAATTCGGGAACGCGAAACGGAAATTAGATTTTTGTGTTTTAACTGGATGAATGAAGAAATACGGAGTAACGTAAAGTAGGTTTCTTCTCCGTATGGTTTTGTTTGATAACGCGTTTTGAAAACGGGCATGTTCAGGTGGCTGAAAATATTGTAATTGAGCGTAACCCATTCGGAGACCCGCGACCGAAATCCTCTCCGAACTAGCTGGCCGACAAGCAGCCACCGCGTGAATGGGTTACGGTGCACGGATTGGTTGACCTGTTGGTACCATCCGTTGGCACAACTCAGACTTAACGTCTCGAACCGATGAGAGGTCGGTTCCGCGTTGGACTTAAAAAGTTGAAAATCATTACACATGGTTGGCGAACCAGCTCGAGTTTATACATCAGAAGTAACGCAACCACATCTGCGAGGCATGTTAAGTGCGCTGGCAGCGGTGTTTATCAGTTTCGGTGTACTTGTGCAGTATACCCTAGGATCCTTCATAATGTGGAAAATTCTAGCAATAACTTTGACCATGGTCCCAGCTGCTACATTTCTGTTACTGTTCTTCACACCCGAAACTCCCAACTATTTGGTAGTGCGTGGTAAAGTTGTTGAAGCTAGAAAAAGTTTGGAAAAACTTCGAGGATCTACGTGGAACGTGAATTCAATCGGAAGGCAAATGCTAATAAGTAAGCGAAAATATCAAATAATATGAGATGATAAATTAATTCAATTTAAATGTTACAGCAAAGTGACGGCTAAGGACAAGATTGCCAGTTTCTTCAGTCCAGTTACGCTAGTCCTTTTGGGCTTTAATTTCTTCATTTCATGATGTACCAATTCAGTGGTGTGAACGTTATCACATTCTACGCGGTTGAAATTTTCCGCGATTCTGGAACCACAATGAAAACATACACGTGTACCATAATGCTTCGAGCTATTCGTCTAGCATTTACCATAGTTGCTTGCATTCCTCTGCGAAGAATGGGACGAAGGCCGCTAACATTCATTTCGGGTAAGTGTCAATTAAATCAACACGAGGACATTATTTAATATTTTCGAATCGGGAATCAGGAATCGGCTGTGGACTTTCAATGTTAGGGTTACTTGTGCATGAAACATAAGTGGGATACTGCTGATCCACCAGAACTCCCAACTGCAACCAGGTTCCCTGTAGCTTGTATCTTCATTTTCACAATCGCGTGCACACTCGGCTTCTTGGTCGTTCCATGGGTGATGATTGGAGAAATTTACCCACAAAATTTCGGGGCATTGTTGGTGGCTTCACTACGTGCAGTGCACATATCTTTATATTCGTCGTTGTCAAAACATATCCTTTCTTAACTCACGCAATATATCGCCATGGTAAGTCATCATGAATAATGAAAACAAAAAGCGGAATTCATTAAAAATTGTCTTTAACTTTTGGGAATGATATTGTTCTACTTCTGCCTGCCAGAGACCAAGGGACACACTCTACAAGAAATCGAAGATTACTTCTCCGGTCATATTAAAACTCTCAAGAAGGAGAAGCCAAAGAAAGGTGAAAGTGCTCCTCCTCTACTAGAAAAGAAGTAAATTATGTAAATGAGAAAATTAACATACATTCAGTTAGGAATCTAAGAGAACACTTAGGTACCTTGTAATGTTAAAACTTAAGCGAAAATTCCATGTGATATCTTCTTAAATGTTTATCTTTGTATATTAAAGACACAAGTTTTCTTATTTAAACTCGTTTTTAGTGAAAGCAAATTTACTCAGTTCTCTTGTGACACTCTTAAAGGGGCAAATAATAGCGTTATATATTGTTTATAGCTAATTGTTAAATGAAAACTAGATAAGGTTCTTAAAGACAGTATTAAAATGATACACAAATGTTACAATACATAGGTAAATATGTATATGAAATATTATGAAATTGAGTCAGCCGTCAAAGAATGAAAGCTTCTGAAGCACCTCACTTTAATGTGCCACTTATAAAAGTAATATTACCGATAATTATAGCTTGTTGAAAGAATGCGTTAACAGTTAGGGGAACCTTTTTCTAGAAATATAAGAAACTATTTCCCTTTGTATCAAAATAAAATCAAAAAATTCAATGTGTTTATTTCTTGAAGTACGATCCTCCTTTTCATGCTAATCAACGCACTACCAAGTCTCTATGAAGTTAAAACTTAATAAATAAGCCTCATTACAAAAAAAGACAGCCAAACCATCTATTTGAGTTAACGGCTACGAATCGAGGGCACCGAAAATACAGGGTTTTCCAATAAGAGGTGTTATTTTGATATTAAAAGAAAAATGCAATTTTTTAATATAAATGATCGGATGTGTATTTCATTATGAAGGGCTAGGTATGCCGTTAATAGTGAAAAATAATATCAGGCAAATGCCGACCACGCTTACAGGACCATATCCTTTTCATGAAATTTTCCATATCCAAATCACAAAGTGGCTGCCCTATGTCCTCGATAGCCTCACGAATTTACGAATGAATCACCGCTAGGCTGTTGGCGTATACCTTCTCTTTCACGTGGCCCCATTGAAAGTAGTCGCAAGGTGTTACGTGGTATGGTCCGATGGAAGCCGGCACAATTTTCTGTATTCATTTTAATCACAATGCACTCTTTATTTTCCATTGCTCTTAAACGAACAGATTTCAAAATCACATTCCCGCCAAAAACCTCAGCTGTGTTATCAATCTGGCAATAATATCTTTCGTTAAGCAACACAATTTGCTAATCTGGTAACACGAAAATGGCTAAATTCCAACGCACACAACTATAATTCCCCGCTTCACGTACAAACCCATACAAACGCAAGCGCGGGCAAACTTACTAACACAATTTCACATATGGGCCGCAGCTCTACCTAACTCTCTTTCGCTAAAGGGCAAAAGCCATTTATTTTCAGTCCTTTCTTGTCTCCATTTTACATTGCCCCATCAATTTTTGTTGTTGTAATTATTGACATCCAAGAGTGACCATACTTGTTAGTTATTGTACTATGATATATACTAACTAGCACCTGCAATCGAGGAGCTGTCAAAATGAAAAGAGAGGCAAATAAACGTGTAAAAGATGGATTAAAGTTTACCTTGTATTGGTGAAAATGCAAGCAAACTCAAGTTTTTGTTTACCATACATACGCACTTTTAGTCTGCTTCTCTCTACTCCATAAGTACCGTAAGAAATAAAATTTGTTCTAATTGCAGCTGCTATTTAGTAGATATGCTCCGGTAGCACTACAGCCCCTTTCGGGCCTTCGCTTAGAGCTTTGGGATTGAACACTGGAGTGGAACATCAACCCAAATTTTGTCATCATTTCCCGATGCGCCACGAACGTTGCTCTTCGGATTTAATTTTGGAAGGGTGTAGTCTAAAAAGGGAGCTATAGTTTAGAAATATTTGAATATGTAAAAGTTAACTGCCATTGCATAATTGATTAATAATGTTCCTATTTCAGACTTGAATAGTTTGTAAAACTTTATTTAGATAAAAAGAAACTCACAGCGACATTTAATAAGCAAAAACTAAATCTGTTCCTTAGGTAATTACAAATTCAACTACTACTAAAATGATAATCGTTCATTCTTTTAAACTTTTTCACCTCCCTTTTCCTTTCATAATAGTCTTCAGTGGAATTAAGGGAAAATGTATAATCGTTGAGCTTGACCTTCGCTATGTATGAGAGAACTACATGCCTTTAAGGCATACTAATTTGTTAAGATATGGCCTAACAGAAATTTATTCTGATTTAAATTTCGCAATAAAATAGTATTTTGTGTTGATGTATTTTACTGCTACAAGCTTAACTAACAAGCTGAAGTTTCGTTTGTTGTTCACGCGCTCACCATATGCAACAAAGAGTTGCTTTCCGATGCATGCCACTTGAACATTTTCTAGTTTACTATTTAGAGTAAATAAAAGTTTCTCGTAGCTGACAGTAAATTGCCTTACAGTCAGTATATTGCTATAGGCGAGACTTGATCGAATGGATCAAAAATAGCCTAATGATATCTTGATTCAATTTATATGAGGGAACAAATTTGAGCATATATTGGTTATAAATACGTCGTCTATTACTGTTGAATTTCTCAAACCAGTGATTAGTCCCAAAATGAATTATCCTGTGCCCCGATCAAAAGTTTGAATACAAAATTCGAATTATTTGTCCAAAGCATCTTTTTCAAGAGTTCATATATCCTTCTGCTTGTTAATATAAAGATCGATTATTTCGAAATTACTTTTATTCATTTGAAAATTCAAAAATATAATAAATGGAATTCATTCTATATATGCCTACAGTTAAAAGAATAATTCTAACAAATCCGGGATTCTGCTTTTCGCTTTCGAGGATGAGATAGCTTCCACATCCAGAGAGGCGCTTGAAACCAATACTGTCGCTAAGCTCGTTGCATTTGCCTGCAAAAACAAAACTATGCCTGAGATCCAGATGAGATTTATAAAAGTAAACAGTTTACCGATAGTTGCCCATTAATAATTTTTTCATCTCCATATATTCGTATGTCCAGTATCATTTAACAGACTCCTGGAAAAAGAAATAAATTTGATTTCATTAATAAAATTATTCAAGCAATATGCTAGCAAAACTTGCCCCCAAAATGCAGGCGCTACGACGCGAAAACTAATCGAATAAAATGGTCGCCACCGAAATGTAAACATAATCATGCATGAATTGGAAGCAGTGATTTTGAGTGAAAAAACACTTCTAAATATTGTATTGTGCTTTCTACATTTTATGCTGTTACTTACCTATGAAATGATACTCCTATGGGCTGACGGTGCGTTCTATTATTGCATATTTTCACAAGGCACATGATTTTAGAAACTTAATTTGCATTTTCCTTCTTTTCCGTCGAAATATAACGTTTTCTCACTTGCAATCTAACCTATAGATTGTTTCTTATTGTCTTGTTCATGAATAACGCACAAATCACAAATTTTCACTGGTTTTAACTTTGAGAATGGAACACTGGAGTGGAACAACTACTCAAATTTTGTCATCATTTTCCGATGCGCCACGAACGTTGCTCTTCCGATTTAATTTTGGAAGGGTGTAGTCTAAAAAGGGAGCTACAGTTTAGAAATATTTGAATATGTAAAAGTTAACTGTCATTGCATAATTGATTGATAATGTTACTATTTCAGTCTTGAATAGTTTGTAAAACTTTATTTAGATAAAAAGAAACTCACAGCGGCATTTAATAAGCAAAAACTAAATCTGTTCCTTAGGTAATTACAAATTCAACTACTACTAAAATTATAATCGTTCATTCTTTTATACTTTTTCACCTCCCTTTTCCTTTCATAATAGTCTTCAGTGGAATTAAGGGAAAATGTATAATCGTTGAGCTTGACCTTCGCTATGTATGAGAGAACTACATGCCTTTAAGGCATACTAATTTGTTAAGATATGGCCTAACAGAAATTTATTCTGATTTAAATTTCGCAATAAAATAGTATTTTGTGTTGATGTATTTTACTGCTACAAGCTTAACTAACAAGCTGAAGTTTCGTTTGTTGTTCACGTGCTCACCATATGCAACAAGGAGTTGCTTTCCGATGCATGCCACTTGAACATTTTCTAGTTTACTATTTAGAGTAAATAAAAGTTTCTCGTAGCTGACAGTAAATTGCCTTACAGTCAGTATATTGCTATAGGCGAGACTTGATCGAATGGATCAAAAATAGCCTAATGATATCTTGATTCAATTTATATGAGGGAACAAATTTGAGCATATATTGGTTATAAATACGTCGTCTATTACTGTTGAATTTCTCAAACCAGTGATTGGTCCCAAAATGAATTATCCTGCGCCCCGCTATTAAATTTATCTCTTTGATATAGGCTATAAAATTGATCAAAAGTTTTAATACAAAATTCGAATTATTTGTCCAAAGCATCTTTTTGAAGAGTTCATATATCCTTCTGCTTGTTAATATAAAGATCAATTATTTCGAAATTACTTTTATTCATTTGAAAATTCAATAATATAATAAATGGAATTCATTCTATATATGCCTACAGTTAAAAGAATAATACTAACAACTCCGGCATTCTGCTTTCCGCTCTCCGCTTTTGAGGATGAAATAGCTTCCACATCCAGAGAGGTGCTTGAAACCAATACTGTCGCTAAGCTCGTTGCATTTGCCTGCAAAAACAAAAATATGTCTGAGATCCAGGTGAGATTTATAAAAGTAAACAGTTTGCCGATAGTTGCCCATTAATAATTTTTTCGTCTCCATATATTTGTATGTCCAGTATCATTTAACAGACTCCTGGAAAAAGAAATAAAATTGATTTCATCAATAAAATTATTCAAGCAATATGCTAGCAAAACTTGCCCCCAAAATGCAGGCGCTACTACGCGAAAACTAATCGAATAAAATGGTCGCCCCCGAAATGTAAACATAATCATGCATGAATTGGAAGCAGTGATTTTGAGTGAAAAAATACTTCTAAATATTGTATTATGCTTTCTACATTTTATGTTGTTACTTACCTATGAAATGATACTCCTGTGGGCTGACGGTGCGTTCTATTATTGCATATTTTCACAATGCACATGATTTTAGAAACTTAATTTGCATTTTCCTTCTTTTCCGTCAAAATATATAGTTTTCTCACTTGCAATCTAACCGATAGATTGTCTCTTATTGTCTTGTTCATGAATAGCGCACAAATCACAAATTCTCACTGATTTTAACTAAAAATCCCACAGCAAACGAGTTTGTTTACGCGTTTTCACAGCCGAATTTGACAGCGAATGCAAAAAAATCATATGATAATATGAAGAGTTCTCCTTATCGACAGCGAGAATTGATGACAAGAAAAATCAGTGTCCCATTAGCATCGGGCCGTTTCTGTTAGCTACCTGTTCCAATGCTTAGAGATAGTTAGAGTATCTCATTGTCATGATCGAATGTATCGGCACTCAACAAGGTGATATGATCACTATCACGCTTTGACCATGTGTCCGTCCACCCTGCTGCGATACGTTTCTGATTTCAAACCAGCACTATCACAACTGAACGCGCTTATAGTCCGTCCAAAGAATCAGTCGAACTAAATCTCGTTGACGCCAACGAAACTCGAACCAGAGACCATCGATTTGCGGGCTTAGCGCTCTAACCAATTGACCACGCGGAATACTCATCTCCTCCTTAGCACTTTCGTTTTCTTGTTGCTGCTACTTTTAATATACGTTACGCCTCGAAATCGCGCTTTACTCGTCCTTTGCTTGCCGCTCATGAGGTGTTAAATTCGCGAGTGTCTGCCTGCGGTATGCATGGCATTGCTGCCTCAGCAGCACCTCTGGCTTTGTTACTCGGCCCGTTTTTCTTTGGTAGCATTTGTGCATCTCTGCTGGATCTGCGTGAGTGTGAAAGTGTTTGCGGTGGGATTGTTGAGTTTGTGTCCTTGGCCTGAAGCTCAGTGGCTGCACATCTGATAGGAATGTCGGTTTTAACGACAGCCTCATGTTTGCATCCGCACTCAAAGTAGTTTCCTTGTAAATTTCGACAGCACTCAGGTTCAAATTTGAATTAGTCGAATTATATATTGCATCTGAATTCATCGGGACTTTATGCTGAAAAGTAGAATCAATGAACACACAGGCAGTATGAAACCTTGATTTGAGGAAATGATGTAAATGCCCGTAGATTATCGCGTATATCACGAACACCTCTTGTCGCATGACGAGAGCAACGATTCAAATTTGGATTTCCTCCCAGTGATGCATGTTATTTTGTTTGCGACGCAATTCTGATTGCTTCGAGCAGTTATATGTTTTATACTGCCTCATATGTTGATTGGATGACTAAAGTTTCCGCTACCGTGTGACCTACTCGTAGTGCCGGGAATTTGTGTTTCGTTTCGAGCTGGCACTGGTTCTTGACGCTTTCGGCGCTTGTTGCTGCTAGCGTTGTCGATAATGTGGCATGTAAATTGGAAGTGACCTGGCTATCTAAGTTTAATTGCATGAAGTTGAAAGGCAAAAAATATTATGTGGCTTTCTTTCCGTAATCTGACAAGTAGTCATTTTATGAATAGAAATTTAAATTACTTGCTGTTGTTTACATTATTAGGTTATCAAAAAAAGTCAGTAAAGTACGGCTTGGTATTCCGTAGGGTTAGATCTTGCGCAATCGCGTATGGTAGTATTTGGGGTGAGAAACACTATGGAATCTCAATTTTCACCCGTAGGCAGATAAGAGACTAATAAACGTGTAAAAGATGGATTACAGTTTACCATGAGTTGGTGCAATTGCTTGAAAATTCAAGTTTGTGTTTACCATACATATGCACTTTTAGTCAATTTCTCTCTACTCTATAAGTATCGTAAGAAATAAATTTTTTTTCTAATTACAAGTGCTATTTAGTAGATATGCTCTGGTGCAGCTTCACCAGATCATATCTACTAAATAGCAGCTGCAATTAGAACAAATTTTATTTCTTACGGTACTTATGGAGTAGAGAGAATTAGACTAAAAGTGCGTATGTATGGTAAACAAAAACTTGAATTTGCTTGCATTTTCACCAATAGAAGGTAAACTTTAATCCATCTTTTACACGTTTATTTGCCTATCTTTTCATTTTGACAGCTCTTCGATTGCAGGTGCTAGTTAGTATATAAGTTAACGACAGATTCGCAAAACTTAAGAAATTAAATACCTTACCTGCACGAGCATGCAAGAAATGCAGTATTGCACTTTTGATGAGAACCTATTTTCATGGGAAAATATGGAATAGCAAAATTGCAGACATCAAGTCAGCAGATTTAGTTTACCTAAGTTAGAAATTAAGGAAAATGAGTTGAGTTGTAATTCAGACTGCGAACAATAAAGACCAGGGAACCGACCCTGTAAAAAAAAAATATATATTTTTTTAATAAATTCTCGTCGTTAAGAATTAACTGGCGCCCAACGTGGGGCCGCTTTCGCACGTTTCAAATTGGATTGATCAGGTTTTTTTGGTCATTGATCAAAAAAATCAAGCCTCAAAAGATCTTAACACTCGTTGAGACTGGCCAGTGGTCCATTTTCTTTTCAAAAGCGTATTTTCGGTACCGATACATTAAAATAATCGGCGCGAATAGTCCGTAAAAGGAAGTGACGCGAATAAAATCCGTAAAAGGAGTGAAGCAGCAGAAAAACTATCCGTAAAAGGAGCAGCAGAATCCGGTGCGACAACCAAGCACCCAAGGGAACGCGTAGTCAAATAAGGCCCCTTAGTAGCAGCACCGTTTGCAAACAGGACGTCCGGAAAGTGATCGCCTTTTTGACCTGAAAGCGGCCACGAATAACAAATACGAGCAGAACAACTCCCGACGAGAACTCAATCAAGGATTATAAAATAGGACAATGAAGCATACAATTATTATAACGTAAGTCCAATTAATTGTGAATCTGACTATTTTACTGACTATTTATTTAGATAAAATATTTCATTTAATTTGTATCATTTTGGGAAACTGTTTTTAAATTACAAATAAATAAAATAAATAATATTTAAAATTCTTTTTCCACTTTAATGAAAACCGAAATTACATTATTCTTGTGTTATTTGGTATTGATTATTTTTGTGTTATTTGGTATTGTGAATTTATTCATCATTAAATTGAAATAGTGAAATTTCCAATAATTCAGTGAAAGTGAAAAGTGAAATTGTTCAAAGCTAACCTGAGCATCCATATTCTCCTTTTCAAGTGTTTGTTGTTGTTTTGCGTTGGATTTCGCGTTTTATTCGGGAAAAGGCAAATCAAATCCCGACTTTTCGATCGATCCTTACTGAGTTCCTTTTGGAAAATATCATTCTTTTTCTATCGCAAAACCAGTGCTGTGTTGTATCCATTTGAAATCCCTCACTATCTGCGTGATTTTTCCCAAAAACGCACAATCCCCTGTAACTTGTGGACCTATTGATTCAGTCGAAGATTAAATTCCGTCGAAATTTTGTCACCCTAATTTTTGGTTCTATAGAAACTCAGAAACATTCGTTCTTTTTGCATTTCTTGCTCCGTTTTGATCGGTAGTGTGGATTACTTGCCAAAAGTTAAAACAAGCCATGTCAAATCCACATAATCTACTTAGACCTAGCCGGCTAGAAAACGCTGGCGCAGGTCCTTCCGTTCCTCCAGCTGCTGATCAGGTCCTTGTTCCACCCAGTAATCCAAACAATGGAAATAGTCGCGAGCTTACCCAACTCATTACCCGTCTTGTAACAGAGGCCTTCGAGCGACAAGGAAGAGATTTATTTGATTCCCTGATGAATCCTACTGTGGACGAGAGCAACGAGATAGATGTCCCTATCAGAGTTGGAGACGATGGGAACTTATCCGATATGGATAAGATTCCCGATGTAGTTAAGAGCCTTAGGGTATTTTCGGGGGAACCAGGGGAGTTTAGCTCCTGGAAAAAAAGTGTTGAGCGAATCCTTAAGATATATGACCATCTTAAGGGGACGCCCAAATACTATGGCATTTTATCCGTCATCAGGAATAAAATCACTGGCCATGCCGACATCGCGCTGGAGTCATATAACACTCCCCTTAACTGGCCCAGAATGTCGAAATGCCTTACCCTACATTACGCGGATAAGCGGGATCTTGGTACACTTGAGTACCAAATGACAACCTTGGTACAAGGAACAAGTTCCATTCAGGAATTCTACTAGGGAGTCTCTCAACATCTCTCGCTAATTTTAAATAAATTATCCTCAATGGAGTTGAGTACTGAGTCCGCCAACATCATGACTCAGGCATATAGGGATAAAGCACTTGACACCTTTATCAGGGGGCTACGCGGCGATCTCTCAAGGCTCCTGAGCATTCGCGAACCAGCTGACTTACCTCAAGCACTGCACCTCTGCCTGAAGCTCCAGAATATGGACTACCGGGCACAACATGCATACGGCTCACAGAATTTACTAAAAAGGACCCACCATCAACAACCACCTCCAATCCCGCCTCGTAAAAACTTACCTCCTCTGTCGAGGCCTGCACCGATTCCAGCTCCTAGGCAAACCTTTTACCCCGAGCTGGCACATCTACCACGAAATACACAGCCCCCACAGTTCAACCAGCAGACTTTCTACCAAAGACAGCCACAACTCTTTAATCCTAGACCACTCCCACCTAAACCACTACCAAGACCCGAACCAATGGATGTCGATGTATCCATGAGAACAAACGCAATCAACTAAGCGAATAGACCCCGTAGTCAACCCTTATTACAAAAACGCCTGCAGCCACCGCAGAACCATGCACCACACAAATTGCAAAGAATATATCACACAGAAACCGATAAGCCCAACGAGGTTTCCCCAGAAGATTACGACACTACACAACAGGACGAAGAACATGACTAAACCTTGGACGAGTATATTGACGAAATAGACGACGAAAATCTCGAGATCGCCGAAAAAATGGAAGACATTTATTTTTTAGGATAAGGCGCTCTTCGCTCCCTTATTTTGAATACAAGTTAAAGAGCGGAGAGGCCCTAAAATTTTTAATTGACACTGGATCCAATAGAAATTATGTTCAGCCGAAGCATATTAAATACCCTTTACCCAACTAAAAGAACTTCTACGCGAAATCCGTTGGCGGAAACGTAAAAATCACGCATCATTCATATTTTCGGCCCTTTGGCAACTGCACTAGTAAATTGAAATTTTTTATTCTACCATCACTCATCTCTTTTGATGGAATCATCGGGAATGACAGCCTGAAAAGTCTCAAGGCCGTCATCTACACGCAGGATAATTACATGACATTAAACCATAGCATACGCATTCCTCTTAAGCAACAAGTTTCCGACCTGGTCCATAACATAGCAGCCAAAACCGAACACCTTAGCAAGGAGTTATCCGCGAAACTAAACGCTATTATCCATAAACACTCAAGTCTTCTTTCAGACCCAGATGAAAAGTTAACCTTCACTACCAAGGTCAAGGGTGACATCAAAACAACAACTAGTGATCCCGTTTACTCGCGATCCTACCCGTACCCTGTGGCATTAAAGGCAGAAGTAGAGAAAGAGATCAGTAAGCTTTTGGAGGATGGAATTATCAGACCGTCGAGATCTCCTTATAATTCTCCGGTTTGGATCGTGCCAAAAAAATCGGACGCATCCGGGAAGAAAAAATTCCGAATGGTCATCGACTATCGGTAACCATTCCCGACAAGTATCCGATCCCCGAGATCAATGAAGTTCTTGCTAACCTCAGTAAGAACAGATATTTTTCCGTCTTAGATCTCAAGAGCGGTTTTCATCAGATACCGCTCAAAGAATCGGACATAGAAAAGACCGCCTTCTAAGTGAACAATGGAAAGTTCGAATTTACTCGCCTGCCTTTTGGTCTAAAAAATGCCCCCTCAATTTTTCAGCGAGCGTTGGACGACATCTTGAGAGAACATATCGGGAAAAAATGCCATGTCTATATTGATGATATACTCATCTTCGGGAGAAGCGAAGCCGAACATCTCTAGAACTTTGACACAATTTTCCAAACCCTAAGGTCAGCCAACATGAAAATTCAAATTGACAAGTGCGATTTTCTAAAAGAGGAAGTAGAATTCCTGGGCTATATCATGAGCAAGGATGGTATTAAAACCAATCCTAAAAAAGTCGAAGCCATCATCGACTTCCCCTTGCCAAAAACACTCAAGGACCTTCGATCATTTCTGGGAATGTCAGGTTACTATAGGCGTTTTATCCAAGACTACGCAAAAATTGCAAAACCCCTGACATCCCTTTTGAGAGGGGAAGATGGACGAGTGTCCAAGAACCTCTCCAAAAACAAGCCCATCCACCTGAACTCAATGGCACTTAAGGCTTTCAATAACCTCAAAAATGCACTTGTTTCTAAAGACGTCACACTCGCACACCCAAACTTTGAGAAAGAGTTCGAGCTCACGACCGATGCCTCTAACTATGCCATCGGGGCTGTCCTTTCTCAAGACAACAGGCCCATCTCCTTCCTCTCGCAAACACTATCCAAAACGGAAGAAAGCTATGCAACTAACGAGAAGGAGATGCTCGCCATCATTTGGGCCCCAAACTCTTCACGGAGCTACCTTTACGGTTCACGGAAAATAAAGATCTATACTGACCATCAGTCACTTACCTACGCTCTAAGCAGCAAAAACACCAACAGTAAATTAAAAAGGTGGAAGGCTGCGCTCGAAGAGTACAATTATGAGCTAAAATATAAGCCCGGAAGAGCTAACATAGTCGCTGACTCACTTTCGAGGCCACCACCGGTCACGCACATAAATTCTATGACACCCACTGTGCATAGCGATGAAAGTTCATCGCAAAACTTAATACCAACGGTGGAAACACCTGTCAATGTTTTCCGCAACCAACTTATCCTGAAGACCGGAGAGGAGGATAGTTATCAACTCATTAATCCTTTCGAGAATTACAAGCGTCATGTTTTCATAAAACCAAAGTACTCAGACGTAGACTTGATTAACATATTTAAAAGGTATCTGAACCCGAGCACGATAAACGGGCTCTGTACTAGCGAAGAAATAATGGGAAAAATACAGCAGATTTACCCCAACCACTTTAGAGACTATCGCATCCGCTTTGATCAAAAGCTGGTTGAAGATGTCCCTAACGAGGTTGAACAGGACGAAAAGATCCGTCAAGTTCATAAGCGTGCCCATCGTAATGCAGTGGAAAACAGACTGCAAATATTGAACAACTTATATTTTCCTAAAATGGCAGCGAAGATTAAAAGCCTTGTTAGCCGTTGTAGAGTCTGTAAAGAAAGTAAATACGAAAGGCACCCAAACAAAACTTTCATAAACCCTACACCTATCCCGGCCTACCCTGGGCATACTGTTCACATAGATATCTTTTCTACAGAAAAGAATCTGGTGCTAACCGCGATGGACAAGTTCACTAAATTCGCTATGGCTAAAATCATCGCATCCAGGTCGATAGAGGATGTGAAGCAACCACTGCTGGATATTCTTTATTTCTTCTGCATCCCTGAGAATGTGGTAGTTGATAACGAGGGGTCACTCACCTCAGCTTCAATCACTTCCCTATTGGAAGATGATTTGAGAATTAAAGTATACAGGACGCCTCCTTACAAAAGCGAGGTGAATGGCCAAGTCGAACGATGGCATTCAACTATCATGGAAATAATGAGGTGCCTAAAGAGGGACGGACCACAAAGGACGTTCGAAAATCTTCTGCAACATGCCACCAATGAGTATAATCACACAATCCATTCAACCACTAATAAAACACCAGTGGAATTATACCTTGGAAGAGTCTCGGACATCAATTTGGGAGATTTCGAAAGAATACGACAGACGAACATCGACAGACTTAAGCAAAAACAGGAAAGCGACATAAAATATCATAATAAAAATAGACAACCGATCAAAGACTACAACATCGGGGACATTATCTTCGTTAAACAGAACAAAAGGAAGGGCTCCAAATTATCCCCTAGGTTTAAACAGGAAATAGTAAGGGAAAATAGAAACTCCACTATCCTCACCGAAAGCAGCAAAATCGTTCATAAGAGTAATATTCGAAATTAATTTCCATTTTCAGATTCATCTTACAGACCATACTCGCTAAGGTACAAATTCTGGACTATTCTGGCTCACAAACTATTTCATTTCATACCGGACCAACTAAAATTCAGAACGGAAACTTCAAAATTATACATACCATAGACATCGACGAATACGAACACCTGATAGAGAAAATTGAACCTCTCCTAAATGTTTTGGGAATGCAACACAGCTCGCTTATACCTCTCCTATCCCATGAACTACAGAAAATCCGAAGTCTAATTGCGAACTTAAGACCCCGTCGATTAACACGATCCCTCAACTTCCTGGAGAGTGCCTGGAAATGGCTAGCCGGTAGCCCCAACCACGAAGACGCTGTCACAATTACCGAGAAATTAAACAATGCATTGCAAAATAACAACAAGCAGGTCGTAATAAACCGCCTTTTAAATGACAGGATGAACAATATCACTCGAATGGCAAACAAAATTCAAGAACTAATAAAAGAAAATAGTCAGATAAATAATAATTATTTATTCGATGTACACCTTAGGCTAGCTCTAATTAAGGAAGAATTAAGTAACATTGATTACGCCATACATTGGGCCAAGCTTGGCATGGTTATAGCACTCTTTTATCGAATGGTTACCGCTGCACCGATTGCATTCAAATTTTGTATTCCGGAGCACTTTTTAATTCTAAAACCGATAAGGTGAGGAAAAATCCGATCCAAAACCTTTTTCAATATAATTCTATTAATTTTAGTATCGAACTGACAGATGAGCACTACATTTATTCGTCAATTGACAACCCACACATTTATTCAATTGTGATCAGATGTTGTCATATAACACAATTGAAGAAAATGGGATAGGAATTGTATTTCAACAACATTTTGGTGGAATTTAAGGCATTAAATTATAATATTTGAAATGGCAGATCCCCGATGCTGCTGTAATATATTGTGCAAGGACGGGTTCTAGAAGAGCAGCCTTCTTTTCTCTAGAAGGGCGCCCTTCTATTCTCTAGAGGAGCACCCTTCTATTGTCTAGAGGTGCAACTTTCTATTCTTTAGGTGTGTATTCTATAGAAGGGCATCCTTCTATTCTCTAGGGAAGCATTCTTGTACTCTTCCTTCTACTCTATAGAAGGGAACCCTTCTATACTTTATGATACCCTTCTATTCGTTTGAAGAGTACCCTTCTATAGAATAGAAAGGTGCTCCTCTTGAGAATAGAAGGGTGCCCTTCTATTCTTTATAAGGGTACCCTTCTATTCTTTGGAAGGGCACCCTTCTATTCTTTGAAAGAGCACCCTTCTATTCTTGACAAGGGCACCTCTTTAGTTTTTAGAAGTTATTTTCTTCAATTGTGTTATATGACAACATCTGGTCACAATTGAATAAATGTGTAGGTTGTCAATTGACGAATAAATGTAGTGCTCATCTGTCAGTTCGATACTAAAATTAATAGAATTGTATTGAAAAAGGTTTTGGATCGGATTTTTCCTCACCTTATCGGTTTTAGAATTAAAAAGTGCTCCGGAATACAAAATTTGTAAGCAATCGGTGCAGCGGTAACCATTCGATAAAAGAGTGCTATAACCGCTTGGCATTGTAAATTCTCTTATCCTATCCAAATCTGAAATTAAATTTGCCACGAATATTTTGGATGATGAAATATTGCCTTACGCAACTGTTGAAGAGGCTCTGGATTTTGCAGAGATAAAAATAATAACTAATGGAAACTTAATTTTATATATTGTAAACATTCCATCAACCACAAAAGATATGTTTCAGTCAATGATAATTAAACCAATTAAAAGAAACTCAATAATTAACGAAATTCCATTCAGTCTTGTAATAAAAAATGAGAATGTGTTATTTGGCGTCAAAGACAAATGTAAAAAGATCAATCAGTTATCAATTTGTAAAGAAAAATATTTAATAGATATAAGCAATAGTACATGCATTCCTAACCTCCTTAAGAGCCTATAGTCTACTTGTAACACAATCAACAATAAAGATATACCTTCAGTCGAAGAAATTTCAACCGGAGTTGTTCTGCTCAACCAATTTACTGGAAACCTCATCACCGAAGACACATCCCATGATCTCAATGGAACGTATCTCGTTAAATTCGAAAACACCAGCATCTCGATCAACAACAAAACTTTCATCTCACAAGAAGTATCATCGCTACAAGCCCTACCTGCGATACTGCAACCAGCATCCGATGGGATGATCGGACTTTTTACCGAAAAACCAATGAAAGAATTGACTATCGACAACATAAGCGAGATCAAATTATTACAATATGAAAAAAGGGTGCATCAATACGCAACATCAGCACTCACAGGAATTCTCCTGATAATCCTGATCTTATTCGCATACATAAAGCTTCGCTCAAAAAATAAAATCAATGCCGTTATTAATTTGGAAGAACACAAAACGATAACCGCAGCTCCCAGCATCCTGCCAGCTTCGACAACTTACCTAGGCACAGAAAGACCTCAACGAGTTAAGTTCAATGACGTTCCGTTTTTCTAGAAACAATTGAGGACAATTGTACTTAACAGGGGAGGAGTTAACGACAGATTCGCAAAACTTAAGAAATTAAATACCTTACCTGCACGAGCATGCAAGAAATGCAGTATTGCACTTTTGATGAGAACCTATTTTCATGGGAAAATATGGAATAGCAAAATTGCAGACATCAAGTCAGCAGATTTAGTTTACCTAAGTTAGAAATTAAGGAAAATGAGTTGAGTTGTAATTCAGACTGCGAACAATAAAGACCAGGGAACCGACCCTGTAAAAAAAAAATATATATTTTTTTAATAAATTCTCGTCGTTAAGAATTAACTTATATGCTCTGGCCAGAGCATATGTATATACCATAGTATATTCAACTAGTAACCACACTCCATCAACCCTCCGGAAAAATTCGAACACAAGCCGAACAGCGAGCCATAAATCTTCGGTAGCAGGTAGATGGTAAACGCTGATGCGAGGAATGGCGCGAATATAAACATATGCTTCGATGAGAGATTTCAGGGCTACCAGAGCTAAAGAATCAATAACATTGCAGAAAAACAAATTCGTTCCATGCAATCTTTTAGTTTTTGTTAGGATGTGGCAGCACTCCTATGTTCTGAAATGCGTAAAAGAACACGTGCGTCGGAAATTTTATTTGCATTTTGCTTTGTTTCTTGAGCGCGCGAAACATGGGATCAGCTGTCATGCCCCGGATCAGCTGACGTGCCCCTGGGAAAATTCAAAAAGTGTGCAACACAGGGTAAATGAAAGGTGTGGCTACTATTTGAGTATACTATGGTATATACTAACTAGCACCTGCAATCGAGGAGCTGTCAAAATGAAAAGAGAGGCAAATAAACGTGTAAAAGATGGATTAAAGTTTACCTTGTGTTGGTAAAATTGCGTGTAAGTTCTAGTTTTTGTGTACCATACATACGCACTTTTAGTCTAATTCTCTCTACTCCATAAGTAAGAAAGAAAATTTGTTCTAATTGCAGCTGCTATTTAGTAGATATGCTCTGCTCTGGCTTCACTTTACTGCCAACTTCACCTATCCTGGTCCACTTAATCTAAGCCTTTGAACAGGTAGCTAACAGGAACGGCCCGATGCTAATGGAACACCGATTTTTCTTGTCATCAATTCTCGCTGTCGCTAAGGAGAAATCTACATATTATCATATGATTTTGTTCAAAACTGACGATAGATACAAGCCATATGGCAGCAGCGCTTACTACCACACACATGACCATTAGTAGGCCGACTTTGCTGGCTAACTTACATGGCGTTATATGAAGAATTGTGGAGGTGCCAACAAAAATTCGAGGTTTCGGACGGTTTAGAGACGGATTTCTACAGTGAAATCCAGATGATCCGCGGAAAACACAATAGCGCTCCTAGTGAAGTGAAAATTATTTCAGTTCTTATACCCGTTTAGTTTTTATCGCCTTCCAAAGTGAATTTATAGGAGTTTGTTTACATCTCAACGCTGAGCTATCAGTCGAAGGTGCAAAACGTGTGCTTCATTTGCTCGTCTTGGAAAGTTTAGGAGCACAATGGGCTATACAATGTGAATTTATAGCATGCACGGAATGCGTTCGGCAGGTTTTTTATTCGGAAAATAGTATATGTGACGAAATATAAGCATTTGCTAATGCCGCAGTTGGGTGACAGCTACCGGAAGCTTGTCCATAGTAGGCCGACTAATACATATGTAAATCGCTACCATATGGCTTGTATCTATCGTCAGTTTTGATTTTGTTGCATTCGCTGTCAAATTCGACTGTGAAAGACTGTAAAAAAATTTGTTCGGTGGGTAATTTTTCGGTTAAAATCAGTGATAGCTTGTGATTTTTGCGTTATATAGAAGCCACCGTCGACCGATAGGGGTATCATTTCATAGGTAAGTAGTAACACAAACAATGGAAAATAAAAGACAATATTTAAAAGTGTTTTTTCAATCAAAATTACTGCCGTCAATTCATGTATGGTCATGTTTACCTTTTGGAGGCGACCATTTTATTCGGTTAGTTTTCGCGCAGTATCGCCTAGATTTAGGGGGCAAGTTTTTGTTGGCATTTTATTATATGAATGATTTTAGAATTTTAATTCTTTTGTTAGCAGTATGTTATATCACACTGTAAATACATGAAGTTGAAAAAAATATAAACGCTTTTTAGATTTCCTACCAATGAACACGAACGGGTTGTTTGGTACAATCTAATTAATCGCGACGGAACTAATGAGGAAAAGGCGTTTATATGCTCCGAACACTTTTTGGAAAGCAATTTAATTAAACTCGCAACAAGAACAGTGTTGAGAGAAGGTGCAATTCCACTTTTGGTACAGGTTAATGGACAACAATTGGTAAAATATTCACTTTTATGAATCTCTTCTGGAACTCAGTCATATTTTTATCTTTGCAGGAAAATTCAAGCGGCGTAGCAACTGCATCGATTTCAAGCGTTTCGCTGAATGGGGAAGCTATTTCATGATAACAATCTTGTTTTACTCGACGCACCTTATTTCAGCGAGGTAAAGCAATAAATAAAAAATAAACATGATTTTCATATATCCTTTTTAAAGACTTCACACACACAATGGCTGAACAGCAGAGAGAACACGTCCGTGGAAGCATGCCCGGTTGAAGAAAATTTTATGGAAATTGATGTAAACATAGCTTTCTTAGTTTTTCATGAAATGAATTATATTGATTTCTAATTGCAGGTGCAAAACGAGTATTCTCAGTTGGAGACTGAGAGCAGAATGCAGAGTCCCAGTGTTGTGAGTATTATTCTTTTAATTTTAAGCATGCATTTCATAAATGCTATTAATTGTATTGATATTCAGATTTACAATGCATAAAAATAATTTCGAAATAATTAGTCTTTATATTAACAGACACCTAGCATTTTTGAAATAATTTTGAGTTTGCTTTTGTTTTGTCAATTGTGTAGTCTTTTGTATTCAACCTCCCCCTAAATCCATTTGTTTAGAAGGTAAATGTAGAAATTCGTCGCAAGGGAATGAAATTTTGTAGATATTTTTCTATACATGATTTAATTTGAATAGGGAAATTATCGAAATGAATTCTATCCCGAGAATCAAATGATTACGAAGCTACGAGCAAAAATAAAAGTACTTGAAAACAAACTCAAAAACAAGAAAAAATTGATTACACTTCGGCAAGACAAAAAACGAAAAGTGGTGCAAGTGAACGGCATGAAGCAGTTGCTCGCATCATTGAAAAATCGAAATTTGATATGTGAGGGCATGAGTGAAGCTTTGGAGAATATTGTTGGGCCTAATAAGAAAATTATTGAACGGCACATTTTCCAAAGTCGAGAAAATAAACAAGCGAAAACATATTGCAAAAGAAATAAAAGTATTTGCACTAAACTTAAACTTTCTGTCGCCCAAGGCACATGATTACGTTCATACTACATTTGATAAGTGTCTGCCACATTCAATGACGCTAAGAAAATGTTACGAAAAAGTTGGTAGCAAGCCCGGTTTCACAAAAGAGTTCTTCGCAGCAATAAAGAAGGTTGTAGAAACTGCTTCAGATGACGAAAAATATTTGTTAATTTGGTCTTCGATGAAATTTGTATTCGGCAGCACATTGATTGGGATGGAGAACAAGCACCTGGCTTTGTAGATGTGGGTAATGGTGGTAATACCGAGAAAATTCTAATTGCTTATTTTCCCATAGTAAAGATGAACGCCGAGCAGAAGTCAAATATGGATCTGTGCCATATGTTAAAACTTGTCCGTAACACATTAGCCGATTTAAAGGTTTTGGTGGATGGTGATGGTCAGTTCGTTAAATGGGTCTACATAGTAAAGTTACTGTAACTCCAGGAAAAAGAAGGTTTGCATTTAGGGAACAAGCTTCGAAAGGCTCATGTGCACTTTGAGCAGCAAAAGTTGAAAGTGCGACTAGCAGTTCAAACTTTCAGCAAGTCAGTTGCTGATGCAATTGATTTTTGCCGAGATGTATTAAAATACAAAGAATTCGTCGGAAAAAAGGCAACCTCAAAAATCATACGAACATTTAACGACATCTTCGATGTTCTCAATAGCAGAAGGATATCAGAATATAAATTCTTGAAAAGGGCGTTTTGTGCAAATAATTTAAGTTTTGTACTACAATTTTCGATCGATGCTTTAGCCTACATTAAGAAGATAAAACTATTATCAGGGTGCAATATAATTCATTCCAAGAGAAGCGTTTGAGGATTAGGACTGATAGCTGGTTTGAGAAATCTAACAGTTATATATGACACATTTATAGCCAATAATATGCTAAAATTTGTTCCTCTCTATAAGTTAAATCAAGACCACATCGAGCTATTTTTTTCACCCATCAGATCAAGTCTCGGCTATAATAATAATCCGACTGTAAGACAATTTACTGCCAGCTACAAAAAACGTTTATTTCAGTGCCAGCTTCGAGAGAGGGAAATGGGAAACGGTTTACCTCTAGAGGAAATCAACGTACTTAACGCACAACCTTCTTGCCCTCTTCGCACAATCAATGAATCGAAAAAGAAAGCAACCAACACTTTACGCCGCTGATCCAAGTTACATATCTGAATTTGCGAGCCATGTTATTACATACATCGCCGGTTTTATTGTATTCAAATTATACAAAGTATTGAACTGTCAACAGCGCTTGTCAGCCATTCAAGGAGAAAATTGCTCAAAATCTCTGATATCATTAAAAACAAGGGGATTATTGAAAATACCTTCCGAACGTGCAGTTTTCATTTGCAACACTGCTGAAAAAGATATCAGTAGATTTCGTCATTGCACCAACAGAACAATACTATCTAAAAAAACCCTAAATAGTATACTTAGCAATGTTCAAGTGGCATGCATCGGAAAGCAACTTTTTGTAGAATATGGTGAGCACATGAATAGCACACAACACTACAGCTTGTTAATTAAGCTTATAGCTGAAAAATATATCAACACAAGGTACTATTTTATTGCGAAAAAAAATCAGGAAAAATTTCCGTCAAACAATATTTAAACAAGTTATTGCATTTTAAAGGCATGTAGTTCCTTTATACATAGCGAAGATCAAGCTCAACGACTATACATTTCACTCGAAAAAGCACTATAAAACTCGTGGAACCAAAAATTATGCCTTAATTCCGCCAAAGACGGTCCAAATCCCGATTATGAAAGGAAGAGGGAGGCAAAAAAGTATAAAAGAATTAAAATCACATTATTAATGAATGAATGGTTTTTAGATTTCCTGCAAATGAAAATGAACGGGCAACTAGGTGCAGTTTAATTATTTTCGACGGATGTATTGTGGGAAAGGCTTTGATATGCTTCAAACGCTTTTTGGAAAAGGATTTCGAAAAAATTGCAACCAGAACAATATTGAGAGCAGACACAGCTCCACTTTTGGTAGAGAGAGGAATGAACAACAATAGGTAAAATTTTTACTTTAATGGATCTCTTCTGGAGCTTAGACATATTTTTATCGTTGCAGGCAAATAGGCAAATATAATAGCAGCCGTATTGATTTCAAGCGTTTTGCTGCATGGAAAAGCTAGTTCATCGTCGAGGATGGTAAATAAGTTTATGTTAACTATTGGAAACAGTTAAAGAAATGTATATCATTTTGGGCTCATTTTTTTTAGAATTCAATTGCACACCTCCCGATCCAAGCTCCACCTTCAGTATGTAGTGATTACGTTACCTGCAAGTGGGGAGTTTTCGTAGGTATGTTTCTCTTATTAGAAAACTCAATTCGTCCCATTTTCCACAGGTTCTTGATTTGAGCGTATAAGTAAAAGCTGAATCCCAGAATTATATTATTTTTATTGTATTCCATTAATGCTATTTATTATATTTTTATTGAATTTTCTAATGAATAAAAATAATTTCGAAATAATTATTCTTTATATTAACAAATACGTCGAATAATTCTAAATAATTCGGAATTTTCTTTTGCTTTGTCCACTGTATAGTCTTTTGAATTTAACCTCCCACTAAATCTAGGTAAATGTGGAATTTCGTTGCAAGGGAATGGAATTTTGTAGATTTTGTTCTGTACATGATTTATTTGCGTAGGGGAATCGCCCATATGAGCTCTGCTCCGAGAATCAGATTATAATAAAACTACGAGTGAAAAAAAGGTTCTTGAAAGCAGACAAGGATATGAACAAAAATTTCGGTTAGGCACTGAAAAATTTCCGCAAGGCAATATTTCAACAAATTTGTAAATTTTAAAGGCATGTAGTTCTTTCATACATTTCACTCAAATAAGGCAGTATAAGACCCGTGGAACCAAAAATTGTGCCTTGATTCCGCTGAAGACGATCCAAAGCCTGGTTATGAAAGAAAAAGGGAGATGCAACAGCATAAAAGAATGAACGATTATAATTTTAGTAGTAGTTAAATTTGTAATTACCAATGGAACAGATCTAGTTTTTGCTTATCAAATGTCGCTGTGAGTTTCTTTTTATCTAAATAAAGTTTTGCAAACTAGTCAAGTCTGAAATAGGAACATTATTAATCAATTATGCAATGGCAGTTAACTTTTACATATTCAAATGTTTCTAAATTGTAGCTCCCTTTTTAAACTATACTCTTCGAAAATTAAATCGAAAGAGCAACGTTCGTGGCGCATCGGGAAGTGATGACAAAATTTGAGTTGATGTTCCACTCCAGTGTTCCATTCTCAAATATCTAAGCTATCAACATTAAGAATGAAACACTGGAGTGGAAAATCAACTCAAATTTTGTCATCATTTCCCGATGCGCCACGAATATGCTAGCAAAACTTGCCCCAAATGCTACTGCGCGAAATCTAATCGAATAAAATGGTCGCCCCCGAAATGTAAACATAATCATGCATGAATTGGAAGCAGTGATTTTGAGTGAAAAAACACTTCTAAATATTGTATTTTCTTTTCTATGCTTTATGATGATACTAACCTTGGAAATGTTACTCCTGTGGGCTGACGGTGCGTTCTATTATTGCATATTTTCACATTGCACATGATTTTGGAAACTTCTTTGCATTTTCTTACTTTTCCGTCGAAATATAACGTTTTCTCACTTGTAATCTAACCGATAGAATGTCTCTTATTGTTTTGTTAATGAACAACGCGCAAATCACAAATTTTCACTGATTTTAACATCAAAATTATACAGCAAACGAGTTTGTTTGCGCGTTTTCACAGCCGAATTTGACAGCGAATGCAAAAAACTCGTATGATAATATGAAGATTTCTCCTTATCGACAGCGAAAATTGATGACAAGAAAACTCAGTGTTCCATTAGCATCGGGCCGTTCCTGTTAGCTACCTGTTCCAAGCTTCTACTCTATAGAGGGGTACCCTTCTATCCTTTATGATATCCTTCTATTCATTTGAAGAGTACCCTTCTATAGAATCATAGAGGTATACACTGGAGACGGCGGGCTTTCATTTCACATATAAAATATTGAAATCTCTTAATACATGCTCAAAACGAACAAACATTTCGGGTACGTATACTCCAATTTTTGAAAGGTATTGGACTTTAACGAATGAGCATACGTATGATTGTCCAAATGCTATCATTGTTCGAAATTAATTTCGAAATAGCTTAAAAAGTTCCTCTCTATAAGTTAAATCAAGACCACATCGAGCTATTTTTTTCACCCATCAGATCAAGTCTCGGCTATAATAATAATCCGACTGTAAGACAATTTACTGCCAGCTACAAAAAAACGTTTATTTCAGTGCCAGCTTCGAGAGGGGGAAATGGGAAACGGTTTACCTCTAGAGGAAATCAACGTACTTAACGCACAACCTTCTTGCCCTCTTCGCACAATCAATGAATCGAAAAAGAAAGCAACCAACACTTTGTCCTGGATGAACATAATTACGCCGCTGATCCAAGCTACATATCTGAATTTGCGAGCCATGTTATTACATACATCGCCGGTTTTATTGTATTCAAATTATACAAAGTATTGAACTGTCAACAGCGCTTGTCAGCCATTCAAGGAGAAAATTGCTCAAAATCTCTGATATCATTAAAAACAAGGGGATTATTGAAAATACCTTCCGAACGTGCAGTTTTCATTTGCAACACTGCTGAAAAAGATATCAGAAGATTTTGTCATTGCACCAACAGAACAATACTATCTAAAAAAAACCCTAAATAGTATACTTAGCAATGTTCAAGTGGCATGCATCGGAAAGCAACTTTTTGTAGAATATGGTGAGCACATGAATAGCACACAACACTACAGCTTGTTAATTAAGCTTATAGCTGAAAAATATATCAACACAAGGTACTATTTTATTGCGAAAAAAAATCAGGAAAAATTTCCGTCAAACAATATTTAAACAAGTTATTGCATTTTAAAGGCATGTAGTTCCTTTATACATAGCGAAGATCAAGCTCAACGACTATACATTTCACTCGAAAAAGCACTATAAAACTCGTGGAACCAAAAATTATGCCTTAATTCCGCCAAAGACGGTCCCAATCCTGATTATGAAAGGAAGAGCGAGGCAAAAAAGTATAAAAGAATTAAAATCACATTACTGCAACTAGGTGCAGTTTAATTATTTTCGACGGATGTATTGTGGGAAAGGCTTTGATATGCTTCAAACGCTTTTTGGAAAAGGATTTCGAAAAAATTGCAACCAGAACAATATTGAGAGCAGACGCAGCTCCACTTTTGGTAGAGAGAGGAATGAACAACAATAGGTAAAATTTTTACTTTAATGGATCTCTTCTGGAGCTTAGACATATTTTTATCGTTGCAGGCAAATAGGCAAATATAATAGCAGCCGTATTGATTTCAAGCGTTTTGCTGCATGGAAAAGCTAGTTCATCGTCGAGGATGGTAAATAAGTTTATGTTAACTATTGGAAACAGTTAAAGAAATGTATATCATGTTGGGCTCATTTTTTTTAGAATTCAATTGCACACCTCCCAATCCAAGCTCCACCTTCAGTATGTAGTGATTACGTTACCTGCAAGTGGGAAGTTTTCGTAGGTATGTTTCTCTTATTAGAAAACTCAATTCGTCCCATTTTCCACAGGTTCTTGATTTGAGCGTATAAGTAAAAGCTGAATCCCAGAATTATATTATTTTTATTGTATTCCATTAATGCTATTTATTATATTTTTATTGAATTTTCTAATGAATAAAAATAATTTCGAAATAATTATTCTTTATATTAACAAATACGTCGAATAATTTTAAATAATTCGGAATTTTCTTTTGCTTTGTCCACTGTATAGTCTTTTGAATTTAACCTCCCACTAAATCTAGGTAAATGTGGAATTTCGTTGCAAGGGAATGGCATTTTGTAGATTTTGTTCTGTACATGATTTATTTGCGTAGGGGAATCGCCCATATGAGCTCTGCTCCGAGAATCAGATTATAATAAAACTACGAGTGAAAAAAAGGTTCTTGAAAGCAGACAAGGATATGAACAAAAATTTAGGTTAGGCACTGAAAAATTTCCGCAAGGCAATATTTCAACAAATTTGTAAATTTTAAAGGCATGTAGTTCTTTCATACATTTCACTCAAATAAGGCAGTATAAGACCCGTGGAACCAAAAATTGTGCCTTGATTCCGCTGAAGACGATCCAAAGCCTGGTTATGAAAGAAAAAGGGAGATGCAACAGCATAAAAGAATGAACGATTATAATTTTAGTAGTAGTTAAATTTGTAATTACCTATGGAACAGATCTAGTTTTTGCTTATCAAATGTCGCTGTGAGTTTCTTTTTATCTAAATAAAGTTTTGCAAACTAGTCAAGTCTGAAATAGGAACATTATTAATCAATTATGCAATGGCAGTTAACTTTTACATACTCAAATGTTTCTAAATTGTAGCTCCCTTTTTAAACTATACTCTTCGAAAATTAAATCGAAAGAGCAACGTTCGTGGCGCATCGGGAAATGATGACAAAATTTGAGTTGATGTTCCACTCCAGTGTTCCATTCTCAAATATCTAAGCTATCAACATTGAGAATGAAACACTGGAGTGGAAAATCAACTCAAATTTTGTCATCATTTCCCGATGCGCCACGAATATGCTAGCAAAACTTGCCCCAAATGCTACTGCGCGAAATCTAATCGAATAAAATGGTCGCCCCCGAAATGTAAACATAATCATGCATGAATTGGAAGCAGTAATTTTGAGTGAAAAAACACTTCTAAATATTGTATTTTCTTTTCTATGCTTTATGATGATACTAACCTTGGAAATGTTACTCCTGTGGGCTGACGGTGCGTTCTATTATTGCATATTTTCACATTGCACATGATTTTGGAAACTTCTTTGCATTTTCTTACTTTTCCGTCGAAATATAACGTTTTCTCACTTGTAATCTAACCGATAGAATGTCTCTTATTGTTTTGTTAATGAACAACGCGCAAATCACAAATTTTCACTGATTTTAACATCAAAATTATACAGCAAACGAGTTTGTTTGCGCGTTTTCACAGCCGAATTTGACAGCGAATGCAAAAAACTCGTATGATAATATGAAGATTTCTCCTTATCGACAGCGAAAATTGATGACAAGAAAACTCAGTGTTCCATTAGCATCGGGCCGTTCCTGTTAGCTACCTGTTCCAAGCTTCTACTCTATAGAGGGGTACCCTTTGAGGAACAAGATAAAACCGGAGTGGACATCCATGTGTACACGTTGTCGCAACTACCCCTGCGACCGCCTGCCTAACTACGTGTCTTTTTGCACCTACCCCTGCGACCGTGATTCTAAAGCTAGTTAAGGGGAACCCAATGGGTTGTCACAAGAAAGTAAACAAACGCTTATGCACTCGTAAATATGGTTTTATTGCAAATAACACTTCACAGAACAAGAAAATAGCATTGAATACAAATAAAGCATTACGGCCACTTAGGATAGAAAACACTGTCGTATCGATAACCCATCGTTTTCTAGCAATAACGCACATTACACTTTTAATTGAGTTCCTCGCTCCGATTTACAATGTCACTTCTTAAAATGTTGTTATCCCTAAACCAGGTGTAATATTACTCTCACTACAGTCAATATGTACCTCCGGACACGTTCTCGAACCGAAAAAACGACTAGATTCCGAATCGTGTCTCACGCGCCAGGTAAATTTCGCGTCCATGTTTAGTCGTCAAACTGACAATCTGGCTCTCGAGAGGAGAAATTGTGGAAATTATTGGAAATGAAATGACAATCATGCTCAGAAGGTGGTCGCATCATTTTCTATGGAGCTTATATGAGCATAGCCTCTCCATTTGTTCCGTTCCTCAAAGGGGGTACCCTTCTATCCTTAATGATATCCTTCTATTCATTTGAAGAGTACCCTTCTATAGAATCATAGAGGTATACACTGGAGACGGCGGGCTTTCATTTCACATATAAAATATTGAAATCACTTAATACATGCTCAAAACGAACAAACATTTCGGGTACGTATACTCCAATTTTTGAAAGCTATTGGACTTTCACGAATGAGCTTACGTATGATTGTCCAAATGCTATCATTGTTCGAAATTAATTTCGAAATAGCTTAAAAAGTTCCTCTCTATAAGTTAAATCAAGACCACATCGAGCTATTTTTTTCACCCATCAGATCAAGTCTCGGCTATAATAATAATCCGACTGTAAGACAATTTACTGCCAGCTACAAAAAACGTTTATTTCAGTGCCAGCTTCGAGAGGGGGAAATGGGAAACGGTTTACCTCTAGAGGAAATCAACGTACTTAACGCACAACCTTCTTGCCCTCTTCGCACAATCAATGAATCGAAAAAGAAAGCAACCAACACTTTGTCCTGGATGAACATAATTACGCCGCTGATCCAAGCTACATATCTGAATTTGCGAGCCATGTTATTACATACATCGCCGGTTTTATTGTATTCAAATTATACAAAGTATTGAACTGTCAACAGCGCTTGTCAGCCATTCAAGGAGAAAATTGCTCAAAATCTCTGATATCATTAAAAACAAGGGGATTATTGAAAATACCTTCCGAACGTGCAGTTTTCATTTGCAACACTGCTGAAAAAGATATCAGAAGATTTCGTCATTGCACCAACAGAACAATACTATCTAAAAAAACCCTAAATAGTATACTTAGCAATGTTCAAGTGGCATGCATCGGAAAGCAACTTTTTGTAGAATATGGTGAGCACATGAATAGCACACAACACTACAGCTTGTTAATTAAGCTTATAGCTGAAAAATATATCAACACAAGGTACTATTTTATTGCGAAAAAAAATCAGGAAAAATTTCCGTCAAACAATATTTAAACAAGTTATTGCATTTTAAAGGCATGTAGTTCCTTTATACATAGCGAAGATCAAGCTCAACGACTATACATTTCACTCGAAAAAGCACTATAAAACTCGTGGAACCAAAAATTATGCCTTAATTCCGCCAAAGACGGTCCCAATCCTGATTATGAAAGGAAGAGGGAGGCAAAAAAGTATAAAAGAATTAAAATCACATTACTGCAACTAGGTGCAGTTTAATTATTTTCGACGGATGTATTGTGGGAAAGGCTTTGATATGCTTCAAACGCTTTTTGGAAAAGGATTTCGAAAAAATTGCAACCAGAACAATATTGAGAGCAGACGCAGCTCCACTTTTGGTAGAGAGAGGAATGAACAACAATAGGTAAAATTTTTACTTTAATGGATCTCTTCTGGAGCTTAGACATATTTTTATCGTTGCAGGCAAATAGGCAAATATAATAGCAGCCGTATTGATTTCAAGCGTTTTGCTGCATGGAAAAGCTAGTTCATCGTCGAGGATGGTAAATAAGTTTATGTTAACTATTGGAAACAGTTAAAGAAATGTATATCATTTTGGGCTCATTTTTTTTAGAATTCAATTGCACACCTCCCGATCCAAGCTCCACCTTCAGTATGTAGTGATTACGTTACCTGCAAGTGGGGAGTTTTTGTAGGTATGTTTCTCTTATTAGAAAACTCAATTCGTCCCATTTTCCACAGGTTCTTGATTTGAGCGTATAAGTAAAAGCAGAATCCCAGAATTATACTATTTTTATTGTATTCCATTAATGCTATTTATTATATTTTTATTGAATTTTCTAATGAATAAAAATAATTTCGAAATAATTATTCTTTATATTAACAAATACGTCGAATAATTCTAAATAATTCGGAATTTTCTTTTGCTTTGTCCACTGTATAGGCTTTTGAATTTAACCTCCCACTAAATCTAGGTAAATGTGGAATTTCGTTGCAAGGGAATGGAATTTTGTAGATTTTGTTCTGTACATGATTTATTTGCGTAGGGGAATCGCCCATATGAGCTCTGCTCCGAGAATCAGATTATAATAAAACTACGAGTGAAAAAAAGGTTCTTGAAAGCAGACAAGGATATGAACAAAAATTTCGGTTAGGCACTGAAAAATTTCCGCAAGGCAATATTTCAACAAATTTGTAAATTTTAAAGGCATGTAGTTCTTTCATACATTTCACTCAAATAAGGCAGTATAAGACCCGTGGAACCAAAAATTGTGCCTTGATTCCGCTGAAGACGATCCAAAGCCTGGTTATGAAAGAAAAAGGGAGATGCAACAGCATAAAAGAATGAACGATTATAATTTTAGTAGTAGTTAAATTTGTAATTACCTATGGAACAGATCTAGTTTTTGCTTATCAAATGTCGCTGTGAGTTTCTTTTTATCTAAATAAAGTTTTGCAAACTAGTCAAGTCTGAAATAGGAACATTATTAATCAATTATGCAATGGCAGTTAACTTTTACATATTCAAATGTTTCTAAATTGTAGCTCCCTTTTTAAACTATACTCTTCGAAAATTAAATCGAAAGAGCAACGTTCGTGGCGCATCGGGAAATGATGACAAAATTTGAGTTGATGTTCCACTCCAGTGTTCCATTCTCAAATATCTAAGCTATCAACATTGAGAATGAAACACTGGAGTGGAAAATCAACTCAAATTTTGTCATCATTTCCCGATGCGCCACGAATATGCTAGCAAAACTTGCCCCAAATGCTACTGCGCGAAATCTAATCGAATAAAATGGTCGCCCCCGAAATGTAAACATAATCATGCATGAATTGGAAGCAGTGATTTTGAGTGAAAAAACACTTCTAAATATTGTATTTTCTTTTCTATGCTTTATGATGATACTAACCTTGGAAATGTTACTCCTGTGGACTGACGGTGCGTTCTATTATTGCATATTTTCACATTGCACATGATTTTGGAAACTTCTTTGCATTTTCTTACTTTTCCGTCGAAATATAACGTTTTCTCACTTGTAATCTAACCGATAGAATGTCTCTTATTGTTTTGTTAATGAACAACGCGCAAATCACAAATTTTCACTGATTTTAACATCAAAATTATACAGCAAACGAGTTTGTTTGCGCGTTTTCACAGCCGAATTTGACAGCGAATGCAAAAAACTCGTATGATAATATGAAGATTTCTCCTTATCGACAGCGAAAATTGATGACAAGAAAACTCAGTGTTCCATTAGCATCGGGCCGTTCCTGTTAGCTACCTGTTCCAAGCTTCTACTCTATAGAGGGGTACCCTTCTATCCTTAATGATATCCTTCTATTCATTTGAAGAGTACCCTTCTATAGAATCATAGAGGTATACACTGGAGACGGCGGGCTTTCATTTCACATATAAAATATTGAAATCTCTTAATACATGCTCAAAACGAACAAACATTTCGGGTACGTATACTCCAATTTTTGAAAGCTATTGGACTTTCACGAATGAGCTTACGTATGATTGTCCAAATGCTATCATTGTTCGAAATTAATTTCGAAATAGCCTAAAAAGTTCCTCTCTATAAGTTAAATCAAGACCACATCGAGCTATTTTTTTCACCCATCAGATCAAGTCTCGGCTATAATAATAATCCGACTGTAAGACAATTTACTGCCAGCTACAAAAAACGTTTATTTCAGTGCCAGCTTCGAGAGGGGGAAATGGGAAACGGTTTACCTCTAGAGGAAATCAACGTACTTAACGCACAACCTTCTTGCCGTCTTCGCACAATCAATGAATCGAAAAAGAAAGCAACCAACACTTTGTCCTGGATGAACATAATTACGCCGCTGATCCAAGCTACATATCTGAATTTGCGAGCCATGTTATTACATACATCGCTGGTTTTATTGTATTCAAATTATACAAAGTATTGAACTGTCAACAGCGCTTGTCAGCCATTCAAGGAGAAAATTGCTCAAAATCTCTGATATCATTAAAAACAAGGGGATTATTGAAAATACCTTCCGAACGTGCAGTTTTCATTTGCAACACTGCTGAAAAAGATATCAGAAGATTTCGTCATTGCACCAACAGAACAATACTATCTAAAAAAAACCCTAAATAGTATACTTAGCAATGTTCAAGTGGCATGCATCGGAAAGCAACTTTTTGTAGAATATGGTGAGCACATGAATAGCACACAACACTACAGCTTGTTAATTAAGCTTATAGCTGAAAAATATATCAACACAAGGTACTATTTTATTGCGAAAAAAAATCAGGAAAAATTTCCGTCAAACAATATTTAAACAAGTTATTGCATTTTAAAGGCATGTAGTTCCTTTATACATAGCGAAGATCAAGCTCAACGACTATACATTTCACTCGAAAAAGCACTATAAAACTCGTGGAACCAAAAATTATGCCTTAATTCCGCCAAAGACGGTCCCAATCCCGATTATGAAAGGAAGAGGGAGGCAAAAAAGTATAAAAGAATTAAAATCACATTACTGCAACTAGGTGCAGTTTAATTATTTTCGACGGATGTATTGTGGGAAAGGCTTTGATATGCTTCAAACGCTTTTTGGAAAAGGATTTCGAAAAAATTGCAACCAGAACAATATTGAGAGCAGACGCAGCTCCACTTTTGGTAGAGAGAGGAATGAACAACAATAGGTAAAATTTTTACTTTAATGGATCTCTTCTGGAGCTTAGACATATTTTTATCGTTGCAGGCAAATAGGCAAATATAATAACAGCCGTATTGATTTCAAGCGTTTTGCTGCATGGAAAAGCTAGTTCATCGTCGAGGATGGTAAATAAGTTTATGTTAACTATTGGAAACAGTTAAAGAAATGTATATCATTTTGGGCTCATGTTTTTTAGAATTCAATTGCACACCTCCCGATCCAAGCTCCACCTTCAGTATGTAGTGATTACGTTACCTGCAAGTGGGGAGTTTTCGTAGGTATGTTTCTCTTATTAGAAAACTCAATTCGTCCCATTTTCCACAGGTTCTTGATTTGAGCGTATAAGTAAAAGCAGAATTCCAGAATTATATTATTTTTATTGTATTCCATTAATGCTATTTATTATATTTTTATTGAATTTTCTAATGAATAAAAATAATTTCGAAATAATTATTCTTTATATTAACAAATACGTCGAATAATTCTAAATAATTCGGAATTTTCTTTTGCTTTGTCCACTGTATAGTCTTTTGAATTTAACCTCCCACTAAATCTAGGTAAATGTGGAATTTCGTTGCAAGGGAATGGAATTTTGTAGATTTTGTTCTGTACATGATTTATTTGCGTAGGGGAATCGCCCATATGAGCTCTGCTCCGAGAATCAGATTATAATAAAACTACGAGTGAAAAAAAGGTTCTTGAAAGCAGACAAGGATATGAACAAAAATTTCGGTTAGGCACTGAAAAATTTCCGCAAGGCAATATTTCAACAAATTTGTAAATTTTAAAGGCATGTAGTTCTTTCATACATTTCACTCAAATAAGGCAGTATAAGACCCGTGGAACCAAAAATTGTGCCTTGATTCCGCTGAAGACGATCCAAAGCCTGGTTATGAAAGAAAAAGGGAGATGCAACAGCATAAAAGAATGAACGATTATAATTTTAGTAGTAGTTAAATTTGTAATTACCTATGGAACAGATCTAGTTTTTGCTTATCAAATGTCGCTGTGAGTTTCTTTTTATCTAAATAAAGTTTTGCAAACTAGTCAAGTCTGAAATAGGAACATTATTAATCAATTATGCAATGGCAGTTAACTTTTACATATTCAAATGTTTCTAAATTGTAGCTCCCTTTTTAAACTATACTCTTCGAAAATTAAATCGAAAGAGCAACGTTCGTGGCGCATCGGGAAATGATGACAAAATTTGAGTTGATGTTCCACTCCAGTGTTCCATTCTCAAATATCTAAGCTATCAACATTGAGAATGAAACACTGGAGTGGAAAATCAACTCAAATTTTGTCATCATTTCCCGATGCGCCACGAATATGCTAGCAAAACTTGCCCCAAATGCTACTGCGCGAAATCTAATCGAATAAAATGGTCGCCCCCGAAATGTAAACATAATCATGCATGAATTGGAAGCAGTGATTTTGAGTGAAAAAACACTTCTAAATATTGTATTTTCTTTTCTATGCTTTATGATGATACCAACCTTGGAAATGTTACTCCTGTGGGCTGACGGTGCGTTCTATTATTGCATATTTTCACATTGCACATGATTTTGGAAACTTCTTTGCATTTTCTTACTTTTCCGTCGAAATATAACGTTTTCTCACTTGTAATCTAACCGATAGAATGTCTCTTATTGTTTTGTTAATGAACAACGCGCAAATCACAAATTTTCACTGATTTTAACATCAAAATTATACAGCAAACGAGTTTGTTTGCGCGTTTTCACAGCCGAATTTGACAGCGAATGCAAAAAACTCGTATGATAATATGAAGATTTCTCCTTATCGACAGCGAAAATTGATGACAAGAAAACTCAGTGTTCCATTAGCATCGGGCCGTTCCTGTTAGCTACCTGTTCCAAGCTTCTACTCTATAGAGGGGTACCCTTCTATCCTTAATGATATCCTTCTATTCATTTGAAGAGTACCCTTCTATAGAATCATAGAGGTATACACTGGAGACGGCGGGCTTTCATTTCACATATAAAATATTGAAATCTCTTAATACATGCTCAAAACGAACAAACATTTCGGGTACGTATACTCCAATTTTTGAAAGCTATTGGACTTTCACGAATGAGCTTACGTATGATTGTCCAAATGCTATCATTGTTCGAAATTAATTTCGAAATAGCTTAAAAAGTTTATTATTTTTAGTTTTCTCTCTAATGATCATACAGCATTTACAATTGTAAACAATGCCTCCAAATATTGTTCAACAAACTTCTTTCGTTTCCATAAAATGTACTAACAAACTACGAAGTGCGCCACATTTAAATCGTTTTTGATCGAAATCAACAATTGTGACACCCCTGATTTCGGAAACAATGTTTCAGCTGATGGAAAACAGTCAGTTGATAATTCTTGCGAAAATTCCATCAAAGATAGAAATTTTTTTTTCAATTTTCAATGAAAACGCTTGTTTAGGGTGGATTGTATAAGTGATTTCGAAAATAAAGTGTTCAATGTGTAAACGTGAGTAAAAATGTGAAAGCATCATCGAGTATTTTCATTATTTAGGTAAGTAAAGTGCAGTCAAGGAAACAATTATGTGTCCGTGTATAATTTACGTAATATTTTCTGTGCCCATCCATTTTTTCGGTGCGTTTCGTGACTGAAAACATAATTTCGAAAGTTGTGTGAATCGTGCCAGCTATAAACGGTATATGGGAGACGCAAATTTAAAGATTTTCTCGGTTGAAACCGATTTGACGCCGGTCATAGAATTCCGATAACATGCAACTGAAACTCGCTTGCATTGTAAGTATTTACACGCTTATTTTTATGATTTTTATTCCTACGGATTTAAATGAGCCTAAATTATCCTTAAAGCTTCGTGTTGAAGTAATTAATTGTGTTTTTAAGTAAAAGTTCGTAATTATCAAAGTGCAAATTGCATGTGAAATAGATGTCCCGCGCAAATGTTGAAGTTTTGTTGGCTCCGTCCATAGTGGTGTTAATATTAAATTGTTGAAAATAGTTCGTTTTGTTGTTGCGAAGGTGCTTGTAAAAGTTTCAAGGTAATTGAAAAACTTTGAAGGTTTTCTAAAATACGAGATCTCGTATCAGCGCAGTGCACCTACAATATGGGAGCTGTTTTATTTCGAAAACTGGTCGGTTGAATTTAAAAATGTTTTACTAGGTTTCTGGAGTCATGGTGATGGGACTAAAATTCTTGTTGAAAATCGAGCCAATTAATGCAAAAATGCATGCCTGGTGGTTTAATTTGAAAATATTTGTTTATTTACTGGAAAACGAAGAAAACCGACTTCAAAGTGCCCTAAAAAGGATGAAATGAATTTTATGGAGGTGATATTAAATCACCATGTAATATCACTAATAAAGCACCGCTTTTAAAAAATTTTATTGATCTTTCAAACTTTGGAGGCAGAGGCAGAGGAAATGACAAACAGATCCTTTGGAAGAGAGCAGAAACCCTATCTCCTAACCGTTTTATATGAGCTTAGCCCATCCAGTTCTTATTTATCTGAGGAGATATCAATACTAGCCATGACTTATATTTAAGGATCAGTTTGTTTGTATGTTTGCTTGAGGGATAGTCTGTGGTGGATCTATTGCTCCCGTATACAAAGTAGTGGTCCACTAGGACCATAGAAAACCATCAATAAAGTCATCCTCTCGATCGGAAATACTTTCAGTTTTAAAATTACATTTAAATTTGTTTCCTGACGGAATAAAGTGAAACGTACTTGATTGTGATTGATGAATAAATCTTTAATACCACCTTAATAAGAAGCACATTTTAAGATGAATGAAGACTTTTCATCATTATTTCAGCTTTGATCAAGGTAGATGTTTATCAGAAAGTTTGCGTCACTTTGTTTCTTTCTTCAGAAATATTGACTTTTCATTTGTTTCAGCCAGAGCAATTTTCATATAGATTCAATCTGAAAAAGTAACAAACAATAAATGCTGTTTTCTATAAAAATTTAACAGTTATTAACATCAACTTTTATTGCAAACAGAAAATTTTATTTATTATTATTTATATTCTTTTTTATTTTTAAACACCAACATTCTCTCCATTGCTCTTTTATTATTGCATGAAAATCGTGCGATCTCCATTTCACACGTAGTCGATTCCTATGTATGCCTCCCAGGCAATGTTAAAACATCGGTCTAAGGAGGCACCCAAAATGCTGTGAAGTACCCCTTTCTTGCAAGTCCAAGGGATAAAAAAATATATTATAATACGACGCAGGGTTTAAATGCCCTAAGATGCTGCATTTTTAATCCTCAGGAGTTATCATTACTTTGAATTTCCTAGATGTTCCTTAAGTTAATTGTATTATGAGGGAAGGTTTTTTGGAGAGATGTTAGAATTATTCTTTAAATGTACTTCATTAGATAGATCACTGGAGAAGAGGCTGGATAAGCCCGAAACAGCTGCCTGATTTAGGGAAAATTAAATTCAACCCGAGAAGGGAACCAAGTTTATCTTACCCTTTTTTTGAAACATTGCAAACATCCGAAACATGAAAGTAAGGGTTATATAGTAAATTTAAAAAAATGCGTTCAATTATATTTATTATTTTACGAGGCATATAAATTATATGGAAGGATAAAAGAATTATGATAAGTTAAAGTATGGAATTTAATTTAGGGGCACAGTAGTCTTGGCAGTTTCATGCTGAATCGCATTGATGAGATCGTAATTCACTATGAACGTAAATCTGTCACCAGATATCTGAAATAGAAAAATCAATAAAATTCAGGCCTTTCAAAGTAGATGAAGATCTTACCTCAACAACACAATTATTGCTCAACCGTGATTTTTTGCCTTACAACAAGGGCATATCATCAATATAAATTGACCGCTTCACTTCATTGGAACTGAAGAAGTCTCCACTACTGCACAATAGTTCCTTGCTTCCTCGACATTTTATGGGCAGGTTCTTCCAACGACAAATCGCCATTCACTGTGAATTCTTTAGAGCTCCGTCCAAATGTTATATATTTCCTTGAAACGCATCAAGTATCGAAATAAATAACCCTGCAGATCCACTAACGTTTGATTACCAAACACCAAGGTGAACCCAATTACCATCAAAGAGTCTACAAGGGTAGTCCAGTGCGGCTTAATTCGTTCTCAATATGATAATATAATTTCCTTTTTGTTTTTCCGATCAGCAAGCACTAATTCTATTTCTAATGTTTCATCCTTGCAATCCAGCAGATCGTTGTCATTGAGCACTTCCTCTGCATCGGAAAAACTGGTTGTGTAATGTTCAATAGGAATTGGTTTGACCGTCTCTGAAAACAGTTCACAAATTGAGCTAGATTAGCAAGAAAGGAGTGTTATACTGCATGTTTTTCTGCTTGATTTCTCTTGACTATTAGCTCTAGATGTTTCTGGCTGAGTGCTGCTTTGACGTGGACCTGCATTACTTTGACAAAAAATTGAATGAAAACTTAAAAAATAAGGCAAATTATTTCAATGTCACGATTATATATCCTTGTTCCTCCTGGGTTCTTATCTTCATCTTGTTCATCAGCAGTGTTTTGTCTATCACTCCAACTTCCTCCAGCATATCGCATACTAGATGTTGTGGGTCGTGCACCTTCTTTTTCGGTATAAGACTCTATAGTGATCGATTTTATAATGACAATTTAGTACATTTCGAGATTTCACAGACGATTTTTCACCCGAATGATGATCACTATCTTCGTTATTATTCTGCTGTGCTCTCTCCATTTAGATTCTTATGTATCACCGGTGGTATACTTCAAGTCCTTTTTGCCTGCTTACTTTGTCACTGCAAACATCTGACGAATCTGGCGATTTTTTAACCAATTCTCTTTGTTTTTTTGCTGTCGGTTCACGTGAATTTTCATCCCATTGTGAGTTTCTACCTCAGTTTGCTATACGTGCTGTAGGAGAATTGTTTGGAGCAGGTTCAAGTGCAACAACTTAAATATATAAACACAGCTTTGTGCAGCTGGAAAATAAACTAAGAAAATGAAATTCGTATTTTAAAGCATTTAACTAAATTAATGATTAATAATATCATCAATTAAATTACACTTTATTGTTTGTAATAAAATTCTTAAGTGTAGATTTGACAAGGTGATCAGCTTTGTAATAGTATTGAACATCTTACTGGATCGTTTCAATATTTTTTTCTGATTTAAAATTAGAAAGCCACCAAAAGTAACCACTTTTCTCTAAAAAGGCCTCGAGCTTTGGCAGTAATTCTCCGCACACGACGTTGACTGCTGGTATTAACTGTTTGTTCATTGTCTTCGTTTTCACTATCGATATCTTCGTTGCTAATATTTACCATTCGTGAATTGGAACTGCTCACCGCTGTGTCGAGTCCTTGGCGGTAAGTTCTGCTTTTTAGAGGCTTGTCATATTCTGGAGAACTTTCACCAAAGTCTTCATTACAATGTTATCTCTTTTGATTGTGCCTGTTTCGTGAGCGCCTACTTCTGCCGCGCTCATTATAGTCAGTGAACTCCTCGCCAAATTCTTCATCACACTTTTTGATGGAATATTACTGACAGCTATTCGTGAACGTGAACTCAATGCCGATTTCAGAGATTCATCATCTTCTGACTCAGATTTCTCTTCATCTTCTTCTTCCTTGGAAGAATTTTCATCAAAGTCATCATATTCATCCTCATCGACATGGCGATAGGAGTATCGCGGCTGTAACTTTCGTCCTCGTCGTAGAGGCCTTTCCGTATCACGGTTGTTTTGTACAATCAATCGCGATGAGACATTTTCTACGACTAATGATGGGAGCTCAAAAGGATCAACTACGTCGCACAGCATATCTAACTCATTTACATTCCTTTGATGTCTAAATAGCATTTGTCGTATGACGCTTCGTTGATGGACCAAGCTCACCATAGTTATGATCAACCTGAACATGAGATATAAATGTTGAAATCAAATTGTATACAAATTAAAACGCCCAGGGTGGAACAGATTTTATAGTTCAAAGGGGTGCAACTGCTATTATTGGGTTGTCGTCTCCGATTCCAGTGAAGCCAACAGGTACTGGCATTCCCGGGGTACCCGAATCGCTTAGTAAAAATACTAGGACTGGGGTTTGATCCAAAAAATAGTGGCTTTGTGATTGTTCGATAACAAGATCAACTCATTGCTGTGAACCTCAACCCTGGAGGTATACTTAGGTACCACGGGCAGCTGATTGGCTATGGCCCTTTGGAGAGTATTGTGGTGGCTGTCAATTGAAAACAAAGGTTGATGTTGACTTTAGAGCGTCAGATATAGCTGGGTCTGTTATCTACCAGTATGAAAATAGAGAGTTCCCTCAATGCAAACTGAAACCGATCTTGGCGGCGATGATTGGCGCTTAAACCGATCGCAGTCAGATGGTGACCATGAGGTTAGGCCTTGAAAGGCAGGTACTCACGTTAACCATACTGGACTATCTATACAAATTGAAATGCATTGTATAACGCGCTACCCTACTTGGTACGCATTTATATTGATTTTTTTCAATGCCATTGATAGTTAAGGCCATCTTTAAATTGCAAACAATTTTCATTTCAACTTAGACTGAATTAATTGATTCAATGAATAACCGAAAATTTTAATAAAATTATTGAGAGCAATGCCTTCAAAAAAAATATTGAATCAGTCGAACATAAAGTTGTGTTTGGAAGGTTATACAAAAGCGCCAAATACGTTTAACAACTATGGAAAACATCTTTAGATGAACAGAAAGTTGTCGCTTGTGAATTGATATAAAGACCATAATTTATCTTCCAAAAATTTTCAGTCATGAAATATTAAAATTGAATGTACGACCATGTACAAGTATTTGCCCATATTGCAAACAGGTCTAGCTCTTTGTTTAGTCGATGGTCAATTTTGTCAACTTAATGTCGGTGGTTAATTCTCTGAATTGTGTTCAGGTAAAACTCTGCTATCGCGATTTGCTCGTATTTGGGGTGGATTTCGTCTATTTGTTATGATTTCAGAAGTTATCATTTCCTCATCAGTATGTTCCAATTCTGACGTCTTTTTCATCGTATCGGCTTCCGATCTGGTTTCTGAAAAAATTGATTGAAAACTTAAAAAATAAGGCAAATTATATAATGTTGCGATTACATAATCTTGTTTCTTTTGGGTTCTCATCTTCATCTTGCTCATCAGCAGTGTTTTGTCTGCCACACCAACTTCCTCCAGCATGTCGCAAACGAGACCTTGTGGGTCATGCAACTTCGTGTTTTGCATCAAATTCGATAGCCGCTCTTCGGGGCCCTGATGTTAAGTGATAACTATGATTATATTCATGATGACGATTTGGTACATTTCGAGATTTGACAGGCGAGTTTTCACCCGAATGATGATTGCTATCTTTGAGATTATTCTGCCGTGTTCTCTTTACTCTTCAATAAGCAGTTTTCACTCATTTTTTTGCCAGTTTGCTTTGTTGCTCACAGCATCTGATGCACCATTCTTATCTTTTGACAACTTTGGCGATTTTGCTGTCGGTATACTTGAATTTTCATCCGATCGTGAATTTCTGCTTCGTTTTGCTGTACGTGTTTTAAGAGAACTACTTCGAGGAGGTTTTCTGGGGTGACGGCACTTTCGTGGCATAGGCCCTACGCGTTGCGGGCGCCGACTCGGTTCGTATTAACCTTTAGTAATTTATTAGCCCCGAAAATCGACGCGAAGACACGCAGAAGATAGTTAATTTCAAGCTTGAAATCTGCTCCATACGAAATTTGAACCAGATTGAATGGCGGCGAAGTGTTGTACCAGAAGGAATGTGAGAAGCAGCTGATTGTCAGATTAAAAAATTTTAGCACTTATATTGCAAACGTTTAATGCATGACTTTCCCTTTTAGTATACACAATATACACAGTTTCATAACACTCGAATAAGATAAAAAATTAATCGGTGTACCTTTTACTAGCTGATGAATATTTTTGATCCCTTATATTTGAACTAGACAACTAGATAAAGAGGTTTAGTTTTGATTATTAACAAAAATTTTACCCGCACTTTGTTTTATCTGAATGTTTTTTAAGTTGGCTATCCACAAAAAAATTAGCCTTATGTAATATATATCTGTACTTTAATATTCACTTGATCTTTGCTTGATTTGAAAACATATAATCGTATGCACATGGAGAAACCTTATTTTGAACAAAGTGAATGGTGGTAGTTGGAAAGCAGCATTTGATAAGGCTTTAATCAAAGCCTCACCAGAGCATATTTACTAACTAGCACTTGCAATCAAGGAGCTATCGAAATGAAAGGAAAGATAAATAAACGTGTAAGAGATGGATTAAAGTTTGGTTCGATTGCTTGTAAATTCAAGTTTTTGTTTACCGTACATGTACTTTTGATCCAATTCTCTCTACTGTATAAGTACCGTAAGAAATAAAATTTGTTCCAATTGCAGCTGCTATTTAGTAGGTATGTGCTGGTCTTACTACAGTTTAACAAACTATGTACCAGAAAGTCCTATTACCACATACATGACCACATGTAGGTTGACTTTGCTTGCTAGTTTATATGAAGGCAAATGGAGATATCTGGAAGCACCGACAAAAATCGAGGATTTGTACGGTTTTAAGAGGATTTCGATTATGAAATCCAGATGGTGTGTGTAAATCATAGCACTCCTTCTGAGGTAAATTTCGCTGCAGTTCATACACCCACTCGTAATTTAATTTATTGAATTTGTTTACTTCCTCAAGGTAGCTCTAAGTGGAAGGAGTTAAACGTGTGTTTCATTTGGTTGATCTATAGATATAGAGAATACTGGATCTGCAACCGGTTGTGAGAGCCAATGCAATAAGGAACCTTCGCTAAAGTTGTGTGAAGTGATTTGTCGTTGTTTTTGCACTTAACTCACTCCGAAACACGTTCACGTTTACTAAGTTTTTAATTTTGAAGACCACGTGTACGAAATCAGCACTTTAGTTCTCTGTTTTTATTAAAAAATTACGAATTTCCCCGGCTTTGACACATGAGTTTTCTCGCCCTTTTCTCATCTCTACGAATTTCATCAGCCTTTACGTTCGAGTTTTCTGTGAGAGAACGTTTATTGCGTTGTACTCAAACTATTCTATGAATGACAATGAAGGCGTGATCGTGTGCACGTGAAATGAAATTTTGTCGGTATGCGCGGGTGCCAGTGGGGGAAGTGATTCTTCTGAAGAGAGAAAAGAAAAACCTGTCTGGAAACAAAGAGGAAGGAGAAGCAGAGAAAATCATATAGTTTTGAGAGCGTAAGTTATTTATAACTTATTTATGTGTTAAATTTGCTTCTCACATGGACGAGTACACAGATTCTCGTTGTTCGTCCATTTATTTATATGTCTTTGGGTTGATCCAAATGGTGTAGGGGTACAGTGAGGGGTGAATTTTTAACGTGCGAGGAATGTGATTTGTTCCTTTTCTATGTGAAACATCGAAGATATTACGCCGTACAAGCCTTTGCGTTTTGCCGAAGTAGGCTAACAGCTCACGCCAGCTGGCCAAAAGCAGGCTGACTACTACAAATGCAAATTTCTACTGGAAGGCTTGTTACACTTACGTTGGTGTTGGCTATAATTCTTAGGAATAAAAAAAAATTTATGAAAAATTCAACCAAGAAATTTTATACAATTTGAATCATTACCTAATCATATGCGTAAATTTAGAAATTTTCGTTACGATGCGTCTGCATTGTATAATGAGCTCCACCAAACCTAACTGAAAATACCCTTAAAATGGAAATTTGCCTTTCTTATCCAAATGACCACTTTTAATTCAATAGAATTGAACAAAATAATAATTGTTGTTAACGATTAAATTTAACTTTTGGTGGCTTTTACCATATGTTGAATTCAATATGATTTGAAATGATATTAAAAGCAAGTGAATACAACGAATTTCTGGGCGAAAATTTGCTTGCGATGGTTGAGTTGTACATTACTTCTAAAATTGATAACTATGAGTCCTTCAAAGCAGATTGAAAAGTATATTACACCCAGTTCCGAGTATGTATGGTTATGTCTATAAAAACATTACTGAATCTTCACTTCTTATTGCATAAGCAGTGAAGATTCAGTAACAGTTTTTCTTAACGTTGTTCAATACTAGACGAAATCTTTTCTGCTCCCCTGGAGACAATATCAATTAATTTCTGTGTAATATATGCAATATAGGTAAAAAAAAATGTTTAGCCATGTTTGCTTTGTCAAGAAAGCAATTAATCCAAACTCAAATTCATACGCTATAAACAGCAAAAAACATTGATGAAGTTTATTTTCACAATGGAGAACAATCTTACGCAGAACAGTTTTCATTGTAAAATTCACCAGAGTGCATTGTCTTCATTTTTATAAATATTTAAAAAAGAAAAATGAATCAAGTTTTTTTCAAAATTCCTTTTGAAATGATGTGGGAAACTATGATCCAAAATAGAATCGAATATGGCTAGTCGAAGTATAATTGAGAGCTACACAACTAATTTTGAATTTGATCCTGCGTCCTTTTGCATAAAAATATTCAAACACTTCTCTTGACCTACCTTAACTGACCAATATAGAAATTGTGCATGGCTACCAAATAACTGCTTCACTCAAATGTCAAGTTTGACTATCTTGTCTATATAATCTCAGATACATCCTACATAGCAGCTGCAATCAAAGCAAATTTTGGGGGAGACGTCACTTTCCTGGCATCGGTATTACCTAAGAGAGATAGAGAAGAGGAGTAAGTCTATCCGTGTAAAACCCTGTATGTGAATTCCGATATTTTGCTTGTACAGGCGGTTTTTGCGAGGGAAGGGGAAATCATAACAAACGTCAAAATTTTGTTTACGGCTTCGTTCATTTATCGTTGTCAATATGCGGAAAGTATCATTTTCTCGCGATTTTCGTGAAAACGGTAGTGAATATTTAAGTGGTGAACGTAATTCATACTGCTTCGGTTAGTTTCACACGGTATATAGTGAAAATTTATCAAATCAAGTGACTCAAAAATTAGAAAACGACAATGCACTGTTCGGTTCCGTGTCGCCCGAATTTCAATAGTGGCTCGAGCGGAAAATCGTACTTTTGGTAAAAATTGATAGTTTCATTGATTTATAATCGTGAGAAAGTTTATTTTCAATAGTTTCAATTTGTGAATCGCAAGAAAACTGCTCAAAAATATTTGCAATTTATTGTTTTGATTGCTTCATATTTTGCCGCATATCTTGTGGCTTAAAGCAGAAGCGGCACAAAATTGGAGCATTTTTCAGGGGATCATAATTCATTGTAACTTTTTATCATTTTAGAATTCCGAATGATATGTGTGCAAAAATGGAGTGGCGCTGAATTCTCGGGATAAACCCGGAAATAAAACGTTCGCAAGTTTGCGAAGATCATTTCAAGGATGACGACGTCGTTTATTTGAATCTAAGCTAAAAGTGTAAGATAGCTATTCTTAAATTAATCTTTTGCACAAAATTCAAGTATCTCATATTTTTAGACTCGATGCGGAATTGAATATATTAACACCTTTACATATACTTTTGGACATGTAAGTATATTTCATAATTGATTAAATTGCCGATTTCAAATTTTTTATTTTAGAATTCAACTACGAATAGGACAAAGTTTTGTTCAAATTCCGAATTTAATTCAGGATGTGTAAGTTTACATGTATTTGCCGTTTTCGTTCCTAAGTATCTAGTTTTAGTGCGATTATGAAACGATTTCTTCGGTTTCGGCAAATAAGTCCATTGGCCTGAATAGGGTAAGTGTCATTTAGTTTCCCGAACATTACATTTAGCCCGCTCAATTTCAGGACTCTTGGACCAGAAACGATGAAATTGTGAGCATGTCATCTGAATGATTTAGTGGGCTCTAAATCAAATTCGAAGAACGCGTATATTTCTTACATTCTTACATTAGATGTGACAGCTGCAAAAAATGAATGATTTCTATTTTCAAATTAATATTCGCACAAAATAAAATATATATTTTAGAGTCGATGTGAAGTTAAAGATACTAACATCTCTACAGCTACTTTTGGACATGTAAGTATATTTCATGTTTGACTATTTTTTTATTTATATTTCTCCTTATTTCAGAAATCAACTTCAGAGGTTAAGCTAAGTTTAGTGCGGTTTCCAAACAATTCCTTCAGCGGCGAATAAGTTGATTGCCCTGGATAGTTCAAGTGTCATATAGTTGCCAGCACCTTACATTTAACACCCTAAATGTCAGGACTCTTTGACCGGAAATGACGAAATCTCCAATTGTCTTCACCCAAATATTTAAGTGGGATCTGAACGGAATTTGGAGAAGGTATGAATTTCTTATCCTAAATTTTATGGTAAATTTTAATCTCCTCTATTTTAGAACATGCTTTTGACGAAACCCATGATACCTTTTCATATTTTGTATAATGTCACCATGATAATTTTCCAGTTATATATTTATATTGATTTAAGCCCTTCAGCAGCAACGTTGTCTATGGAAAGCCTTGAAAGTGTAAGTTTTAATATATGATAAGTAGCATCAATTATGACATTTTTTATTCAGGCTTCTAAACGAAAAAAGTCAACGGGAGATGGTTCACACGGCTTGCAGTATTAATGTAAATTTAAATACATCACCTTAAATTTGAACATAATAAACAAAAATAAAGAAGTAAAAGGTACCATTTTGCATTTCATACTTATAATGGTGCTTTATATAATATAAGTAATTTAATCAAAAAGATGGAAGATTGATTTTATCTAAGCATTAGGATTCACTTTTCAGCTTGAACAAATACAAGAAAATTTTTTTGCAGGATTTTAATTTTATTTTAGGGTAGATAATTTTTCCGCTTGTTTAATACTGTCAATAGTGTTTTACTAAAGTATGCCACGTGAACATTGTATGTGATTTCTTCTGTTTAATTAGGATGGTAATTAAATGCTACATTCTTTCTAAAAAGGCGAATAACATATCAATCAAAGAACGTTTTTTAGAGAAGCTGTTATTCACTAAGTACAAACAAAGTATGCTCATAAGTGGTCACTATTACTCCCTTTTATGTTTGTTCATCAAAAAGTATCTCATCACCAGGTATTATTTTATGTCTAAAAAAAGTCAAAAAGATATTCTATCCACCAAAAACTGAATAAAACAATTCGCTTTTACGGTATGTAAGAAAAAAATATTCAACAGAAAGAGTATTGCCGTTAATATTATTTTATCAATAAAATACCAACAACAATTCCAACGGCCTGGAAATAACTCAGGATAATTTACAAAGCATTTTGGTTTAGCTAAAGGGTATGTGGGCTATTTACGAATGTATTTATACATTATTATCATTATAAATTATTGTCAGATTAATGTTCAATAATAAGTATGAAGGCGATTGGAATCTGCTGAAAAATATACCTCAGAAAACTAAACAGTGGCTGTTCATTATCTAATTCAAATTTTTCAATAACCTCTAAAAATTCATCTTCCTTGATTGCATTTTAATCCAAAGTTTAGTTACTTATCAAACTAATAAAATAGTAAATTTATTTGTAGTTAAATATTTTCGGTATGGTGCTATCAATTTGAATTTTCCCGCCATATGATTAAGTTTGCCCCTCTTGTGATGAGACTACCCATGCTTTAAGCCACTACCACTACAATCAAAGAAACCTTACAAACACATAGCCGACATTCGGAAGTTTTTGGAGCTATCATTTACTCCTTCTCTTCCCTCCCTAAGGGTATTACGCTAAGAGAGAGAGAAGAGGAGTAAGTCTATCCGTGTAAAACCCTGTATGTGAATTCCGATATTTTGCTTCTGGAGGCGGTTTTTACGAGGGAAGGGGAAGTCATTCCAAACGTCAAAATTTTGTTTACGTCTTCGCGTATTCATCGTGGTCAATGTGTGGAAAATTTCATTTTCTCGTGATTTTCTTGAAAACGGTAGTGAATATTTAAGTGGTGAACGTAATAAATACTGTTTCGGTTAGTTTCACACGTGATATAGTGAAATTTGATTAAATCAAGTGACTTAAACTTTAGAAAACGACAATGCGCTGTTCGGTACCGTGTTGCCCAAATTTCAGCAGTGGCTCGAGCAGAAAGTCCCTCTTTAGGTAAAAATTGATAGTTTCATGCATTTAAAATCGTGAGAAAGTTTAGTTTTAATCGTTTTGAGTTGTGAATCAAAAGAAAACTGCTCAAAAATATTTGCAATGTTTTGTTTTGATTGCTTAATATTTTGCCGCAAATTCCGTGGCTTAAAGCAGAAGCGGCTCAAAATTGTGGCATTTTTTAAGGGGGTTATAATTCATTGTAATTTTTTATCATTTCAGAATTCCGAATAACATTAATACTAAAATGGAATGGTGCCAAATTCTCGGAATAAACCCGGAAATGAAACGTTCGCTAATTTGCGAAGATCATTTCAAGTATGACGACATAATTTATTTGAATGAAAGGGTACGATTATCACATGATGCAAAGCCGCAGCACTCATTTGAAACATGCTACAATTGCAACAAAGCTAAAAATGTAAGATATCTATCCTTAAATTAATATTTGCAAAGAATTTAAGTATTTCATGTTTTAGATTCGACGAGAAACTGAAGGCAACACCCTTACACCTACTATTGAACATGTAAGTAAATTTCATAATTGATTAAAATGCCAATTTCATATTTTTTCATTATAGAGTTCAACTACGAAAAGAACAAATTTTTGTTCAAATTCCAAATCCAATTCAGGATGTGTAAGTTTACATGTGTTTGCCATTTTCATTTCTAAGCATCTAAGTTTAGTGCGATTATCAAACGATTTCTTCGGTTTCCGCGAACAAGATAATTGTCCTGGAAAGTGTTAGTGGTATTTAGCTACCCAAACATTACATTTAGCACGCTCAATTTCAGGACTCTTGGACAAGAAACGACGAAATTGCGAACCTTAGCCATTCGAATAGTTTAGTGAGCTCTAAAACGGATCTGGAGGATGTATGAATTCCTTACATTTTAGTGCAATTTTAATCCTCTCTATTTTAGAAGATCCTTTTACCGAAGCCCATGATAAATGAAATTATTTGCGAGGAGGTACCTCTTAATTTTTTGCATAATGTCATCATTATTAACTCTACAATTATAGATTAGTGTTGATTCAAGCTCTTCAGCGATGTGTGTGGAAGGCCTGGAGAGGGTAAGTTTTAATACGAGTATATGCTATGTAACATCAATTATAACATTTTTCGTTCAGATTTCAAATCAACGAGAGGTAAATCATGCAGCTTGCAGTATTGATGTGATGCCAGATTCAGGCGATGTATGCAATGGCTTTATGAAAATTTCGGGCCTATTTTGTATCTAATATTTGATTTTAGGATTTGTATACAGCAAATACGGTTCAAGCAGCCATTGATGACTCGTCAAATTGTATGGTGCTAAGACCAGATTCCGGAAATGTAGGTATATTTTATCTATTATTTTGTAAATTATAAACACCGTGGTTTTTAGGACTTGTTCAAGGTGGACGCAGCGACTAAGAAAATAGAAACAATGTATGAATCCAATATGGAAAATGTAAGATTTGAGTTTGAATTTTTGATTTAATTATATTTGAGACTTTTTACAGTGCAACGCCCATCACAATTTGAACCCGGCTCCATTGTTTGCGGACAGTTTTGAGAGCGTAAATTTCTATTATATTTCATGCTTCGTTGATTTTGGCATTTTTTTGTTTCAGTATTTAACTCTATTGAATGCTACCCCCAATATGATGATGGCTGTAAGCCCGAATTTAAGGAGTGTAAGTGTTTTCCTGCATTATATTTGAATACCAATTTAATAATTTTCGTTCTAGATTACCATTGAAGCTGACTGCGTTATGATGGTCGATTCCGAAGCTACCACAGAAGGCAATTCTATGAATACAACCGATCAAATAAATTTCCCTTCTAGAACTATAAGTTTTTTCGTTTTTGGCATGATAAACGATTTGTCTTAGACTTAATTTCAAAGTGCTGTCGTAGTTTTATGTTAGTATTAACATTTATGTGTAGTCTTAGGTAAATGTTTCGAAGTCAAAAGCTTTGTTCTAAAATCATATTGGGAACAAATGTATTTTCTTCAAAATTTATTCTTGAATTATCATATCAACTTAAAATCGAATATTATAAACTAAAATAAAGAAGTAAGAAGTACCAGTTCATTCTTTTAATACTGCCATATGCAATACAATATAAGTTATTCAATCAAAACTATCAATTATGACTTTTATCTGATATAATTACTAGAATTCACTTTCCAGGTTCGACAAACGCAAGAAAACTTTGCCACAGGATTTAAATTAATATATGAGAAAAATCGGTATACTTTCGGAATGTTCATCTTTTGGGGTAAAGACTTTTGCTAGTTTAAAACTTAACAAATAGTATTTTGCCAAAGTATGCTACGTGAACGTCGTGTGTAATTTCTTCTTTTCAATTAGGATGATAATTCGATGCTCAATTTTTTTTCAAAAAGGCGAATAAAATATCAATCAAAGATTGCTTCGAAAGCTCATATGAGGATCCAAGGATCACGTGGTTTGTTTCTAAATCTCCTAACACCAACCTCCACGTGGTAGTCCCTGGAAACAACTCACAATGTCTTACATAGCATTTTGATTTGGCTAAGGAGTAGGTGGACCAGTTACAAATTTAACCAGTATGTCAATATATTATCACATTAATACTCAATAATTAGCATGAAGGCGATTTGAATCTGTTAAAAAACTTCCTCAGAAAATTAAACAGTTGTCATTCGATCATTGATTGCATTTAATCTAAAGTTAAGTTAATTCTCAAATTTTCCTGAGGCACTTTAAATGAGGAACTTGTAAAATATACAAATTCATTTTGAGTTAAATATTTATATCATGGTGCTTTCAATTTGAATTTTCCCGCCATTTGATTAAATTTGCCCCTGCTTTTCTGAGACTATCCTTGGTTTAAGCCACTACCAATACTATCAAGGAAGCCATACAAATACATAGGTGATATTCGGAAATTTTTTGGGCTATCATTTACTCCTTTTCTTCCCTCCCTAAGGTATTACGCGTTGGGGGCGCAGTCGGTTGGAGCATTGGAACAGGTAGCTAACAGGAACGGCCCGATGCTAACGGAACACTGATTTTTCTTGTCATCAATTCTCGCTGTCGATAGGGAGAAATCATCATATTATCATATGATTTTTTGCATTCGCTATCAAACTCGGCTGTGAAAACGCGTGAACAAACTCGTTTGCTGTGGGATTTTTAGTTAAAATTAGTGAAAAATTGTGATTTGTGCGCTATTCATGAACAAGACAATAAGAGACAATCTATCGGTTAGATTGCAAGTGAGAAAACTATATATTTCGACGGAAAAGTAGGAAAATGCAAATAAAATTTCTAAAATCATGTGCATTGTGAAAAAATGCAATAATAGAGCGCACCGTCTGCCAACAGGAGTATCATTTCATAGGTAAGTAAGAACATCAAATGTAGAAAGCACAATACAATATTTAGAAGTGTTTTTTCACTTAAAATCACTGCTTCCAATTCATGCATGATTATGTTTACATTTCGGTGGCGACCATTTTATTCGATTAGTTTTCGCGAAGTAGCGCCTGCATTTTGGGGGCAAGTTTTGCTAGCATATTGCTTGAATAATTTTATTGATGAAATCAATTTTATTTCTTTTTCCAGGAGTCTGTTAAATGATACTGGACATACGAATATATGGAGATGAAAAAATAATTAATGGACAACTATCGGTAAACTGTTTACTTTTATAAATCTCATCTGGATCTCAGGCATAGTTTTGGTTTTGCAGGCAAATGCAACGAGCTTAGCGACAGTATTGATCTCAAGCGCCTCTCTGGATGTGGAAGCTATTTCATCCTCGAAAGCGGAAAAAAGAATCCCGGAGTTGTTAATATTATTCTTTTGACTGTAGGCATATATAGAATGAGTTCCATTTATGATATTGAATTTTCAAATAAATAAAAGTAATTTCGAAATAATTAATCTTTATATTAACAAGCAGAAGGAGATATGAACTCTTCAAAAAGATGCATTGGAAAAATAATTCGAATTTTGTATTAAAACTTTTGATCAATTTTATAGCCTAAATTAGAGAGATAAATTTACTATCGGGGCGCAGGATAATTCATTTTGGGAATAATCACTGGTTTGAGAAATTCAACAGTAATAGACGACCTATGCTCAAATTTGTTCCCTCATATAAATTGAATCAAGATATTAAGCTATTTTTGATTCATTCGATCAAGTCTCGCCCATAGCAATATACTGACTGTAAGGCAAGTTACTGCCAGCTACGAGAAACTTTTATTTACTCTAAATTTTACTTAACAATGTTCAAGTGGCATGCATCGGAAAGCAAGTCTTTGTTGCATATGGTGAGCACATGGACAACAAACGACACTTCAGTTTGTTGGTTAAGCTTATAGCAGTAAAATACATCAACACATTGTTATAGTTTGGAATTTGCTTTATATTCTTTTAAAATTTACATCAACACAAAATACTATTTTATTGCGAAATTAAAATCAGAATAAATTTCTGTTAGGCGATATCTTAACAAATTAGTATACCTTAAAGGCATGTAGTTCTCTCACACATAGCGAAGGTCAAGCTCAACGAGTATACATTTCACTTTAAGTCCACTGAAGACGATCCAAAGCTTGGCTATGAAAGGAAAAGGGAGGTGAAAAAGTATAAAAGAATGAACGATTATAATTTTAGTAGTAGTTGAATTTGTAATTACCTGAGGAACAGATTTAGTTTTTGCTTATTAAACGTCGCTGTGAGTTTCTTTTTATCGAAATAAAGTTTTACAAACTATTCAAGTCTGAAATAGGAACGTTATCAATCAATTATGCAATGGCAGTTAACTTTTACATTTTCAAATATTTCTAAACTGTAGCTCCCTTTTTAAATTACACCCTTCCAAAATTAAATCGGAAGAGCAACGTTCGTGGCGCATCGGGAAATGATGACAAAATTTGAGTTGATGTTCCACTCCAGTGTTCCATTCTCAAAGGTTAGAGCCATAGATGTCAGAGAGAATTGAAGCCTAAGAGAGAGAGAAGAGGAGTAAGCAAAACTGACGATAGATACAAGCCATATGGCAGCAGCGCTTACTACCACACACATGACCATTAGTAGGCCGACTTTGCTGGCTAACTTACATGGCGTTATATGAAGAATTATGGAGGTGCCAACAAAAATTCGAGGTTTTGTACGGTTTAGAGACGGATTTCTACAGTGAAGTCCAGATGATCCGTGGATAACACAATAGCGCTCCTAGTGAAGTGAAAATTATTTCAGTTCTTATACCCGTTTAGTTTTTATCGCCTTCCAAAGTGAATTTATAGGAGTTTGTTTACATCTCAACGCTGAGCTATCAGTCGGAGGTGCAAAACGTGTGCTTCATTTGCTCGTCTTGGAAAGTTTAGGAGCACAATGGGCTATACAAGGTGAATTTATAGCATGCACGGAATGCGTTCCGCACGTTTTTTATTCGGAAAATAGTATGTATGGCGAAATATAAGCATTTGCTAATGCCGCGGTTGGGTGACAGCTACCGGAGGCTTGTCCATAGTAGGCCGACTAATACATATGCAAATTGCTACCATATGGCTTGTATCTATCGTCAGTTTTGGGAGTAAGTCTAACCGTGTAAAACCCTGTATGTGAATTCCGATATTTTGCTTGTACAGGCGGTTTTTGCAAATCAAGTGACTCAAAAATTAGAAAATGACAATGCACTGTTCGGTTCCGTGTCGCCCGAATTTCAATAGTGGCTCGAGCGGAAAATCGTACTTTTGGTAAAAATTGATAGTTTCATTGATTTATAATCGTGAGAACGTTTATTTTCATTATTTTCAATTTGTGAATCGCAAGAAAACTGCTCAAAAATATTTGCAATTTATTGTTTTGATTGCTTCATATTTTGCCGCATATCTTGTGGCTTAAAGCAGAAGCGGCACAAAATTGGAGCATTTTTAAGGGGGTCATAATTCATTGTAACTTTTTATAATTTTAGAATTCTGAATGATATGTGTGCAAAAATGGAGTGGCGCTTAATTCTCGGGATAAACCCGGAAATAAAACGTTCGCAAGTTTGCGAAGTCATTTCAAGGATGACGACGTCGTTTATTTGAATCTAAGCTAAAAGTGTAAGATAGCTATTCTTAAATTAATCTTTTGCACAAAATTCAAGTATCTCATATTTTTAGACTCGATGTGGAATTGAATATATTAACACCTTTACATATACTTTTGGACATGTAAGTATATTTCATAATTGATTAAAATGCCGATTTCAAATTTTTTATTTTAGAATTCAACTACGAATAGGACAAAGTTTTGTTCAAATTCCGAATTTATTTCAGGATGTGTAAGTTTACATGTATTTGCCGTTTTCGTTCCTAAGTATCTAATTTTAGTGCGATTATGAAACGATTTCTTCGGTTTCGGCAAATAAGTCCATTGGCCTGAATAGGGTAAGTGTCATTTAGTTTCCCGAACATTACATTTAGCCCGCTCAATTTCAGGACTCTTGGACCAGAAACGACGAAATTGTGAGCATGTCATCTGAATGATTTAGTGGGCTCTAAATCAAATTCGAAGAACGCGTATATTTCTTACATTCTTACATTGGATGTGACAGCTGCAAAAAATGTATGATTTCTATTTTCAAATTAATATTCGCACAAAATAAAATATATATTTTAGAGTCGATGTGAAGTTAAAGATACTAACATCTCTACAGCTACTTTTGGACATGTAAGTATATTTCATGTTTGACTATTTTTTTATTTATATTTCTCCTTATTTCAGAAATCAACTTCAGAGGTTAAGCTAAGTTTAGTGCGGTTTCCAAACAATTCCTTCAGCGGCGAATAAGTTGATTGCCCTGGATAGTTCAAGTGTCATATAGTTGCCAGCACCTTACATTTAACACCCTAAATGTCAGGACTCTTTGACCGGAAATGACGAAATCTCCAATTGTCTTCACCCAAATATTTAAGTGGGATCTGAACGGAATTTGGAGAAGGTATGAATTTCTTATCCTAAATTTTATGGTAAATTTTAATCCCCTCTATTTTAGAACATGCTTTTGACGAGGCCCATGATACCTTTTCATATTTTGTATATTGTCGCCATGATAATTTTCCAGTTATATATTTATATTGATTTAAGCCCTTCAGCAGCAACCTTGTCTATGGAAAACCTTGAAATTGTAAGTTTTAATATATGATAAGTAGCATCAATTATGACGTTTTTTATTCAGGCTTCTAAACGAAAAAAGTCAACGGGAGATGGTTCACACGGCTTGCAGTTTTAATGTAAATTTAAATACACCACCTTCAATTTGAACATAATAAACAAAAATAAAGAAGTAAAAGGTACCATTTATAATATAAGTAATTTAATCAAAAAGATGGAAGATTGATTTTATCTAAGCATTAGGATTCACTTTTCAGCTTGAACAAATACAAGAAAATTTTTTTGCAGGATTTTAATTTTATTTTAGGGTAGATAATTTTTCCGCTTGTTTAATACTGACAATAGTGTTTTACTAAAGTATGCCAAGTGAACATCGCATGTGATTTCTTCTGTTTAATTAGGATGGTAATTAAATGCTACATTTTTTCTAAAAAGGCGAATAACATATCAATCAAAGAACGTTTTTTCGAGAAGCTGTTATTCACTAAGTACAAACAAAGTATGCTCATAAGTGGTCACTATTACTCCCTTTTATGTTTGTTCATCAAAAAGTATCTCAACACCAGGTATTATTTTATGTCTAAAAAAAGTCAAAAAGATATTCTATCCACCAAAAACTGAATAAAACAATTCGCTTTTACGGTATGTAAGAAAAAAATATTCAACAGAAAGAGTATTGCCGTTAATATTATTTTATCAATAAAATACCAACAACAATTCCAACGGCCTGGAAATAACTCAGAATAATTTACAAAGCATTTTGATTTAGCTAAAGAGTATGTGGGCTATTTACGAATGTATTTATACATTATTATCATTATAAATTATTGTCAGATTAATGTTCAATAATAAGCACGAAGGCGATTGGAATCTGCTGAAAAATATACCTCAGAAAACTAAACAGTGGCTCTTCATTAACTAATTCAAATTTTTCAATAACCTCTAAAAATACATCTTCCTTGATTGCATCTTAATCCAAAGTTTAGTTACTTATCAAACTAATAAAATAGTAAATTTATTTGTAGTTAAATATTTTCGGCATGGTGCTATCAATTTGAATTTTCTCGCCATATGATTAAGTTTGCCCCTCTTGTGATGAGACTACCCATGCTTTAAGCCACTACCACTACAATCAAAGAAACCTTACAAACACATAGCTGACATTCGGAAGTTTTTGGAGCTATCATTTACTCCTTTTCTTCCCTCCCTAAGATTGAAGCACTTTATGATGTAGCGTGAAGTTGGCGCATTATTAGCTGTTGATTCGAATTTAAAATAAATTTGACGTGACGTCTCCCACTAATTTTCGCATCTTCAACTAAATCAATTTTCCATGCGGGTATTCTAACTTGAACGATATAGAAGATTGAACATGACTGACCCTACGAAGGATACGTCCCTGACATGCTTCCTGTAGTGGTTTTTGCAATCCCACATACATCACTATATTTTTCATTTTCCGACACAAATAAACTCGCGATCCGTAGCAAACTTCTGTTTGATTAATTATCCCATTTGCAACGCTTTCGCACTAGATCAACACGGTTTATCTTAAAACAATTGTTTTGTGACCAATTTCAAATTTAACTTGATTAGACGTTTCCCATCAATGTTGAATTTTTACAAATCATATGTTTTCAATCATATGGTTGATGTTTCGTTGACAATTCGGGGTTAAAGTACAAGAGGAGTGGGATTTTCAGGAGAGTAGCTAGAAAGCCACTTGAGTGTTTGGATGCTCTAGCGGCGTGAAAGGCGGGGGTTTCAATTCGTATGGGAGAGGAAGGCATGCATGTAGTAAAAGTCCTTCACTCACGTATGGATGAAAATAAGCTCATTTCGCGTCCATTACTTTATTTGTCTTTGGTTAGAGCATTCTTTTATCGAATGGTTGCCACTGCACTGATCGCGTTCAAATTTTGTATTCCGGAACACTTTTTAATTCTAAAACCGATAAGATGAGGAAAAATCCGATCCAAACCCTTTTTCAATATAATTTTATTAATTTTAGTATCGTACTGACAGATGAGCACTACATTTATTCGTCAATTGACAACATACACATTTATTCAATTGTGATCAGATGTTATCATATAACACAATTGAAGAAAATAACTTCTAGCAACTAGAGAGATGCCTTTGTCAAGAATAGAAGGGTGCTCTTTCAAAGAGCAGAAGGGTGGCCTTCCAAAAAAAGGAAGGGTACTCTTATAAAGAATAAAAGGGCGCCCTTCTGTTCTCAAGAGGAGCACCTTTCTATTCTATGCATAGAGGTACATACAGGAGACGGCGAAAGATGAAATTCATGAAGCCACGAGCTTTTGCCTTTGCTATTGAGATAACTCGCCTAGGGTCGAAATCAATTTCGAAATTGGGGTCGAAATTTCGTTCATCATATGATAAGGTGTATCCTACTCTTGGCGATAAACTTTATGAGAATGCAGCGTTTGAAAATTAATTGTTTACTACAAAAAGAAAGCCAAAAAATTGTCATATGTGCTGATATTATTATTCTGGTGGAATTTTCTTGCAAACGCTTGAGAGTGTACCACTTATGACCTACGTAGAAAATTTCATCATTCTAGCTTGTGTTGTTTGCGAGAAAACTTGCTGTAACGCACGGACGGATGGACAGGCGGACGAAAAGACCAATCGCGATTTTAATAGGGCATTGTAAAAATATTTTACAATCCCCTAAAATGGTCTGTTATATAAATACTTACAAGTTACGCCATTAAAAATGTTTCCATGATAAACATTCATTACTTCAGTTGCTACTGAAATAGCGAATTGCACTTACCTTCTGACCTTTGTGGGCTGCCATTTTGAATGCATGCATTTGATTTTGGATTTATAAAAATATTTCAATCTTAGAGTCTCATCAGACAATTTGCCCAATCTTATTCAAATCAGTTTCCCTGTAGACAGGGCAAAAGTATTAAATTTTTAATGAAAATGGCAGCGAAAAATATTAGGTTTTAAATTTTCGACTTCTTTATTTTTCATCTGATTTTGATAATTTTTTGTTTGTACAAGGACTTAGTACAATTATCCATAATCTCAAGTTTCATTAAAATCCATTGGAAAATTTGGCTACTTGAGGGCCGCAAAAATCTGAAAAAATCGCATATTTGAATCGCCACCATTTTGAAACTTGAGCATGTATGTGTACCAAAATAGCAAAATATCTAAATCTAATTGTTTTCTATCTTGAAAATAAATTTTATACACATCGAGTCAAAATTGGGTCTTTCAGAAGCCTTTGAAATTTCTAGCTTCAACTAGCCACCATTTTAGTTTTGGAGAGCTGATCTCTAGTTTTTTTTTACATAATTCTTTAGACATTTACAGTCTTTACCAGAGAGCCGAATTTCATTAACATCGGTTGAAAAATTTGGTCACAACTACAACATCCAATGCTTACACCCTTTTCGACGTCTGAGCGGCCACCATTTTGTTTCAAACGATTCGACTTTGGATTTCTTATTGTGAAATTCATTGCATACTTAAAAACCTCTGTACGAAATTTTATCCCAAAAGGAGCCATGGTTAGGTCAGAAATGAAATCACGAATGTTTGTCTAAAATGGCCGCCATTTTGTTTTCGCTTGGCCGATTTAGCTAGTTAAACAACTTAACTGAGATATTCACCCAACACGACTTTCCCAAAAATTTTGTGAAAATTGAAGCGAAGTTCTGACCTCTAGCATAGTCACGATTTTCGTTATATCATATATATATATATATATATATATATATATATATATATATATATATATATATATATATATATATATATATATATATAATTATATATATATATATAATTATATATATATATATATATCATTATATATATATATATATATATATATATATATATATATATATCTATATATATATATATATGTATATATATATATATATATATATATATATATATATATATATATATATATATATATATATAAATATATATATATATATATATATATATATATATATATATATATATATATATATATATATATATATATATATATATATATATATATATATATATAAAGTACTCCACGCAATAGGTAAGTTTCTCTTGAGAAATTCACCTAAAATTATTTTCAACAATTTAATCTTAACACCATTATGGACGGAGCCGACAAAACTTCAACATTTGCGCGGAACATCTATTTCACATGCAATTTGCACTTTGATAATTACGAACTTTTACTTAAAACACAATTAATTACTTCAACACGAAGCTTTAAGGATAACTTAGGCTTATTTAAATCCGTAGGAATAAAAATCAGAAAAAAAAGCGTGTAAATACTTACAATGCAAGCGAGTTTCAGTTGCATGTTATCGGAATTCTATGACCGGTGTCAAATCTGTTTCAACCGAGAAAATCTTTAAATTTGTGTCTCCCATATACCGTTTATAGCTGGCACGATTCACACAACTTTCGAAATTATGTTTCATTCACGAAACGCACCGAAAACCTGGATGGGCACAGAAAATAAAAATTGGAAGTGTCAAAAAGTAAAAAATTCGAAGTGTCAAAACAAAGAAGTGTCAGTTTCAGCTCTTTGAATTTCTTGGCTTAAGTGAAGTTATAAATCTGTCATAAATTATAATCAGCTGTGTGAAATAAGTGAAGTGGTTACTAGTGTCGCTCTATCAAGTTTTCGAGATAAGTAGCGATCTTTCAAGTCATCAATTTCATTGATTCAATTTTTACTTAGGCGAATGAAATTAACGGAAGCGGGAATTCTTGCTTTGGTCAAGGAGTGAGATTCCCGTGTAGCTAAATTTATTCTAAAAATTTTTGAATTTAATATTAAATTTATATTTTGATATTTTAGATAATTTTTTTTTTGCAAGCACGGATTTCTAGGTTTTTTCACTACCTATATTAAATAAATCAAGGATAATAAAATTTTTTATAAAAAGCAAATAATTGAAAAAGTTAAAAATATACTGGCTACTAAACCAGATAAGTGTGGGAAGTGTAGGAAAACCGTGGAGGATATCCACTCGGCTATGGGGTGTGATGGCTTCTGCCTCAAGTGGTTTCATTTGAGGTGTATCAAAATGTCGGAGGAGAGATATCGGGCTATTATGGACATCACCGAAGATGTGATTTGGATGTGTGCCGGATGTAGAGCTCAGCACCGTAAATCTAAAGAAGACCAACTCTTCCAACAAATGAAAAATTTGCAAAGCCAAGTCGAAGAGATGAGCTCAAATGTCACCTTATTAATAGATAAATCTACGTCTGCGAGCAAGCCCTCATATGCCGAAATTATTAAAAATTCTACTTCTCCTCCAACAGTGCATCGATCTAATACAATATCGCAAAAAGGGATTATAATTAAGCCTAGAAATCACTCTTCATCAGAAAAAACACTGATTGATTTTAAGTCGAGGATCAGGCCATCAAAATGTAAAATTCCTCTACGGCTAATGAGGCCTATTCGTAATGGTGGGGCGATTATCAAAACATCGACAAATGAAAATGCTACTTCGCTTTTTAATATAGCAATGGATGCAATGAAAGAGGAGTATGATGTTGCTGAGACCAGATTGCGACAGCCTAGACTTGTCATCAATGGACTAGAAAAACAATACGCAAATAACGAATTAAGAAATGAGATCCAGGCATTAAATCCCAATATAGAGGAGAGTGATTCTATGGAACTTGTACATGCTAGACGAACAAGAAATGAAAGGTGGTTGCACATCATCCAGGTAAACGGGAGCATGTATAAGAGGCTTGCGAATAGATACATTAATATAGATTATGGATCGTATTTTGTGAAGGAGGACATCAACGTAACGAGGTGTTATAAGTGTCAAAAATACAACCACAAAGCATCAAAATGTGAAGGGGAGCAAATATGTGTCAAATGTGGAGGAAAGCATGACCTAAAGGATTGCGAAAGCACGATTGAGAAGTGCTCGAACTGTATTGGTAACAATAACAATGCTGATCATTCTCACAGAGCTGAATCTGTAGAGTGTCCGGAGTTTCAACGCAGAATATTGATCGCCAGGAGGAGCACTGACTACAACTTTGATGATTGCTAATCTTCCTAATCAATCAAGTGGAACAAATTTAACACTTATGTATGCTAATATAAGAAGCTTAAGACATAAGCTAAGTGATATTCAGATTTACCTGCAGCAAAATCCTGACATAGATTTGATTATGCTAAATGAAATCTGGATTTACCCAGAAGAAGCACGGTTTTACAATATTGAAGGATATAATGCGGTATTCTCCTGCAGACCTGGAAGAGGTGGAGTTATAGCAATGTACGTAAAAAATACAATCAATTTCATTACCAAGAGAGTGACGCCTGATAAGTATAACGTTATAATAATTGAAGTACGCCATGCAGGTAAAAAAATAAAATTAAGGACGAACTACAATCCCAATCGTATGAATGCGCAAGATTTTGCACAGTACTAGAAACATTATTCTCAACTGAAAAAAATTTAATCACAGTAGCGGACAAAAGCATTGATGTGCTAACGGAATCACCAGAAACACGGATTTATAAGGATACGCTAGAAATGAATGGAACGGTAATCATAAACAACAACCAAATTACTCGCCCAGTGTCAAATACCTGTCTGGATCATATAGTAACCAATGATTTAAAAGCCGCTGAAAGCATGACATACATATTTGAGGACTGGCCGGAACTGGATCATCGTGTGTTAAAAATTGCTATTCAAGACCAAACCCTGAACAAGCAGAAGCCGACCTACAAAACGTTCAGATTTCTAGACAAGGAGCTCTTTAAATCAAACATATGAGAGTTACCAAATAGTATTATTGAACTCAAAAATATCATCATATCTGCTAAGCAAAGTTCTACAATTGAGAAAAAAATCAGGTGTCGACAACGGACTTGGATAACGAAAAAAGTAATTGATGCAAGTATTAAAAAAAGGATGGCATACATGGACTACAGGAAGAACAGTGGAAACCGGGCTTTCAAGTTTGTGTATATGCAAGCGAAAAAAGAATCGAAACGACTGGTGAAAGAGGCTAAATTCTTATATTTCTCAAGAAGAATGAAAACAGCGGCTGACAACTCCCGCGAAATATGGAAAATAATAAATGAGGTAAAGGATAACTCTTCAACCCACGGTATATCACAAAACTTTCAACTGAATCCTGATGGGCCCTCTAATACATCGTGTTCACGTGACGCGGCGAACTCATTGACTAACTTTTTTTCAACAATTGGTGGAAGAATCACTAAAGAAATCGTTGCCAGTTCAGCAGGCAATGTGAATAATACAAATATCGCAATAAATTCCGTCTTTCACATTCATCAAACAAATAAAAGGGAAGTATTAAATGTCATCAATGAATTGAAAAAGAATACAGCGCCAGGTATTGATAGCATCACGATGAATGAGATTAGTATAATAAAGGAGGACATAGCCCAGATTATGGCAAATTTTATAAACGTGCATATTAGGAATGGAACTTTTCCGGAAGAAGAAAAACTTGCAAAAATAGTTCCTATATTTAAGGGTGGTGATCATCTTGACCCGAATAACTATCGCCCGATTGCGCTGCTGACGGGATTTAGTAAGATATTTGAAAAAATACTAAACAATCGATTAACATCATTCTTAGTTGAAAACTCTATCATAAGCCAACATCAGTTTGGTTTTCAAAAGAACAAGAGTACTTTTGATGCTCTACATTCTGTCACACGTTTCATCAATCTAGGACTTGACAGAGGTGATTATGTCATCGCAATTTTTGTGGATTTGAAAAAAGCATTTGATACAGTTGATCATGATCTCTTGCTTCGTAAACTTGAATCGTATGGTATTCAGGGTAGTCCTAAGCAGTTGTTTAAGAGTTACTTGGAGGGAAGATCGCAATCAACAATGTCCTGAGCGACCATGCACCTACGGAAACAGGAGTTCCCCAAGGCTCAATACTGGGCCCAACTTTGTTCCTGCTATACACAAATAATCTAAATACATGTGGGCTGACGGGATATCACACATTATATGCTGATGACACAGTTCTACTTTTTTCAGGACGAGACAAAACTGCCATTGAGTACACTATCAACGACGATCTAGGAAAATTTCATCAGTGGTTAATTGGAAACAAACTGTATGAACACATCAAAGACAAAATATATTTTTTTTAAGCAAAAGAACAAAGGAGACATAGATGTCGAACTAAATATTAACGGCGAAAAATTGCAAAGAGTGCTAGAAATGAAATATCTTGGTCTTATCATAGACCATCGTATGACCTGGTTACCACATATAAATAGCTTAAGAAGGCAATTAGCCCCAATAATAGGATTGTTAAGAAGATATGAGGATTTTCCAATGCACATCAAGAAACTTGTTCTAAATGCGTTTGTCCTGGTGAAATTGCATTATGGAGTACTTATTTGGAGTCAATCAGCGAAGCAACATTTAAACAGTATATCCAGGCTGCTGACCAAAGCGTATAAAAACATTCTGAAGCTGCCAATGCTTACTCAAACTAGTTTGGTTTACCAATTGGCAAAATCATTAACCTTTAGTCAAATTATTATTATGGAGAAAGCGAAATTTATCTACAGAAATTTAAAAACTAATGGATCGGAACGAGCGCCATTAATTAAGGTATCACAGATCAACCTATATAACGCGAGGAATACAAATCAATTCGTAATACCTTTTGCCAGAACGGATCGACTAAAGAACGATGCAACGAATGATGCTCTGCGTATATATAACAATCTACCAGAAATTGTTAAGGAAGCAAACTCACTTTTGGTATTTAAGAAAAGACTAAGGGAGCATTTAATGAGCACTGATTGAAGCGTGGACCTGTAATTCTGCTTTTATGAGCTCAGTATCTTAGGGCGTTCTGTTTGATCCTATCGGCGAGATACTGAAGTGACAGTTACTCAGAATTTTTTTTTGAATGCGTCATATGATATTGAATTTTTTTTATCTCTGAGAGCTGATCATGATTTTTTGGACTAGATGTTCACGAAAAGGACTAGATCACATTATATTGTGTGCCCCCTTATACCGATGTGTTAAAAATTGTCTGGGTGGCACAAAGGACCAAGCGACGTAATGTGAATGCAGATCGCACGAGCGTTGTGCGACGAAGAAAGAGTGATGGAGAGAGTGGTAGGGAATGGAGGTAATTAAAAAAAACAAAAAAAAAATATCACGTAAATTATACCCGGACACATAATTGTTTCCTTGACTGCACTTTACTTACCTAAATAATGAAAAATTCTCGATGACGCTTTTACATTTTTACTCACGTTTACACATTGTACACTTTATTTTCGAAATCACTCATACAATCCACCCGAAACAAGCATTTTCATTGAAAATTTAAAAAAAATGTCGATGTTTGATGGAATTTTCGCAAGAATTGTCAACTGACTGTTTCCCATCAGCTGAAACATTATTTCCGAAATCAGGGGTGTCACAATTGTTGATTTCGATCAAAAACAATTTAAATGTGGCGCACTTCGTAGTTTGTTAGTACATTTTATGGAAACGAAAGAAGTTTGTTGAACAATATTTGGAGGCATTGTTTACAATTGTAAGTGCTGTATGATCATTAGAGAGAAAACTAAAAATAATGAACTTTTTAAGCTATTTCAAAATAAATTTCGAACAATGATAGCATTTGGACAATCATACGTAAGTTCATTCGTGAAAGTCCAATAGCTTTCGAAAATTGGAGTATACGGACACGAAATGTTTGTTCGTTTTGAGCATGTATTAAAAGACTTCAATATTTTATATGGGAAATGAAAGCTCGCCGTCTCCAGAGTATACCTCTACGATTCTATAGCGGGGTACTCTTTAAATGAATAGAAGGATATCATAAAGGATAGAAGGCTATCCTTCTATAGAGTAGAAGCTTGGAACAGGTAGCTAACAGGAACGGCCCGATGCTAATGGAACACTGAGTTTTCTTGTCATCAATTTTCGCTGTCGATAAGGAGAAATCTTCATATTATCATATGAGTTTTTTGCATTCGCTATCAAATTCGGCTGTGAAAACGCTTAAACAAACTCGTTTGCTGTATAATTTTGATGTTAAAATCAGTGAAAATTTGTGATTTGTGCGTTGTTCATTGACAAAACAATAAGAAACAATGGGAATTGAGCGAGAGCTGCAGGTGAATGGTGCGCCTAGATGCTAGAATTGCGGGGAAAAAGGGCACCTGCAAAGAGACTGCAAGAAGCGAAGAAAACGGAGCTATTGTCCAGGATGGTGGAGATCCAGACCATGTCAGGAGCCTAGAATGGAGGCCTATCAAACTGCAAGGGCCAACTTTGTGGGGCAAACGTTAGCTAGGAGGATCTACATCCCCAGCACCCCCATCATCTTGCCAAGGCAACATCGTGGAGAAGCAGACAGATGCCTCCCTGGTCAAGTTGATGAAGAACATTGCACCATAACAAACGACATTGGTGCAACCCGATCGACTATCCGACCAGACCTAGTGAGGCCCCAACTACTTCACAAGGGCAGAGTTCATGGAAATGCTGACGCCCTATCTCGTCATCCATGTCCAGCTAACTGCAAGGATTGCCGGCGGATTGAGGAAAAGGAGCCGACCGTTGATCTGCGAGTGACAACGGCCGGATTTGATGAAGGTTGCTCAGCGGAGGAGATTCGAAACTCCCAGTTAGCCGATGAAGACATCGGACCATTGCTTGTATGGAAGGAGACGACTGGGCGACCTGAGTGGAAAGACGTTTCAATGCATGGCGCAACCCTCAAAAGCTATTGGGCACAATGGAACTCCCTTCAGGTGGAGGGTGGCGTACTCAAGCGGAAACGGGAAACGGCGGATGGCAGCTCCTATAGGATGCAAACTATACTACCCAAAAGCCGAATCCACGATGTGATGAAGGAAATGCATGAAGGATCCTCGGGAGGCCACCTTGGTGTTAACAAGACCTTAGCGAAATTGCGGGAAAGATTCTACTGGCTCCACGCTCGAGAAGACGTAGAGAACTGGTGTCGCAGATGCACAATTTGCGCTTCCACCAAAGGTCCAAAACGACGATCGAGATGACAAATGCAAACCTATAACGTGGGGGTACCGTTTGAAAGTATTGCTGTTGACATCGCAGGACCCTTTCCTGAATCTGAATGGGGAAATCGATACACGCTGGTTGTAGCCGATTATTTCCGCAAGTGGCCCGAGGTCTACCCCATTCCCAACCAGGAAGCAACTACTGTATCCGAACAGCTAGTGTTAAATTGGGTCAGTAGGAACGGCGTGCCTTGCGAACTACATTCGGATCAAGGCTGAAACTTCGAGTCACTAGTTTTTGGTGAAATGTACGAGCTGCTCAGAATACGGAAAACGAGGACTACACCACTGCATCCCCAATCCGATGGAATGGTCGAAAGCTTCAACGGCGCGCTCAATAAACACCTTACCAAGATGGTTGACGAGAACCAAAGGGACTGGGACCGACATATCCCACTATTTTTGATAGCATACAGAGCTGCCAAACATGCATCGACAGACCAAACCCCAGCCAAAATCATTTTTGGAAAGACTATTGATCTGCCAGCTGATATAAAGTTCGAGACACCCCCTGAGAAACCCCAAACGATCTCGGAGTACGCAAGTGAGCTAAGACAACGGTTGAACCAGATACATCGGACAGTGCGAAAACACCTCGAATCGGCTACTGACCGCATCTAGACCAGGTATGATCTAAAGGCAAATTCTACTGGCTTCCAGCAAGATGACTTGGTCTGGCCATATAACCCACAGCGACGGAAGGGTAGGTCTCCAAAGTTGCAGCATAATTGGGAGGGACCATACCGAGTTACAAAGCGAATCAACGACGTCGTATATCGCATACAGGAACACCGTAAACCGAGAGCCAAAATGAAAATCGTGCATCTGGACCGTCTTGCCGCAAATTACATCCAGGGAGAATTGACTACAACTGGCGACACACCTTTTCCAGGCAAAAAGAACTGAAGTGGGGGCAGTGTCACATGTACAAATAATTCTGTGAGCTACTGTCGCAATTGTTTTCATAACAATGAACAACATCAACAAAACGAATGTACTCGAAACCACGAGAACCCAACAAGCATGCTCTATTCATCACGCTGCTGGAATGTTCCCGCTAATTCACCAATGTACGAGATCTGAGTTGAATGATTACAGACCCTATATAAAGGCGAGCTGAATGAATGGGGGGAATCATTCATTCGACCGCGATAAGAACTGCGATAGTGTGTGGGAAGCGATATTGTTCGAGTAATAGAAAAGTGATTTTCGTAATAGTGAAATGATTTAGGAGACAATTGCGATAAGAAATTTATGGACAAGTGTTAGATTTTTAATAGTGAAAATTAAAATTAGTGAAAGTGTTAAATTGATCATTGTGCATTATTGTAATTAAATAAACTCTTTTAACTTAAATTAAAAGACATTGCGTTTTCACTTTCCTGGAACATCAAAATTATTGGCCGCGAACCAAGAACACGCGACAATATTTTATACTATTTTCAAGTGCAACTTGTCTGTCTCTGTATAAGTCTTCGGTACTTTTTTCTTTTTTTAGTTCTTCTGGCAAAATTGAATCATCTATACCTGATAATAAATAATTGGGAGTAAGCTTTGTGACCGGGTGTACTGTCTCGTTGTACTGTTTTACACCTTCATGTGCTGCAGTGGTCCATGCTGATTAATTTTTTTTTTCATTTATCTTGCATCTAATTTTATTTACAAGTGATTTAGTCGTTCGTTTAGACCATTGGGTGCATTTTTTGCAGTAAACACGAGTGGTATGTTTTTTTCATCAAGGAATTTTTTGAATTCCTTGGAGTTTCTACCAGGATATTGGTCAGCTAAAATCATACCAATGTCGTTTTTATCTGGTACGCACAGACTTTGTTTGATAAAATCGTATGCAGTTTGGGTTTTTAATGTCAAAATGTTAGCAAATCGGGTAAATGATCCACTAAAAGATGTAAATATTTTTTTGTTGATTTCAAGCCACCGAAACCTCCAATTGTGTCCATTGAAATAATTTCAAACGGCTTTTCAGCTGGACCTAACTGAGACATCAAACCATATTTATCTTGACCTCTTGATTTATTTTTTATGCAAAATTCGCAGTTTTTGCATACTTTTATAATATTCTTCGTCAAATTTTTCGCTGTTTTTTTTCTTTTGAGATTCATTCAATTTTCTTGTAAAATAAGCCACTGGTTTTTCAATTTCTTCATTTTCTACGTTTCTTTGGGGCTGTTTCAAAACTGCTCCGACACCTTGCAAACTTGCGTCAGAATAAATATGTACTGGTAGGTCTGGATCATAGATAGTGCATAAAGATTTTTTAAATAATCAAATGCTTCTTGGCATTCTTCTGTCCAGATAAATTTTTGAATTTTCCTCAATAAATTATGAAGTGGTTCTAAAATGATTGAAATTCTCGGTACATATTCGTTATAAAAATTTATTTTGCCCAAGAATTGCCTGATGTTTTTCTGTATTTTCGGTATTGGAAATTTTCGCATAGAGATTAAGTTATCCTTTATTGGTGAAATTGAATTATAACTTATTATGTGGCCTTAATATTTAGCCGCATCTGAAGGAAATTTACATTTCAACAATTTTAATCTAAATCCTTCCTTTAATATTGCATCCTATAATCTTGTTAAATGCTCAATGTGTTCTTCAAACGACTTCGAAAATATTAAAATATCGTCAATATAATTGACTGTGAAGTCAGAGAGATTGTTTTTTCTTATAATATTTGATAATATTCTTTGAAATATTGCCGGTGACATTTTCAATCCAAAAGGAAGACATGTCCACTGAAAATGCACTTCCTGAGTCACAAACCCAGTTTTGTATCCGTCTTTAATTTGTAATGGAATTGACCAAAATGCTGAGTTAATGTCGAGGGTCGAAAAATATTTACAATTCTTAGTTTTCGCTACTATATCGTCGATTAGTGGAAACGGTTGTGATTGTAGGACAATAATCTTGTTTGATTCCCTGAAGTCTATACAGTGTCTTGATTTTTTGTTTTCATCTTTTTAAAAGGCCAGAGTTACTGGAGCAGCAAAGGGACTGTACGATTCTTCAATTAAATTTCTATTTAGTAATTCTGAAATTTGTAATTCTATTTTTTTTTATCTTGTATCGTGCATCGATATGGTCTTTTGCCGCAGTATTTATCAATAATTAAATCAATTTTTGCTTCATAGTCTTTCACGGTTCCAATGTCGTATTTGTCTTTGGCAAATATACTTTTGTATTTATTGACAAGGTTTTCTATCTCTGTTTTCTCATAATCTTCTAAATGATTTATAACGATTTCAAAACCATCTGGATTCACGTTTTCATTAAAATTTATCCGACATTTACCATTATCTTGCAAAACATTTTTAATTTTTCCTTTAGCGAAACAGAAGAATCTTCACTATCTTCCACACATTCTATTTTACTATCTTTACTTGCTAATTGAGGAAACTTTTGTTCTATTTTCAAATTTTCATTTTGAATCAATTTAAATTTTTTTATACAATTTAAGCCTATCAAAAAATTATATTTAAATTTTCATTATTAATGACAAATGCATCAATATTTTCTTCAATGTTCATAATTTTTGCTTTTATCGTTATCATTCCATCTGTTTTACTAACACCATTAATCGTTCTCAAATTAACTTTATTTGTATTATTATTGTTGTCATCTTTAAATTTTAATTGCAAGATTTTCGCATTTATCAATGAGACATTTGAACCTGAGTCATAAATTCCAGTTACTTCCAACGTTTCATTTAATAATACTTTGAGTTTGATTAATGGAGGGATGATTAGTTTTTTGGATCTTGGGAGTTTGATTCCAATTCTAATGTAGCGTTATTTACGTTTTTTATTTTATTATCATCAGGTTTGAACCAATAGGTAGCTTCAGGATGGAGTCTTATACCCTTACTTTTCTTTTCACGTATAGAACAATGTTTTTTTCAATTTTTCTCCTGGTACTATAATTTTTGCTTTTCTTACCATCTAATGTTTTTTTATATACTAAGTGTTCCAGCTTACCAATCTCATTGTAAAGATCTTCAGTCTCCCTTCAAATTTCTCGATCAATCATATCTGCGACGAAATTTGGTAGTCCAGCAGCGATTAGGTCAATCAGCGTACCTGCATCAATTCGTTTCCTAACTTCTAAAAGTAATCTTTCTTTCTTTGTTGCATAATCCATCAAAGTTCCTGTTTGGTACTTAAACGACAATGCGTATCTAATTGGAATCCAACCTTTATTTGCAAAAGTTTCGATGAAATTTTTTTCCATTTATTCCACTCAGCTTCGACTGAGTATTTTATCGTCATACTCTGATACCAGTCTGTGCACGGTTTATCTAGCAATAGTTTTAAATAAATGATTTTTTTATCGTCTTGCGTTATCTCTTATCGATCACACTCTTTCTCAAATTTAATCATTCACTGGTAAGCATTTGAATTTTTGCTTGTAAATTTATCAATCATGAATTGCTCCGCCACTTTTGGTAAACTCTTACTGTTCTTGTTTTGTTGTAATTCTACCAGTTTTTCTAATATTTTAGCCAGATGTTCGTCGGAAGTGCTGGCAGTAGCTGGAGCTAGATCCTCTGTCCCTGTTCTTTCTTCTAAATAATACTCGTTGAAGTTGAATTGTATGTTCCCATCAACATCTACATACACTTTAACTACTTCACTAGTCAAAGTTATCCAGATTCGTTTTACTTGATGTCGTTTTGTTAATGAACTTTTCACTTTATTAAAAGCTGGAAGAGACGCAAGTTCTTTGTGTAAATGCGCTGGTTGAAACTGTATTGGCAAGTTAAAGATGCTGTTGTCTTGTGTCTCGATTGAGGTTATCAATAGTATGTTCGATTTTCCATCTGAAGATGATCTAATTGTAAATTCAAACCTCAGTTTATTCATTTCAAGGAATATTTTAACGAGAATGTTGTTTTATAATGTTGTTTTATAATGCTTGAATTCTAACCTCTCTACGCAGATGCAAATAAATAAGTTGCATAGTTTCTCTGTAATCAAAGTTTTATTTCATGAATCAGATCTTACACTAATATTTATAATTCTCACCAGTAATCAAAGAAACAACATTCAATCTTACTTATTCAATAATTTCGCTGTTTACAATTTTATCTTAGTTTTAGAAGTATCGCTTGGTTCTGCTTTATAAATTCTGGCTGTCTACTCTCAAATTCTATTTACATGTGAGTGAATCTTATTTCGCACTGTAAAAATTGACCTTACCAACAAGTACGATAATGCAGAATGGTTTAACGAAGTAATAACTTCATTACATATTTGTATATTTATATATATATATATATATATATATATATATATATATATATATGTATATGTATATATATATATTATGTATATATATATATATATATATATATATATATATATATATATATATATATATATATATATATATATATATATATATGCGTACGAGGGTGGTTCAAATATGGTGGAGAAAAATGCTGTAGATGGCGCGCATGTATGTTTTGAAGATCGTGGCTTGAGTATTGATAGCTATGCCCTTCACGAACAGTGTGGCATAGTTTTTGTCGGGAGTGAATGTTTCACACGCGTATATATAAATATATGTCTATATATATATATATATATATATATATATATATATATATATATATATATATACATATATACATATACATATATATATATAGATATATATATATATATATATATATATATATATATATATATATATATATATATATATATATATATATATATATATGTATAGATATGCATGCATATATATATATTTATAAATATATATATATATATATATATATATATATATATATATATATATATATATATATATATATATATATATATATATATACGGGGTTTTCCAATAAGAGGTGTTATTTTAAATAGATCTTGTGATTTAACACCTTTCGACTTCTTCCTTTGGGGCCACGTGAAAGAGAAGATCTCCGCCAACAGCCCAGCGTCGAGTCAAGACCTAAAAGATGGAATTCGTGAGGCTATCGAGGATATAGGGCAGCCACTTTGCGATTTCGTTATGGAAAATTTCATGAAAAGGATATGGTCCTGTAAGCGTGGTCGTGGTGGTCATTTGCCTGATGTTATTTTTCACTATTAACAACACACCTTCCTCATTATAATGAAATGAACATCCGAAAATGACATTTTTCTTTAAGTAGTACTGTGTCCATCACTTAAATATTCACTGTAGTTTTTGAGAAAACCAAACTTTACACATATTGACAGTGACAAATATACGAAAACGTAAATAAAACTTTGACGTTTCGAATAATTTTCCCTCTCCTCCCAAAAGTCGCCTCTAAAAGCAAAATACCGGATATCAATCCATTTTGAACACGGTTATTTGTCTGTTATACCATTTTGATAGGTCCTCGATTGCAAGTGCTAGCTCCGCATTCGTAATATAATAGCCGGACTCGTAAAATTGGTGACATATTATATAAAGGCTAAGATGGCGGCGGTATATCAGTTGTCACCTTTTGTGCGTAAAGTGACATTTCTTTGCATCGCGAATACTTGAAATCGATCATCAGAATTAAAATAGTCTTGCAAGGTAATGGTTAAATTTCAGTAAGCAAAGCTTATAAATCACTGCAATGAAAGCTGTTGTTTTCACTTACCTACGTAGTATAAAACATGACTAATTATGTGATAAGGTCAGTACTGCATGTTCAAAAGTTTCCAAGTACAGTGCCGAAGTCTCGCAAAAAGTAAATTGTTTATGATGTTAAAGTGCAAATTTGTTGCGGACATTTTAAGGAGACTCACGCCAAAATCATGTAAAGTAATTTATCACTTGGTTTGTTCTAGTGGCCACTAGTGAGTACTTCATATGTGAAATAAACTATCGGCTTAGACTAATCTTCATTTATTTTCCCAATAATTGATCATTGAAATAGGAAAATAAAGATGCTCTCAGCATTTACTGCTGAATTGCTGCTTTACGGTAAGTTCTATGGAAATATGCTAGTACATGCAATATAAATTTTACCATACAATCTTTCAAATTGTAGCTTTAAAAGCTTCTTTAAGAGCTAGTATATCTTAAATAAAAAGTTGAATTTGCAAGCGATTGAGCCAGCATAATGTTAAGTTTAATCTATCTTTTACACGTTCATTTATCTCTTATTTGTCCCTCCTACCACTTCGATAAATCATCGATTGCAAGTGCTGGCCCTGCATTCGCAATATATTTCATCAAAGAGAAGTATTTGTAAAGTCCATTAAGCCCTTCAGTTTCGAATCATTTCAGGTACCATTGCTTCTAGCTGATAGACTTCGGACCTGCTTAGAACTCGATTCGAGGCTCTAGATCTGTTTTGCTGCATTTTTGGGGTAGTGAATTGTAAATGGATTTTTTAGGGCCCTAAAGCAATGAACAAAGAGTAGAAGAAGATATTATTAGGCCCAATAATCCCTTTGCAGGGCTAAAAAATACCTTGCTTTTCTTCAATTTGGTTTCAGTCCCATCATTTCTAGCAGGGTAAACTCCGAATCTGCTTAGTTTTGTTATATTCTTATCTTTTATAGCCCTATTATTTGAGCCATAAAGCCTTATTTCTTCACTCCAACACACTTACCTTTATCAATTCTCCACTCCTACTCTTTCATCGCACTTCAGTTTTCGTTGTGATCATATTTTTTTTATTTAAATTTTATCTGTTCTATATTTGCAATTTATACATTTCAACTTAATAACTATTGGACTTCTGCTGTCGTCCTCTTTTATTTTGCACGTTGCCTCGTTGGTCGGGGCCGCCAGTCCGGCGTGTCATGGTTGGGACACCTTGCCCTTGCCGGTCTGTCGTTGAATTCGCTTGTGACGCCAGCACTCCTACCGCAGTTCGCTGACCATGCGCCGGAACTTGTCGCACTCCGCAGCAGTTGTTGCGACCTTGACGAGTCGTAACTGCACTTGCCAGCCTCCACGCAATGCCGGTGGTTTGCCCTCTACCACCTTGGTATCGAGTGGCTTCTTCTGCCAGGCCTGGTATAAACTTGGTCCTGGTTGCATCTAGGGCTCTAGGCAAATAGCCAACAAGAGCACCTAGATATTAGGAGACGGGTCTAGGCAATTAAGCCAACTAGACCAAAACCAGGCGCAAGGCCAACTGGTTTTCAACCAATCTGTAAGGCAGAGCCAACGAACAGAAAGGTTCTAAGGAAATTATTCTAGGCACGAGGCCAACTAGACAAGACCAGGCGCAAGGCCCACAATTGCGGGCATCTATTAACCATAATTTCCTTCTGAGCGTATTTAGTATCAGCTGCGTTTGTCAATGTAAAGTCGACTGATGAATCTGATGTAGTATTAGATCGTTGAGTTTTCCATTCCGTGGTAGAATCATTGGGTTCTTTCATCGAAAGGTAACTGGGCGTGTTTTAACCGCCCTCAAACACGTATGATTCTTTTGTCGTCCTTGGTCCATTCCACCAAAGTTGATTTTTGATTAAGTCCCTGGGTTTGACTCCCCTCGATGCTATGTCAGCTGGATTGCATTTGGACGAGACGTAACGCCACGGAATATTGCCAGTATTTTCCAAGATATGGGCTGTTCTATTGCTCACGAAGACCATCTTTTCAGTTGGATGCCCTTCCAATCATGCTAAAACAACTTCGGAATCAGTCCACAACCAGGTAGGTATTTCCTCAAATTCGAATGACCTTGCGATTTCTTTCAGTAGTTGTGACAGCAAGACTGCACCACGTAATTCTAGATAGGGAACGCTTATTGGTTTCACTGGTGCAACTTTGGTCTTGGCTATTAACAGATGACAGTTGATGACCCCGATTGCACTACTATATAAATTGCTGCTGCGTACCCCCGTTCAGATGTATCACAGAACGCGGGCAGTGATACTGCTGAATCTGGTTGGTATGTTATGTTGAGATTTTAATGTCTTCAATATTATGTAATTGTTCCAACAGATTGATCCATTCTGTATTTATTGAATTTGGTTTTGGTTGATCCCAATCTTGTCCAAATAACCATAGGCTTTGCAGTAGGATTTTTGCTGTTATCATGACAGGTGCTATCCATCCCAATGGGTCATACAGACGTGCTATTTCAGAAAGAATTGAGCGTTTCGCATATGTTGTTGATTGTTCCCTTTTTCAATCGATATGTAAAATAATCCTTCAAAGGGAACCACATAACTCCTAGTGACTTATATCTGTTATCCAATCCGAAATCTATTAAATCTTTCATTTCAATGTCTCGAGCAGAGAGATCTTGTAGTATTCGCTTGTCGTTTGCAATCCATTTCCTTAGTTGAAAGCCACCAGATTTCAAAAGTTTGATCAACCCATTCCTTTTATTCACGCTTTCTTGTAGGTTGTATCCCCCTGACAACAAATCATCTACATAAAATTCTTTTAATATCGACTTGCTTGCGACAGGATACTTTTGCATTTCGTCCATTGCCAGTTGATGTAATGTGCGAGTTACAAGAAACGGGGCAGAAGTTATACCCAAAGTGACAGTGCTAAGACAATAATCTTTAATTGATTCATCTGGTTGTGGCCTCCAAACTATTTTCTAGTAATTTGCATCTTGAGGACGCATATTCACCTGCCGGTACATTTTGGTAATATCAGCCATCATTGCGAAACGCTTTGGTTCTCCAATTGATGATAATTGGTGTCATGGTTTTCTAGATGGTCGGCCCAGTTAATAATGTGTCGTTGAGGGATGGACCAGAACTTGTCTTCTGTGAGACGTCAAATACCACTCGCAACTTTGTTGACGTACTCTCTTTGAATACAGCATGATGTGGCAAAAAATTGACCCTACTGATCCTTTTTCCGTGGTCATGTCACTTCCTCAGATTAAGGAACATCCTTCATATGGGTAAAATCTATTTATTTTTGAATCACTGCCGAATATTCTTCCAGGAGTTTTCTATTTTCCGTAAAGCGTCTTTCTATATGCAATAAGCTTGCCATTGCATTTGCCCTGGAACAACCCAGTGAATGATGGCTAGCTGGACCTTTGAAAGGTAATCGAACCGTACCGCCCGTTCGATTCTCTTTGCACATTTGCTTTGTAATGCTGCTCGCAGGCTTCCTCCTCTTGTGTCATATTGTTGCCATCTCCAACTTTATCTATCTCCCAGAGTCGTTTTAGCTGTTCACTGAATTCCACGTTTCTATTTGTTTTTATTTTGAAAGTGTGAATTTTTGCGCGTCATCACTATCAACTTTACCTGATATTATCCAACCGAGTTTGGTGCACTGCAAAACTGGACATAGTTTCAATTTTCGGACTCTTTCGAGTATGATTTGAGTATAAACATCTGCTCCCAATAGAAGATCAATTTTGTTTGGCTGATCAAAGTGAGGATCCGCCAAATCTATATTTCTAATGTACTCTCGCAGTCGTGTGGAAATTGTCTGTGATGGAACAAAGTTGGTTAACTTGTTCAGTATGAGAGCGTCTATTGTCAAACATTCGTTTGTTCTAGTATGTAGTCTAATTTGCATGTTTCCGGTAGTTGATATACCCTTCGTTTTTCCAATTCCGGCTATAGTACCATTCGTAAACTTTCTTTTAAGTCCCAATCTTTGGGCTGCGCTCTCAGTGATGATTGATGTTTGTGACCCTTGAGTCACACGACCGCTCAAAGCTTCAACCTTTACTGAAGCTGTCACTAGCACTACCAATTGTTTAGTGTTACTGGTGGCAGAGCTGGCTTTAACAGCTGCTGACGATGAGCTCGATGATCCATGATAGAAAAGAGTGGATATTTGTCCAGAGTGTGAGAATGCCACCGCAGAGTGCTGATTGAATACTGTTGATGAAGATTAGTTATTATCTGACACTGGGTTCGATGATTGCTCCCTATGTTCAGACAAAATTAATGATTGATGAACTTTCCCATTATTTAATTCGGCGGGTTTGTGAAGGAGTGTAGGATGTGCTTTTTGCACTGGAAGCATCTTGACGTACTAGGACACGTTCCAACTTAATGTCCTTGGCTCAAACAATTGAGACACAAACCATTTTTCTTCACAGCATCAAACTTTTCTGAGTGGTCAGATTGTAGGAACCCAGTACATCGTCTCAAATGATAAGGCCCCTTGCACAAAACGCACGTAGTTTCTTGCTCTCCATTCGTCGTCAACACGCTATGTGAAGCTCTGCTGGCCCTTCGCTTATCCACCCCAGCAGCTTCTAGAGCTCTGAAGCGACATTGCAAAAAATCCTTTAGCTTCCGAAATGACGCTGTTCCAGAATCTACTGCTTGTTGCTGCTCCCAAATTTGGCGTGTGTCAGATGGTAGTTGCTGCGCTGTTAAGTGTACCAACATTGCCGCCCATTTGTCCTCAACCTCCAGGTTTTCTATGGCTTGAGTACAATCGAGAGTTTTGCCTAGCGACATTTTTATCGAGGATGCAGATTCATAGGCGTTAACAATCGTTAATAATTTTTTTAATTGTGCGCTTAGCAATACATGTTTATCGTCATAACGTTCCACAAGTAGTTTTCATGCTGACTCGTAATTTGCTTCAGTAATGGAATCATTTTTAAGTAATTGCTCAGCCTCACCTGACAGACTGCACTTCAAGTAATGTAACTTTTCCACCATAGATCAACTCCCTTTCCTGTGAATCAGAGATGTGAATAAGTCTTTAAACGACATCCACTCGTTGTGATTTCCACTAAACTTCGGAAGGTTGATCCGCGGAAGTCGAATATCTGCGTCGTTTCCTGCTACAAGGGATTGATTTGGTGCCTCTTTGCCTCCTTGTAAACCCTATGCTCCCTGTTCCATCTGCAATTCTTTTAACTCAGTTTCAAAGTTTAAATTGAGTTCCTCGAACGCTAAATACATATTCTGTGAGAAGTAATACAGTGAGTCCTCATCTTGCCCATCCACCAGCGTAAGAATTTTTTCATGAGTTTGCATGAACGACTGACGAGCTTCTTGAGCACGCTGTAACAATTTATTAGCGTATGCTAATGTTTTGCGGGTTTTTTAGTCTTTACGAAAATTCGTAAACATTTTACAATTTTTGTTGTGTAATTAAGCGATCCATTTTTTTTTATGTTACACGTTTGTGAAATGAGGCAACGCTGCACTTTAGTAAATAATATTGGGTCACAATTTGGCGATACGCTTATATTTCAAAATATCAACGAAAACTTACAACTCCGCCCCAATAGTAATGTGGAATAATATTATAATCGATTTGTGTAGCAGATAAGAAGTAATTGATGGTGCACAATACTTCTTCTCGAAATATATTCGAATTTATTATTTACTTAGCAAAAAACGATTCAAATTCACTGATTCGATTTAGCAATCGTAACGACTCAATTTCGAAGTGATAGTTCTGCAGTATACTATACAATTTTCAATATGCGACTGAACCAATTTACCAATTGCCAAACAGTATCGAAATTTTCAAACAAAGAAAACAATTTGGGCAAAGGATTTCGGTACTTGTCCTTTTACATATTCAATTGTCTCTATCTATTTACCATAATTGTTATTGTGAATGTTACGATACTTTCAAGTCTACCATTTTGAATTATAATCTCTTAATGACATTTACATTGACATTTTACTTTAAATGTCATAATTGTTTGTTATTTTTACAAGTACGATAGCAAAGTTTTAAAGTTATAAAATTTTTAAGTTGGAAAGTGACCGGAATTCGTGATTTCTGCTGCTTTATCAGATAAGTAGCTTCATTGAGTTTATTTAACAACGATTCTTTGTGTGTTTTTTCTTTTTTATTTCAGGTGGTGATGCAGACTAGATGAAGGCGAAGATTTAAGAAACGACTGGCGAAGAAAACCACTGATGCAAGTAATTTCGCTCTAGGAGCAATACTATCCCAGAAGGGATATCCTATTGTTTATATTTCACGAACACTGAATAATCATGAAAAGAATTATTCTACGAACAAAAAAGAAATGTTAGCCATAGTATAGTCAATAAACTACTTTAAACCCTATCTTTATGGAAGAAAATTTAACTTTTATACCGGCCAGCGTCCAATCAATGGTTGTATAAAAAATATAAAAGTAAAGATTTGAATCAGCGTATTCAACGTTGCAATCTCAAGCTAGGAGAATACCAAATGAATGTAAAATATGTAAAAGGAAAAGACAAGATCCACGCTGATTATTTGTCTCGCATCATTAACGATGAATGCAAACTTTAAAACATTTTTGAGGTTAGAATCGCAGCCCAAGTGAAGAAATAAATATAAGTGAATTTGGTAATCTTCAAGACATACCTCCAGACACCATAATACCCACATAAACATTCAGCCGAAGTAGATTCCTCTCAACATATACCTCTCAAAGACGACTACGTAAACAAATATCCACAACTGATTATTCTAACAAATAATAAAAGAAAAGAGTTACTAACCAAATTTTATCACAGAATTATTATACGATTTGAGCATTTGAAACAAGTAAACTCATACTTTCGATTAAAACTTAGACCTTTGAAAATCGCAATTTACAATGAACTTAGCGATCCCAATAACAGCAAATATTAATCGAAAATTTTGATCTGACACAAATCCCCCGTATTAAAGTTAATCAGCTATTGTCTGAACCTGAATCTGAAGATAGAGTCGGTTATTAATTTTACTCAAATATCTTCTGTTTTACCTTTGAATATATCATCCTCAGCCATGGCGTGACAGCCCAAGCCACCAATAATTACGGTTCTGAAACCTCATTTGCCAGTTGATCACTCCCAGTAAGGATCTGCTGTCAGTTTCTATCATATTGTCCCATAAAATTCATCAGTCTTCCTACTGGACGTCTACCTCTCCACACTTTAATGTTCTTTTGGGTAGCCGGTTTTCTTCCATTCTTTCTACATGGCCCACCCATCGCAATTTGCGTAATTTTACGCAAGCAGATCCAGATGGTTCATCGAATATATAGCCCATACAACTCATCGTTCTCATCGTTGTCTCCACTCTGTTCTTTGCTTCACTGGGCCATTGATTTTCCGGAGCACTATACATTCAAATACATCCACTATCGAATTTCCTCATCAGTCCTTGTTTCATTTCCATATAAAAGCATAGGTTTAACTATTGATTTGTAAATACGGAGCTTATTATACCTGTGTACAACTGTGGACCTTAGTTTGGGAAGTAAGGATAGATAAACTTTTTTGCGCCGTATAAATACGGTGTCCAATTTCATTCTTTCTGGTGCTTCTATCATTCAGGTTGGCTCTAAGGTAGATAAAGTTATCCACACTTTTAAGGTTAAGGTTTCCCATAGTCAGGTTTTGTCGGACTCGAAGTTCTTCCTTGTTTGAGTCATCAATTTAGTTTAAGTTTCATTAACTCGTAGCTCAATTCATTTCGCTTCAGATTCCGGGCTTCGGAATGCTCTTTTGGCATCTAAGATTGAATGTGATGTAATATTGACCATTGTGTGGACCTGAACATTAGTGTACCCGAGTTTTCAGCTGACGTCTTCCTAATGACGTGTTTAAACGCAATACTAAAGAGTATTGATGCAACTGCTTGCTCTTGTTTTAGGCCTGATTTTATTATGAAGGTTCACCTCACCTTGATCTGAGATTTTGTGCTTAGCAGCATGACCTTCACCATGCAGAGTAGTTTTGTTGGGATAGCAGATTCAAGCATTATTTTGTGCTGTGCATTGCTGTTGACGCTGGTATATGCTTGCTTCAAATCTACAATAAGTTAGTGCACATCGATGTTATATTCCCAGCACTTTTCGACCACCTGCTTTACTGAAAATATTTCACTAATTATTGTAAGCCATTCACTCCAAAAGCTTCTCTCCTGTAATACATTCATAGTATGGCTTTAGTTTTCTTTCTATGATTTCGGAGAGAACTATACAACGTACATGACAGAGCGATGCCTCTATTATTTTGAAACCTTAACTTGTCTTCCTTTTTGCGTACAGGACATATACTTTTTCACGAGTCCTCTAGCAGCTCCTCCTCTGACCATATTCTGCATATTAGTCGATGCAGAGGATCACTTAGATAGGAACCCCTGTCTTAGGACAGTCCCGTCGGTATATCATCTATCCCAGGAGCCTTATTTTTTCTAAGATACTTTATCTCTGGTTGGAGATGAAACAAAGATCGACTGCCCTGCTTCTGGAATGTTAGTAGCTTCAGAAGTTGTTTGAAATACTGCGATTAGCTTCTTGAAACATTGAAAGAATCTGTTTTCAATCTTGAATGGATTACCTAGGATTGATCCTTGTACCTTTTTGCAAAGACTTTTTTGTGGCTTAAAGACACCTCTTAGTTATTTAATAGAAGTATACGCCAATCTAACTTCATGTAGGGTCATGTTTTTGTTTATCTGTTGGATCTTGTTGTCGATGGTCAGTCGATTCTTCCTTCAGGACCTCTTTTCAGCTTGTCGTTGGAGGGTTTTATATTTTCTTCTTAGGCTTCTTTTACTACTTCCTTGTTTTCTCCGTCCCACTAGTCATTCCTACTTTTCCTTGGCTACTGCTCCAAGACCACTTCGGTTACTTCTTTTACCACAACTCTTACTGTCTTCCACATGGGATTGGCGTCTTTCTCTCGCCTGCGGGATATGTTAATGCCATTTTCCAGCACTTACATGTATGCGGACATTACTGAGCTTTCATTTGGCTTGCATACCTGGTATCTTTGAGTGATTTATCTTCCTTGTATACAGCTCTTGGAGATGTGGTACCGAAATTTAACGCTTATAAGGTAGTGGTTCAAATAAGCGTGTGTCAACAATACTGGTGGCCGCTTCTTTTTGCATAGGAATATGGTCTATCTGGTTGAATGTGTGGCCTTCTGAGGATGCCCGCTTTCTCTTGTGGATGTCTTGATGTGGGACATGTATGCAGCTGACTGTGGAAGTTCTATTAGTAGTGAAGTCTATCAGATGCTGTCCGTTATCGCTGATCTTGCATGGAGGCTATGCCCTCCGGTTGTTCTTCAATGTGCCGTTTATTGCCTGATCTGTGTATTGAAGTCAACCAGAACAATTTTAATGTCATTCGGCGGCTATTTATCGACAGTGTAATCTAGGGTGCTGTAAAATGTGTCCTTGATTTTCTCTTCCTTGGCTTCGGTGGGCATAGAACAGTCAACTAGACAGACATCATAGATTTGGTCTCAATAAAAATCGCACAGACGGGCTTGAAGTCAGTGATACTTTCTTTAAACGTATTTTCAATAATGAAAGCCGCTTCAAACTTATAGCTTCTATGCAAATTTCCACTTTTAAATACGGAGTGCGTTTGAATGTCAAATAGATATCCACCATGCCATCTGGTTTCTTGCACTATGAGGATATGGTTCTGTATTTTTTTATTTCATCCAGAAGTTGCCGTAGTGTACATGGTCTGTTTGTTAAATGTACATTCAAAGTTCCAAAAGAATCGTCCTTGACACGTTTGATTGTCATTACCGTTTAGCCAATCTGATCCGAGGGTGTTGCTATGGTTCCAAAACAAGTAAATACTAAATGGAGCGTTGTCAGAACTTCAAATTAGTAGGCTTTTGGCCCACGAGTAGCATTCTATTTCCCATAAGCCAACCAGCTACCCAGTTAGGACACCGTCTATACGCTACCTGAGGATGTGTCTGGTGGAGGACAGAGACCCCCACATGGACCTTTGACTGTATATTCGGGCATAAATTTATGCATATATAGATAGAGGGGTTCTTTTTAATGCTGTCAAATTGAGTTTACTGTCTTTTAAGTTCAACATTTGTAAGTCACCAAAAATAAACTTTAGGTAAACCAAAAAGCTTCCGGTTTTTACATTACATAATATCATGAACTAAAATGTTTTATTAGTTTTATGTTTTATTAGCATTTAAAGTAACTCCGTCGTAGACGGCCCCAAGCCCGTTAGAGAGAAGAGGAGGGAACCTTTTGTTTCCCCAACCCATAGCTTCCATGATTCCTCATCCCAAACCCCCCAATTAAATGGTAGTAAATGCTCTTGGGCCCGCACATTGGGTTTGCTGGTTCCCCAATAATGGGATATTAAATGCCGAGAGATGCTATTAACTGGAAATTCATCTACAGCTCTGTTAATAAATCCAACTTACAACTTCTTTGGGTGGACGTAAGAGGGTGAAGGTGAATCTTCCGCGCCTGACAACGGAATCGATGGAGTAACCATACCACCAGAATGGAGGTTGGGTGACGGGCTAACTCCCGGTCCCTGGAAAACCCTACAATGTTTCGAAACCTGCAGATGGGCCTCGGAATTGATTGAAATCACCGCAACGAGCTCACGAACGACGACAAAAGGACTATGGCACTAGATCCTGGAATGTCAGACCACTCGATTACCCTGGCGCTGTTAAGGACCTTTTACAATTGGCCAGTCAATATAAATTAAAAATACTGGCAATCCAGGAAATGAACTGGACTGGAAATGACGTTTCAGATATGAGATCACACACAATATTCAAAAGTGGGAAGCCTACTGAAAAACGAGAATTCGGAGTGGCCTTCATTGTGGATAGGGAGTTCAAATCACATGTTGTTGATTTTAAGGCAAAAAACGAACGGTTGTGTGCGATCCGTATAAAAGCAAAATTCTTTAAGATCTGGCTGACTAATTTTCACGCCCTGATTAAAGGAAAGGACGAAGAAATGAAGGAAACGTTTTACCAGCACCTGGAAAGACTGGTCAACTCATTGTCTACATATGACACAAAAATAGTTCTGGGTGATTTCAACTCTAAGGTTGGCAATGAGCTAACTCATTGGGAATGACTGGAGGATATAGCCTCCACGATGAAACAAATGACAGCGGCCAGCACCTGATTGACTTTGGATGTAGCAGAAATCTAGTCATACATTCGACTTGCTTCCCACATCGACGCATTCATAAAATGACCTGGGTATCATTAGATTGCAACACACAAAACCAGGTCGACCATGTTTTTATCGAACAACGATGGGCTTCAAGCATACTTGACGTCCGTACACACCGAGGAGCCAATTGAAATTCAGATTATTACTTGATCAAAGTAAACTATCGATGTTGTATGTCAAAGGCATATTCAGCAAAGACCAGCCGCTAGGAAAGGGACTCCCGCTAGGAAATGGACTCCCCAGCTTGAAGGCGCCCCACGGCGTAACAAAACGAGACCTGGCCCGAAGTAATGTGTCAAACGGTTCCAGGCTAGGTTCTCAGATTGACAGGGGAGGTGTTTAGTGGGTGGTCCAAGGGTATCCTCCATTGGAGTCCCACACTGCTAGACTCGGCGGGCGTAAATGCCTTCACCTCCCTCCCACAAAAAAAAGACCAGCCGGCTACAAAAATTTGACATCGAGCGGCTCCAAACGACTTATGTAGCCAAGAATTTCACGAAGGCCCTCGACAACCAGCTCGTTCACCTCTTATCAGACCCATCGTTAAAGACAAGCAACGAAAGCGGCTATTAAGACCGTGGCAAAGCAGACAGTCGGACATCAAGCCCGGCGGAAGAGAAATGAATGGTTTGATGATGAGTGCCAGAATGCGTTCGACAAAATGAATCAGGCAAACAAGGATTACATAAGTAGGAAAACCAGGACGAAGAGAGAAAACTTTGAAAATCTCAGAAGAGTAGCGAATAAGATAATTATAATGAAGAAAAGAAAATACTTTGACGACCAATTGAGAAGTATAGATATAAGTTTAGCGAGCAACAACACAAGTCAAGCAAACAAAGTAGTGAAAGGTCCGAAACGTGGTTACTAGCCCAAACCCACGCTCTGTCGTGATGACATCGGCAATACTATCGCTGCTGAAACTAAAATTAAGTAAAGCTGGGCGTCATATATCAAGAACCTCTTTAATCCTCCGCACAGCTCCAAAACATTGGAGCCTGTAGATGTGGGCGGAGAGCTTCCATTGGCCCCACCAACCCTGGATGAGGTGTGGTGGCAATAGTACTCATAAAGCTATTCACAAATTCATCCAGCACATTTGGAAAGAAGAGTATATGCTGAAAGGGTGGAGCCAGTCAATTATATTCCCTATCGACAAAAAAGAAGACAAGCTACAGTGTGAAAATTATAGAGACAAATCACCACTTTGTAGCCGTTCAAAATATTTTCAAAGATCTTAGAAAATAAAATTGGATCATATGCCAACAGTATTATTGGGAAGTACCAAGGTGGTTTTAGGGCAGGTAGATCAACAATAAACCAATTGTTCACTGTCAAGCAGGTACTTCAAAAATGCTGGGAATTCAACATAGGCGTACACCAAATTTTCGTTGACTTTAAGCAAGCATACGACAGTATTGATCGTAACGTACTGCTAATACTTTGCTTCAGCATCCCAACCAAATTAGTCCATCTTACCAAATGACAATGAAGTCAACGACCTCCCAGGTCCGCATCAATAATCGATTCACTGATGCCGTTGACACAAATATCGGACTTAAACAGGGAGATGGGCTGGCCCCATTACTATTCAATTTGGCTCTGGAGTACGTCATAAGAAAGCTTTCTGTCGATCCATGAGGTACATTGCTATACAAGTCGAGCCAAGTGGTAGACTATGCGAACGACATCAACATTTTGTCCTGTTCATTAACAACTGCCAAAGAACTCTTCCTGAAACTCGACAGCGAAGCAAAACTAGTAGGGCTGCAAATCAATTAAAACAAAACAAAGCGGATGACGTAGTCAAGGAAAAATACCTCAGATGCCCAAAATATCACACTTGGCGAATTTGTATATTTAGATGCTTGGCTAACGAGAACCGGTAATGAAAGAGACCAAATGCGCCGAAGAATACAACTCGCAAATAAAATTTATTATTCAGTATTGAGGATCTTGAAGATCAGCTGCATACACAGGAAAACAAAGCTCCAAGTATGCAGATCTGTGATAAGACTTGTGTTATGCTATGGGTGTGAAACACAAGCATTCGCAAATATATTGATTACCTTTGAGCGACGGGTCCTGAGGCGAATAATCAGAATGAAGATAGATGGAGACCAATGGTGAATTCGACACAACCATGAGCTGTATGAAATTTTTGACGAGCCGGAGGTCTCAACGATTGTAAGACTGCATTAGCTGCAATGGGCTGGCCACATGAATTGTACGGATGAACAACGGATACCCAAAAAGGTATTCGTTGGGAGAGCTGAAGGCCGAAGACTAGTGGGGAAACCAAGGAAACGGTGGTCTGACTCGGTCGAATTTCGAAATTGGAGGACGAGCTCAATGGACCGAGACAGTTGGCAGAAATATTTGTAGGAAGCGAAGGCCCAAGAAGAGCTGTAGTGCTAAAAGATGAAGAAGCGTTTAAAGTATGGTGTATATAAACGGTTGGAGAAATGCATGTACTGCTTTCTTATACTGCATGTATTTGGTGGCAAATTCACATAGAAAGAAAATGGATCTTGGTACAATCTAGTCAACTGAATCTTAATAGAATTTGATAGAAAATTTTCTCCTTTTACAGGGGGTAAAAAAGATGAAAAATAAGAATACTGACTTCAAAGTGCCCCAAAAAGGGTATCATGAATTCCATGGAGGCGATACCTTATCAGTTTTCCCCTGTTTTGTTGGTTTTGATCATATGTTGGTAATTTTTATGTTGAAATTTAGAAATAAAATTTATTTCACCCTTTTTAGGACGCTTAAAAGTCGACTTTCTTCTCTCTAAATTTTTTTTATTTTGAATATTACTTTCTAAAATATTTGCTTTTTTGAACCACTTAAATAAGTATTTTCGGTATGATGAAGTGAAATATAATGCAATCTGTTAGTTTTGAATGCATCAAAATTTCTATTGACTTTTTCCCATATAAAAATAGATATCTGTGTATAGCCTAACGCTAAACTAGAGAACCTGTCAACTAATTGAGCAGTAATTTACATTGAATGTGTTTTTTACTGAGCGAATTGTAATAATTGTTTTTTATTGAACCGATTGTATCAATTTTAGAAAAATCCTATGCATAAATTTAGCGCACCATAGCTACAAAGCCAGTTACCTGATCAAACTGAAATGTGCACCAAATATGTGACTTTATGCACAATCCAATCGATGATGCCCAAGATAACAAAAAAAGTTCAATTCATAGCGCACAAGTACGCTAAAACAATATCTTTGGCATACTTAGCTCGAGAACCAGTTAGCTGATTACATTGAAATTTATATCAAATGCGTACCTTCTTATGTTCATTGCAATAACATAGCTTTGAGCAAATTTTTTACGTGGCACCTAAGAAAATAAAAAAACAATGATTATGACTATACAAGTGAAAGTCATTTGACACACTTTACATATACTAAATATCAACTGAAACCTCTGATACACTAATGTTCACCCAATAGGTAGCGTTAACTGATGAGATCAATATTATAGCCTAGAAATTAAAACTAAATTCATAACTCATCTCACGAAGAACACTCCAGTCCGACAAACCCTGACTATTTGAAACTTTAATCTTAAAAGTGTGGATAACTTTATTTACGAGTACCTTAGGGCCAACATGAATAGATGTAGCACCAGAAAGGACGAGATTGGACGTATTTATCATTCTAAGGTGCAGTGTTCTGCACAGGCATAATAAGCTTCATATTGACAAATCAATAGTCAAACCTGTGCTGTTAAATGAAAGTGAAACATAGACTCTGACGAGCAAGCCCAAAAAGTGCTACGGAAAATCTATGGCCCAGTGAAACAAAGAACAGAGTGGAGACTACTTTAGAATGATGAGTTTTATGAACTATTGTTGATATAAGCAATAAGCATTCTAGACTTTTTGTTGACCAAAATTTAATATTCACAATATTTTCTTTGAATCGATAAACAATAATTAATTGAAAGTAAACATTTTTCAGTTTCAGAATGTTTTTGTCGTTTGTCTATATGACACTCGGTCACCAATTCATGTATTACTCATTTATATACTGCTAATGTATTTTCATATTTGCATCATTGGCATTTCATTTCATTTTTCGATTTCAGATTCATTCTTGTTCAAGCACTCAAATGATTCACATTTGAACAATGTATGCATTTGTCACACAGCATACATCGTTCTGTTTTATTTCACTCATTCTTGATTTCAGTTTGCTTTGTTCATGCATGTGTGTGCCAGAAAGTTATGGGCCCAGTGAAAGAACGAGTGACTTTCGGTACGAAATAAAACAAGTAACAAGTTGGGTAGACAGACCTACGCTCATGTTCGAAGGGTTTTGTACCCAACTTTTCTGAAATGCAGTCATGAGTACCGAATGGAGCTAAGAAACATGTCAAATAGATGTGCACGTTCAAAAGAAAATTCATTTTTTCTCTATTTCCAACGGTCGCCATTTTGTTGCAATTTAACAAATATCACTCAAATCATGAATTCACAAAAAAAACTCATGTTATGGCTCTTATGTGAAAATTTCAAGAAAATCAAATCAAAACTGCAGTATCTGATTCAATTGAGAGTCCATAAAATACCAAAATCATGTGTTATTGTTGTTGTAATTGGAGAAATTCAAATGGCTATAACTTCGGCATGTATTATTTGATTTTCATCAAGCTTACAGAATATAAGGATCTTTTATAAAACTACTTGAGTTTAAGGGTACCCATACGATTTTGTTGGGGAAAATGTGAAATTCAAAGATCATACTTTTATTGATACAGTTGAGCGAATTTTGACTTCTAGCGTATTTGTTATTGTTGTTCTCATAAGTTTCTATCTCCATAGTTTTTTTCAGATTTTTCAGCTAGCAGGTGTCCAATCACGAGGGAGGGACCCAAATTTTTCGTGTATTTCCCCTCCATGTGCGCCCCTCAAAGCAAAACATGTCAGTTCAAGACCAATTTTGAAAAGCTGTTATCAAGACCCATATCGACTACCCTTGATGAATTTTTTTCGGGGGTCACTCCCCTCTATAAGTTGATCCCCCCTTGAATGCCTTATGAATTTTTTTTTTATGGACTTCTAAGAGAGCACCACTATACACCTACATGCGAAAGATGATGTTTCTAGCTTTAGTAGTTTGCGAGAAAAATTGCTGTGACACACGGACGGACAGATAGACAGGACGCGATTTCACATAGTAGGATATTTTTTGCGAAATTTGAATACGAGTGCATATGGTCGAAATGGAAGAATCAACAACTAAAGTATTGATCACGTAACGAATATAAAATGGAGTTGCTGCTCATGAAAGAGGAATTGTGGAGTGTTTTGAGTGAAGCAAAACCGATTTGGGCTGCAAACAATGCCAATGCAAAAGCAATCACCAATTGGCAAGTTCGTGACAATCAAGCTTGTGCGTAGATTGGCTTATCTGTGGAGGATAATCAATTGTGCCACATTCGAAACCAAATCACAGCGAATGATGCGTGAGCAGCGTTGAAAACATTTCATGAAAAGGACTCAATGAACAACAAAATGAGCATCATTCGTCGCATTTGTGGATTTAATATGAGTGAAGGGGCAATGTGGAAGAGTAACTAAATGAACTCACGAATTCGTTCCAAAAGTTATGTGATTTAAGCAAAGGTCAATTATTAACGTCGTGGCATGTCGATGTCATCGTAAGCAGTTTGCCACGCAGCCACGATAATTTAATTGTTGCACTCGAAGCGCGACAAAAACAGAAATTACATTGTGTTTGTTTCAGTCAAAGCTAATTACGAAATATCAGCGTCGGAAAGAAATGGACGGCAACGACAGCAAAAATACAAATCCAGCATTGAAAACTATGGCGCAAAATAAGAGCAAAATTAAGTGTTTCTTTTGCAAACGATCTGGCCACGTAAAAGGAGATTGCAGTAAATATAAGTCATGCAAAGAAAAACAATCGAAAAAAACGGTGCATCGACAAGCGACCAGGCAAATAAGGTTGCAGAAAAAGACGATTTTTGTTCACGATTCGAGTATTACGAAACACATCTGAAGCAACAAAACTTTCTTTATTTCATTCGATCAAGCGGAAAGCAAGAGTTTACATGTCACGAACGGTGAAAGTATGGATGTCAAAGGCAAAGGTGTTTGTTGCATCAAAATGGTCAATGGAAAAGGTGTTTCAACAGTGGTAACAGTAAGAGATGTGTTGTACGTATCGAGTATTCAAGGTTGCTGAAAAAGGGCTACGCAGTGGATTCCAGTCCAGCCAATCAAACGTGTGAAATTGAGCTCGGGGACAAGCAGATTGCAGTTGCAGACACACAATCGAATTTGTACAAATTGCATCAACCAAACAAAGCATTTTGCGTTCAAAGGGGCTGGTTGGTGACATCAAAATCATCGATTGTGGCATCAAAGGCACCACTTGATTTCTTTCACACGAACGTATGCGGACCAATGCGAACAGTTTCGCTAAGTAGTGAGCAATACGCGCTTACGTTTATTGATGATTTTTGGTGCTATACGGTGATTTATTTGGCGAAAAATAAATCAAAAACCAACGAAGGAATAAAGTAGATACCAGTCCACGCCAATGGTAAAAAATTAATTTTCAACGAAACCGAAAGTGATGCGGTCGGATTAAGGAGGAGAACACGTCGGAAACAGTGTCGCCAGTTTTTTGAAAAGCAAAGGCATTCAAATTCAGTATACAACACCATACACAATGCAACAGAATGGTGTTGCCAAAAGAAAAAATCATACGCTCATCGAGATGGTGCATTGCATGTTGTTGGATGCGAATTTGCCGTATAAATTTTAGGTGGAAGCTGTTGATACAGCAAATTACATTCAAAACCGTTTGCTAAGCTGAGCGATCGTAAAGGCACGTGTGAGCGTGGAACTAGCGAAAGCCAGATATCAAACATTTTTCAATTTTCGGTACTAAATGTCTCGTTCACATTCCATCAGAGGAACGACGAAAATTGGATGATACGGCAGTGCCTATGATTTTCGTTGGTTATAATGAAAATTCAAAGCGATTCAGATACTTCGATCCAGCAAAAAGTAAATTAGTGATCAATCATGACGTTCGTTTTACGGAAAATTCTGCGTTGATTTATCATCAAGTAATACGACCGTCGAATCAAGCACTATCGGCGTCGATATGAATTAGTCAACTTAAACGACAGACAATGCAAGTGCGCATTACAGCAGCGTTTATGCACGCAATACAAATGTGCGTGAAAGCAGTGGTGATGCGGTGATGATTGATATTTGATCATTCGCTCAAGGCATGGGTCATTTGTTCGAAGGCAACGAAAACAACAGAAACATTCCGATTCAGGAGATACCAGTGCACGCGTATCAGAAAGTGAAAATAAACGTGTGCCACCACGACGACTGGTCGACGAAATCCAAATGGTTTATAAAGTCGTCAAGCCGAAAAGCTTCCAATAGGTATTGTCAGGTGAGCAATAAGAAAAATGGACTCGCACCATGGAAGAAGAAATGGATTCGTTGGAAGAAAAACGAAACATGGCAATTCGGGGGAATTTTGCTACGGATATGCCGATGTCAATTGGGCTGAAATTGAAAGGACAGGAAATTGAATACTGGCTACATTTCCATTGTGAATTGAAGCATCGTCAGTTGGGCATGTTGCAACCAGAATTGCATTGCATTGTCATTGATGGAAGCAGAGTTCATCGCGTTGTCCGAAGCGTGTCGAGAGGCATTTTGGCTACGGCGATTGCTGAATGGTTCGCAACAGCCGATTCAAACAGCAACAACAATCTACGAAGGCAATCAGAGCTGTTTGAAACTCATCGAAGAAGAAAAATTGTCGAATCGAACAAAACATGTCGACACACGTTACCATTTTGTCAAAGACTACGTGCAACGAGAAATCTTATCATGCGTGTATTGCTCCTCAGAAGATATGTTGGCCAATTTGCTAACAAAACCATATAATGTTGTGCGAGCGATGTGGATTAAAATGAATTAAACAAATAATTAGAGCGAGGAGGATTGTTAACATAAGCAATAAGCACTCTAGACTGTTTGTTGACCGAAATTTAATATTCACAATATTTTCTTTGAATCGATAAACAATAAAAATTAATTAAAATTAAACATTTTTCAGTTTCAGAATGTTTTTGTCGTTTGTCTATATGACACTCGGTCACCAATTATGTATTACTCATTTATATACTGCTAATGTATTTTCATATTTGCATCATTGGCATTTCATTTCATTTTTCGATTTCAGATTCATTCTTGTTCAAGCACTCAAATGATTCACATTTGAACAATGTATGCATTTGTCACACAGCATACATCGTTCTGTTTTATTTCAATCATTCTTGATTTCAGTTTGCTTTGTTCATGCATGTGTGTGCCAAAAGGTTATGGGCCCAGTGAAAGAACGAGTGACGTTCGGTACGAAATAAAACAAGTAACAAGTTGGGTAGACAGACCTACGCTCATGTTCGAAGGGTTTTGTACCCAACTTTTCTGAAATGCAGTCATGAGTACCGAATGGAGCTAAGAAACATGTCAAATAGATGTGCACGTTCAAAAGAAAATTCATTTTTTCTCTATTTTCAACGGTCGCCATTTTGTTGCAATTTAACAAATATCACTCAAATCATGAATTCACAAAAATATTTATGTTATGGCTCTTATGTGAAAATTTCAAGAAAATCAAATCAAAACTGCAGTGTCTGATTCAATTGAGAGTCCATAAAATACCAAAATCATGTGTTATTGTTGTTGTAATTGGAGAAATTTCAAATGGCTATAACTTCGGCATGTATTATTTGATTTTCATCAAGCTTACAGAATATAAGGATCTTTTATAAAACTACTTGAGTTTAAGGGTACCCATACGATTTTGTTGGGGAAAATGTGAAATTCAAAGATCATACTTTTATTGATACAGTTGAGCGAATTTTGACTTCTAGCGTATTTGTTATTGTTGTTCTCATAAGTTTCTATCTCCATAGTTTTTTCAGATTTTTCAGCTAGCAGGTGTCCAATCACGAGGGAGAGACCCAAATTTTTCGTGTATTTCCCCTCCCTGTGCGCCCCTCAAAGCAAAACATGTCAGTTTCAATGTTGAAAAGCTCTTATCAAGACCTTTCATTTGATACCCATATCGACTACCCTTGAGGATTTTTTTTCGGGGGTCACTCCCCTCTATAAGTTAACCCCCCCTTAAATGCCTTATAAATTTTTTTTGTACTTGAACTTCTAAGAGAGCACCACTATACACCTACATGCGAAAGATGATGTTTCTAGCTTTAGTAGTTTGCGAGAAAAATTGCTGTGACACACGGACGGACAGACAGACAGGACGCGAATTTACGGTCTGTTCAACATAAAAGGAATCGCAATTTTTTCAAAACCATGAATTTTTTTATTTTTCATTTTTAAGCGCTGCCTAATAGTGTTAATGGCAACGCTAAGTCCCTTTTTAGCGAGTCTGGCCTTAGCCTCGCGCAGTCGAAGAGTGGTCTCACGCCCAAAAAGCTGGATGATCTTCCTGTCCTGCTTGCTCGGGGTCGCTCGCGTTTTCCCTCGATTGGGCTGGTCATCGACGTTTTTCCACACTTCGTATTCTGTCACCCACTTTTAAGCAAACTTTTTTGACTTTTTAATGTAATTGGCAGTGGGTTCGAGACAGCGCCCGCCTTCAGATGCAGGGCCATGGACGCGGGGATGGTTTTGTGTGGGTGCGGTGTTCAGGGATAACATATTTCAGTGTTTATCTGACGCCTAACGAGGCAATGCCATCTTTTCGAACGAAACTCGATGCCCTGGAGGACGCTGTCTCGAACACAGAGGGCCACATGCTGGTCGGGGGACACTTCAACGCTAGAGCCATCGAATGGGGTATGCCACAATCCGACCCAAGGGGAAAGCAAATCTTGGACATGGCGGCCAGAACAGCGCTTTCTGTCCTAAATACTGGTAACACCCCTAATTTCCGCCGCTGGGGTTGCGTAGGAACCATACCCGATGTGACACTCGCTTCGGAGTCCCTGGTACCTAGAGCACACAACTGGCGAGTACTAGAGGACTACTCGGCTAGTGATCACCAGTATATAGCTGTTGAGATTCACGAAGGTGCCACTCTGCATGCATATGCCCAAATTTCAATCCTCGGATGGAGAACTGGGAGGATGGACGTTGAAAGGTTCGCTAACGCGCTTGCGGCAGGCGCACCGTTGCTGGGAGCTCCGCCAGGGAGTGGAGGGCCTACAGCCAAGGACTTGGTGAACTCAACTATGAGTACCATCATAACTGCTTGCGAGTCTTCCATGCCCCGTCGGAGACACCGACACGGTAAGCCTCCAGTATACTGGTGGTCAAACGAGATCGCCGAACAAAGAAGCGAGTGTCACAAACTTCGGCGAGAGGCCCAGCGGGCGCGAACACGGGAGGAGGCAGACACTAGGCTAGCAGCTTACAGGTCCGGCAGGAAATATCTTCGCAGGCTTGTTAACAAGAGCAAGGCCCAATGCTGGCAAGATCTCGTGGACGATGTAAATAGGGATCCGTGGGGCCTAAGTTACAAGCTGGTCATGTGAAAACTTGGTGCCCAACGGAAGCCCTGCTTACATGAAGCGGAGAAGATGGACGAGATCGTACGGGCACTATTCCCCACGCACCCTGTCCGTGTCGATTCAGCTCATGCACAAACACCATTAGAATGCTCACCTTTCACAATGATGGAACTGGAGCAGGAAATTCTATCCATGAAAGCAAGGAAGGCACCGGGACCAGATGGCTTGTCTACAAGCTTTGTCCTGACTTGTTGCTCAGTATGTTCAACGCTTGCCTTTACGAATGTGTATTTCCGGAACGCTGGAAAGTGGCGAGGCTCGTACTGATCAGCAAGGGGAAGGGAAATTCCGAGTTGGCGTCTACATACCGCCCGTTATGTATGCTAGACATGGCTGGGAAAGTGCTCGAGAAACTCATCATTGACGCGGTCCGTTCTGCCGGGGACCTATCTCCATGGCAGTATGGTTTTAGAGCAGGTCACTCCGCTATTGACGCGATAACGGAAGTAGTGAGCGCGGTCCAAAGAGCGGAGGCTAACTACCAGTCAAACAAAAGGGTTGTGTTGCTCGTGATGCTTGACGTCAGAAACGCCTTCAATTCCGCTAGATGGGCGGATATTCTGGGAGCACTGGAAAACTCTTTTCAAGTTCCAGAATATCTGATGCGGATTTTGAAGAACTACCTGACAGACCGGAGCCTGCTCTATGAGACGAAGGAGGGTCGGCGGAGGATGGAAGTTACATCGGGTTTTGCACAAGGCTCCATCCTTGGCCCAGACCTGTGGAACATCACGTACGACGGGCTACTGAGAATCGAGCTGCCGGATGAGTCGCGCTTGATCGGCTATGCAGATGATGTCACGGCGCTAGTTGCGGGACGCACTGCTGAACAAGCGCAACTCAGACTGGGTATGCTAATGCGCTGAGTGAGGGACTGGATGACTGCTCGCAGGTTCAGCCTAGCTTTGCCGAAAACCGAAGTAGTCACCTTGACAAAGAAGAGATTCCCTAGAGCAAGGATGATCAACATTGGGGAAGCACTCGTTGAGACTAAACTAGCAGTGAAGTACCAGGGCATTTTGATAGATTCGAAGATGCGTTTCCTCGAGCAAATCAGGGCAATAGCTGACAAGGCTGCAGCGAGTGTTTCGCCTCTCAGCCGGCTAATGGTCAACATAGGGGGTCCCACCTCATCAAGAAGGAGACTCCTAATGAGTGCAGTACAATCTGTGCTGTTGTACGGATCGGAGATATGGTGTGAGGCTCTCAACAAGGGGCTGTATCGAAAGCGCTTGGCACAGGTGCAGCGACGGGTAGCGCTGCGGATTGCATCTGCATATCGGACCGTCTCGGAGTCGGCAGTGCTGGTCATCGCAGGAGTGATATCCATTGCCCTCCTTGCCAAGGAGCGCCGCAGAATCTACCTGCGGAGGAACGAATGCGACAGAGATGCTGTCACCCACGAAGAACGAGAACGCTTACTCAGTGATTGGCAACAGTCCTGGGTGAGCGCTACAAAAGGTAGGTGGACCGGACACCTTATTGGTGACCTGAGGCCGTGGCTCAATCGAAGGCATGGTGAGACTGACTTCTATCTAACTCAGCTACTGAGTGGACATGGATACTTTCGGTCTTACCTGCACAAGATTGGTAAGCCTCGGTCTCCTGACTGCATATTCTGTGCTGGAGAGGTTGATGATGCCTACCACACATTTTTTGTATGCAAGAGGTGGGAAAGGTAGCGCGGTGACCTCATTGAAGAAATGGGAGATCTCTCTCCGGATGAACTCACTGGAGAGATGCTCACATCCGTTGACAAATGGAACTGTGTGGCACATTACGCTCGGGCAGTCCTTAAGATAAAAAGGAAAATATATGAGCGCCTGGAGGCATCCAGGGCGGAGGGGTCTCTTTTCTAGAAATCCCTCTCCCTTCCCCTCCTTCCGTTGGAAAAGGGATCCCTGTATCCCGGTGGCGCCTAAACGCGTAGAGAAATGAGGCTTAGCCCGAAGTAATGTGTCAAACGGTTCCAGGCTAGGTTCTTAGATTGACAGGGGAGGAGTTTTGTGGGTAGTCCAAGGGTATCCTCCATGGGAGTCCCACACTGCCAGACTCGGTGGGCGTAAATGCCTTCACCTCCCTACCACAAAAAAAAATGTATTTGGCAGTGGTGGACTGAGATAATTTTGGGCCTTGTGGGTGTTTACACAGGAAGACCGCCTCAAATCGCTTTGCGTACGCGGCACTCATTTGGAAAAACACCCGCTCTTCTCGAATTTTCGAACGAGACTAAAATAAACTTCTGATGACGACGTAGTCCATTCATTAGAGAATGCGTAGAAAAAAATTGAGAAGCATATCTTTCATTATTAGCTATGCACGACTGGTTCCTTTTACGTTGAACAGACTGTAGTAGGATATTTTCTGCGAAATTTGAATACGAGTGCATATGGTCGAAATGGAAGAATCGACCACTAAAGTATTGATCATGAAACGAATATAAAATGGAGTTGCTGCTCATGAAAGAGGAATTGTGGAGTATTTTGAGTGAAGCAAAACCGGTTTTGGCTGCAAACAATGCCAAAGCAAAAGCAATCACCAATTGACATGTTCGTGACGATCAAGCTTGTGCTTAGATTGACTTATCTGTCGAGGATAATCAATTGTGCCAGTAATTGTACAATACCGATTCTAGTCCACTTTTTTCATACAAACTTCAAATGTTGTCGAGGGTGTGTGTCTTGGGTGTGTTGGTGCTTGTGTTAGAGTGGTATAGGTAGGTGCCTGAGATTAGAAGCTGTGAGCCCAGAATAGGTGGGGATATCATGGATGGTTGCGCTGAGGGTGTGTGTCTAGGTTATGTGGATATGTGTATCAGTTTGGTATAGGTGAGTGCCTGGAGTGAGCTTGTATGGGCCTTAGATAAGTATACATCCATTTGCCAATAAGGTGTGTTTGGTTCCCTGTCTCCCATGCAAAGTAAAAAATTGATTTCTGTCTAAGATAGTCCCATATTTTCAATTATAGGACTAAAGACCTAAATTTGGGTGAGCATGTATGGGCCTTAGATAAGTATACATCCATTTGGCGATAAGGTGTGTTCGGTTCCCTGTCTCCCATGCAAAGTAAAAAATTGATTTCTGTCTAGGATAGTCCCATATTTTCAATTATTGGATTAAAGACCTAGATTTCTCAGCGTGTGTTTATACAGGGTTGATATATATGTTTAAAATTAATAGGAGCTTGCCTTTGACACATTTAGCCGTAGATAATTATACTATTCATGGTTGTTATTTCTCTATAGTGGAAGGATTTCTCATATACTCCTTGCTTCTAGTCTTCGAGTAGTTTTGTTATTCATCTTTAGTGGAAGTGTTTCTACGGTCTTTTGCGCATCTAGCGGTAGATAGTTTTAAATCCATGGCTGCTTTAATGTGTAGGAGGTGCATGTCTAGATTTGCTTGCTTGAAGTATTAGGGCTGCTGATCCATTAGGGAAGCTCTGTGGATAGGTGGCGCTCCAGGCAGTTGGTTTGATGGATGTAGGGATTTACTTGATCACGTTAGGTGTGCTGGACTTTTTTAAGGTGCAAGTGGCTACGTGGTAATGGCTGGCGTTGGTATAGATGGATGCAGCGGATGTTCTAAGGCATGGGAATTTGCTTCACGGGCACTCGGTCAGAGCATATATACTAACTAGCACCTGCAATCGAGGAGCTGCCAAAATGAAAAGAGAGGCAAATAAACGTGTAAAAGATGGACTAAAGTTTACCATGTGTTCGAGAAATTGCAAGCGAATTCAAGTTTTTGTTTACCATACATACGCACTTTTAGTCCAATTCTCTCTACTCCATAAGTACCGTAAGAAATAAAATTTGTTCTAATTGCAGCTGCTATTTAGTAGATATGCTCTGGCTCGGTTAAGGAACGCGTTGCTCATCGATTGATATCTTTGGCTAAGGATGAACGGCTGCGTGTGGACATGACCGATTCGCTTAATCATGCTAGGTATGCTGGAAGTTTTTATGACGCGAGTAGTTGCGTGGTGATGAAGGGCGCTGCTATAGACGGGTGACTTTGCATTATGGATGGACGATGGGTTTGCTTTTCGACGGGTGTTCTAAGACGTGAGAGTTTACTAAATGGATGCTTGCTTAAGATACGTTTTCTTCCTCGTTTGATGTATGTAGTTAAGGGTGGATGGTCTTGTGGGCGAGAAACGTCATATGTATCGCTTGTTGGAGAATGTAATTTGAGATGTAGGTTTCCGTGGCGGCGGATACTATGAGCTGTAGAAATTTACGTCGTGAGTGCTCGGTGAAATTTCAGTGTTGCTCATCAAAAGGTACCTGTTCTTAAGCCTAGACGGCCTTATTGGTGAGTGGGAGTAATGTGCGTCGCTTGTCGGAAGATGGTGGTTGGCGGCGAGTTCTGTTAAGCATGGAAATTGAAGTCGGGGACGCGTGGCATATACAAGTAATTTTGCTTGTTAAGAGTAGTGTTTTGTGTGTATAGACTTATCTATGGGTGGTAGTTTTAGGGCATTGGAATCTACTTAATGGAACAAAAGTGACATGGCATTCGTTGCATTTTAAAATGACTTTGATTGTTGGAGGTGGTCATGTTTGCTTGGTGAAGATAAGAGTGTGCGTTGTACGTTGCTTGGTGATGTGAATTTGTTTGATGGAGGCGGTTTTTGGTTGTGGTGCCCGTGGGCAGTGGATAAAGTGATGCGCGGGATTTCTTGAAGTAGTTTCTATACTTCATTCTCTGATTTTAGTACTATGTAGAAGTATGACATTATATTCATTCATTTTTTCTTTACTATAGGATGCTCATTGGTTTTGTTCGAAAATTCTAACAATTTCTTTCAAGACAAGTTATTTTTTCAAATGAATGATCTTGTAGTTAATGAGATGGTGATAATTTTGTTCGTACATCTTATCATTTGTATACGATTTGTGCCTTTTGATAAGCGCATGGTAAAGATTCGTTATTTTTTTGGATCACTATGTTGACATGTATGTTTTGGGTATCTGCTCTAAATTTGAGATTATTTATGGATGTTGTATAGGAAAGATATCACGGTTTATGTTTTCTGGAATGCTACTTTTTCATGGAGTTTATGTATGATGGATGTAGGAATCATCGGAGTGATCCTACTAAGTAGGAATATGGATGCATTTTCATTGATAAATTTTTGGTACGTACTGAAAGGAAGAAGCTAATATAGAAAAATGTGAATGCGGTAGATCATTAACATTAGGGGTTTGTTGGTATTATGGTATTATTCTTTGCTTATGTTCATAGTGCATGAAAAAATATATTTTAGTCATATATGGTAGCATTATATGCATGCACTAGATTGAATAAATTTTTATATTTACTTTGAATTAGGTGTTGTCATTGTAGGTCTATATTAATTAGTTTAGGTAGTTTCATAAGTGTCAGTATAATATAGAGTAAAACTGTTATTTTATGCTTGTCTCATATTCTTCACATCATGGTTTCTAGTATTGAAAAATTATTTATGTATGGATCACTCTAGTATGATTTTTTGACATTTCTGGATCTCTTTAGCCGTATCTGCATTAGAAACTTGATGATGTTTTGAGTATGAGAATATTTAATTGGTTGTGTCCTTAGGAAAATGATGCATGCTTGGATGATGCCATTTAGTTGATACTTTTCGGATGCATTTTATCGCTTTTAGTGCCTATATGATTGCATGAGAATTTACAAACCTCATACTTTGTGTGCTTGTATTAAGCGTAAAGCCACTTCTACTATATTCATATACATTTTGAATATTTGTGCATTAAGTAAAATACGTATTTACTACCTTTTAAATATGCTAAATTTATTATCATAGAGATTTTCGGGTATGCTCATTGACATATTCAAGTACTATTTTCACATAAGTAAAATATACCTGTATTCTTGTTGAGTTTTTTCTGATAAAAGTTTTTTCTGCTGGATGCTTGGTTGATTTTTTTAAGGGTTTGAAGAAGATCCAATTAGTTTTCAACATATAGGGTATGTTTTGGGTTGGCACACTGCTACTATAGATTACTTAGGCTAATGTTTATGTAAGATAGTTCGGTATAGATAACGATTTGTGGTAGCAAATGAATTTATGGTAGGCTATTTTTAAATCGATCTGATCGTATCATGTCTAGACAAGTAGCATATGTTATGGAGTGTTCTTGATAAGGATGATCGCGAGTCATTGTAGGATGGTAAGAGATGATCATTACTTTTAGAAGGTGTTTGTCTGCTAGTCATTTGATGAACAGATGTACACTTGAGTTGAACGAACTCATGCTGTTTTTTTGTCCGTCGCTAGATATTTTTGAATGGTAGAGCTAAGTGTTTGATATTTGGGAGTTTCGGATATGCTAGGAATGTTTGGGTCATTTCGTATTGTTGTTTGAGGTATTTGTTTACTTGAGCAGTGCTAGATTAGTTGTTAAAATAAAAAGACTGTGTTTTTTTCTAATAGAAATAATTTATTGAGTGATGCTATTTTTTGTTACATATAAATAAATTTCGATACAGTTTACAGCACATCTGATGAATGGCTTGATATATTTATGAATTCTATAGCATATTGAACAATTTTCAAGTTAACCTAACCTTGGTTTATTCAGCTGCCCTTTTTTGCATTAGGGCCCTACAAATGTATAATAAGTTCTCTCACATTTTTTTTAATGTTTATGGTACAATTTATATAGCAATTCAATATCCTCAGCATATCATTGTAGCTTATGTCCCCTTCACTTTAGTGCAAACTGTTGATTTTTCAATTCTAATATAGTTTTGGTTGTATGTTTTTGAAGAGAGAGGAGAATAACAAGTTCCTTGATGAATTACGGATGAGCGTTCCACGATACAAATTGAATATCGATGATAAACTTTTTCATTCTAATAGCGCTGGCCACCAGTTGGTTCTAGTTTTGTTTGGACTGTTTATACTTTCCGGTGTCATGAATTATTAGTTTGTCGTATGTATTCGAGACTGCAGAAGTATGTACTGTTTTATTAGTGTAAAAAAATATTTCTTGTATCTCCATCATATAAATGACAAATGCATGTATCAGTGCCTGATGCCGTATCAGAGTTGGACCATTTACATATTTGACAGTGTCTTCCATGTTTGTTAGATACTTTTTCACCCATATTACTATATTTAAGCATATAATTCTCGATGCGTATTCGAATATCAGGGTACTCTTCCGTGAAGTATAAGATGACCATTGTAATAGATCTTATCGCGTTGAAAGTCTATTGATCTCTGTCTTGTTAGTTTTGTTGACGTCATTTACCAGAATTTTTGGTTTTTGAATGGATGTACTTAGGACTACTGGTTTGCTGGATTTTAAAAATCTCATAATAATCTGTAGAATAATATGTAGTCTAGTGATAGAAAAAATTACGTGCTGCCTCTAAGTTAACATACATTTATGTTCTAGTTTGTACAGGGCAGCTAAGATGAGGATCTGTTTCTCAATATTAAACTTCAGTATTTTATAGACTAAAGAGATTATACTTGATTTTAAAGCCTTTCACAATAGTAAGTAGTTTACCAAGTCTCAATGAACAATTTCCTGATGAATAATTCGTTTTAGTGAAGTAAAACATTGTTTATAGCGTTTGTAGTATCTTATTTCATCACATGGAAAATTAGATAATTACAAAGTACTGGTATTTCATAAAAAAATCTAGAGTAGTTTATGTTTACAAATGATGTTTGAGTTGGAGTGAAGAAGTCGTTGATATCCAGTTTAAGTACGCTATTTTCTCTGCATCTTGCACAATATTGGTCAGAGTATTCCTTCACACAGCTCGTAAGCAAATTGTTGTATTGCATGACAATGTTGAAAAATCCATCAAGATGAAAAGCGTGAAGAGCTCGGGATGTTTAAGTATTAGTCTCTCACCTCCAATAGGTATGTAGAAGAGTTCAAGAAGTCCAAGCTGATTTGCAGGGAATTCATCTACTCTATCCTTGAGATCAATGAGGTATTGGCGAAGTGAAGTCCATTGACTGTTATCTAACTCCAACTGATTCTGTGTAATGATTTTTAAATTTCCTTGCGATCGCGGAACTGACCTCTCATCGGTTCTAGACGTTAAGTCTGAGTAGTGCCAACAGATGGTACCAACCGGTCAACCAATCCGTGCACCGTAGCCCATTCACGCGGTGGCTGCTTGTTGGCCAGCTAGATCGGAGAGGATCTAGAATGGGTTACGCTCAATTACAATATTCAGCCACCTGTACACGCACGTTTTCAAAACGCGTTACAAAAACAAAACCATACGGAGAGGAAACCTATTCTACGTTACTCCGTATTTCTTCATTGACCAGTCAAAAGTACAAAATCTAATTTTTATTTCGCGTTCCCGAATTTCCGACGCGGTACCGAAAAGTATGCTACGCTAACTCAACCCGACGAAAACTACGTTAAAGAAAACTCAAAGTCAACTAAGGTACCGCGTACCGCGCGCGACGCGAAACCGACCTCAGCGGATTTTCTCAAACCCTAACCTCGCGACGGCATACTTACCCTGCAGCTCACTTCCCGCTGAAAAGCAAAACTACTTGAAAGGAAAGTCGTGTGTTAATTAGCAATTCATGATATCCTGTATTTCTATCCAACCTTGTAACATTCCTTCAAGATTTTACCAGTTGTTCAAATCAATCAAATCGTTTGATTATTTTCATTTACAAATTTAATTACATAATTTCGGTTTGCATCCCTGATTTCTGTATATAAATAGTGAATTCACTTATTCGATACAATCTCTATATATATATTAATTATTTTCTCTTCCATTATTCCATATATTAACAATTGGATACGTTTTTCCCGTTTTGTTTGTTTAATTTATTTTATTTTCTTCTCAAAATGTTATTCGACTTTTAAAAGTTACAAATTTCAGTTATTTGATATCACTGTCTATAATATTTTCCATAGATTTTGTCGATATATTTATTTTTCTTCTTCTCTAAATTGAACATATTTACTATATATATTTTTTTTCAATGGAAAGTGATTTTATTTAGAGCCGGTTAGGTATTTTGTTTCAAGACTATAAGTTTTTTTTTTTTTTTGTTTTTTATACTTTCTCATCGTTACTGTTTTCACGTTTCATATTTTCTTATTGTGTGATACCGATTTTTAAACATATAATTTTTAACATCTTTTCCTTTGTTTTTGTATTTCTTTTGCTACTTTATTTCGTTAGACTATATTTTTAAAAGTATGGAATATGTGATTTTCGTTTTATTACATTAAAATATTTTCTAAATCTTACTTCAATATTTAATCGCTACCAAAGGATATCCATCACTTAAGATTTCTTCCTATATGAGATTTACAAATCGATCTAATTACTACAATATTTACAAAATCTCGAGAGATGAGGACATTGGCATAGTTACTGAAAATATCAAACGATAATCAAATTTACGCCTGATTTGGCATATGTTGCAGAATCCACTTTTTATTTTGTCGATGTAGATCAGACAATATTGTACTCTGGTGTTCTCGAATTTTCCTGTAGGGATGTTGGTAGAAGGTTACATTTTTCACCGAAAAATATCAGATATCAAATAGCTTTTTATGTTTATGGCAAGCCGGACAGTACACTATTCATAATTTTTCAAGTAGAAAGGGAAACCAGTCAAAAGAATTTGTTTCCTAGGCTTGGAATTGAGATTTCACCACTGCTAAATGTTCTGTCGCTTTAAGTTAGAAAAAGATTTTAAAGGAACAAGAAAACTTGGCCGTCGCCCTAATCTAATATTGACGTGGGTACCAAATTCTTAATTAGCAAATAATAAATGCTCTCTTCTTGGCATAACATACATATGTTTATTTACACGAAACGGTTCATATAGGCAATAAGTAATAAATTAAAGGATCGCTTAAAATGATCATTTAGAAAATATCTTAAAGAACGTTTCACCTATTTTATTTTTGAAGTTTTACTTTAAAAACGGAAATTGAATATACGGCTTCGTGTACAGGCAGTTTTTCCAAGCAATCTCCTCTTAAAGAAAATGGAAATCAACAACTTTGGCAAGACAAATTTTGTTTATTTCATCGGAGAGTTCTAGTTCACTTTACTTTCATCCGAACTCTTATTCCTTGAAAATACGTTTATAAGTATAAAATGGAAATAAACTATAGAAAATTTGGACTTGGATATCAGAATCATGCAGCTACCCAGTCTTTCTGCATAATTCTGACTTCAGGAAAGGTGAAAAGCAGCTAAATACTTATAAATTCTTCAGCAATTTATCACCCTGGATAGTTGTATATAAGATATCAAAATTAAATTTACTGAGAATAATAATTAAATCTTTGAATAATTTCCTCGTATTTTTCACTAGATTAACTTATCGATCCATGAAAAATTTCAATCATAATTTGATTGTCCTTGGCGTTACTTACTAAACAGCTAGCATTTTTATTCCTTTTCAGCTAACCTTACCTGATACTGCGAATTTCAGCAAATGCTTCCAATAGGACTAAACGAAAATATCGAAATTACACTGACTAATTTGATTAGAAAAAAAACCATCTGGAGCGATCAATACCATATAGAAATACTCTTAAATACTCAAAACTGATTAAGAAACGAAATGTATTGAAACTCCCCAAGTGGCTGTCAATTTTTCCTTTTGACATCCCACGACAAAATCGACGTGGGATGTGCAACCGTCACAACCGACATGAGATGCCAAGCCCCTCGGTGGCAAGGTGTGTTAGTGAGTCACCAGCGGCGTCACAAGATTCATTACAGGGCAGTGTCCACGATGCCTATGAGGCATGGGGAGACTGAAGGAAACGCTGCTTGGCCCGAAGATGTTTTTTTTCTTCTCTATCAGCGTCGTAGGTCTTTAGCATGGTAGACTCCCAGCTCCCTTCCGGACGTGTCCGCAATGAGGTACCGCGTGGGACTTAAAACTTGTAAGACTCGACACTTCACGAACTTCTTGTCTAGCTTGGCAGTGTAGTGCCGACCTGCTTCACTTTGTCTAAAATTCCGTCGGTAGATTTCGTCACCTGCCTTGAAGCCAGAAGGATGGTATCGCAGATTGTATCGCTCCTCCCCCACCCGTCTTCTGTCTTCAATCCTCTCCCGGATTTTTTCTCGTAGAATTTGGAGTTTCTCGTGAGGCTCCAGCACCACTGTTGGGTCTTCCAACCCTTTCAACTGTCGCAATAGCCGGTACGAGGTTCCGTGGCAAATCATATGCTGGCCGAACACGGCAAAGTATGGGGAGATGCCTGTGGTGGAGTGGTAAGACGAACGCAGGGCACAGGTGATGGCGAAAATCCTGCGGTCCCAATCCTTCTGATCCGGTTGGACGTAGGCCCGAATGGCGGCTATGAGGGTGCGGTTCAATCGCTCGGACGCATTGGCTTGTGGGGAATAAACGGCAGTCCGCTGATGCGTAATGCCATACTTCTCCATTAATTCTCGGAATCTAGACGAGGTGAACTGAGCTCCGTTGTCGGAGACCAGCTTCTCCGGTACTCCAAATATATGGAAAACGCGATTTTCCAGAAAACTGACTATGGGGCCAGTGTGCAGGTTTCGAAGAGGTTGCACCATCGGAAATTCGGACAAGTGGTCCAGGACCACGACAGCTCCCGTATATCCCGAAGTCGAGCGAGGGTACGGACCGATGAGATCTATATACAGGCGCTGGAACACCCGCTCCGGTAGTTCGAATTTTCCCATTGGGGGCCGAAGAACAGAATTGGGCGCTTTCGTGCATTTGCACAGCTCACAAGCGGCTACGTACTTTTTCACTTGCTGCGCCATCTTAGGCCAAAAGAAGTAAGTCTTCAGCCGCCGGAGCGTACGACCATAACCGCCGTGTGCACTCAATGGGTGGTCATGAGCCCGCTTAATCAATTCGCATGTCAGTTCCTCGGGCACCCATAACTTCCACTGTTCCTCTTCTTGAATGGGGTCTCCGGAGGCGTGTTTCGTCCGCTTGTATATAAATCCCTCCGTCACCCGTAGTTCAGGCAGCTGTGGCAACTGGTTCTGAATCGTATTCAGCAGCTGGGTATAACATGCTGACTTGAAGGCGGAATGGTCCAAGTCGATCCATAGGGGGCTGTCGTCCTCCTGGGCCAACTCGGCTGCTTCAGGGGCGAACATCCTTGATAGTGTGTCCGGTACCACGTGCTGACTTCCTTTGCGGTGTCTTATCGTGAAGTCAAACGCCTGTAATTTCAAGGCCCATCTGGCCAAGCGGCCGTGGAGATCAGTTTGGCTCATCAGCCATTTCAGTGACGCATGATCAGTGACGATTTCAAAAGGATGTCCTTCTACATATGCTTGAAAACGTTTCACTGCCAGCACAGCTGCCAGGCATTCCTGCTCCGAGACCGTGTAGTTCCGCTGGGCCGGGTTCAGCTTGTGGGACATGAAGGCTATAGGTCTTTCCTCGCCGTCTTGCGCACCCTGGACTAAGACTGCTCCCACCCCATGTTGACTCGCGTCACAATGGATTGAGAACGGTTTGTCAAAGTCCGGGCTGTGCAGTACGGGGGCTGTAGTCAGACTCTTCTTTAGCTCATCAAAGGCTCGCAAGCTGGGCTCTTCCCAGACGAACTTACGTCCCTTACGCAGCATGCCCGTCAAAGGAGTGGTAATGGTGGCAATCCGAATGGCATGGTCACGAATTGACACAGGGGCCGACCTGGGACTGTGAAGGCTGTTTTCTCCTTTGAGCCAGGGTCTAAAGGAATTCGCCAGAAGGCGTCCTTGAGGTCTAAGCTCGTGATGAAGTGGGCTTTAGGCAACCGACTCAAATGCCTTCAATCAACGGTAGAGGGTATGCGTCCTTGACAGTGACGGCGTTCAAGCGTCTGGCATCTAAGCATAGCCGGACCTTGCTCGGCTTGACAACTAAGGTGACTGGGGAAGCCCACGCGCTCTGTGATTCTTCGATCACGCCTAATGCTAGCATTCGATCAACTTCGGCATATAACAACTTTTCCTTCGCCGGAGATATGGCAAAATGTCTCTGTTTTATGGGTTTAGCATCCCCCACATCTATAGTGTGTAACACCAGTGCAGTCCGCCCGAGACCTTCCTTCTCATGCGATGGAAAAACCGATATAGCCGAATCAAGTCTCAATTGCTGATTCACATCCAGTGTATGTCGTAATAAGTGATTGGTTTGTGTTTGGTTAGGAATTGTGGTGACGGACTCCAGTTTCGTACCGGAAAACAGTGCCGGGGCCAAGATAAATTTTCGAACGAAATTGTAGTGAAATTAAGATTGTTCATTAAGGTCCGTGAAGGACTGCAGCGATGGTCTGCTGCCTCGGCAGAAGAAGGTGTTGGTATCTGCCGAGAATGCCCTCGTCTGGAGACGCGTGAATGCGCTGGCAGGCTAGCATTGCGGTGTCGTGGGGCGGGTTCATTTCCCCATTACGAGGACCCACTACAAAAATATTTCGCATTCACGTATTGGACTGCTGGAAATCAAGAGGCGACATAAGTTGCAAAAAGAGTAGATAACTACATCGAGGGAATTAGAGCTTGTCATGAGAACAAGGGGAACCTGAAAAGAAAGGCGAACTTGGGGTGACCTCGTCATTACCCGACGAAGTTCATGGCCCACAGATGAAAGAGGGGCAAACGGGTGATGGTGGAGCCCCTTCGCACTTCGAAAGAAATGTTTTCCTCAACCTTTCCCTATTCTTTTCTAACTTTACGATTTTTCCGCGTTTTCTAACTTTACGAACTTTCCGCGTTATAAAACTTTTAGAAAATGTGATTGGAGATCCCAATTTCAATCCACCGCGGTTATTTTCCACGCGGCGTCCACGCCGTCTCGCGGTTTCGAACCAACTCCCCCCAGCTGGTATAGTCATTTCCAATAAAACAGTTGGTTCGGCTTTACGAACATGCTCCTGAATCTTAGCCATATTACCGTAATGCGTTCCATGCAAACGGAACTTCTCAATGACAAATCCATTAGGGAAAATCATCTGCAGCATTGTGAAGGGCCATTCTTTTTCACTCACTCCCGGAGGTTTCATGATTTTCTTATAAGCGTCGAAGTTGCCGTTGCTGACTTTGTTTGAAATGTGCTTCAATGTGTTCATGTCGAGCGGCGAGCAAAACTTGCACGTGGGACATTTGTACATCATTCTCTGTAGTACAGTGCACGGCATGTTCTCTTTTACGCCATGTTGTCGTTCGCAATGCAAATTCCAAGAGAGCATATCATGCATGACCAAGTTGCAAATGTTGCATTTGAATAATTGCAACGGCCTGCTATGCGCGGCGAGTTGGCGCACATATTCTGATGTCAAAGGTGTGTATGGTGCGTCTGGCACTGGCCATTTATTGGAATCTGTTACATGTGGGGTATGTCCGATTTTGTAATGCTCATCCAATTCCGCGATTTGGTCAAATGTGAAATCACAATGTCCGAACTTGTTTTCGTTCAGAAGATCACGAGTTGCAAATTGTTCCGTTGAATGTTCAAGGAAATGATGGATCGCTAGTTCACGATAATCATTGGTCACATAACATTTCGAGCATCATAGGCGCCTTGAAATAGTAAACCATGGCGACTGACCTTCTCTCACCTCGGTGGCGGAATTAGGATGTTTTTTCTGCGCATGATCGCTAATAGCAGATACTATGACACCACCAAACGTGCATTTGCTGCACTCAAATCTGTATTTGAGTTGATGTATGTTGGTGAAATGTGTCGTCATTTGGCCCTGGGTGGCAGTTTGAGCTTTACATAGGGTACATTGCCATTTCATAACTGATGTGTGGAAATGAAGATATCCACATCGTTTGCAATGATAGAGATTTGTATCGTGAAACTTCATGTGATGAACAATTTTGTCAGCGCAAATTTTGCTGTTGCAAATTAGAACATTACAATGCGGGCAGGAGAAGTTCCGTTCATTCGGATGGAGAGAGTTTATATGTAGCTTATACAAAATTTCTGTAGAGGTTGCAAATTTGCATTCACCAACGTCGCACATGAAACGCTTTTGACTAGCAACGAAGTCTGGTATAACGTGTTCTATACGACGAAGTAAGCCATCTGGAGTAGTGGCGTCTGTACTAAGTAAAGGCAAGGGTGAACCTCCTGTTGTGCCCGGTCCATTTGTAGCTGGTGGAGGAGGTTTATTTGCATGAGAGCTGCATGCCAAGTTTGTCATTTTTCTCCAAATGTTTCTAGCGAGAGTTCAGACAAGGGCGAGCTAAAGCATAAAAAGCAGAAATAACGATGTTGCTCATGCTGAGCATAATGATTGAAACATTCTGTCGCGCTCTGAACGTTTTCTTGCAATGATGGCAGTTGAATGGTGGCATGTGTGTCATTATTGAATGTAGTTTAAATCCAGCCTGGCCGTTCAATTTACAGTTTTTAGCGCCACGTTTGTACAATTCACTCGGATGTACGCCTGTTTTTTGTGGTATATCCATGGCTGTCTTGTCTTATTTTTCCTTAACGATGGAAAACAATTATTATTATGAGGCCGCATGTGCAACAAGTTCGGAAAAAGCATTTTCAAGACAATTTTTCAGTTCTGTATAACTGACAATTAGGACCGATTACTACAAAATCCACTCCTAGATAAAGATTCTGGGTTAATTTAGGTATGATGTAAAATTCCAGAGGTTTAGTTACGCCCTGAAAGGTAACATCCGTCGTAATTTTTCCCCCTACAGAGTGACGAGTTCCGTCCGCCGTGCTAAACCAGGTGGTAAAATGGTGAATTTGGTCCGCGTGCATTGCCAGTACCTCCCCTGCAAAATCGGCTGATATGCAATTCACACTGGCTCCCGTATCGACTAAACCTGACACTCGTTTTTGCAGGAGGTGTACTGACGCATATGGTCGAACGTCATCCCTCAATAATTCGTCTAAGTGTATGTCCTTCAGCACCTTCCTCGACTGCCTGACTTTTCTCCAGAAGCTCCGCATCCGACGCGTGGCTCGCTTTCTTCGTGGTGGGACAGTTGTAACCAACATCTCATGGAAGATGCGCTATCGAGTAGCCAAATAATGCCGCAGCCTGACGTGGAAAGGTTTGACATGCCAAGGAACTTCCGCCTCGCTATCATTTCCCTGCGCGTTGGCCTCGACAAAGGATGGCGTCGGTTGTGGAACTTCGGGAGAACTGTGTTTGGCGGTGCGAGTCAGCAGAATTGGAGTCATGTCGGGGGCTTGGTCATAGCTAGTGATGGGGTCAGGATTGGTTCGTCCGGGGTTTAGGAGTGCCGACGGGTGGTCGCGGCATTCGGTGGCAAATTTTTTCGCCCTTTGCAATTTGCGCAATCAGGTGCGTATGTGTCGGCCTTCCCGCATCGGTAACAGAAAAGCGTCGGTTCCGCGGGATATGCATAGAACCGATGCCCCGTTTGTCGGCAGTTCCAACAGACCGTCGGGCTTGCAATTGCTTCAAGGGAGGGTCGGTCAATCATTGCTGGGTCCTCAAGCTCCTGTGGTGCTCCGCTCCTCGGTACTGGTACTGGATCAGCTGTAGGTGGTCCGCTGCCATCAACTCCGCGGTGTGATGATTTCGGGGATTTGGTCCCGATATGCGAGGTTGTGGACGGAAGGTACCTTGCCGCTCATCCAATTGTTCTTGCCTATGGGCATGGAGGCGCAATCCCTGTATGGTGTTGATGGGAAAATGCAGAAGGCTGTTCTGAAGATCCCAACGCATATTCTCTCTGATAATTTCTACCAGTTCGTCCTCGGGCATGGTTGTTCGCAAGCGAGTGCTCAACCTCACTATACTTGTGTAGTACTGATCAAACGGTTCGTGAGCGCCTTGTTTCCGTTTCTTCATCTGTTCCCTTAGTTCTCTCTCAGTGAAGCCATCATCAAATCGATTGCGGAAGGCTGCACTGAAAGAGTTCCAAGTGGGACGTGGCGTCGATTCCTTAAAACTCCAGTACCAGTCCGCAGCATCTCCGCTGAACAAAAGATGTGCATGCCGGAGGAAAGCCGAGAAATCACCTCCCAGGGTGCTGGATACTAACGCCTGAATCCGGAAAAGAAACCGGTCCACTGATATCATATCGTTGAAACCCGTAAAGTTCAGGCGCCAACTCTCCATGGTACGAGGCGTTGGGTCTCGGAAAGGTGTCCATGCATTCCCGGGGGGAATCGCATCCTCGATTGACCTGTTGTAAGGGACTGCCTTGAGGACTGGAGGTACCAACGGAGGTGCGGTACTGTGTCGTGGTCTATACTCGGGCGCTCTGGGATCCATTCCCGAGTTCCTTGGAGGTCGGGCCCATTGATCAGATGGTCGAGAGTGGGGCATAGCCACACTGGGATTGGGCTCCCAGCCAAGTGGAGTTCTCACGTGGCTGGCTGGTCGACTCATGGGGAGGTTCTGGAACCTTCCCTCCAGGTTGCCAATCCTCTCAGACATATCCCGCATTAACGCCACGAGGGTGTCAATGGAGTGGGTGGAAGGCGCGGGTGTAACCTCGGACGCGACAACTGCAGCCGGTACTTCACCACCTACAGCTCCTTGAAAGTCCATCAGTGATTGGGGCGGTTCGGCATCTGGAACCCCTTTCGCCACTGCTCCACGCGTGGGGACGGGCGTTCCGAGGGGGACGTCTACGGCGGCCCAATCTATGGGTCGCCGGCATAGTAGGCAAAGCTAGGATGTGAGGAGGAGCTGTTGGACACAGGCACGATGGAAAAGGTGTCCACACTCCAATCGCACGCTGTGTACGCCCTCCACTACGTCCTCAAAGCAGATCCCACAGTTAGCTGGTTGGACCGTTGTCGATCTGGTCCAACGCTTGTCTTTGGGTCCGCTTCGTTGGCATATTGGTTTTACTGTCGGTTGGGCTAGGTATACCTAAAAAGATACGAGCAGAAGAAAAAAAAACAAATATATAATTAAGCCTATTCTAATATATAAGTATATATATACACGCTTATGAAACTGAGTGGCCGATAGTGGTGACCTATTTAATATACGCAAAATAAAAAAAATTATTTGGTACACACTTTCCTTTCCAGCAGTCGACTCCTTCAAAGGGAAACGAGAGTGCGTGGTAGTCTGCCGAAGAAAGGGTGCTTTCGGCCGATTTACAATAATTAACCCCATACCCACATACATTGCAAAAACCGTCTCTAAACTATGTTAAATGACTCGACGAGACAAGTGGTAGAGCTACCGTAACAGCTTAGTACGTGGTCAAAATTCCCGACGCGTGGAAGCATTCCGGGCTTCGCCACTCCAGCATACGCCACCGAACGTTGAACCGATACCACTCGTCTATCACGCATGCGAAATAAGTAGAATCCTTCCGCGACATAAAGGCAAGGTAGCCTTCTATTTTCTTAAGAGTCCAGGCCGACAGGAGAAACCCCATCTGGCTGACAGTTCCATCAAGAAAATAGAAGGTCCTTACAGGGGTTAACCTGGGACAACACATCGGAAAGATTCTGTCGCGAAAAAAAATCAAACAAAAGAGAGCGGAAGTTACAACTCACGTGAAGCGACTGGTATTGTGTGTCACACAACTCCACTGCTCCTGTTTGTGTGGCTCGAGTACCAGAGTACCTTACATCCTCCGTAATGGACCAACTCGTCAGAAGACGCGAATCGTTTATCCCCTTAGGATGTTTTGGGCCCCACGTTGGGCGCCATTTGTAACGATTTTTAAATTTCCTTGCGATCGCGGAACCGACCTCTCATCGGTTCTATACGTTAAGTCTGAGTAGTGCCAACAGATGGTACCAACCGGTCAACCAATCCGTGCACGCGGTGGCTGCTTGTCGGCCAGCTAGATCGGAGAGGATTTCGGTCGCGGGTCTCCGAATGGGTTACGCTCAATTACAATATTCAGCCACCTGTACACGCACGTTTTCAAAACGCGTTACAAAAACAAAACCATACGGAGAGGAAACCTATTCTACGTTACTCCGTATTTCTTCATTGACCAGTCAAAAGTACAAAATCTAATTTTTATTTCGCGTTCCCGAATTTCCGACGCGGTACCGAAAAGTATGCTACGCTTACTCAACCCGACGAAAACTACGTTAAAGAAAACTCAAAGTCAACTAAGGTACCGCGTACCGCGCGCGACGCGAAACCAACCTCAGCGGATTTTCTCAAACCCTAACCTCGCGACGGCAAACTTACCCTGCAAGTCACTTCCCGCTGAAAAGCAGAACTACTTGAAAGGAAAGTCGTGTGTTAATTAGCAATTCATGATATCCTGTATTTCTATCCAACCTTGTAACATTCCTTCAAGATTTTACCAGTTGTTCAAATCAATCAAATCGTTTGATTATTTTCATTTACAAATTTAATTACATAATTTCGGTTTGCATCCCTGATTTCTATATATAAATAGTGAATTCACTTATTCGATACAATCTCTATATATATATTAATTATTTTCTCTTCCATTATTCCATATATTAACAATTTGATACGTTTTTCCCGTTTTGTTTGTTTAATTTATTTTATTTTCTTCTCAAAATGTTATTCGACTTTTAAAAGTTACAGATTTCAGTTATTTGATATCACTGTCTATAATATTTTCCATAGATTTTGTCGATATATTTATTTTTCTTCTTCTCTAAATTGAACATATTTACTATATATATTTTTTTTCAATGGAAAGTGATTTTATTTAGAGCCGGTTAGGTATTTTCTTTCAAGACTATAAGCTTATTTTTTTTTTATACTTCTTTTCGTTACTGTTTTCACGTTTCATATTTTCTTATTGTGTGATACCGATTTTTAAACATATAATTTTTAACATCTTTTCCTTTGTTTTTGTATTTCTTTTGCTACTTTATTCCGTTAGACTATATTTTTAAAAGTATGGAATATGTGATTTTCGTTTTATTACATTAAAATATTTTCTAAATCTTACTTCAATATTTAATCGCTACCAAAGGATATCCATCACTTAAGATTTCTTCCTATATGAGATTTACAAATCGATCTAATTACTACAATATTTACAAAATCTCGAGAGATGGGGACATTGGCATAGTTACTGAAAATATCAAACGATAATCAATTTACGCCTGATTTGGCATATGTTGCAGAATCCACTTTTTATTTTTGTCGATGTAGATCAGACAATATTGTACTCTGGTGTTCTCGAATTTTCCTGTAGGGATGTTGGTAGAAGGTTACATTTTTCACGGAAAAATATCAGATATCAAATAGCTTTTTATGTTAATGGCAAGCCGGACAGTACACTATTCATAATTTTTCAAGTAGAAAGGGAAACCAGTCAAAAGAAATTGTTTCCTAGGCTTGGAATTGAGATTTCACCACTGCTAAATGTTCTGTCGCTTTAAGTTAGAAAAAGATTTTAAAGGAACAAGAAAACTTGGCCGTCGCCCTAATCTAATATTGACGTGGGTACCAAATTCTTAATTAGCAAATAATAAATGGCCTCTTCTTGGCATAACATACATATGTTTATTTACACGAAACGGTTCATATAGGCAATAAGTAATAACTTGTATAAGCTAAACTTTTTTAATTGGATCATTTCACCCTTTTCACATCAACTTAATGTAAATCTATACGACAAATTTGCTCTACATTTGAAGCTTATCTAACGTCGCGCGGATATCGATCACTCTTTCGGATGGCTCCGATAGCTTTTTAAATTACTTTTTTTTTATGGAATTGTTTGCAGCTACATATAAATGAGTTGCATATTTTGAATAATAATTTTTCTGAAAAATTATTAGAGAAGAAAAATGTTAGAAGAAGGTGGTTTCGACGTGTGCACTAATTCTCCTCAGGCCATCACTCTTAGATACACACCGGTGATGGCGACCACCATGCTCAGAGGTGAGGGAGTTAATTTTAATTTTTCTACTTATGCAAACTCAATATGTTTTTGTATCTGCAAGTTATATTCAAGGTAAATTTCTCTTGTAAGTACTTGTATAAGCTAAACTTTTTTAATTGGATCATTTCACCCTTTTCACATCAACTTAATGTAAATCTATACGACAAATTTGCTCTACATTTGAAGCTTATCTAACGTCGCGCGGATATCGATCACTCTTTCGGATGGCTCCGATAGCTTTTTAAATTACTTTTTTTTTTATGGAATTGTTTGCAGCTACATATAAATGAGTTGCATAATTTGAATAATAATTTTTCTGAAAAATTATTCGAGAAGAAAAATGTTAGAAGAAGGTGGATTCGACGTCTGCACTAATTCTCCTCAGGCCATCACTCTTAGATACACACCGGTGATGGCGACCACCATGCTCAGAGGTGAGGGAGTTAATTTTAATTTTTCTACTTATGCAAACTCAATATGTTTTTGTATCTGCAAGTTATATTCAAGGTAAATTTCTCTTGTAAGTACTTGTATAAGCTAAACTTATTTAATTGGATCATTTCACCCTTTTCAGATCAACTTAATGTAAATCTATACGACAAATTCGCTCTACATTTGAAGCTTATCTAAGGTCGCGCGGATATCGATCACTCTTTCGGATGGCTCCGATAGCTTTTTAAATTCCTTTTTTTTGTTATGGAATTGTTTGCAGCTACATATAAATGAGTTGCAGATTTTGAATAATAATTTTTCTGAAAAATTATTCGAGAAGAAAAATGTTAGAAGAAGGTGGATTCGACGTGTGCACTAATTCTCCTCAGGCCATCACTCTTAGATACACACCGGTGATGGCGACCACCATGCTCAGAGGTGAGGGAGTTAATTTTAATTTTTCTACTTATGCAAAGTCAATATGTTTTTGTATCTGCAAGTTATATTCAAGGTAAATATCTCTTGCAAGTACTTGTATAAGCTAAACTTTTTTAATTGGATTATTTCACCCTTTTCACATGAACTTAATGTAAATCTATACGACAAATTTGCTCTACATTTGAACCATGCTCAGAGGTGAGGGAGTTAATTTTAATTTTTCTACTTATGCAAACTCAATATGTTTTTGTATCTGCAAGTTATATTCAAGGTAAATTTCTCTTGTAAGTACTTGTATAAGCTAAACTTTTTTAATTGGATTATTTCACCCTTTTCACATGAACTTAATGTAAATCTATACGACAAATTTGCTCTACATTTGAAGCTTATTTAACGTCGCATGGATATCGATCACTCTTTCGGATGGCTCCGATAGCTTTTTAAATTCCTTTTTTTTTATGGAATTGTTTGCAGCTACACATAAATGAGTTGCATATTTTGAATAATAATTTTTCTGAAAAAATTAGAGAAGAAAAATGTTAGAAGAAGGTGGTTTCGACGTGTGCACTAATTCTCCTCAGGCCATCACTCTTAGATACACACCGGTGATGGCGACCACCATGCTCAGAGGTGAGGGAGTTAATTTTAATTTTTCTACTTATGCAAACTCAATATGTTTTTGTATCTGCAAGTTATATTCAAGGTAAATTTCTCTTGTAAGTACTTGTATAAGCTAAACTTTTTTAATTGGATCATTTCACCCTTTTCACATCAACTTAATGTAAATCTATACGACAAATTTGCTCTACATTTGAAGCTTATCTAACGTCGCACGGATATCGATCACTCTTTCGGATGGCTCCGATAGCTTTTTAAATTACTTTTTTTTTATGGAATTGTTTGCAGCTACATATAAATGAGTTGCATATTTTGAATAATAATTTTTCTGAAAAATTATTAGAGAAGAAAAATGTTAGAAGAAGGTGGTTTCGACGTGTGCACTAATTCTCCTCAGGCCATCACTCTTAGATACACACCGGTGATGGCGACCACCATGCTCAGAGGCGAGGGAGTTAATTTAAATTTTTCTACTTATGCCAACTCAATATGTGGCTATCGGAGCCATCAGAAAGAGTGGTTGATATCTGCGCGACGTTAGATAAGCTTCAAATGCAGAGCAAATTTGTCGTATAGATTTACATTAAGTTGATGTGAAAAGGGTGAAATGATCCAATTAAAAAAGTTTAGCTTATACAAGTACTTACAAGAGAAATTTACCTTGAATATAACTTGCAGATACAAAGACATATTGAGTTTGCATAAGTAGAAAAATTAAAATTAACTCCCTCACCTCTGAGCATGGTGGTCGCCATCACCGGTGTGTATCTAAGAGTGATGGCCTGAGGAGAATTAGTGCACACGTCGAAACCATCTTCTTCTAACATTTTTCTTCTCGAATAATTTTTCAGAAAAATTATTGTTCAAAATATGCAACTCATTTATATGTAGCTGCAAACAATTCCATAAAAAATAAAAAGTAATAAGTAATAAATTAAAGGATCGCTTAAAATTATCATTTAGAAAATATCTTAAAGAACGTTTCACCTATTTTATTTTTGAAGTTTTACTTTAAAAACGGAAATTGAATTTACGGCTTCGTGTACAGGCAGTTTTTCCAAGCAATCTCCTCTTAAAGAAAATGGAAATCAACAACTTTGGCAAGACAAATTTTGTTTATTTCATCGGAGAGTTCTAGTTCACTTTACTTTCATCCGAACTCTTATTCCTTGAAAATACGTTTATAAGTATAAAATGGAAATAAACTATAGAAAATTTGGACTTGGATATCAGAATGATGCTTCTACCCAGTCTTTCTGCATAATTCTGACTTCAGGAAAGGTGAAAAGCAGCTAAATACTTATAAATTCTTCAGCAATTTATCACCCTGGATTGTTGTATATAAGATATCAAAATTAAATTTACTGAGAATAATAATTCAATCTTTGAATAGCTTCCTCGTATTTTCCACTAGATTAACTTATCGATCCATGAAAAATTTTAATCATAATTTGATTGTCCTTGGCGTTACTTACTAAACAGCTAGCATTTTTATTCCTTTTCAGTTAACCTTACCTGATACTGCGAATTTCAGCAAATGCTTCCAATAGGACTAAACGAAAATATCGAAATTACACTGACTAATTTGATTAGAAAAAAAACCATCTGGAGCGATCAATACCATATAGAAATACTCTTAAATACTCATAACTGATTAAGAAACGAATTGTATTGAAACTCCCCAAGTGGCTGTCAATTTTTCCTTTTGACATCCCACGACAAAATCGACGTGGGATGTGCAACCGTCACAACCGACATGAGATGCCAAGCCCCTCGGTGGCAAGGTGTGTTAGTGAGTCGCCAGCGGCGTCACAAGATTCATTACATCTGTCACTGCACCGGAAGATTATTTTCGCTTGAAATGTCAGCGGATCTAATCCAAGTATATCTTTACTTTGTGGAAACCCTCATCAAGATAGAATGTATAGTTCAGCGAGAGGTTTTTCTCACAGGTTCGCTGTTTCTCTCGATTCATTTTTAGTTTCTTCTCTTTCTTGTTCACTTTTCTGGCTGAAGTAGCCTTATTAGTCTGGCTGGCTTTTTCATGCTTCTGACTAGCTGATGAATTTACTGGATCTGCTCCAATCACTTTAAATTACTGCTTCTAGTAGTAAAACTAAAGATGTATATTTATCATACCAGCATATATATTCACTTCTCTGAATTTATGGATGGAGGGGAGTCAAGTTCGATATGTGTTGAAAGTTCTATAAGTAAACATGTTCAGCCTTTTGATGCTGTAATATTGCTTAATCCCATGATTTAAATTGAAAGATAAGAAAGTGCTATGGAGTTGAGACTTGAACCACCAAGCTAACAGGAGTAGGAGTCAGTAACAGGAAATGACACTTTGCTCCGTATTTCCTTTTGAATTTTTTCGGAGTACTTATGGGCTACAATAGATTGCTTATTAGCTGTCTTTTAATTTGTAAAACTATCTATTTAGCTGTCGCTTTTGCCGATGATCTTATTGTGTAATGCTTTCTATGTAGCGGCTTTTTAAGCAGATTCCCTGTCTGTTTAGCTGATATGCTATCTCTTGAGCTGTCGTGTAACTGTCTTTAGTTGATAAGTTGAGCGTCTGACCCAACGTGCTATCTTTCGTTCGCTAAATTTATTTGTTGATTGGTAAGTATCTATTTATAAGAAAATTCTTATTACTTTCCATACATTTACAGTCAGCATTTTGATACTTTACTTCAAATGTTAGATGCTTTTCAAAATTTACTTTAAGCCTACTGATTACTAAGACTACGTCGTCATCATCTCCCAAGCTATTCGTAGGCATACATGGGTCAGGCAAGAATATTCATGTCTAGGTTGCTGTTCTGATAAACAAATTTTGATTAGGTGAAAACCATTGTTAGTTGCTCGAGAGCTAATTGATCGTATTTCATGCAGATATATTCTTCATAAGATTGAGTCAATACGCCCTTCTTTTTCATGTGCACCAGTTTTCCTCTTAAACTCTGTCCATCTTATCTATAGGAACCCCTTTCTACAGCAATTCGAGTTCATTTTTCCAGTCTTTTCATGTCTCCATAGGACTTGCGGTCCGTCATTGTTTTTGACGTTAATAATGCTTGAGACTATTAAAATTGCACCATAAACATTAAAAAATATTTGAGAGTACTTTTTATACATTTGTAGGGTCCTAATGCAGAAATAGTGCATCTGAATAAACCTAGGTTAAGTTAACTTGAAAATTGTTCAATATGCTATAGAATTCATAAACATATCAAGCCATTCATCGGATGTGCTGTAAATTGTATCAAAATTTATTTATATAGAACAAAAAATAGCATCACTCAATAAATTATTTCTATTAGAAAAAACTCCCAAATATCAAACACTTAGCTCTACCATTCAAAAATATCTAGCGACGGACAAAAAACAACAGCATGAGTTCGTTCAACTCAAGTGTACATCTGTTCATCAAATGACTAGCAGACAAACACCTCCTAAAAGTAATGATCATCTCTTAACATCCTACAATGACTCGCGATCATCCTTATCAAGAACACTCCATAACATATGCTACTTGTCTAGACATGATACAATCAGATCGATCTAAAAATAGCCTACCATAAATTCATTTGCTACCACAAATCGTTATCTATACCGAACTATCTTACATAAACATTAGCCTAAGTAATCTATAGTAGCAGTGCGCCAACCCAAAACATACTCTATATCCAGCAGAAAAAAACTTTTATCAGAAAAAACTCAACAAGAATACAGGTATATTTTACTTATGTGAAAATAGTACTTGAATATGTCAATGAGCATACCCGAAAATCCCTATGATAATAAATCTAGCATATTTAAAAAGCAGTAAATACGTATTTTACTTAATGCACAAATATTCAAAATGTATATGAATATAGTAGAAGTGGCTTTACGCTTAATACAAGCACACAAAGTATGAGGTTTGTAAATTCTCATGCAATCATATAGGCACTAAAAGCGATAAAATGCATCCGAAAAGTATCAACTAAATGGCATCATCCAAGCATGCATCATTTCCCTAAGGACACAACCAATTAAATATTCTCATACTCAAAACATCATCAAGTTTCTAATGCAGATACGGCTAAAGAGATCCAGAAATGTCGAAAAATCATACTAGAGTGATCCATACATAAATAATTTTTCAATACTAGAAACCATGATGTGAAGAATATGAGACAAGCATAAAATAGCAGTTTTACTCTATATTACACTGACACTTATGAAACTACCTAAGCTAATTAATATAGACCTACAATGACAACACCTAATTCAAAGTAAATATAAAAATTTATTCAATCTAGTGCATGCATATAATACTACCATATATGACTAAAAAATATTTTTTCATGCATTATGAACATAAACAAAGAATAATACCATAATACCAACAAACTCCTAATGTTAATGATCTACCGCATTCACATTTTTCTATATTAGCTTCTTCCTTTCAGTACGTACCAAAAATTTATCAATGAAAATGCATCCATATTCCGACTTATTAGGATTACTCCGATGATTCCTACATCAATCATACATAAACTTCATGAAAAAGTAGCATTCCATAAAACATAAACCGTGATATCTTTCCTATACAACATCCATAAATAATCTCAAATTTAGAACAGGTACCCAAAACATACATGTCAACATAGTGATCTAAAAAAATAACGAATCTTTACCATGCGCTTATCAAAAGGCACAAGTCATATACAAATGAACTACAAGATCATTCATTTGAAAAAATAACTTGTCTTGGAAGAAATTATTAGAATTTTCGAACAAAACCAATGAGCATCCTATAGTAAAGAAAAAATGAATGAATATAATGTCATACTTCTACATAGTACTAAAATCAGAGAATGAAGTATAGAAACTACTTTAAGAAATAAGTGATGATGATGAAGACAAACAAAATGCTGCTACAAGCAAGCTAAAATTTAATACTAGACTAAATATCAAGAACGCATTACAACAAACATTAAGATCTCTTTCACTGCATCTATGGATTTGAGTAATCAGCATGGTAGTCTAACCGAACAAATTACATTGTAGACGATTCTTAAAGTACTATTGACATGGAACCGAAAAAAAGCAATAATATGTAAAAGTAATGAGTCTGAGAACAAAAAATGACGTATCCAAGCAACAGGAAACCGAAAACGATCAATGTAAATACTAATCAGCAAACTAGAACAGGCCCATCTTTGAATGGACATTTATAAAAACAGGTCTAAATGCCGCGCATCAGGTTATCCACTGCCCACGGGCACCACAACCAAAAACCGCCTCCATCAAGCAAATTCACTTCATCAAGCAACGTGCAACGCACACTCTTATCTTCACCAAGCAAACATGACCACCTCCAACAATCAAAGTCATTTTAAAATGCAACGAATGCCTTGTGCCCTAAAACTACCACCCATAGATAAGTCTATACACACAAAACACTACTCTTAACAAGCAAAATTACTTGTATATGCCACGCGTTCCCGACGTCAATTTCCATGCTTAACAGAACTCGCTGCCAACCACCATCCTCCGACAAGCGACGCACAATACTCCTACTCGCCAATAAGGCCGTCTAGGCTTAAGAACAGGTACCCTTTGATGAGCAACACTGAAATTTCCGCCGCCACGGAAACCTACATCTCAAATTACATTCTCCAACAAGCGATACATATGACGTTTCTCGCCCACAAGACCATCCATCCTTAACTACATACATCAAACGAGGAGGAAAACGTATCTTAAGCAAGCATCCATTTAGTAAACTCTCACGTCTTAGAACACCCATCGAAAAGCAAACCCATCGTCCATCCCAGCGCCCTCTATCACCACGTAACTACTCGCGTCATAAAAACTTCCGGCACGCCTAGCATGATCAAGCGAATCGGTCATGTCCACACGCGGCCGTTCATCCTTAGCCAAAGACATCAATCGATGAGCAACGCGTTCTTTAACCGAGCGCCCATGAAGCAAATTCCCATGCCTTAGAACATCCGCTGCATCCATCTATACCAGCGCCAGCCATCACCACGCAGCCACTTGCACCTTAAAAAAGTCCAGCACACCTAACGTGATCAAGTAAATCCCTACAACCATCAAACCAACTGCCTGGAGTGCCACCTATCCACAGAGCTTCCCTAATGGATCAGCAGCCCTAATACTTCAAGCAAGCAAATCTAGACATGCACCTCCTACACATTAAAGCAGCCATGGATATAAAACTATCTACCGCTAAAAGCGTAAAAGACTGTAGAAACGCTTCCACTAAAGATGAATAAAAAAACTACTCGAAGACTAGAAGCAACGAATATATGAGAAATCCTTCCACTATAGAGAAATAACAACCATGAATAGTATAATTATCCACCGCTAAATGTGTCAAAGGCAAGCTCCTATTAATTTTAAACATATATATCAACCCTATATAAACACACGCTGAGAAGTCTAGGTCTTTAATCCCATAATTGAAAATATGGGACTATCCTAGACAGAAACCAATTTTTTACTTTGCATGGGAGACAGGGAACCAAACACACCTTATCGGCAAATGGATGTATACTTATCTAAGGCCCATACATGCTCACCCCAGGGACTCTCCTATACCAAACTGATACCCTGATACACATATCCACATAACCTAGACACACACCCCCACCGCAACCATCCATGATATCCACACCTATTCTGGACTCACACCTTGCCATCTCAGGCACCTACCTATACCTCTCTAACACAAGCACCCACACACCCAAGAACAAACACCCTCAACAACATTTGAAGTTTGTATGGTAAAAGTGGTTTTGCAAACGATCTGGCCACGTAAAAAGAAATCGCAGTAAATATAAATCATGCAAAGAAAAACAATCGAAAAAACGGTGCATCGACAAGCGGCCAGGCAAAAAAAGTTGAAGAAAAAGAGTATTTTTCGTTCACGATTTCATCGAATACAAATCAAGACGGTTGGATTCTCGATTCGGGTCTTACGAAACATATCTGAAGCAACAAAACTTTCTTCGTATCACTTGATCAAGCGGAAAGCAAGAGTTTACATGTCGCGAACGGTGAACGGTCAAAGGCAAAGGTGTTTATTGCATCAAAATAGTGAATGGAAAAGGTGTATCAACAGTGGTAACAGTAAGAGATGTATTGTTCGTATCGAGTATTCAAGGTTGCTAAAAAAGGGCTACGCAGTGGATTTCAGTCCAGCCAATCTAACGTGTGAAATTGAACTCGGGGACAAGCAGATTGCAGTTGCAGACACACAATCGAATTTGTACAAATTGCATCAACCAAACAAAACATATGTGGTACACGAACATAAAGAAAATTGCATTCATCACTGGCATCGCATTTTTGTCACCGCAATCCAGACGCAATCAAACAATTTTGCATTCAAAGGGGCTGGTTGATGACATTAAAATCATCGATTTTGGCATCAAGTCAACGACGGAATCAAAGGTATCACTCGATTTCATTCACACGAACGTATGCGGACCAATGCAAACAGTTTCGCTCAGTAGTGAGCGATACGCACTTACATTTATCGATGATTTTTCGTGTTATATGGTGATTTATTGGGCGAAAAATACATCAGAAATCGACCAAGGAATAAAGGAATACGTGCCAATGGTAAAAAATAAATTTTCAACGAAACCGAAAGTGATGCGGTCGGATTGAGGAGGAGAACACGTCAGAAAAAGTGTCGCCAGTTTTTTTAGAAGCAAAGCCATTCAAATTCAGTAAACAACACCATGCACACCGCAACAGAATGGTGTTGCCAAAAGAAAAAAATATTAGCTCATCGAGATGGTGCATTACATGTTGTTGGATGCGAATTTGCCGTATAAAGTTTAGGTGGAAGCTGTTGATATAGCAAATTACATTCAAACCGTTTGCTAAGCTGAGCGATCAAAAAGGCACCGTGTGAGTGTGGAACTAGCGAAAGCCAGTTTTCAAACATTTTTCAATTTTCGGTACTAAATGTCTCGTTCACATTCCATCAGAGAAACGACGAAAATTGGATGATACGGCAGTGCCTACGACTTTCGTTGGTTATAATGAAAATTCAAAGCAATTCAGATGCTTCGATCTAGCGAAAAGTAAATTGGTGATCAATCATGACGTTCGTTTTACAGAAAATTCTGCGTTGATCTATCATCAAGTGATACGACTGTCGAATCAAGCACTTTCGGCATCGATTTGAATTAGTCAACTTAAACGACAGACAATGCAAGTGCGCATTATAGCAGCGTTTATGCACGCAATACAGATGTGCGTGAAAGCAGTCGTGATGCAGTGATGATTGATATTTGATCATCCGCTCAAGGCATGAATCAACTGTTCAAAGGCACCAAAAAAAAAGAAACATTCCGATTTAGGAGATACCAGTGCACGCGTATCAGAAAGTGAAAATAAACGTGTGCCACCACGACGACTGGTCGACGAAATCCAAATGGTTTATAAAGTCATCGAGCCGAAAAGCTTCCAATAGGTATTGTCAGGTGAGCAATAAGAAAAATGGATTCGTTGGAAGAAAAACGGAACATGGCAATTCGGGGGAATTTTTCTACGGACATGCGGATGCCAATAGGGCTGAGAATAAAAAGGACAGGAAATCGAACACTGGCTACATTTCCATTGTGAATTGAAGCATCGTCAGTTGGGCATGTCACAACTAGAATTGCATTGCATTGTCATTGATGGAAGCAGAGTTCATCACATTGTCCAAAGCATGTCGAGAGGCATTTTGGCTACGGCGATTGCTGAATGGTTTGCAACAGCCGATTTAAACAGCAACATCAATCTACGAAGACAATCAGAGCCGTTTGAAACTCATCGAAGAAGAAAAATTGTCGAATCGAACAAAACATGTCGACACACGTTATCATTTTGTCAAATACAACGTGCAACGAGAAATCGTATCATGCGTCCTCGGAAGATATGTTGGCCAATTTGCTGACAAAACCATTGCTGGCAAAGCGATATATCATATTCTGCAAGCGATGTGAATTAAAATGAATTAAACAAATAATTAGAATGAGGAGGATTGTTGACATAAGCAAAAAGCATTCTAGGCTGTTTGTTGACCGAAATTTAGTATTCACAATATTTTCATTGAATCGATAAACAATAAAAATTAATTGATAGTAGACATTTTTCAGTTTCAGAATGTTTTTATCGTTTGCCTGTATGACACTCGGTCACCAATTCATGTATTACTCATTTATATACTGCTAATGTATTTTCATATTTGCATCATTGGCATTTCATTTCATTTTTCGATTTCAGATTCATTCTTGTTCAAGCACTCAAATGATTCACATTTGAACAATGTATGCATTTGTCACACAGCATACATCGTTCTGTTTTATTTCACTCATTCTTGATTTCAGTTTGCTTTGTTCATGCATGTGTGTGCCAAAAAGTTATGGGCCCAGTGAAAGAACGAGTGACATTCGGTACGAAATAAAACAAGTAACAAGTTGGGTAGACAGTCGAATAGATCAAATAGATGTGCACGGTCAAAAGAAAATTCATTTTTTCTCTATTTTCATCGGTCACCATTTTGTTGCAATTTAACAAATATCACTCAAATCATGAATACACAAAAATATTTATGTTATGGCTCTTATGTGAAAATTTCAAGAAAATCAAATCAAAACTGCAGTGTCTGATTCAATTGAGAGTCCATAAAATACCAAAATCATGTGTTATTGTTGTTGTAATTGGAAAAATTTCAAATGGCTATAACTTCCACATGCATTATTTGATTTTCATCAAGCTTACAGAATATAAGGATCTTTTATAAAACTACTTGAGTTTAAGGGTACCCATACGATTTTGTTGGGAAAAATGTGAAATTCAAAGATCATACTTTTATTGATACAGTTGAGCGAATTTTGACTTCTAGTGTATTTGTTGTTGTTGTTCTCATAAGTTTCTATCTCCATCGTTTTTTTCAGATTTTTCAGCTAGCAGGTGTCCAATCACGAGGGAGGGACCCAAATTTTTCGTGTATTTCCCCTCCTTGTGCGCCCCTCGAAGCAAAACATGTCAGTTCAATACCAGTTTTGAAAAGCTCTTATCAAGACCTTTCATTTGATACCCATATCGACTACCCTTGATGAATTTTTTTTCGGGGGTGACTCCCCTGTATAAGTTAATCCCCCTTAAATGCCTTATAAAATTTTTTTGTAATTGAAATTCTAAGAGAGCACCACTATACACCTACATGCAAAAGATGATGTTCCTAGCTTTAGTAGTTTGCGAGAAAAATTCATGTAAACACGGACGGACAGATAGACAGCTCATGAATAAGGAATTGTGGAGTGTTTTGAATGAAGCAAAACCGATTTGGGCTGCAAACAATGCCAATGCAAAAGCAATCACCAATTGGCAAGTTCGTGACGATCAAGCTCGTGCGTGGATTGGCTTATCTGTCAACGGTAATCAATTGTGCCACATTCAAAACAAAATCACAGCGCGTTGAAAACATTTCATGAAAAGGACTCAATGAACAACAAAATGAGCATCATTCGTCGCATTTGTGGATTGAAAATGAGTGAAGGGGCAACGTGGAAGAGTTACTAAATGAACTCACGTATTTGTTCCAGAAATTGTGTGATATACGCGAAGGTCAATTATTAACGTCGTGGCATGTCAATGTCATCGTAAGCAGTTTGCCACGCAGCTACGATAATTTAATTGTTGCACTCGAAGCGCGACAAAAACAGAAATTACATTGTGTTTGTTTCAGTCGAAGCTAATTACGAAATATCGGCGTCGGAAAGGAATGAACGGCAACGACAGTGAAAATACAGATCCGGGATTGAAAACTACGGCCCAAAATAAGAGCAAAATTAAGTGTTTCTTTTGCAAACGATTTGGCCACGTAAAAGGAGATTGCAGTAAATATAAATCATGCAAAGAAAAACAATCGAAACAAAGTGGTGCATCGACAAGCGACAAGGCAAATAAAGTTGAAGAAAAGACTATATTTTGTTCACGATTTCATCGAATACAAATCAAGACGGTTGGATTCTCGATTCTGGTGTTATGAAACACATCTGAAGCAACAGAACTTTCTTTGTTTGACTCGATCAGGCGGGAAGCAACAGTTTACATGTCGCGAACGGTGAAAGTATGGATGTCAAAGGCAAAGGTGTTTGTTGCATCAAAATGGTCAATGGAAAAGGTGTATCAACAGTGTTAACAGTAAGAGATGTGTTGTACGTACCGAGTATTCAAGGTTGCTGAATAAGGGCAACGCAGTGGATTTCAGTCCAGCCAATCAAACGTGTGGAATTGAACTCGAGGACAAGCAGATTCCAGTTGCAGACACACAATCGAATTTGTACAAATTGCATCAACCAAACAAAGCATATGTGGTACACGAAAACAAAGAAAATTGCATTCATCACTGACATCGCATTTTGCTCACCACGATCCAGATGCAATCAAACAATTTCGTGTTCAAAGGAGCTGGTTGATGACATCAAAATCATCGATTGTGGAAAGAAAAAATCATACGCTCATCGAGATGGTGCATGACATGTTGTTGGATGCGAATTTGCCGTGTAAATTTTAGGTGGAAGCGGTTGATATAGCAAATTACATTCAAAACCGTTTGCTAAGCTGAGCCATCGAAAAGGCACCGTATGAACATGGAACTAGCGAAAGCAAGATAACAAATATTTTTCAATTTTCGATACTAAATGTCTCGTTCACGTTCCATCAGAGAAACGACGGAAATTAGATGATACGGCAGTACTTATGATTTCCATTGGTTATAATGAAAATTCGAAGCGATTCAGATGCTTCGATCCAGCGAAAAGTAAATTGGTGATAAATCATGACGTCCGTTTCACGGAAAATTCTGCGTTGATTTATCATCAAGTGATACGACCGTCGAATCAAGCACTATCGGCATCGATATGAATTAGTCAACTTAAACGACAAATAATGCAAGTGCGCATTACAACAGCGTTTATGTACGCAATACAAATGTGCGTGAAAGCAGTGGGGATGCAGTGATGATTGATATTTGATCATTCACTCAAGACATGAATTAACTGTTCAAAGGCAACGAAAACAACAGAAACATTCCGATTTAGGAAATACCAGTGCACGTATCAGAAAGTGAGAATAAAGGAGCACCACCACGACGACTGGTCGACAAAATCTAAATGGTTTATAAAGTCGTCGAGCTGAAAAGCTTCCAAGAGGTATTGTCAGGTGAGCAAAGAGAAAAATAGATTCGCACCATGGAAGAAGAAATGGATTCGGTCGAAGAAAAAGAAACATGGCAATTGGGCAAATAACCAATGGATCGAAAAACAGTTGGCTGCAAATGGGTTTATAAAATGAAAACCGATGCGGAAAGAAAAGTTCATTGATACAAATACACGTTCGGTTGCACAGAGGTTTTCGCAAAAGTATGGAACTTATTGCGATCAGGTGTTTGCTTCTGCTGCTCGACAAACCACATTCAGAACGTTTTTATAGATCGCATCGAAAGAAAAACTCATCATGTGATATATTGATGCCAAAACAGCATTTTTGAATGGCAAATCAAATGAAACAATCTGCATGAAACAGCCGTCGGGATTTGAACAGAAAAGTGAGCTCGTTTGTTTGCTGAAGAAAAGCCTATACGGCCTTAAGCAAGCGACAAAACCGTGGCACGACGCTATTCACGAAGTATTGATCAAACTAGATATTCGGCAAAGCAAAGCCAATCAATGCTTGCACTAACAAAACTAAAACAGCGAATGGTCATTTCTTTTGATTTATATCGACGATATAACTGTGGCAGCGAAACCAATCAATACAATCAACAAAATAAAGGAAATCATCGCATCGAAATTCGCATTACAAGATTTGGGTGAAATTAAATTTTACCTTGGAATGGAAATCATCAAAGGCGCGAAAAACCATTACCATTTGTGTCAATCGAATTACATTCAAAAGGTTGCAGCGGATTTCTGTCTCAATGGTGCAAAGATTTTGAAGGTTCCGATGAACGTGAACTACGACAAAGCCGATACCGAAATGATTTTTTGCTGACGAATGCAAATTATCAGAGCTAATCGAGTGTTTGCTTTACATATCGGTAAATACACGACCGGATATTTCAGCGAGTGTTTCAATAGTGGTATATTGAGTGCAACAGCCGAATGAAAGGACAAGAAATCGAACACTTTCTACATTTTCATTGTGAATGGTGGCATCGTCAGTTGGGCATGTCGCAACCAGAATTGCATCGCATTGTCATCGATGGAAGTAGAGTTCATCGCATTGTCCGAAGCGTGTCGAGAGGCATTCTGGTTACCGTGATAGCTGAATGGTTTGCAACAGCTGATTCAAATAGCAACAACAATCTACGAAAACAATCAGAGCTGTTTGAGACTCATCGAAGAAGAAAAATTGTCGAATCGAGCAAAACATGTCGACACGTTATCATTTTGTCACAGATTACGTGTAACAAGAATTCGTATCATGCGTATATTGCTCCTCAGAAGATATGTTGGCCAATTTCCTTACAAAACTATTGCCGGCAAAGCGGCATATCATGTTATGCGAGCGATGTGGATTAAAATGAATTAAACAAATAATTAGAATGAGGAGGATTGTTGACATAAGCAATAAGTATTCTAGACTGTTTGTTGACCGAAATTTAATATTCACAATATTAGATGAAATTAAACATTTTTCAGTTTCAGAATGTTTTTGTCGTTTGTCTATATGACACTCAGTCACCAATTATGTATTACTCATTTATATACTGCTAATGTATTTTCATATTTGCATCATTGGCATTTCATTTCATTTTTCGATTTCAGATTCATTCTTGTTCAAGCGCTCAAATGGTTGACATTTGAACGATGTATGCATTTGTCACACAGCATACATCGTTCTGTTTTATTTCACTCATTCTTGATTTCAGTTTGCTTTGTTCATGCATGTGTGTGCCAAAAGGTTATGGGCCCAGTGAAAGAACGAGTGACATTCGGTACGAAATAAAACAAGTAACAAGTTGGTTAGACTGACCTACGCTCATGTTCGAAGGGTTTTGTACCCGACTTCTCTGAAATGCAGTCACGAGTACCGAGTGCAGTCAAGAAACATGTCAAAGAGATGTGCACGTTGAAAAGAAAATTCATTTTTTCTCTATTTTCAACGGTCGCCATTTTGTTGCAATTTAACAAATATCACTCAAATCATGAATTCACAAAAATATTTATGTTATTGTTCGTATGTGAAAATTTCAAGAAAATCAAATCAAAACTGCGGTGTCTGATTAGATGGAAAGTCCATAAAATACCAAAAACATGTGTTATTGTTGTTGTAATTGGAGAAATTTCAAAGGGCTATGACTTGCGTATGTAATATTCGATTTTCATCAAACTAACAGAGTATAAGGATCTTTTATAAAACTACCTGAATATTGGATTTTGTTGAGTTTAAGGATGCATCTACGATTTTTTTGGGGAAAATGAGAAATTCGAAGATCATACTTTTATTGATACAGTTGAGCGAATTTTGACTTCTAGTGAATTTGTTGTTGTTGTTCTCATAAGTATCTACCTCCGTAAGTTTTTTCATATTTTTCAGATAGCAGGTGTTCAATTGCGAGGGTGGGTCACAAATTGTTTTTGTATTTCCCCTCCCTGTACTCCCCTCGAAGCAAAAATATCAGTTCAAGACCAGTTTTGATAAGCTCTTATCAAGACCTTTCATTTGATTTTCATATCGACTACCCTGTAATGAATCGGCCCTACGCCACTGCCGACTCGCACACATGCCCCTCGCTACCATATGACTTTCTATTGAACGTCAGCTTTGGATGACATTCCCATCCTACGTCAATTTGAGTCAGACGGCAGGACGGTCCAACGATAGATAGTTTTCAGCAAAATCAGCGCTAGCGAAGTTAACCTTAAAATATTCATTGAAAGTTATGTCACCCGCTGTAGCCACTTTAATGTAAAAAAAATAAAAAAATTGAACAGTTAAATTTCCATTAGATTCGTAATTGATGATTTGTATAGGGTGAGTCGTATAGTTTTTTTTTTTTTAATTTTCTGTATTTTTCCACGCTCACCAAGCGAATATTGATTTCTTTTGTTTTGTGAGGTGAGAAAATGTCTTTTCACAATATCTGAAGAATAATCAGGGTCCATCTAACCAATAATTTAAAATTAAATTATTAGATAAACTATTTCAAATTTGAGCAAAATTTATAATTCAATCACGACAGTCGAGATCAGTAATATCATTGAAATATATACAAATGTTAAAGCATCGCCCTGCCATATTGGAAGTGGTTTGGTCGGCTTTGCCCCTGATCAAGTTATTATGATTTAATTTCTAGTAAATCGGTAAGAAAATAAAGATCCACCTTTGTCCTTTTGTTTTAACCCGACTTCGCATGCAAATTGCGGACGGCAGGACAGCCTAAGAAGAAAAAAAGAACTGTTGTTTATCTTTCACCACGGGCGAGTCGAGGATGAAAGTTATCTGCCTGCTCCTTATCCATTCGCGCAGATTTTCTAGTAACGCCATTCCAAGCAATAGGAGCTGTGCTATCTTCGATGAACAACACGACACAACGTCTGGGGCTCCCATGTGCACTTGCGAAGGGCGTTGAAGTGTGGCCTCTTCCGCTCGTCTTGTGAACATTTTCTGGATTTTGGAACCGATTTCGGATAAATCGATTTTTAGCGGCGGCCGTAAGTTCTCAGTTTTTTGCATGAAGAGAGGAGCATTCTTTATAAAAAATTGATTTACAGTGCTCGTGGATGTTTGTCTTGTTTTGAGTTGGTTGCCAGCTGCGCCAAGTGGATATATTATTAAACGGAAAAAGTGGACAGTGGTGAATCAGTGGAACGCCCGTACTCCAAAGAGCTCATTTGTCTTCACCGATAAGACGGAAGTTAGCTAGGTCGCGTATGAATTCACATAGGCAATAATTGAGTCATAGGACTTCAAAATTTTCTAGTAATCGACATCGGAAACTTCAGCCGTTTAGGGAAACGTGAGGCATTCGATTAGGCACCCGTTATTTTTTTAAAATTTATTGAAGTTTGTGAAAGTAATAATTACTGCTAAATTTTTTTTTGATAACGAGATATAATGAAATGAAACCAGTTAGTGCGAGTGGATTTTGTTTTCGGTTATACAACATTTACAGGCCTTACCCGCCCCAAACACGAGCGGTCGTAGGAGGAGGTTTAGGGAAAGTACCCTTTATTTTGCTCTAAATTTTCTTTGTTTTTTTTGCATGTCATATTATATTAAATATATGTATATATATATATCATGATGGCCCCACGCATTACGTGAGTGAGGTCATATTAAGTACTTTTTTGAAGTATCATTCCACAAGTAACTGCTGCTCGTTTTAATAATTTTCTTTTGCTGTCTTCACCAAGCGCAAGCACAAAAATAGAAAAATCCTAATTGAAAAAGATTGCGGGTAGTATAGATTTCCGGAAAGAGAGTCGATTCAGGACCACATTGGTTCTAAAAGGAAGGAATCTTTTAAAACGATAAATAGAATGTCTAGATAAATAACGATTGTTAATTTGCATAGAAAAAAATATTGTAGATATCATCGGATGAAGTCAAGAAAAGAAGAATCTAATGTGAAAACTATATCGTTTACCTTATATAATTGTTTGTTATTTATTCAATTTATTTAACAAAAAAAAAAAAAAATCTATTGAGGTGCATTACATCAATTTGCTAGACTAATTTGTTTCCTTTCACTTTTAATCACCGTAAATTAGTTACTTTACAATTTTTATAAAATTTTGCATAATGAGATTGCGTAATAAAACGGACGAAATGTCAAGTTAAGAGAAAACTCTTCGGTCTTTCCTTTCTTCCGACTCTAACCGAGTATAGGACCCGGTATAGTGGCAGGCTTCCACCTCAAAACATGAGCCAGCCGCCGGGTACTCTTTAATCCTTCTTTTGTTTCAGGTGACGTCGCGGGTTGAGTGGCCCAAGCAGAGTGCCTCTTTATGACATAGAGTTATGCAATCGAATTGCATAGTTCTATGGCATAAATTGGTCACCGGGGTACTCCTCTTTTGATGGGAAGGCTTATACAAGTCAAGTTGTATGAGTTTTCCACTCAGAAGAGGAATACCTGGCCACTGCATCAAATATGGATTTAGATCCAGTTGGCTGGGTGCGAAGGGGCTCCATCACCACCCGGTTGCCCATCTCTCATTTGTGGGCCATGAGCTTCGTCGGGTAACGACGAAGTTGCCCTAAGTCCGCCCCTTTTTACATGTTCCACTTGTTCTCGGAACAAGTCCTTTTTCTCTCGGTGTAGTTACCTACACCTTTTGCGACTTCAGTTGCCTCGTTTTAGCTTGACCAGGAGAAATTCGTGAGTGCGAAATTCTTTGTAGCGGGTCCTCGTGCTGGGGAAATGAACCCGCCCCACGACACCGCAATGCTAGCCTGCCAGCGCATTCACGCGTCCCCAGACGAGGGCATTCTCGTTAGATATCTCCATCTTCTTCTGCCGAGGCAGCAGAACATCGCTGCAGTCCTTTACGGACAGTTAGAAACTCTCATATTCACTACAAATGCCGCCCAACGTGGGGCCCGAAATGCCCGGCTGTATCATCAGTCGTGAGCACGAGACCGTCCATCGTCTCTAGGCGGGTAGGTAACTCCCGAGGGTTTTTACACTCATCGTGCCCCAGCAAGTCTAGTAACTTCCGAACGTGTGTTGTCTTTGGACATCAATATCGTTTGGTCCTGCTTTTGAATTATACTTTGGTGGTTTACTACCATTGTATGACTAGTAAGGCCAAATGATATTAGAGTCCCTATTTGTATTCGGAAGTTATTATCTCAACATCCATTTTGCGGAGGATTCTGATCCGCTCCCCAAACCAGCGGTGCCTGAGTGCCTTACATTACATGGATCTTGATTTCATGTGATTGGCTGATTAGCTAATCCATGACTATCCATGACAAGACACGCGCTGCTTGTGGATCAGAATTCAACCCTGGGCTGACAAGTTGTAACTTGTAAAAACTTGCGGATGTGGGAGCACTTCTGAACCCTGATTCTCATGGTGCCGCAAGAGAGTTGTCCCTGAAACGCTATAGAAGGAATGTGCCATTGGTGTCCATACTTGGGAAGGGGGACAGAATGGAAAGACCGAACTTTCATGATAGATATCCGAACTATTTGTTTTTTTTTGAGGTTCGATTATAGTTTGCCACTGACGGCCACTTGGGAATTATATATATTGCACGTCATTTTTCACATTTTTCTTATATATTCATTTTGACAGGTTACTTTATATATTAGTAGTATTAAGTTTTCTATACTAAAAATCAATTGTTTCAGCAATGGCTACCAAACGCACGCCATACAAGCGCAGGTTGCGTTCGGAAGCAGGGCCCACGGCATTGTGTGTCATCTGTCAGCAAGCACCAAATGATGGAACTTCCGTACAAACGTTGGTGTGCGGACATGAGTTCCATGAAGCCTGCGTGACCCAGCATCTACTTGTCAGTCAGACTTGCCCTTTATGCCGTTAACCAGCCACGTCAGTAGGTCTACCTTCCAGCCACATAGAGCTTCCAGCTGCTCAAGGGGCGGCGGCCAAACCAAAGGACCGGCGGGATCAGGTTCCAACAGCGGCTGATGAGCCTGACTTAATGGGCCGAGCCGAAGCAGTGCCGCCTGCGGGAGAGCCAAGACCCACCGTGGCTGTGGAGGTGACCGTCCTACAAGATCTGATGGCGCTTATGCAAGACTTGACCACCCGGCGTAGCCTCACTGGAAAGCCAGAAGGAGAATCCAGTACCACCTTGGCCAAGAACGCCTCCGATGTGGGATTCGGACTTAAATCCATGGGACTTTCCGGTAGACTCGCGGCGCGATAACGAACGAATCCGGCCCGGTGCGGCAATGAATCCGTTGGCTCCAGTGTACCGGCCTCGACTGAGCCAAGCACCGCCAATAACTCAGGCTGCAGTGGCTCCGCTGAACCAACGCATCCATCCACACGCCACGTATCGGCTGAAGCCGACGCAGATTCCCAGCATCATCCAGGGCTGGAATCCGCATTTTAGCGGGGAACCCAACACCATAACTGTGGAAGTTTTCATTGGTCGGGTGGAGTCGCTGATTGAGCAAATGCTAGCAGGAGACCACATGTCGCTGGCAGGATATTTGCCAATGCTGTTTAGGGGAGCAGCACTTGAGTCATATTGACGAATACATTCGGCCCCACCATCAATACGCTGGTCACAGTTGAAGGAGGTACTCCGCATGGAGTACCCTACGGTAGATATGGACGAATTGGTATTGGACAAGATTCATGCTAGATGGCAGCGTCCGGACGAGTCTTTCCATCAATATCGAGCTGATAACCTTTGGCTGAATGACCAGTTATCAGAGCCGATGTCTTCTACCCAATTGTAGGTGTAGTTACCTACACTTTTTGCGACTTCGGTCGCCTCGTTTTAGCTTGACCAGGAGAAATTCGTGAGTGCGAAATTTTTTGTAGTGGGTCCTCGTGCTGGGGAAATGAACCCACCCCACGACACCGCAATGCTAGCCTGCCAGCGCATTCACGCGTCCCCAGACGAGGGCATTCTCGTTAGATATCTCCATCTTCTTCTGCCGAGGCAGCAGAACATCGCTGCAGTCCTTTACGGACAGTTAGAAACCCTCATATTCACTACAAATGCCGCCCAACGTGGGGCCCGAAATGCCCGGCTGTATCATCAGTCGTGAGCACGAGACAGTCCATCGTCTCTAGGCGGGTAGGTAACTCCCGAGGGTTTTTGCACTAATCGTGCCCCAGCAAGTCTAGTAACTTCCGAACGTGTGTTGTCTTTGGACATCAATATCGTTTGGTCCTGCTTTTGAATTATACTTTGGTGGTTTACTACCATTGTATGACTAGTAAGGCCAAATGATATTAGAGTCCCTATTTGTATTCGGAAGTTATTATCTCAACATCCATTTTACGGAGGATTCTGATCCGCTCCCCAAACCAGCGGTGCCTGAGTGCCTTACATTACATGGATCTTGATTTCATGTGATTGGCTGATTAGCTAACCCATGACTATCCATGACAAGACACGCGCTGCTTGTGGATCAGAATTCAACCCTGGGCTGACAAGTTGTAACTTGTAAAAACTTGCGGATGTGGGAGCACTTCTGAACCCTGATTCTCATGGTGCCGCAAGAGAGTTGTCCCTGAAACGCTATAGAAGGAATGTGCCATTGGTGTCCATACTTGGGAAGGGGGACAGAATGGAAAGACGGAACTTTCATGATAGATATCCGAACTATTTTTTTTTTTTGAGGTTCGATTATAGCTCGCCACTGACGGCCACTTGGGAATTATATATATATTGTACGTCATTTTTCTTATATATTCATTTTGACAGGTTACGTTATATATTAGTAGTATTAAGTTTTCTATACTAAAAATCAATTGTTTCAGCAATGGCTACCAAACGCACGCCAGACAAGCGCAGGTTGCGTTCGGAAGCAGGGCCCACGGCATTGTGTGTCGTCTGTCAGCAAGCACGAAACGATGGAACTTCCGTACAAACGTTGGCGTGCGGACATGAGTTCCATGAAGCCTGCGTGACCCAGCATCTACTTGTCAGTCGGACTTGCCCTTTATGCCGTCAACCAGCCACGTCAGCGGGTCTACCTTTCAGCCACATAGAGCTTCCAGCTGCTCAAGGGGCGGTGCCCAAACCAAAGGACCGGCGGGATCAGGTTCCAACAGCGGCTGATGAGCCTGACTCAATGGGCCGAGCCGAAGCAGTGCCACCTGCGGGAGAGCCGAGACCCACCCTGGCTGTGGAGGCGACCTTCCTACAAGATCTGATGGCGCTTATGCAAGACTTGACCACCCGGCGTAGCCTCGCTGGAAAGCCAGAAGGAGAATCCAGTACCACCTTGGCCAAGAACGCCTCCGATGTGGGGTTCGGACTTTAATCCATGGGATTTTCCGGTAGACTCGCGGCGCGATAACGAACGAATCCGGCCCGGTGCGGCAATGAATCCATTGGCTCCAGTGTACCGGCCCCGACTGAGCCAAGCACTGCCAATAACTCAGGCACCAGTGGCTCCACCGAACCAACGCATCCATCCACACGCCACGTATCGGCTGAAGCCGACGCAGATCCCCAGCATCATCCAGGGCTGGAATCTGCATTTCAGCGGGGAACCCAACACCATAACTGTGGAGGTTTTCATTGGTCGGGTGGAGTCACTGATTGAGCAAATGCTAGCAGGAGACCACATGTCGCTGGCAGGATATTTTCCAATGCTGTTTAGGGGAGCAGCACTTGAGTCATATTGGCGAATACATTCGGCCCCACCATCAATACGCTGGTCACAGTTGAAGGAGGTACTCCGCATGGAGTACCCTACGGTAGATATGGACGAATTGGTATTGGACAAGTTTCATGCTAGATGGCAGCGTCCGGACGAGTCTTTCCATCAATATCGAGCTGATATCCTTCGGCTGAATGACCAGTTGTCAAAGCCGATGTCTTCTACCCAATTGCTGCGGTTGTTAAAGCGCAATCTAAGGCCGGAGCTTGGTCACCATATCGTGAACTCCGATCCGCAGAGTATGGAGGCACTGCTGAACACTGTGCGTCGCCTGGAAGGGTTTGAGGAAGACCTCCGGGACAGGCCCTACTTACTAGCTAGGACGGGTCCTCAGCGCGGAATCGCGGAATTAGCCCCAGATTATACCACCATGGATCTGGAGGAAGATATGGACCGGGACCAGCTTGCTGTAGCAGCGGTGGGAAGCCTGACGACCTGCTGGAATTGCAATCAACCCGGACACTGGTTCATTTCATGTCGAGCAGAGCGTAAGGTTTTCTGCTACGGTCGCGGCAAGCCGGACACTTACTTCCCGGATTGCCCTGAATGTGCCACGCAAAAAACAGCCGAAAGAGTACCCGACCACCTCAGCGGTACTCGAAGCCCCCGCAGTAGCTCCTCAGCTAGCTGCTCACCCCAATAACCCTGACGTTAACCCACCAGCCATGACCACTGTGACTGCGGATGTTCACTCTCTTCCGGAGACCTCGCCAATGACAATATTAAAGCGACCACTGCCCCCGCAGGGGGAATGCCGGTCGACAAGAGCTCTCTTGGAGGCTAGCATTCTTTGGGGAGTTCCGCCCCCATGTACCCGAGGAAACTCCGCAGGGGGAATGCCGGTCGACAAGACCACTCTTTGAGGCTAGCATTCTTTGGGGAGTTCCGCCCCCACGTACCCGAGGAAATTCCCGCAGGGAGAAAGCCGGTTGACAAGAATATTCTTGGAGGCTAGCTTTCTTTGGGGAGTGCCGCCCTCACGGACCCGAGGATATGGGGGGTGCCGTGAGGTTCCCTCTTATTGTATCTGGATTACGCTTTGGACAACGAACTGGAATTGACGCTTTGGGCTGGCGGATGTGATGGTTTGGACCTAGTTGCTTTGCACAGTAGCGCCGAGGTGAAACTCGTGTGTGAACGGCTCCAATTCAACTATCATACCGTCTCCGTCCCGGTAAAACCTTGGCAGGCCTCGGAGTACGTTCGAAGTTCGCACCATTGGGTTGGTGGTGTAGGTTCGGTTGAGACGGACTCCTGATTAGCGCTGGTCTGGCTCTGAGCACTTGTCCCCATAAGGGCTTGTGCCAACCCTCGCATGGCCCCCTACTCTGCAAAGATAACCATGGGACCAAAAAGGCGACTACACACACGAACGGAGATAGCGGCTCCGAGGGGGGACCCACTAAAATGGACCAAACAAATGAAACCACAAGCGAACAGGATGCTAGCACGGAGAACCCTTTCAGGCAAAAACCGCTGTTGGCAAGAACACCGATTAAACAAGTCATCGATTGCGGGGGGAGGCAGCAAACCTCAGAAACACTGTCAAAGTCAACATCACAGGTTAAATCATCGGAGACAGACCACAGACGGACTAACGAACGAAAGAAGGCAGAGTGCGTTGTGCAACCTGGCATCATTGCGGCCTTTGGGCGCAGTAGAAGGACTATGCGCACCCCGGAGCGCCCAGTGCAAGGCGTACACAATCCGGATCAAGCTGCGACACCAACGGAGGCCAGTGTAAGACTGGGGGAGGGAGAAGTTTTGCCGTTGGCCGACGCCACTTCAAACGCGACCCAAGCGATAGAAGCAAAAGGGCTAGGAAACGGGGGCCTCTCCCAAGAGGTGGCACCAAATAACACAATCGCCCTTGACCGCGCCGAAGAGGAGCGGCTTACTCGGAAAGCGGGGAATATCGTCAAACAACTGAGGGCTGCCTGCGAAGTGCAGAAAAACATAGGCAAGAGTGTCAAGAATGGCATTCTTGAACTGGAGGAGCTTTTTGGCCGCATAACGCACTACAGGCGGAGGTGGCTTGCAAGCGAAAAGCACCAAAAAGACACGCTCTCCCTCGAGGCATCAGTGGGTCCTAGCAGCAGCAAAAGAATGGCCGGTAACCCAATTGAAGGCGACTGTGAGAAAAGGAGGAAGGACGAGACCATAAACGAAGTTGACACTCCAGGCGAGGAGTTTCATGTGGTGCGAAACAAGGCAGCGAAAAAAGCGGCCAAAAAGCTACTCCTAGGAAAAACAGACAAAGAGCTCAACCACGAAAAGAACAAAGAACCCCCCGATATACCGCAGAAAACAAAAAGCAAACCGCGGCGCAAACTCTTGCGAGAGGCACTGCTTATTAAACCCACTAAGGGCCGAACCTACGCAGATGTCCTCCGTGAAATTAAAGGAGCGGTCAAGCCAGACGACACCAAAACTGCCATCAAAGCAGTTCGACCAACCCGGACCGGTGGCTTGCTGGTGGAATTCGGGCCAGAGGCCACAAACAAAGATGCATTCCGTGACGCGGTTCAAAAGGTTCTTGGAGATGCGGCAACGGTTGCCTCGCTCGAACCCATGGCCACCCTGGAAATCAGGGACCTTGACTGCGTCACGGACAAAGCTGAAGTAGAGGATGCCATTAGGAGGGAGTTCCCCAGCTTAAGTGAAGTCAAGGCAAGATTGACACCTGAAAACACAAGGGGGCAACGCATGGCTATTGTCGAACTAGCTGATAAAGACGCCCAGCAAATCCTGGCGAAGGGCAAAATTAAGATAGGTTGGGTGATCTGCAGGATACGGAGAAGAGCGATCCCTACCCGCTGCTTCAGATGCCTCGAATACGGACACACCGCGTATGGCTGTAGGGGACCCGACAGGAGATCTCTGTGCTGCAAATGTGGTGAAACGGGGCACAAAAGGAAGGAGTGCACGAACGAGGCAAAATGCATTCTTTGCAAGGATGCTAAGCTAGCACCCGGCGACCTCAAACATGAGCCGGGGACAGGGAGATGCCGGGTTTTCAAGAAGGCCCTAACTAAAGCCAAATCGATACTCAAATGATCCGTATCCTGCAGGTCAATTTGCACCGAAGCACAAACGCCCAGGACCTACTTCAGCAGTTTGCGAGGGATAAGAAAGCTGACCTCCTGTTGCTGAGCGAGCAACATCATAACAAGGACTCGCAAGCGTGGTACTCTGACAAAACTGGTACCTCGGCCATCTGGGTTCGAGACAGCGCCCGCCTTCAGGTGCAGGGCCATGGACGCGGGGATAGTTTTGTGTGGGTGCGGTGTTCAGGGATAACATATTTCAGTGTTTATCTGACGCCTAACGAGGCAATGCGATCCTTTCGAACCAAACTCGATGCCCTGGAGGACGCTGTCTCGAACACAGAGGGCCACATGCTGGTCGAGGGAGACTTCAACGCTAGAGCCATCGAATGGGGTATGCCACAATCCGACCCAAGGGGAAAGCAAATCTTGGACATGGCGGCCAGAACAGCGCTTTTTGTCCTAAATACTGGTAACACCCCTACTTCCCGCCGCTGGGGTTGCGTAGGGACCATACCCGATGTGACACTCGCTTCGGAGTCCCTGGTACCTAGAGCACACAACTGGCGAGTACTAGAGGACTACTCGGCTAGTGATCACCAGTATATAGCTGTTGAGATTCACGACGGTGCCACTCTGCGTGCATATGCCCAAACTTCAATCCTCGGATGGAGGACTGGGAGGATGGACGTCGAGAAGTTCACTGACGCGCTTACGGCAGGCGCACCGTTGCTGGGAGCTCCACCAGGGAGTGGAGGGCCTACAGCCAAGGACTTGGTGAACTCAACTATGAGTACCATCATAGCTGCTTGCGAGTCTTCCATGCCCCGCCGGAGACCCCGACATGGTAAGCCTCCAGTTTACTGGTGGTCAAACGAGATCGCCGAACAAAGAAGCGAGTGTCACAAACTTCGGCGAGAGGCCCAGCGGGCGTGAACACGGGAGGAGGCAGACACTAGGCTAGCAGCATACAGGTCCGGCAGGGAATATCTTCGCAAGCTTATTAACAAGAGCAAGGCCCGATGCTGGCAAGACCTCGTGGACGATGTAAATAGGGATCCGTGGGGCCTTGGCTACAAGCTGGTCATGGGGAAACTTGGTGCCCTACGGAAGCCTTGTATACATGACGCGGAAAAGATGGACGCGATAGTGCGGGGACTCTTCCCCGCCCATCCCGTCCGTGTTGACGCTGTCCATGGTGAAACAGCAGTCGAGTGCCCACTCTTCACACAGCTGGAACTGGAGGAGGCAGTCCTCTCCCTGAAAGCGAGGAAGGCTCCAGGTCCAGATGGTGTTCCAGCTGAGGTTTTGCAGCTCGTCTATCACCATTGTCCTGACTTGCTGCTCAGCACATTCAACGCTTGCCTACGGGACGGGGTTTTCCCGGTACGATGGAAGGTGGCGAGGCTCGTGCTGGTCAGCAAGGGGAAGGGAAATCCCGAATCGCCGTCTGCATACCGCCCGTTATGCATGCTAGACACGGCTGGGAAAGTGCTAGAGAAACTCATCAAGGGAAGACTCACTGACGCGATTCGTGCTGCTGGAGACCTATCTCCTCGGCAGTACAGCTTTAGAGCAGGACGTTCTACCATCGATGCGATTGCAGAGGTGGTGAACGCGGTCCAAAAGGCAGAGGCATATAGTCGCACCAAGCGACGGATCGTCCTGTTGGTGACACTCAACGTCAGGAATGCCTTCAACTCCGCTAGATGGGTGGATATTCTGGATACGCTGGAAAACTCTTTTCAAGTTCCAGAATATCTAATGCGGCTTTTGAGGAACTACCTAAAGGACCGAAGCCTGCTCTACGACACGACACAGGGCCAACGAAGGATGGAAATTACATCGGGTGTTGCCCAGGGATCTATCCTTGGTCCGGACCTGTGGAACGTGTCTTACGACGGGCTACTGAGACTTGAGATGCCAGATGAGTCGCGCTTGGTCGGCTATGCGGATGATGTTGCGGCTCTGGTCGCTGGACGCACCGTTGAACAAGCGCAACTTAGGCTTGGTATGCTAATGTACCGAGTGAGGGACTGGATGACTGCTCGCGGGCTCAGTTTAGCACTGGAGAAAACCGAAGTGGTCATCTTGACAAAAAAGAGAATCCCTAGAGTAAGGATGATCAGTATTGGAGATATACAGATCGAATCGAAGCCAGCGGTGAAGTACCTGGGGCTACTGATCGACTCGAAGATGAGTTTCTCTGAGCAAATCAGGGCAACGGCTGAGAAGGCTGCTTCGGGAATATCGGCCCTGAGTCGACTTATGGCCAACGTAGGGGGACCCAGCCCATCAAGAAGACGCCTCTTGATGAGTGCTGTAGGGTCAGTGCTACTGTACGGAGCAGAGGTATGGGGCGACGCTCTCAGCAAGGAGCTATACCGAAAACGATTGGCACAGGTACAGAGAAGAGGAGCACTGAGAATTGCATCTTCGTATCCAACAGTCTCTGACTCGGCGATGAGAGTGATTGCAGGCATGATACCTGTCGCCCTCCTTGCTAGAGAGCGCCGCGCTATTGACCTGCGCCGAAACGAGGATGCGAGGGAGATCGTTGTCCGCGAGGAGAGACAACGCTCGCTCAACGATTGGCAGCAGTCTTGGAGGAATTGCACGAAGGGAAGGTGGACTGCGAGCCTCATCCCGGATGTGAGACCGTGGCTAAATCGAAGGCATGGTGAGACTGACTTGTATCTGACCCAGCTTTTGAGCGGGCACGGGTGTTTTCAGTCTTACCTGCACAAGATCGGCAAGTCACGGTCTCCCGATTGTCGGTTTTGCCCAGGAGAGGAGGACAATGCCTGTCACACATTTTTCGCGTGTACCAAATGGGCCAGGCTGCGAAGGGAGCTCTACAGGGAGACGGGAGAGCTCACCCCGGATAATATAGTTGCGGTGATGCTCGAATCGGTTGACAAATGGAACCAGGTGGCACATTATGCTCGGGCAGTCCTAAAATATAAAAGGGACTCACAGCAGCCGGAGGCACTGGGGCTGGGGGGTCGCTCTTCTGGCAATTCCTCTTCCCCCTCCCCTCCCGCTAGGAAAGGGACTCCCCAGCTTGAAGGCGCCCCACGGCGTAACAAAACGAGACCTGGCCCGAAGTAATGTGTCAAACGGTTCCAGGCTAGGTTCTCAGATTGACAGGGGAGGTGTTTAGTGGGTAGTCTAAAGGTATCCTCCATGGGAGTCCCACACTGCCAGACTCGGCGGGCATAAATGCCTTCACCTCCCTACCACAAAAAAAAAAAAAAAAAAGCGACCACTGCAGTCACTGCCAGAAGAACCCCGGCAGCCTCAAATACGCACTCTTAAACCTTATCATGTTCGACTGCAGGAATATCGGGTGGCTCGAGAGCGAATATTTGCTTCCGAAGTAGGCACTTCCCGCTCGCGCTAGACAAAATGGTCAACCTGTCGTTGGTGGAATTTTTGCAAGAGAGTGCGCACCTGCCGTCAATCCCTAAACTCTTGTAATATCTCGGAGGTTGCTGAGAATGAGATCGGACCTTATCATCCAATTAAAGTGTTGGGCGAAACCGTGTTTGCATTGATCGACACGGGTGCCAGTATCAGTTGTCTTGCCTCGAGCCTTGGCTCGAAGGTGCTCCATGAATATCCGGCCTTGATTAAATCCTGGCGCACTGAAATCAGTACAGCTGATGGCACCAAACGCCCTATACGAGGTAAATTAACCGCACCCGTGGCGTTCAGGGGCCAGACGAAGGATAATACTTCCTACATTATCCCGTCTTTGGCTCAGAACGTGTACCTTGGCGTCGATTTCGTCCTTCGCTTTGGACTGGCCTCCGATTTATTCACAGATTTATCTTTAAATACCAGATATGCCAACAACTTCACTTCTGTTCCCGATAGGCATGAACTGACGCCTAACCAACGGCAACGCCTGGAAGCATCCATCGCTGCTTTTCCATCTTACGCTCCCCAAGGCCTTGGCCGCACCACCCTAGTCTCACACGCCATCGACGTTGGCAATAGTAAGCCAATTAAGCAGAGACACTATGCCATCTCACCGGCCATGGAGAAATTGGTGTATGTGGAGCTGGATAGGATGCTCGAGTTAGGGTTCATAGAGGAGTCCAAAAGTGCCTGGTCCTCACCGGTAACCTTGGTGGTGAAGCCAGGTAAAGTCCACCTTTGTCTAGATGCCCGTAAGGTAAATGCGGTCACCATCAAGGACGCGTGCCCTCTTCCACTCATCGATGGAATACTAGGGAGACTGCCGAAAGCCAATTATATCACCAGTCTCGACCTAAAAGACGCCTTCTGGCGAATTCCACTCGATCAGGGGTCGAGGGATAAGACCGCCTTCACAGTGCCTGGACGACCATTATATCAGTTCGTCACAATGCCCTTTGGCCTGTGTAACGTGCTGCAAACGATGACTCGGCTGATGGAAAAAGTCATCCCAACTCACCTGAAACACCAAGTGTTCGTGTACCTGGATGATCTTTTACTCATGACGGAAACGTTCGATCAACACCTGCTTCTCCTACAAGAAGTAGCCCTGCACATCAGTTAGGCGGGACTCACCATCGTTAAGCAGCTACGACGTTTCCTTGGTGTGTGCGGTTGGTACCGAAGGTTTGTTCAGAATTGTGCAACAGTTTCAGCGCCCCTGGCAGATATGCTGCGGAAAGGGAAGTTCATTTGGACCGAACTCAGCCGAAAGGCATTTGAAGAGCTAAAACAAGCCCTCACATCAGCTCCGGTCTTGCACAGCCCTGACTTTACGAAGCCCTTCTCCATTCATTGTGACGCAAGTCAACATGGAGTTGGAGCCGTGCTGGTGCAATTGACCGAAGTGAGAGAGGAAGCTCCCATCGCCTTCATGTCCAATAAGCTGAATTCGGCCCAAAGAAACTATACTGTGTCCGAGCAGGAATGTTTGGCAGCGGTAATGGCTGTGAAGAAATTCCGAGCTTATATCGAGGGCCACCAATTCGAGATCATCACGGACCACGCTTCGCTACAATGGTTGATGAACCAAGCAGATTTACATGGACGCCTGGCCAGATGGGCTCTTAAACTGCAAGGGTTCAAGTTTTCCATCAAACATCGGAAAGGGACCCAGAACATCGTACCTGACACTCTCTCACGAATGTTTTCCCCAGAGGGAGCCGAATAGACAATAAATGACGAAGACCCCATCGAAATAGATTTGGACAGACAATATTTCGAATCAGACAGCTACAAAGAGTTGAGGCAAACCATCGCGACCCAACAATCGCAGCTGCCTGATTTGAAAGTGATAGACGGCTACGTGTATAGACGAAATGAATACGCCACTGGTGATCCGTGGCAGGAAGAAGAGTCCTGAAAACTCTGGGTACCAGAGCAAATGACACAACATCTGATCCTCCGCGCACATGACCATCCTTTAAGTGCCCACGGAGGTTACGGTCGGACGTTACGGCGACTCAAGAAATACTTCTTTTGGCCTAAAATGGCATCCCAAGTCAAAGACTACGTGAGCGCCTGTGAAACCTGTAAAGGCACCAAAGCGCCCAACCAGCCTCTTCGACCTCCTATGGGTCAACTCAACGTCCCAGAACGCTTATTCCAACGTCTATACATCGATCTACTCGGTCCATATCCTCAGTCATCCATGGGACACATCGGACCTATAGTCGGTCTAGACCAGCTCTTGAAATTCCCACTGGTGGAACCTATCCGTAAATTCACAACTCCATCGATCGTGAAATTCCTAGAGAACCGGGTATTCCATGTGTTTGGGGTTGCAGAGAGTGTGTACTCGAACAACGGAGTACAGTTCCAGTCTCGGCAGTTTAAGGGCCTACTTGAGCACTATGGCGTTGAGCACCAACTGACACCCATATACTCTCCTCAGTCTAACGCCTCCGAACGGTTGAACCGCACCCTATTGGCCACGGTCACATGATTTGCCACAGTAAATCATACCGGCTGTTACGTCAATTAAAGTGTTTGGGAGACCCTGTCGTTGCGCTGGAGCCCCACGAGCATTTAGGAGACCTCCGCCAACAAATCGGACGGAAGATTAAGGCCGCGGGACGTGCAAATGAGGCGCAGTACAAACTCAGATCACGATCTGCCAATTTCAAAGAAGGAGATGAAGTTTTCCGGCGGAATTTCCGCCAAAGTGACGCCAGGGGGCATTATAATGCCAAGCTGGACAGGCGATTCTTGAAAAACCGCATAAAGAAGGTAATGGGACCTAACCGTTACCTGATAACGGACCCATCGGGAAAAGAAGTGGGGATAAACCACGCGAAAAACCTGCGCCGATAGATAATTAGTCACGTCTGTTTTGTCCGTCCGCATATATTTTCAAAAACGCTCAAGGTTTGTATACTTCCGGCCAAACATAAACATAAGTCAGTCCGTCCGTCTGTCAATTGTGTTTTTCTTTTATTGTTCGTCACTTCTTGTCCCGACGCCGAAGACAACCCATGGTACACTGAAAGATCCTTCAGTTCCTTTTTCGCAATCCGCATCGCCTTGGGATCGCGAGAAAATTAGCTGCCCTGTAGTAATCGAGTAGGTAAGGCTCAAAAAGCCAGCGTGCGAGAGTTCTATGGAAACCAACCCGAATTTGGCAACATCATTCCTTCGATATGCTTCCATCCGATACATGATTTTGGTAGCTTATTCTATTAGAAAAGACGTGAAAATATGCGACTGGCGAACGAATCGGCTGTTATACAATTTGGAAGGGAAATCAAGAACCAGGTTCATGAAATTTAACCCTCTAAGCAATATGCTCATTACTATACAATCCTATGAACAGTATAGTACAATGAATTGCGAGAGTTTTGAATAAAAAAATAAAATAATCTGTACCTCTTCCTAACATAATGAAATCGTCTTTCATTCTGTGTAGTCCACTGTTTCGTGTTCCAGGGTTTTAATTGTTTAGAATTAGAAAAAAAATGACTATTGTTGCCGATTGTAGCCTTACGTCAGAGAATTCTGCAAATAATTTATCAGACGATCAAATTCCATTTGGTGCAATTATTCGCAGTATTATCACTTCGCGAGCTACGGATGGAGCGACAATAGAGGATATCCGCAATGATTATTACGAATATACCGGTGAAAAATTTCCTTACATCGAAGACGTATGCGACAGATTGCTGAAAATTCCCGGCGTTGCAGGCTACAAAGACCAAAATGGCACATTTATATTTAACATGTTTTACACCAACCCTAAATCCCAGCATATCCTCAATATGGTACGAAATCAAAAACCCAATCAAAAGGCAGAACATAAAAAAAAACATGATTTCATATTCCAAAAATGATATGTGGTTCTTCAAAGATAATTATCATTATTTGAATAAAAACAAAAAAAAAAGAGAGAAACAGATTATTACGGCAATTAATGGAGAAAAGAGGAAAGAGAAATAATAAATGCATTAGAAACAACATTTTGTCTCATAGCAAAACAAACTGCATTCAGCATTCATTCAACACGTACGAACATTTACCCTCACATAAATACAGCAATCAAGCAACCCCAAATTCCATTCAAATGGTAAAGCTTCGAAACGCACCCAACACACCTACCCCATACTACACATACTGCGCAGCCGACGCATCCGACTCATGCAACGCATCCGACTCATACAACACCTTCGACTCATGCAACACTTGTACGAGACTGTGTAATAGTCCATACAAACATTCTCGCAAAAAACTGCATGAGATACTACAGGGCAACCGATGCATACAACTTTGACTTCCCGCACCCACGCATAGTAATCAATTTTAGCATTCTTGAACATCCTCTTCATTTCGTTGTAACGAAATCAAGTACACACAACGATAATAACGGCAATCAGGAAAAATTTATTATATCTAAATGAAATTGCCGTGGAATATAACAGGTGTATGTAGTTTTGGATATACGAAATTTTGTGAAATCGTTTTTCGAGAGCTGAATTTACGGGAAAGATCGTAAAGTTAGAAAACAAAAAAAGAAAACGGAAAAGTTGAGGAAAACATTTTTTTGCCTGAAGTGCGATATAGTTTGTGGAAAGCGTTAGGTTAGAGAAAATGTGAAGATAAGCGCGATATTGCAGAGCTGGAATGCAAAGTTGACGTTGCATTCGGGTTGCTTAATCAGACAAGTTAGACCCCTGTGAAATAATAGTTCAATTTTTGTGGCAAAGTTGTGAAATTGGATGACACGTCGTTTTACCAATTGATGAGTTTTGAATAAAAGATCAGTGCAACAGCCGGGAAATCGGAAGCAGTGCGAGACTCCTGAATTAGCCACCGAGCACCTTTCCCCAGACATAAGTGAAGGAAACTCGCGATAGTTTGCGTGCGGTACAAGATTCGCTCCCGCTTGCACAGTGGCAGTTTTCCGCCGACTAGCCGATTGAATTGTCGCGTATCTCATTTTTCTGTAGGAATTTACTGCACACCGGAGGGGAACGAGATTTTATATGACTTTTGACGGAATCAGCGGAACGCCCGTACTTCAAAGAGCTCATTTGTCTCCACCGATAAGACGGAAGTTAGCTAGGTCGCGTATGAATTCACATAGGCAATAATTGAGTCATAGGACTTCAAAATTTTCTAGTAATAGACATCGGAAACTTCAGCCGTTTAAGGAAACGTGAGGCAATCATTGATTGCATTCGATTAGGCGCCCGTTATTTTTTTTAAATTTATTGAAGTTTGTGAAAGTAATAATTACTGCTAAATTTTTTTGATAACGAGATATAATTAAATGAAACCAGTTAGTGCGAGTGGATTTTGTTTTCGGTTAAACAACATTTACATGCCTTACCCACCCCGAACACGAGCGCTCGTAGGAGGAGGTTTAGGGTAAGTACCGTTTATTTTGCTCTAAATTTTCTTTGTTTTTTTTGCATGTCATATTATATTAAATATATATATCATGATGGCCCCACGCATTACGTGAGTGAGGTCATATTAAGTACTTTTTTGAAGTATCATTCCACAAGTAACTGCTGCTCGTTTTAATAATTTTCTTTTGCCGTCTCCACCAAGCGCAAGCACAAAAATAGAAAAATCCTAATTGAAAAAGATTGCGGGTAGTATAGATTTCCGAAAAGAGAGTCAATTCAGGACGACATTGGTTCTAAAAGGAAGGAATCTTGTAAAACGATAAATAGAATGTCTAGATAAATAACGATTGTTTATTTGCATAGAAAAAATATTGTAGATATCATCGGATAAAGTCAAGAAAAGAAGAATCTAATGTGAAAGCTATATCGTTTACCTTATATAATTGTTTGTTATTTATTTAAAAAAAAAAAAAAAAATTTATTGAGGTGAATTATATCAATTTGCTAGACTTATTTGTTTCCTTTCACTTTTAATCACCGTAAATTAGTTACTTTACAATTTTTATAAAACTTTGCATAATGAGATTGCGTAATAAAACGGACGAAATGTCAAGTTAAGAGAATACTCTTCGGTCTTTCCTTTCTTACGACTCTAACCGAGTATAGGACCCGGTATAGTGGCAGGCTTCCACCTCAAAACATGAGCCAGCCGCCGGGTACTCTTTAATCCTTCTTTTGTTTCAGGTAACGTCGCGGGTTGAGTGGCCCAAGCAGAGTGCCTCTTTATGACATAGAGTTATGCAATCGAATTGCATAATTCTATGGCATAAATTGGTCACCGGGGTACTCCTCTTTTGATGGGAAGGCTTATACAAGTCAAGTTGTATGAGTTTTCCACTCAGAAGAGGAATACCTGGCCACTGCATCAAATATGGATTTAAATCCAGTTGGCCCCTTTTTACATGTTCCACTTGTTCTCGGAACAAGTCCTTTTTCTCTCGGTGTAGTTACCTACACTTTTTGCGACTTCAATCGCCTCTTTTAGCTTGACTAGGAGAAATTCGTGAGTGCAAAATTTTTTGTAGTGGGTCCTCGCGCTGGGGAAACGAACCCGCCCCACGACACCACAATGCTAGCTTGCCAGCGCATTCACGCGTCCCCAGGCGAGGGCATTCTCGGCAGATATCTCCATCTTCTTCTGCCGAGGCAGCAGAACATCGCTGCATTCCTTTACGGACCTTTGAAACTAAATATCCACTACAGATGAGAGGTCGGTTCCGACTTCATTCGTATGATTTTAGACGGAAAATCATTGTAAATGGCACCCAACGTGAGGCCAAAACATCCTAAGGGGAGAAAAGATTCGTGTCTTCTGACGAGTTGGTCCTTTACGGAGGATGTAAGGTACCTTGGTACTCGAGCCCCGCAGACAGGAGCAGTGGAGTTGTGTTACATACGCTTGCAGTCGCTTCACGTGAGTTGTAGCTTCCGCTCTCCTTTGTTTGATTTTTTTTGTTCGCGACAGAATCCTTCCGATGTGTTGTCTCAGGTTGACACCTGTAAGGACCTTCTATTTTCTTGATGGAACTATCAGCCAGATGGGTTTCTCCTATTGGCCTGAACTCTCAAGAAAACAGAAGGTTACCTTGCCTTTATGTCGCGGAAGGATTCTACTCGTCTTTTTATGCGTGATAGACGAGTGGTTTTGGTTCAACGTTTGGTGGCGTTTGCTGGAGTTGCGGAGCCTGGAATGTTTCCAGGTGTCGGGAATTTTGACCGCGTACAAAGCTGTTACGGTAACGCTACCGCTTGTCTCGTCGAGTCAATTAACGTAGTTTAGAGAGGGTTTTTGTAATGTATGTGTGTTTGGGGGTAAATTATTGCAAATCGGACGGAAGCACCCTTTCCTCGTCAGACTACCATTTACTCTCATTTCCCTTTGGAGGAGTCGGCGCTGCTGGAAAGGAAAGTGTTGAATAAATTAATTTTTTTTTTATATATAGCAACTAGCTCACCACTATCGGCCACTAAATTGAGAAATAAGTCCCTTATATGCATATCGTTTTTTTTCTTTTTACTTAGGAGCAGTTTCTTTTATAATCGACACTTACCAGCCTAAACCAAGCGCAACCATGGCAATGAAACGAACACCTGATAACCGCTGGACCCATTCTAAGACGGTACAACCCACTAACTGCAGTATTTGTTTCGAGGACGTAGTAGAGGGCGTAAACAGCATGCGACTGGAGTGTGGACAGTTGTTTCATCGCGCCTGTGTCCAACAGCTCCTACTGACGTCCGAGCTCTGTCCACTATGCCATCACCCGATAGATCGAACAGTCATGGACGCCCCCCTCGGAACGCACGTCCCAACGCGTGGAGCAGTAGCGGAGGAACCGTAAAATTTTGAACCGCCTCAACCCCTGTTGGACATCGAAGGAGCCGTGGGTTGAGAAGTTTCTGTTGCCGTTGTCCCGGCCGCGGATCCAACAGTGCCTCCAAACAACTCTTTACTGCAAGGGATGTCCGAGAGGATCGGACACTTGGAGAGAGGACTCCAGAACATCCATATTAGCCAACCCCCCAGCCACGTAAGAACTCTGTCTGGCTGGGAGCCAAATCCCAGTGTGGCTATGCCTCACTCTCGACTTGCTGATAATTTGACCCTCCCTCCAAGGAACTCGGGAATGGATCCCAGAGCTCCCGAGTATCGACCTCAATATAGCACCGCAGCTCCGTTGGTACCCACAGTCCTCGATTCCGTCCCTTACAGCAGGCCCAACGAGGATGCGATTCACCCCGCGAACGTATCGACACACGTCCGAGACCCTATGCCTCGTATCATGGAGAGTTGGCACCTTAGCTTCACCGGTTTCAATTCGACGACACCGGTGGACCAGTTCCTGTTTAGAATTCAGGCTCTAGTCACCAGCACACTGCGAGGTGACTTCTCGGCTTTCCTTAGGCACGCACAGCTTCTGTTCAGCGGAGATACTGCTGAGTGGTACTGGAGTTTCATAGGATTGATGCCACACCCCGATTGGAATTCTTTCTGTGCAGCCTTCTGCAACCGCCTTGACGATGGCTTCACTGAAAGAGAGCTGCGGGAACAACTGAGGAAACGCAAGCAAGGTGCCTACGAACCATTCGACCAGTATTACACCAGTATATTGCGATTAAGCACTCGGTTACCAACACCCATGCTCGAGGACGAACTGGTGGATATTATCTGGGAGGTGTGCCCATTCACACCGTACAGGGGTTACGCCTACATGCCCGTAGGCAAAAACAGCTAGATGAGCGGTGAGGAACCTTCCATCCACAACCTCGGATACCAGTACCGAGGAGTGGGGCACCCCTGGAGCACGAGTCCGAAGCGATGATTGACCGACCATTCGTTGAAGCAGTTATAAGTCTGACGGTCTGTTGGAACTACTGACAACCGGGGCATCGGTTCTATGCATGTCCCGCGGAACCGACGATCTTCTTTTACCGATGCGGAAAGGCAGACAGTTATGCACCAGATTGCGCAGATTGCAAGTTACGAAAAAAGTTGCGAGCGAGTGCCGCGACCACCCGTCGGCACTCCTAGGACCCGAACGAACCAATACCGACCCTATCACTAGTTGCGACCAAGCCCAAGACACGACCCCAACTTTACTGACTCGCACCGCCAAACGCAGTTCTCCTGAAGCTCCGTAGCTGACGTCACACGTTGTCGAGGCGGACACGCAGGGGAATGGTAGCGAGACGAAGGTCCCTTGGCATGTTAAACCCTTCCACGTCAGACTGCAGGATTATTTGGCTACTCGCCAGCGCAGCTTCAATGAGGAGATGTTTACAAATACCCCACCGCAAAGGAAGTGAGCCACGCGTCGGATGCGGAGCTTCTGAAGAAGGGTCAAGCAGTCGAGGAAGGCGTTGCGGGAAATACACTTGGACAAATTATTGCAGGATCACGTTCGACCATATGCGTCAGTTCACCTCCTGCAAAAGCGATTGGTAGGCTTAGTCGATACGGGAGCCAGTGTGAATTGCATATCAGCCGATTCTGCAGGAGAGGTGCTGGCAACTCACGTGGACCAAATCCATCATTTCAACACCTGGCTAAGCACGGTGGACGGAACTCGTTACTCCGTAGTGGGGAAAATTACAACAGATGTCATATTTAAAGGCATAACTAAACCTCTGGAATTTTATATTATCCCCCAATTAACCCAGAATCTTTATCTAGGGGTGGATTTCGTTCAAAAATTTAACTTGGCCCCGGCACTATTTTCCGGCACGACACTGGATTCCGTCACCACTGTTCCTGATGAAACTGCAACCTCCCACTCATTACGACATGCACTGGATGTGAATCAACAACTGCGACTTGACTCGGCTATATCGGCTTTTCCATCGTATGAGAAGGAAGGTCTCGGCAGGACGGCCCTGGTGTTTCACACAATAGATGTGGGGGATGCTAAACCCATAAAACAGAGGCATTTTGCCATATATCCGGCGAAGGAAAAGTCGTTATATGCCGAGGTTGATCGAATGTTAGCACTAGGCGTGATCGAAGAATTGCAGAGCGCGTGGGCTTCCCCGGCCACCTTAGTTATCAAGCCGAACAAGGTCCGGCTATGCTTAGATGCCAGACGCTTGAACACCGTCACGGTCAAGGATCCATACCCTCTATAGTTGATTCAAGGCATCTTGAGTCGATTGCCTAAAGCCCATTACACCGCGAGTTTAGACTCTAAGGAGAAAACAGCCTTCAGAGTCCCAGGTCACCTACTGTATCAATTTGTGACCATGTCATTCAGATTGTGTAATGCCCCTTAGACAATGACGCACCTTATGAATAAGGTGATACTACAGCATTTAAGGCATCAAATTTTCGCAAAGTCAAAAGCGCTTTATTTAATACTAATCGTTATAAATTTTAAAAGAATATAAAGCAAATTTCAAACAATAACAATCAAAAAAACTTAATGGCCCAAATGGCTCTCCAAATTTGTACGTTATCATTAACTCATTTCATCAAAAAAAAAAAACTATAGCAAATTCAATTAATTACGATTATTACATATTTTTAAAATTTAATTTGAAAATCCTTCGTTCGATTGCGAAGTCTTGTGTGTATATGTTTGATACTTAATACGAGTATGGATACACACCCACTTCTGCTAATCCATGATACGGCACCGTGCCCACAGATGCATTGATTACAAATTGCAGCTTTTCGTATATGTATGTTGTAATTTACAGTACACAGAGAGGAACGACGGAACACGAACCGAGCAATATTTGCACTGCGGTTCCCGTAACAAGGAGAAAAAACCAACCAACACTATCCTAAAATTATTTATAATTAAAACACAACAGTGAAACTTTGATCCTACACCTAATATGTTGTAACTTATTTCTAATAAAATACAATCAAAAAACTTTATCTTATACTTTAAAATTCTGTAACAATGTTCCTAACCTAAGTGTTTAATCTTATCTCTAACGGAATATAGTAAACATTACATATACCTAACCTATACCTTAATTTTTAACAAAAATATATAACAACACTAAATGTAGCAATAATGAGCTGAAACTCAAAAAAAGGAAATAACGAAAAAACACCAAAACTGAAAATAAACACGAATAATTTAGACATTGTCATTCAGCCACCAATACCTGGATTGCGCCGTCTCAACTCGATCAGCTTCAACGAATCTAGCAAATGAGTATCTCCATTGAAATCGTTGGTCTCGTGAACTCAAATTAGGAGGATATTTTATCTTCTTATCGGTGGCCCGTCGATATATGTGATATATGATTGGGACGCCGTCAGAATCAAAAACATATCGATTCATGTCCAAATACACGAATGCTTCTGGAGGAATGAAGCCAGTAGCGAGGCAAGTCGCTATATATCCGTCTGTAGGGTGGAACGGCTGTGAAATCCAAGGGTTTTCACTCACAGTCACAGATCTTGCGATATGATTCCGAAGAAGTTTCAATATGAAAATATCGACCCTCGTCACTTCAGCAGTTTGATAAATTCTTCTATTCGATATATATTGTTTCCAATCCTTCTCAGGCTTTCTGTACATACCAGTACATGCACGAAGACATTTCCTTTCGAAAACTCTTAATTTTTCCATAGTACTAGCACTCTGGTTGTACCAGATCTGAGATCCATAGGTCAAAACTGGTCTAACCAGTGTCTTGTAACAGATAATTTTGACCTTTTGATCAATGTATCTGGAATAAAAGAGTTTTCGAAGGGCCATGACTACTTTAAGTGCCTTACTGAGCATGATTTTCACATTTTCAGTATAGTACAGATACTGATCGAGATAAACACCGAGGTATCGAACACAGGATTTATGTGGAACTCGTTCTAGACTACTCTCACCAGCCATGATGTGGAAATCTTTCCAATTACGTTTCAGGTCTTGACTGACCCCCTGCAGCGTTGTCCGAAACAAGATTGTTTCACACTTCTGCGCATTGATTTTCATTCGCCAATTGTCAGTGTACAGCTGTACATCATTGAACATTTTTTGGAGATTGCTCTGAACTATTGAAGCTTTTTGGTCTGCCGTGTAGATGATCAGATCATCAGCAAACGCTACCAATGATCGCGTTGGCGAGACGTTAAAATCAAAGCCGTTCAATAGCTTGCGAATGAAGATTGAGAAGAGCAAAGGCGCAGTAACTGTTCCCTGCTGTAGACCATTCAAGACCTTGAACTCGCGCATTGTTGTCAGATTTCCATCAGTTACAACAAACGATTTCCCGTATAACATATTACACATCATGGTGACAAGGTGTCTGGGGAACTCGTCCTGAAGGAGTTTAAAAATTAGTCCATCTAACCATACTGTATCAAAGGCTTTCTCCATATCAATGAGACATGCTCCAACACATTGTCTATCATTTAGTTTCCAACAGATATCTGAGGTTACTTTCGTTATTGCATGTGTGGTCAAATGCCTGGCACGAAAACCAAATTGGCAATTCCGCATCAACTCATTTTCCTCAATGTGGGCGTTTAGTGCTCTGTTGAGTATCACTTCAAACACCTTGCTGATTTTAGGCAGCAAGCTGATTGGGCGATAGCTTTTGGGGCATGAAGATTCTTTTCCTTTCTTCAAGATCGGAAATACCTTAGCCTTTTTCCACTCATTTGGGAAATATGAATTGCTCAACATGTTGTTGAACAATATGCAATAGTTCCTAATAGCAACCTCCGGCAAATGTCGGAGAACTACATTTGGAATACCATCAGTACCACATGATTTCTTGTTGTTTATCTTGCGAAATATGAAACACAAGTCTTCATAGCTGACAAAATAATCAATAAGATTCAAGCTCGGTATGAGGTCAGATGTTAATGTTTCATTGAAATGAAGAATTGATTGGCCGTTCAGGCTTGATTTGAAGTCGGAAACTTTTGCTTCAACGACCTCTGAAAATATTTCGTTCCCTCTCTCAGGGTTTGGTAGATGAACCCATTCAAAATGTGTTCCAATCAGGGCAAGTTTATCCAATCCTTCACAAATAATCCTGTTTCCATTTCTATCCGGATTCGTACTATCAATTTCGATACCAGCCCTATCGAGAAGATTTATCTCATCACTAGTGACTTCAAGATTCGATACCTTCACTCGAGACTTCTTGCGGAATATGCTATTCACTTTCGCGAACATGCCGTCTGGGTCCTGTGGGCTAATACCCCTCACTTTTTCCGCCCATTGATTGCTGACCTCACTCCTGAAGTAAGACCGGATTAAGTTCCGGACATTCTTCAGATATAATTTCAACAAAGACAACGAGGGATGGTTGTAGTCCAAAAATCGTCGATAAATATTGTTGACGCGTGTGAGAAGGAGGCTTTTCAATCTTTTCAACCTTGCGATGGTTGGTGTTTCATATCCTTCCATATTGTTTCGATGTTTAATCTTGGGAACTACTTTCTCAATCGTTTCCAACGTCAGCTTCTCTAACTTCGACAAATAGACATCTATTTCATCGTTAGTTAGATTCCTGTCATTAGGAACCATTGAGCAAGAGTTGCCACCATCAGAAGAGGGACATTGCGTCTGGTACTCGCGATTAAACTTCTTTTGAAACTTTCCCCAGTCTGTTTTTTTGAAATTCAACCGATGATTTTCATGTTGAACTGGAATGAGGAAGAAATCATCCCTGTGATGATTGATTTCCATTACGATTGCGTTATGGTCGCTATCATAAGGAAGCACCTGCAGTTTCCGTTGAGGACTATTAAAGCTGAATTCAAGTCTTGCGTCAGCAATGCAAAGGTCCAAATATGAATTTGTCCTAGGGTATGTTGGTAGCTCCAACCAATATAGATTGCACCTGTATTCAATGTGGTTCTCTGTTATCCACGATTTCAGGAATACACCTCTTGGATTATTGGTGGCGTTCAGCCATGATGTATGCTTGGCGTTCAGGTCACCAGCAAGAATATAATAGTTACGCAGCCTGTTCAATTCGAGTATTTCGAACAAGGAATTGAGCTCCTCCCTGAGCTTAAGAACAGTTCCACCAGTTGCATAGGCAGAGATAACGAAGAGGTTATCCCCAGCTGGCAGTGAGATTTTTATAACGGACACTTCAAGAGATTCAAAGCTTTTGAATTCGACTTTTTCAATTTTTTGGAAACGATAGGGTCTTCGAACCAATATCCCGGTGGCACCTCCCCCATCACCTGCTACCCTATCGTTTCTTACGAACTCAAAATCCTTGAATGTCATGGAGTGCCATGAACTGAGGTGGGTTTCGGTGAGAAGCACGATGTCAGGCTTTTGTCTGGCAATGAATTCAAGGAGATAATCACGCCGATGTAAAGTAACAATGGAGTTGACGTTGATCGAGATGAGACGAATCCTATCCGTGGGAATGTGGCTGGATGACAACTTATTTTTAGGCATTTGAAAGCCCTAAACGCTGAAAAACAATGTTAATTTTCGAATCTTGTTTATTGATTCGCTCCGATAAGGAATTTTATTGCTGATAAATTTTAAGGAGCAGCTCATTATTGCTACTTACATTATTTATTTTATTTACATTGTCTGCTGGTCCTCTCGCAGCAAGTGCAAATGACACCCCGGGCTTGACGAAGTTGGTAGGTATCACACTGCGGTGTGCTTGACTTTGTTTCGGAGTGACTTTAACCTTTGCATCTTGATACCGGGGGCATCCTCGATATGATGCTGGACGACCAAAGGCACCGCAGTTCACACAATTTGCACTCGCCGGGAGCATGAATGTCTTTGCATTTCACACACCTATATTTCATGGCGCAATTGGCAGCCGAATGCCCGAATCTTTGACACCTGTAGCACTGGTTGACCTCACTTTTCTGCAGGCGTTCCCACCTCACCACGCGGAAGTTTAAGTACCGTATTTTTTGTAGGGCACTCGAACTACTTTTGCTGATCAAATTTTCGTATACTTGGACAATCTGCTGCTTATAACCGAGACCTTTAACGAACTCCTCGACCTACTTCAGGAGGTGGCTTTGCACATCTGGAGGGCAGGGTTAATCATCAACATACAGGAGAGTCAGTTCGTGATGGCGTAGGTGAAGTATTTGGGCCACATCATTGGTCATGGCAACATCAAGACCAAACCGGACAAGACTCAAGCGATTGAAGCTTTTGCATTAATCAAGACCACCAAGCAGTTGCGCCGATTCCTAGGCTTATGCAGATGGTATTAAAGTGTTTACGTTGATGAAGTAATAATTTAACTTCCACAACACGCTCTTGTATAATGGCGTTGCTCCTTAATTGTTAGGTGGTAAATACTTCCCTGAAAATTATTTAGTAAATCTAACTTAGATGCATAAGTTCAACAACTCAAAGCAATCAAAACCATAATAAACGAAACTAAATCCAGAAAATTTCAATTTTAGGTATAGTGACGGAATGAATGAATCATTTTGTTTATTAACGAGCTAACAGTAAATAGAAGAAGTAATAGTTAAATTCTAAATCATTACTCTATGAACATCAAATCTGAACTCTAATTCTCCACAAAAAATCCATGCATTTATATAAAATTTTACTCGTCATGGCAAACTGAAACTATACATTGCCAGGTGTCAAATTGGCAAAATGCAAAGTGTGAAATATAAAAATGTACAGAAATGTCGCCACAGTATCAACAATTCGTTCGTGACTATGCCACCATTATCACACCTTTGACCGACATGCTGCGTTGTAGTAATCGAGCAGTTTGTTAAATTTATTATTTTTTTATTTAAATTCTTTGATAATCTTATGTAAAATTTATATTTTATTTTTTCTATGTGAAATTTATAGATTTTATATTTCATATATTCAATATAACTAAAAATGCTCGATTCAAATTCGACGCAGGCAAAGGGTTAAAGGAAATTCCTGCATAATATAGGCCAGATCTGTTAAATCACTACACAACCAGCAAACCATTTCCATATAGGAAATCCTACTATGACTTGATAGTATGGGAATTACACATTCTTGCATTCCGCTCATCATACTCCTAGACATACAAAAAAAGAAAAAATACATTTACACTCATAGAACTGTTAGTGACAATTCTTATGAGTGTACAAGCTACTCAACATAACTTGATATTCCATGCATCCCATGAGCGGATGCACACGATAGAGGGGAGTCTGCTTGAGAGCGTGAGACAGGGTGGACGCCACAAAAAAAGAAGAAGTCGACGGGATATCGTGAATATCCACGGAAAAATCGGCAAATTTTCGTTCGATAAGACCCGGTTGTAATTCGAGAAGTTTGTGGGTCGCGATTTGGAACGGCACCGTGTAAAGTTATTAACATCGCGTCGTAGTTAATACTTGTTGGGAAGTTTTTACGAATGAGTTAAAAGAAAATTGAGATTCTGTAACTGTAACTGCCGTGCAGTGAATCATACAGTTACAAGACACAACCACTTACAAACACTTCTTGACCGTTTCCGATGCGATGTAATTTTCAGTTTTTGATATGTTGGCTAACTCATAATGCGAGTATAATGACGCAACGTAAATTGATGCGTGATATTATCTGAACGGACGGAAAAGTGACCACAATTTAAAATAACGCAGGAAATCAGTGACCCATCATCCTATGGACACTCATACACTCAATCGTCGTGTGGAATAGTTAGAAATCTGATCTCTATCGCGGTAGTCGATATCAAAAATAGTTTAAGTGTCATAAGAATGTTGTTTAGTCCTAGACAAGTGTCTGCAAACGAGCGAGAGAACGGTTCGCAGAGTGTGTTGATGCGACGGCTTGCCGCTGCTTCATTTGTTTGCCTATTGGTGAACTTGCCCGCGCCCGTAGTCGATGTAACTTGCGAGAATCCCAAAGTGATGTGATATGACAGAGATTAGTGCGCTCGCGCTCGTGAACTTACAAGCAAGACGCTATTTTTGTGAAATGTCCATTGCAGGGAAATCATACCTCTGCGAAAGTTAAAGAAACACGAAGATCGGCGATGTGATATGACAGCGATTAGTGCGCTCGCGCATATCATGGTACAACAAACACGGCCACATCTATTTGTTCATCCAAAGGCAACGGATTTTCGTCATGAAGTCCCGTAATTCATGAATGTTGCGCTAATCTTCCTGACAGAGATATTAACAGTTTTACTGAAGGCGTAGCATTCATTTAAAGCCAAATTACTGTGGATCAGATCACGGGCTAGATTTTGCTACCGTCTGAGTAGTTTAGCAGTAGCTTCATATTTCATCGAAGCCATGTTTTCTCCTGCTTAGTGCTGCGTAAATTATGCTCTGAAACTCGTGAACTTACAAGCAAGACGCTATTTTTGTGAAATGTCCATTGCAGGGAAATCATACCTCTGCGAAAGTTAAAGAAACACGAAGATTGGCCGTAATATCTGTTTGAACCTTGCACATGTAGCGAGCTAACTCGTCGCGTGAAACGCCTTTCGGAAATTGAGTACGACGTAAGCTCGTAGCGAGTGTTTCTTGGGCTTTGACGGGAATCGTCTATTGATGGTGGCGCAGCTCTATGGATAGTTTGTGGTGATCGAAGAGCTGTTTGCTCTTTAAAACGCAATTAACGATCAAACGAGTTAGAAATTGATAAGTGTCGACCCGAAAGATGTCAATGCTGAACAGAAGACACAATTCCCTAAATTCAACCTCCGTCGATGAATGTGTGTCGCATCTTCAATGGCAACAAAACAAAAGTGTTTCGACCTGCAATACGTAGTAGCGCACAATTCTAAGGAGGTCTTATACATAATAGTAGAATATTAATTGGAATAAAAATTTTTTTTGACCTGTGCGATTTGCTGAAAATTTTCCAAAGTGATCTATCTCAATTTTATTTTTAAATCGTAAAGTGATCGTGAGAAACTCTCGCTCTAGGGATAAATTTAGGAATTTTTTTCTTTTATTTATGCATTGGAAATTTAGAGGATACCTGCATCGTCATCGAGCGCTCGAAGGACCATGTGGGTAAGTACCCTTTTTGGTATATTTTTATTACAAGTACCTTATTATTTTTGAAATAATATAAAATATCAATAAAGTAATGGTAAAAGGTCAATATAACTCAAATAGTCAGCATCCATCACAATTCAGATAAATAAAATAAAAGAAATATCAATCACAGTCGTACATACACAAAAATAAGAAAAAAAAAACTCATTTTCTTATCATTGAGGTAGATTACAATTATCTCAAGTGTTTCTTTCCTTTTAATACGATACAACCCGCTAATACATGTGGATGTTTCTATTGTATATGTACATCAATGCTTATGTATTATCACGAAACAAAGAATAAACAAACAAACTTATTAATACTCAATAGTAAAGATTTCTTATACAAAACAAAACAAGTGAAAGTAACCTGAATTATGTATACAAATTTGAACAGGACAATATATTTTTGTATGGGCAAAAATATGGTTAATTCAAATTAAATACGTCAAGATTCAGAATCAAAGGGCACCTAAAAGGAGTGAAAATAATTAAATATCAAAACTAATGGATCATGTTTTTGTAATTAACTAGCTGTTGTAGAATTGTACAAACCAGAAACACAAGAAGGATGAATAGGAAAGGCCAATACAAAGAAAGAATATAAAAATATAAACACTTCGCTCAGTACACAATCATAAGCAAATGTATTTTGTTATAAACTTTATCGATAGTAAATTTTTTCTTTTTGTAATAAACTTTGTCTCTCGTATATCTAGTCCTTAAAACTTTACTATTACTATTTTAATTTTGCATACAGTAGTAGTCTTACATGTTGCTCTAAAAGAAACTGTTGCACGAATTATGATTACATGAAAATGAAATATAAAATGTTTGTTAAAGCTTAAAAGTTAGATTTTGAATGTAGAATGGATAAAATTATGGAGAAAATTTAATGCAAGAATAAAAGGTGACAGTGAATTAGAAATGCATAAAATGAATTATTAGAGTACACCGTTCGGTCTTTCCATTTTGGTCCTTTTGACCGGGTATAGGACCCGGTACGATGGTAGGCTCTCCACGCCACAAATGAGCCAGGCATCGGGCATTAAATAACCTCTTTGTTTCAGGTGACTTCGCGGGTTGAGTGGCCCGAGCAAGGTGCCTCTTTATGGCATAGGGTTATGTAATCAAATTGCATAATTCTATGGCATAAATTGGTCATCGGGGTACTTCTCCTCTGATGGGAAGGCTCATGCAAGTTAAGTTGTATGAGTTTTCCACTCGGAAGAGGAATACCTGGCGACTACAAGAATAATGGATTTTGATCCGGTTGGGTAGGTGCGCGGGGGCTCCATCACCACCCGGTCGCCCCTCTTTCGTTTGTGGGCCATGAGCCTCTTCGGGTAAGGATGAAGTTACCCTAATTCCGTCCCATTTTACTTGTTTCTCTTGTTCCATGAACAAGTCATTTACCCCTGGTGTAGTTGTCTACGATTTTTGCGACTTCGGTCGGCTTGCTTTTCTCGACCCCAGAAATTCGTGAATGCGAAATTCTTTGAAGTGGGTCCTTGTGCTGGGGGAATGAACCCGCCCCACGACATCGCAATGCTAGCCTGCCAGCGCATTCACGCGTCCCCAGACAAGAGCATTCTCGGAAGATACTTGCATCTTCTTCTGCCGAGGCAGCAGACCATCGCTGCAGTCCTTCACGGACATTTGATTTTACCTATTCACTACAAATGGCGCCCAATGTGGGGCCTGAAAATGCCCGGCTTTATCATCAGTCGTGAGCACGAGACAGTCCATCGTCTCTAGGTGTCCCTACAAGATGTCAAGATTATTGGCGGGTAGGTAACTACCGAGGGCTTTTGCATTTATCGTGCCCCAGCAACTTAGTAACTTCCGGACGTGTGTTGTCTTTGGAAATCAATACCGTTTGGTTCTGCTTCTGATTTATACTTTGGTGGCTTACCACCATTGTATGACTAGTAAAGCCAAATGATATTAGAGTCCCTATTTGTATTCGGAAGTTATTATTTCAACATTTATTTTGCGGAGGATTCTGATCTGCTCCCCAAACCAAGTGGTGCCTGAGTGTCTTACACTACATGGATCTTGATTTCATGTGATTGGCTGATTAGCTAATCCATGACTATCCATGACAAGACACGCGCTGATTGTGGGTTAGAATTCAACCCTGGGCTGACAGGTTGTAACTTGTAAAAACTTGCGGATGAGGGAGCACTTCGGAACCCTGATGCTCATGGTGCCGCAAGAGAGTAGTCCCTGAGACGCTTCAGGAGGAGTGTGCCAGTGGTGTCCGTACTTGGGAAGAGGGACGGAATGGAAAGACCGACTATTTTTTTTTTTGATAACGTGAAATTTGTTTTACTTACATACCTTTTTTTTGATAGGAGTGTTATATGGTTCGACACCGACGGCCACTCACATAACCTTATATTGGTTTTTTTTGCACATAACTTACTCTTAATATTCATAGTTTTAAGTTTCTTTTCTATATATTTATTTCTGTTTCAGCTTTCTAACACGCAGACCCACATTAAATAGCGAAGATGTCAACCAAACGCACGCCAGACAAGCGTCGGTTGCGTTCGGATGCAGGGTTCACGGCATTATGCGTCATTTGCCAGCGAGCACGAAATGACGGGACGTCCGTACAAACTTTGGGGTGCGGACATGAGTTCCATGAAGCCTGCGTGACCCAGCATTTACTGGTCAGCCGGACTTGCCCTTTGTGCCGACAACCAGCCACGTCAGCGAGTCTACAGTCCAGCCACCTAGAGCTTCCAGCTGCTCAAGGAGTGGTGCCCAAACCAAAGGACTGCTGGGATCAAGTTCCACCAATGGCTGATGAGCCTGACTTAATGGGCCGAGCCGAAGCAGTGCCGCCTGCGGAAGGGCAGAGATCCACCGCGGCTGTAGAGGTGACCGTCCTCCAAGATCTGATGGCACTTATGCAAGGCTTGACAACCCAGGTATCCGCGCTGGAAAGCAAGAAGGAAGATCCAATACCACCTCGTCCAAGATCGCCTCCGATGTTGGATTCGGACTTGAATCCCTGGGATTTTCCAGTAGATCCGTGGCGCGATCCCGAAAGAATCCGGCCCGGTGCGGCAATGAATCCGTTGGCTCCAGTGTACCGGCCCCGGCTGAGCCAAGCACCGCCACCAACTCAGGCTCCAGTGGCTCCTCCGGAACAACGCATCCATCCACACGCTACGTATCGGCTGAAGCTGACGCAGATTCCCAGCATCATCCAGGGCTGGAATGTGCATTTCAGCGGGGAACCCAACACCATAACTGTGGAGGTCTTCATTGGTCGGGTGGAGTCGCTGATTGAGCAAATGTTGGCAGGTGACCACATGGCGCTAGCAGGATACTTGCCAATGCTGCTTAGGGGGGCAGCACTTGAGTCATATTGGCGCATACACTCGGCCCCACCGTCAATACGCTGGTTCCGGCTGAAGGAGGTACTCCGCATGGAGTACCCTACGATCGATATGGATGCATGGGTCCTGGACAAGATCCATGCCAGATGGCAGCGTCCGGACGCGCCCTTTCATCAATATCGAGCTGATATCCTTCGGCTGAATGACCAGTTGTCAGAGCCGATGTCTTCCACCCAACTGCTGCGGGTGCTAAAGCGCAATCTAAGGCCGGAGCTTCGTCGCCATATCGTGGACTCTGATCCGCAGAGAATGGAGGCACTGCCGAGGACTGTGAGTCACCTGGAGGAGGTTGAGGAAGACCTCCAGGAACGGCCCTACTTACTAGCTAGGAAGGATCTTTGGCGCGGAATCGTGGAAGTGGCCCCAGATTATACCACCATGAATCTGGAGGAAGATATGGACCGGGACCAGTTTGCTGTAGCAGCAGTTGGAAGCCTCACAACCTGCTGGAACTGCAATCAAACCGGACACTGGTTTATTTCATGTCGAGCGGAGCGTAGGGTTTTCTGCTACGGTTGCGGTAAGCCGGACACCTACTTTCCGGATCGCCCCGAATGCGCCGCGCAAAAAAACGGCCGAAAGAGTACACGACCACCTCAGCGTTACTCGAAACCCCCGCAGTAGTTCCCCAGCCAGCTGCTCACCCCAACAAACCTGACGATAACCCACCAGCCATGACCACTATGACTATGGATATGCACTCTCTTCCGAAGGCCTCGCCAACGACAGTATTGAAGCGACCACCACAGTCACTGCCTGAAGAACCTCGAAAGCCTCAAATACGCATACTAAAACCCTATCATGTTCGACTGCAGGAATATCGGGTGGCTCGAGAGATATTTGCTTCCGAAGAAGTCAATTCTCGCCCGCACAAGACAAAATGGTCAACCCGTCATTGGCGGAGCTTCCGCAAGGGAGTGCGCCCTTTCCGTCAAACACTGAACTTTACAAAAAGGACCGGATGCTAAGCAGGAGAGGCAGAAGCCCCAACGAAGACCCCGGCAGCAGGCACTGCTTGTAAAGCCGCAAGATGGCCGATCCTACGCGGAAGTACTGCGGGACATCAGGGGAAACGTAAGGCCCGAAGACACCAATACTACCATTAAAATAGTACAACCAACGCGGTCGGGCCACATACTGGTCGAATTCGGAGCAGAAGCCGGCAATAAAGATGTATTCTGTGACGCAGTAAAGAAAGTCCTCGGCAAAAGCGCAATTATAGCCCCGCTCGAGCCGATGGCAACGATCGAAATACGAGACATTGACTGCGTGACGGATCTGGCCGAGGTAGAAGAGGCCATCAACAAGGAGTTCCCTAGCGTGGGAAGGATTAAAACGAGACTGACACCAGAAAACAACAGGGGAGAGCGCATGGCCAAAAGGACGCCGAACAATTCCTGAACAAGGGCAAAGTACGAATTGGAAGGGTTGTCGGTAGGATACGGCAAAGAGCAACGCCTCTTCAATGTTTCAAATGCCTTGGTTATGGTCACACCACACAAGTATGCAAAGGACCCCATAGGAGTTCCCTATGTTACAAATGCGGTGAAACGGTTCATAAAAGAAAAGAGTGTACGAAGGAGGCACACTGTATTCTTTGCAAGGATGCTGATCCAAAACTTGATTTTGGACACGTCGTGGGATCAGGAAAATGCCGGGTGTTCCAGGAAGCCCTAGCCAAGGCAAAATCAGAGCTTTGATGACCCGCATCCTGCAGCTAAACCTACACCGCAGTTCAACCACCCAAAATCTGCTTGAGCAGTTTGCGAGGGACATGAAAGCCGACTTCTTGCTGCTGAGTGAGCAACACCATAATAAAAGTCCTGCATTATGGTACTCTGATGAAACTGGTACTGCCGCTATCTGGGTTCGGAACAGTGAATTTCAAGCGGAGAGTTGTGAATGGGGGATGGTTTCGTGTGGGTTCGGTGCTCAGGGATCACCTTCCTTAGTGTGTACCTAACGCCTAACGAGTCGATATAATCTTTCCAAGCCAAGCTTAATGCTCTGGAGGACACTGTCTCGAACGCAGAGGGTAAAGTGCTCGTTGGGGGCGACTTCAATGCTAAAGCAATCGAATGGGGCATGCCTCAGACGGATCCACGGGGAAAACGAATCCTGGAAATGGCGGCCAGGATGGCCCTCGTCGTACTAAAACCCGGAAAAACGCCGACTTTCCGCCGTATTAGCGTCGTACTAAAACCCGGAAAAACGTCGAATTTCCGCCGTATTGGCTGTGAGGGAACCATACTGGACGTGACATTCGCCTCGGAGTCCTTAGTATGGAGGATACACAACTGGAAAGTATTAGAGGACTACTCAGCCAGTCCATTCTGCTTGAGAAAAGTGATGCTATCTCCCGACGTCTATGCTCTCGGCCTTCTACAACTGGATGGAACATTGGAAGGATGGACGTCGAGAGGTTCGTCAAGGTTCTCACAGCAGTTGAGCCGCTGCAGGGAGCTTCGAAGGGGACGGAAGAACTGGCAGCTCAAGACGTGGTGAACTCTACTCTGAGCATAATCACGACTGCTTGCTGCGCTTCTATGCCCCGTCGAAGACCCCGGCACGGTAAACCCCCAGTGCACTGGTGGTCTACTGAAATTGCTGAAAAGCGGAGGGAGTGTCACAAGCTTCGGCGTGAGGCTCAACGGGCGCGGAACCGTGACGAGGCATGCAACTGGGTGGCAGCATATAAGTCGGCCAGGAAATGCCTTCGCAAACTGATCACCAGTAGCAAGGCTTGCTGCTGGCAAGACCTAGTGGACAATGTGAACAAGGATCCGTGGGGCCTTGGCTACAAGCTGGTCATGGGGAAACTTGGTGCCCTACGGAAGCCTTGTATACATGATGCGGAAAAGATGGACGCGATAGTGCGGGCACTCTTCCACGCCCATCCCGTCCGTATTGACGCTCTCCATGGTGAAACAGCAGTAAAGTGCCCACTCTTCACACAGCTGGAACTGGAGCAGGCAGTCCTCTCCTTGAAAGCGAGGAAGGCTCCAGGTCCAGATGGTGTTCCAGCTGAGGTTTTGCAGCTCGTCTATCACCATTGTCCTGACTTGCTGCTCAGCACATTCAACGCTTGCCTACGGGACGGTGTCTTCCCGGTACGATGGAAGGTGGCGAGGCTCGTGCTGGTCAGCAAGGGGAAGGGAAATCCCGAATCACCGTGTGCATACCACCCGTTATGCATGCTAGACACGGCTGGGAAAGTGCTAGAAAAACTCATCAAGGGAAGACTCACTGACGCGATTCGTGCTGCTGGGGACCTATCTCCTCGGCAGTACGGCTTTAGAGCAGGACGTTCTACCATTGATGCGATTGCAGCGGTGGTGAACGCGGTCCAAAAGGCAGAGGCATATAGTCGCACCAAGCGACGGATCGTCCTGTTGGTGACACTCGAGGTCAGGAATACCTTCAACTCCGCTAGATGGTTGAATATTTTGGACACGCTGGAAAACTCTTTTCAAGTTCCAGAATATCTAATGCGGCTTTTGAGGAACTACCTAAAGGACCGAAGCCTGCTCTACGACACAACACAGGGCCAACGAAGGATGGAAATTACAACGGGTGTTACCTAGGGATCTACCCTTGGTCCGGACCTGTGGAACGTGTCTTACGACGGGCTACTGAGACTGGAGATGCCAGATGAGTCGCGCTTGGTCGGCTATGTGGATGATGTTGCGGCTCTGGTCGCTGGACGCACCGTTGAACAAGCGCAACTTAGGCTAGGTATGCTAATGCACCGAGTGAGGGACTGGATGACTGCTCGCGGGCTCAGTTTAGCACTGGAGAAAACCGAAGTGGTCATCTTGACAAAAAAGAGAATCCCTAGAGTAAGGATGATCAGTATTGGAGATATACAAATCGAATCGAAGCCAGCGGTGAAGTACCTGGGGCTACTGATCGACTCGAAAATGAGTTTCTCTGAGCAAATCAGGGCAACGGCTGAGAAGGCTGCTTCGGGAATATCGGCCCTGAGTCGACTTATGGCCAACGTAGCGGGACCCAGCCCATCAAGAAGACGCCTCTTGATGAGTGCTGTAGGGTCAATGCTACTGTATGGAGCAGAGGTATGGGGCGACGCTCTCAGTAAGGAGGTATACCGAAAACGATTGGCACAGGTACAGAGAAGAGGAGCACTGAGAATTGCATCTTCGTATCCAACAGTCTCCGACTCGGTGGTAAGAGTGATTGCAGGCGTGATACCTGTCGCCCTCCTTGCTAGAGAGCGCCGCGCTATTTACCTGCGCCGAAACGAGGATGCGAGGGAGATAGTTGTCCGCGAGGAGAGACAATGCTCGCTCAATGGTTGGCAGCAGTCTTTGGGGAATTGCACGAAGGGAAGTGAGACCGTGGCTAAATCGAAGGCATGGTGAGACTGACTTCTATCTGACCCAGCTTTTGAGCGGGCACGGGTGTTTTCAGTCTTACCTGCACAAGATCGGTAAGTCACAGTCTCCCGATTGTCGGTTTTGCCCAGGAGAGGAGGACAATGCCTGTCACATATTTTTTGCGTGTACAAAATGGGTCAGGCTGCGAAGGAAACTCTACAGGGAGACGGAAGAGCTCACCCCGGATAATATAGTTGCGGTGATGCTCGAATCGGTTGACAAATGGAACCAGGTGGCACAGTATGCTCGGGCAGTCCTAAAATATAAAAGGGACTCACAGCAGCCGTGGGCGCTGGGGCTGGGGGATCGCTCTTCTAGCATTTCCTCTTCCCCTCTCCCCTCCAACTAGGAAAGGGACTCCCCAGCTTGAAGGCGCCACACTGCGTAACAAAACGGGACCTGGCCCGAAGTAATGTGTCAAACGGTTCCAGGCTGGTTTCTCAGGTTGACAGGGGAGGTGTTTAGTGGGTTGTCCAGTCGCGCATGGGAGTCCCACACTCTGTGCATAAATAGCATTCACCTCCCTACCCCAAAAAAAAAACTTTTGTAACATCTCGGAGGTTGCTGAGAATGATATCAGACCTTACCACTCAATTAAAGTGTTGGGCGAAACCACGTTTGCATTGATTGACACGGGTGCCAGTATCAGTTGTCTTGCCTCGAGCCTTGGCTCGAAGGTGCTCCATGAATATCCTACCTTGGTTAAGCCCTGGCGCACTGAAATCAGTACAGCTGATTGCACCAAACACCCTATACGAGGTAGACTGACAACACCCGTGACGTTCAGGGGTCAGACGAAGGATATTACCTTCTACATTATCCCGTCCCTGACTCAGAACGTGTACCTTGGCGTCGATTTCGTCCTTCGTTTTGGATTGGCCTCCGATTTATTCACAGATTTGTCTTTAAACACCAGATATGTCAACGAACTCGCTTCTATTCCCGATAGGCATGTATTGACGCCTAGCCAACGGCAACGCCTGGAAGCATCCATCGCTGCTTTTTCATCTTACGCTACCCAAGGCCTTGGCCGCACCACCCTAGTCTCACACGTCATCGACGTTGGCAATAGTAAGCCAATTAAGCAGAGACACTTTGCCATCTCACCGGCCATGGAGAAGTTGGTGTATGCGGAGCTGGATAGGATGCTCGAGTTGAGGGTTATAGAGGAGTCCAAAAGTGCCTGGTCCTCACCGGTAACCTTGGTGGTGAAGCCAGGTAAAGTCCGTCTTTGTCTAGCTGCCCGTAAGGTAAACGGGGTGACCATCAAGGACGCTTACCCTCTTCCGCTCATCGATGGAATATTAGGGAGACTGCTGAAAGCTAATTATATTACCAGTCTCGACCTAAAAGACGCCTTCTGGGAAATTCCACTCGATGAGGGGTCGAGACATAAGACCACATCCACAGTGCCTGGACGACCATTATATCAGTTCTTCACCATGCCCTTTGGCCTGTGTAATGCGCCGCAAATGATGACCTGGCTGATGGACAAAGTCATCCCACCTAACCTGAAAAACCAAGTGTTCGTGTACTTGGATGATCTTTTACTCATCACGGAAACGTTCGACCAACACCTCCTACCCTGCAAGAAGTAGCCCTGCACATCAGTAAGGCGGGACTCACATTCAACGTATAAAAAAGTAAGTTTGTCACGAACGAAGCCGATACCTAGGACATGTCATCGGACATGGCACTATCAAAACGGATCCAGACAAAACTCATGCGATTGATGAGTTCCCCTTACCAAAAACAGTTAAACAGCTACGACGTTTCCTTGGTATGTGCAGTTGGCACCGAAGGTTTGTTCAGAATTGTGCAACAGTTTCAGCGCCCCTGGCAGACGTGCTGCGGAAAGGGAAGTTCATTTGGACCGAGCTCAGCCGAAAGGCATTTGAAGAGCTAAAACAAGCCCTAACATCAGCTCCGGTCTTGCACAGCCCCGACTTTACGAAGCCCTTCTCCATTCATTGTGACGCAAGTCAACATGGAGTTGGAGCCGTGCTGGTGCAATTGACTGATGAGGGAGAAGAAGCTCCCATCGCCTTCATGTCCAATAAGCTGAATTCGGCCCAAAGGAACTATACTGTGTCCGAGCAGGAATGTTTGGCAGCGGTAATGGCTGTGAAGAAATTTCGAGCCTATATCGAGAGCCACCAGTTCGAGATCATCACGGACCACGCTTCACTACAGTGGTTGATGAACCAAGCAGACTTACATGGACGCCTAGCCAGATGGGCCCTTAAACTGAAAGGGTTCAAGTTTTCCATTAAACATCGGAAAGGGACCCAGAACATCGTACCTGACACTCTCTCGCGAATGTTTTCACCAAAGGGAGCCGAATTGACAAAAAGTGACGAGGACCCCATCGAGATAGATTTGGACAGACAACATTTCGAATCAGACAGCTACAAAGAGTTGAGGCAAACCATCGCGACCCAACAATCACAGCTGCCTGATTTGAAAGTGATAGACGGCTACGTGCATAGACGAAATGAATACGCCACTGGTGATCCATGGCAGGAAGAAGAGTCCTGAAAACTCTGGATACCGGAGGAAATGACACAAAATCTGATCCTCCGCGCACATGACCATCCTTTAAGTGCCCACGGAGGTTACGGTCGGACGTTACAGTGACTCAAGAAATACTTCTTTTGGCCTGAAATGGCATCCCAGCTCAAAGACTACGTGAGCGCCTGTGAAACCTGTAAAGGCACCAAAGCACCCAACCAGCCCCTTTGACCTCCTATGGGTCAACTCAACGTCCCAGAACGCGTATTCCAACGTCTTTACATAGGTCTACTCGGTCCATATCCTCGATCCTCTATGGGACACATCGGAGCTATAGTCGTTCTAGACCAGCTCTCGAAATTACCACTGGTGGAACCTATTCGTAAGTTCACGACTCCATCCATCATGAAATTCCTAGAGAGCCGGGTATTCCACGTGTTTGGGGTTCCAGAGAGTGTGTACTCGAACAACGGAGTACAGTTCAGGTCTCGGCAGTTTAAAGGCCTACTCGAACAGTATGGCGTTGAACACCAACTGACGCTCATATACTCTCCTCAGTCTAACGCCTCGGAACGGTTGAATCGCACCCTGTTGGCCGCGAACCGTTCTTACACCCACCCATCTCAAAAAGATCGGGACCGCAGATTGTCCGCCATCACATGCGCCCTGCGGTCAGCGTATCATTCCGTCACCGGTGTCGCACCTTTTTTTTTTTTTTTTTTTTTTTGTTTGTGCTAGGGAGGTGAAGGCATGTATGCCCACCGAGTCTGGCAGTGTGGGACTCCCATGGAGGATACCTTTGGACTACCCACTAAACACCTCCCCTGTCAATCTGAGAACCAAGCCTGGAACCGTTTGACACATTACTTCGGGCCAGGTCTCGTTTTGTTACGCCGTGGGGCGCCTTCAAGCTGGGGAGTCCCTTTCCTAGCGGGAGGGGAGAGGGGAAGAGGAATTGCCAGAAGAGTGACCCCCCAGCCCCAGTGCCTCCGGCTGCTGTGAGTCCCTTTTATATTTTAGGACTGCCCGAGCATAATGTTCCACCTGGTTCCATTTGTCAACCGATTCGAGCATCACCGCAACTATATTATCTGGGGTGAGCTCTTCCGTCTCCCTGTAGAGTTCCCTTCGCAGCCTGGCTCATTTGGTACACGCAAAAAATGTGTGACAGGCATTGTCCTCCTCTCCTGGGCAAAACCGACAATCGGGAGACCGTGACTTGCCGATCTTGTGCAGGTAAGACTGAAAACACCCGTGCCCGCTCAAAAGCTGGGTCAGATAGAAGTCAGTCTCACCATGCCTTCGATTTAGCCACGGTCTCAGATCCAGGATGAGGCGCGCAGTTCACCTTCCCTTCGTGCAATTCCTCCAAGACTGCTGCCAATCGTTGAGCGAGCGTTGTCTCTCCTCGCGGACAACGATCTCCCTTGCATCCTCATTTCGGCGCAGGTAAATAGCGCGGCACTCTCTAGCAAGGAGGGCGACAGGTATCACGCCTGCAATCACTCTCACCGCCGAGTCGGAGACTGTTGGATACGAAGATGCAATTCTCAGTGCTCCTCTTCTCTGTACCTGTGCCAATCGTTTTCGGTATACCTTCTTGCTGAGAGCGTCACCCCATACCTCTGCTCCGTACAGTAGCGCTGACCCTACAGCACTCATCAAGAGGCGTCTTCTTGATGGGCTGGGTCCCCCTACGTTGGCCATAAGTCGACTCAGGGCCGATATTCCCGAAGCAGCCTTCTCAGCCGTTGCCCTGATTTGTTCAGAGAAACTCATTTTCAAGTCGATCAGTAGCCCAAGGTACTTCACCGCTGGCTTCGATTCGATCTGTATATCTCCAATACTGATCACCCTTACTCTAGGGATTCTCTTTTTTGTCAAGATGACCACTTCGGTTTTCTCCAGTGCTAAACTGAGCCCGCGAGCAGTCATCCAGTCCCTCACTCAGCGCATTAGCATACCTAGCCTAAGTTGCGCTTGTTCAACGGTGCGTCCAGCGACCAGAGCCGCAACATCATCCGCATAGCCGACCAAGCGCGACTCATCTGGCATCTCAAGTCTCAGTAGCCCGTCGTAAGACACGTTCCACAGGTCCGGACCAAGGATAGATCCCTGGGCAACACCCGATGTAATTTCCATCCTTCGTTGGCCCTGTGTCGTGTCGTAGAGCAGGCTTCGGTCCTTTAGGTAGTTCCTCAAAAGCCGCATTAGATATTCTGGAACTTGAAAAGAGTTTTCCAGCGTATCCAGAATATCCACCCATCTAGCGGAGTTGAAGGCATTCCTGACGTCGAGTGTCACCAACAGGACGATCCGTCGCTTGGTGCGACTATATGCCTCTGCCTTTTGGACCGCGTTCACCACCTCTGCAATCGCATCGATGGTAGAACGTCCTGCTCTAAAGCCGTACTGCCGAGGAGATAGGTCCCCAGCAGCACGAATCGCGTCAGTGAGTCTTCCCTTGATGAGTTTCTCTAGCACTTTCCCAGCCGTGTCTAGCATGCATAACGGGCGGTATGCAGACGGCGATTCGGGATTTCCCTTCCCCTTGCTGACCAGCACGAGCCTCGCCACCTTCCATCGTACCGGGAAAACCCCGTCCCGTAGGCAAGCGTTGAATGTGCTGAGCAGCAAGTCAGGACAATGGTGATAGACGAGCTGCAAAACCTCAGCTGGAACACCATCTGGACCTGGAGCCTTCCTCGCTTTCAGGGAGAGGACTGCCTCCTCCAGTTCCAGCTGTGTGAAGAGTGGGCACTCGACTGCTGTTTCACCATGGACAGCGTCAACACGGACGGGATGGGCGGGGAAGAGTCCCCGCACTATCGCTTCCATCTTTTCCGCGTCATGTATACAAGGCTTCCGTAGGGTACCAAGTTTCCCCATGACCAGCTTGTAGCCAAGGCCCCACGGATCCCTATTTACATCGTCCACGAGGTCTTGCCAGCATCGGGCCTTGCTCTTGTTAATAAGCCTGCGAAGATATTTCCTGCCGGACCTGTATGCTGCTAGCCTAGTGTCTGCCTCCTCCCGTGTTCACGCCCGCTGGGCCTCTCACCGAAGTTTGTGACACTCGCTTCTTTGTTCGGCAATCTCGTTTGACCACCAGTATACTGGAGGCTTACCATGTCGGGGTCTCCGGCGGGGCATGGAAGACTCGCAAGCAGCTATGATGGTACTCATAGTTGAGTTCACCAAGTCCTTGGCGGTAGGCCCTCCACTCCCTGGCGGAGCTCCCAGCAACGGTGCGCCTGCCGTAAGTGCGTCAGTGAACTCGACGTCCATCCTCCCAGTCCTCCATCCGAGGATTTAAGTTTGGGCATATGCACGCAGAGTGGCACCGTCGTGAATCTCAACAGCTATATACTGGTGATCACTAGCCGAGTAGTCCTCTAGTACTCGCCAGTTGTGTACTCTAGGTACCAGGGACTCCGAAGCGAGTGTCACATCGGGTATGGTTCCTACGCAACCCCAGCGGCGGAAAGTAGGGGTGTTACCAGTATTTAGGACAAAAAGCGCTGTTCTGGCCGCCATGTCCAAGATTTGCTTTCCCCTTGGGTCGGATTGTGGCATACCTCATTCGATGGCTCTAGCGTTGAAGTCTCCCCCGACCAGCATGTGGCCCTCTGTGTTCGAGACAGCGTCCTCCAGGGCATCGAGTTTGGTTCAAAAAGATCGCATTGCCTCGTTAGGCATCAGATAAACACTGAAATATGTTATCCCTGAACACCGCACCCACACAAAACCATCCCCGCGTCCATGGCCCTGCACCTGAAGGCGGGCGCTGTCTCGAACCCAGATGGCGGAGGTACCAGTTTTGTCAGGGTACCACGCTTGCAAGTCCTTGTTATGATGTTGCTCGCTCAGCAACAGGAGGTCAGCTTTCTTATCCCTCGCAAACTGCTCAAGTAGGTCCTGGGCGTTTGTGCTTCGATGCAAATTGACCTGCAGGATACGGATCATTTGAGTATCGATTTGGCTTTAGTTAGGGCCTTCTTGAAAACCCGGCATCTCCCTGTCCCCGGCTCATGTTTGAGGTCGCCGGGTGCTAGCTTAGCATCCTTGCAAAGAATGCATTTTGCCTCGTTCGTGCACTCCTTCCTTTTGTGCCCCGTTTCACCACATTTGTAGCACAGAGATCTCCTGTCGGGTCCCCTACAGCCATAAGCGGTGTGTCCGTATTCGAAGCATCTGAAGCAGCGGATAGGGATCGCTCTTCTCCGTATCCTGCAGATCATCCAACCTATCTTAATTTTGCCCTTCGCCAGGATTTGCTGGGCGTCTTTATCAGCTAGTTCGACAATAGCCATGCGTTGCCCCCTTGTGTTTTCAGGTGTCAATCTTGCCTTGACTTCACTTAAGCTGGGGAACTCCCTCCTAATGGCATCCTCTACTTCAGCTTTGTCCGTGACGCAGTCAAGGTCCCTGATTTCCAGGGTGGCCATGGGTTCGAGCGAGGCAACCGTTGCCGCATCTCCAAGAACCTTTTGAACCGCGTCACGGAATGCATCTTTGTTTGTGGCCTCTGGCCCGAATTCCACCAGCAAGCCACCGGTCCGGGTTGGTCGAACTGCTTTGATGGCAGTTTTGGTGTCGTCTGGCTTGACCGCTCCTTTAATTTCACGGAGGACATCTGCGTAGGTTCGGCCCTTAGTGGGTTTAATAAGCAGTGCCTCTCGCAAGGGTTTGCGCCGCGGTTTGCTTTTTGTTTTCTGCGGTATATCGGGGGGTTCTTTGTTCTTTTCGTGGTTGAGCTCTTTGTCTGTTTTTTCTAGGAGTAGCTTTTTGGCCGCTTTTTTCGCTGCCTTGTTTCGCACCACATGAAACTCCTCGCCTGGAGTGTCAACTTCGTTTATGGTCTCGTCCTTCCTCCTTTTCTCACAGTCGCCTTCAATTGGGCTACCGGCCATTCTTTTGCTGCTGCTAGGACCCACTGATGCCTCGAGGGAGAGCGTGTCTTTTTGGTGCTTTTCGGTTGCAAGCCACCTCCGCCTGTAGTGCGTTATGCGGCCAAAAAGCTCCTCCAGTTCAAGAATGCCATTCTTGACACTCTTACCTATGTTTTTCTGCACTTCGCAGGCAGCCCTCAGTTGTTTGACGATATTCCCCGCTTTCCGAGTAAGCCGCTCCTCTTCGGCGCGGTCAAGGGCGATTGTGTTATTTGGCGCCACCTCTTGGGAGAGGCCCCCGTTTCCTAGCCCTTTTGCTTCTATCGCTTGGGTTGCGTTTGAAGTGGCGTCGGCCAACGGCAAAACTTCTCCCTCCCCCAGTCTTACACTGGCCTCCGTTGGTGTCGCAGCTTGATCCGGATTGTGTACGTCTTGCACTAGGCGCTCCGGGGTGCGCATAGTCCTTCTACTGCGCCCAAAGGCCGCAATGATGCCAGGTTGCACAACGCACTCTGCCTTCTTTCGTTCGTTAGTCCGTCTGTGGTCTTTCTCCGATGATTTAACCTGTGATGTTGACTTTGACAGTGTTTCTGGGGTTTGCTGCCTCCCCCCGCAATCGGTGACTTGTTTAATCGGTGTTCTTGCCAACAGCGGTTTTTGCCTGAAAGGGTTCTCCGTGCTAGCGTCCTGTTTGCTTGTGGTTTCATTTGTTTGGTCCATTTTATTGGGTCCCCCCTCGGAGCCGCTATCTCCGTTCGTGTGTGTAGTCGCCTTTTTGGTCCCATGGTTATCTTTGCAGAGCAGGGAGGCCATGCGAGGGTTGGCACAAGCCCTTATGGGGACAAGTGCTCAGAGCCAGACCAGCGCTAATCGGGAGTCCGTCTCAACCGAACCTACACCACCAACCCAATGGTGCGAACTTCGAACGTACTCCGAGGCGTGCCAAGGTTTTACCGGGACGGAGACGGTATGATAGTTGAATTGGAGCCGTTCACACACGAGTTTCACCTCGGCGCTACTGTGCAAAGCAACTAGGTCCAAACCATCACATCCGCCAGCCCAAAGCGTCAATTCCAGTTCGTTGTCCAAAGCGTAATCCAGATACAATAAGAGGGAACCTCACGGCACCCCCATATCCTCGGGTCCGTGGGGGCGGCACTCCCCAAAGAATGCTAGCCTCCAAGAATGTTCTTGTCGACCGGCTTTCTCCCTGCAGGAATTTCCTCGGGTACATGGGGGCGGAACTCCCCAAAGAATGCTAGCCTCAAAGAGTGGTCTTGTCGACCGGCATTCCCCCTGCGGAGTTTCCTCGGGTACGTGAGGGCGGAAATCCCCAAAGAATGCTAGCCTCCAAGAGAGCTCTTGTCGACCAGCATTCCCCCTGCGGGGGGTGTCGCACCTTACTTTGCCGCCTTCGGACAGCACATGATTTACCATGGTAAATCATACCGGCTATTACGGCAATTAAAGTGTTTGGGAGACCCCGTCGTTGCGCTGGAGCCCCACAAGCGTTTAGGAGACCTATGCCAACAAATCGGACGGAAGATAAAGGCCGCGGGACGTGCAAATGAGGTGCAGTACAATCTCAGGTCACGACCTTCCAATTTTAAAGAAGAAGATGAGGTTTTCCGGTGCAATTTCCGCCAAAGTGATGCCGCTGGGCATTACAATGAGAAGCTGGACCGGCGCTTCCTGAAAAGCCATATACAGAAGGTAGTAGGACCCAATCGCTATATGATAACGGACCCATCGGGAAAAGAAGTTGGGATATACCACGCAAAAGACCTGCGCCAATGTATAATTAGCCACGTCTGTTCCGTCCGTCCGCACACAGTTTCAAAAACGCGCAAGGTTTGTATACTTCAGGCAAAACACAAACATACGTATCCGTCCGTCTGTCTGTCAATTGTGTTTTCTTTTATTGTTCGTCACTCCATATTCCGACGCCAAAGGCAACCCATGCTATAATGAAAGATCCTTCAGCTCCTTTTTCGCAATCCTCGTCGCCTTCCGATCGCGAGAAAATTAGCTGCCCTGTAGTAATCGAGCAGTTTGTTAAATTTATTATTTTTTTATTTAAATTATTTGATAATCTTATGTAAAATTTAAATTTTATTTTTTCTATGTCAAATTTATAGATTTTATATTTTATATATTCAATATAACTAAACATGCTCGATTCGAATTCGGCGCAGGCAAAGGGTTAAAGGAAATTCCTGCATAATATAGGCCAGATCTGTTAAATCACTACACAACCAGCAAACCATTTCCATATAGGAAATCCTACTATGACTTGATAGTATGGAAATTACACATTCTCGCATTCCGCTCATCATACTCCTAGACATACAAAAAAAAAAGAAAAAAATACATTTACACTCATAGAACTGTTAGTGACAATTCTTATGAGTGTACAAGCTACTCAACATAACTTGATATTCCATGCATCCCATGAGCGGATGCACACAATAGAGGGGAGTCTGCTTAAGAGCGTGAGACAGGGTGGACGCCACAAAAAAAAGAAGAAGTCGACAGGAGATCGTGAATATCCACGGAAAAATCGGCAAATTTTCATTCGATAAGACCCGGTTGTAATTCGAGAAGTTTGTGGGTCGCGATTTAGAACGGCGCCGTGTAAAGTTATTAACATCGCGTCGTAGTTAATACTTGTTGGGAAGTTTTTACGAATGAGTTCAAAGAAAATTGAGATTCTGTAACGGTAACTGCAGGGCAGTGAATCATACAGTTACAAGACACAACCACTTACAAACACTTCTTGACCGTTTTCGATGCGATGTAATTTTCAGTTTTTGATATGTTGGCTAAGTCATAATGCGAGTATAATGACGCAACGTAAATTGATGCGTGATATTATCTGAACGGACGGAAAAGTGACCACAATTAAAAATAACGCAGGAAATCAGTGAGCCATCATCCTATGGACACTCATACACTCAGTCGTCGTGTGGAATAGTTAGAAATGTGATGTCTATCGCGGTAGTCGATATCAAAAATAGTTTAAGTGTCATAAGAATGTTGGTTAGTCCTTGAAAAGTGTCTGCAAACGAGCGAGAGAACGATTTGCAGAGTGTGTTGGTGCGACGGCTTGCCGCTGCTTCATTTGTTTGCCTATTGGTGAACTTGCCCGCGCCCGTAGTCGATGTAACTTGCGAGAATCCCAAAGTGATGTGATATGACAGAGATTAGTGCGCTCGCGCTCGTGAACTTACAAGCAAGACGCTATTTTTGTGAAATGTCCATTGCAGGGAAATCATACCTCTGCGAAAGTTAAAGAAACACGAAGATCGGCCGTAATATCTGCTTGAACCTTGCATATGTAGCGAGCTAACTCGTCGCTCGAAACGCCTTTCGGAAATTGAGTACGACGTAAGCTCGTAGCGAGTGTTTTTTGGGCTTCGACGGCAATCTTCTATTGATAGTAGTGCAGCTCTTTGAATATTTAGTGGTGATCAAAGAGCTGTTTGCTCTTTAAAACGCAATTAACCATCAAACGAGTTAGAAATTGATAAGTGTCGACCCGAAAGATGTCAATGCTGAACAGAAGTCACCATTCCCTAAATTCAACCTTCGTCGATGAATGTGTGTCGCATCTTCAATGGCAACGAAACAAAAGTGTTTTGAACTGCAATTCATAGTAGCGCACAATCCTAAGCAGGTCTTATACAAAATAGTAGAATGTTAATTGGAATAAACATTTTTTTGATCTGTGCGATTTGTTGAAAATTTTCCAAAGTTATCTATCTCAATTTTATTTTTAAATCTTTAAGTGATCGTGAATAAACTCTCGCTCTAGGGATAAATTTAGGAATTTTTTTCTTATATCTATGTATTGGAAATTTAGAGGATACCTGCATCGTCATCGAGCGCTCGAAGAACATGTAGGTAAGTACCCTTTTTGGTATATTTTTATTACAAGTACCTTATTATTTTTGAAATAATATGAAATATCAATAAAGTAATGGTAAAAGGTCATCACAATTCGGATAAATAAAAGAAATCTCAATCACAGCCGTACATACACAAAAATAAGAAAAAACAAGTTGAGCAAACAGAGCTACGCTCATGTCAGAAGGGTTTTGTATTCAATTTACGAGATGCAGTCACCAGATTGAATCAAATCAAGAAACATGTCAAAGACGATTTTATTGGAGAAAATATGAAATACGAAGATCATACTATTATTAACAAAGTTGAACGAATTTCGACTTCTGAGGTTTTTGGTATTGTTATACTCATAAATATCTCCCTATATAATTATTTCAAATGTCCATCCGCGACGGAGGAAACACATTTTTCATGTATTTCCCCGCTGTGCCCCCACTGAAGCAAAAACTGACAGTTTAACAACTGTTTTGAAAAGCTCCCACGAAAACTTTCATTTCATACTCATATCGGCTACGTTTGATGAATTTTTTTTTTCAGGGGCCACTCTCCTGTACTGTTATCATCGATTAAGGGCCAATTTTTTCGAATCCTAGAATGGTTACAAAACCCTTTTGCTAGGAGCTCTCTCCCACATCCTTGACATGTTTCAACTATGAGCATTAATTGTAGGTACTCATCTTCAGTCATTCATTAAATTGAATCAAGTGTTCAAAGCATGCACCTTCAACGTTGAGGTTGGGGAAAAATAAATCAAAATTATTCAATCTTCGCATTTACAACAGCCACTATTCTGTTTTACGATTACTGATACCACAAGCTGAACCGATTCTCAAAGATATGCATGACACCTATCATTCCTGAAATTTTCATGCAAATCCTAGCAAAACTGTAGTGTCTGAGTCGATAAAAAGCGCATGTTGTTCCATAGTAATATGTTGCCATAGTAATAAATGCAGCGCCTATTGTTCCATAGTAATACAGGAAAATTCAAACGGCTACAACTTCGCTAAATATAATCTTTATGAAACTTTCAGGATAGATAAATCTTATAAATAGAAATCTACGTACTGAATTTCATTGAATTTAAGGGTACCGTTAAGATTTTATTCAAGAAAACATAAAATCGATAAATCATACTATTACTAACAGAGTTGAGTGAATTGCGACTTCTAACGTATTTGTTGTTGTTGTACTCACCAAGGCCTACATTCCTGATTTTTTTCAGATTTTTCGGATCACAGGTGTCCAATCGCGAGGGGGGGGGGACACAAATTTTTCGTGTATTTCCCCTCCCTGTGCACCCCTGGAAGCAAACTTTGCCAAATTAAGACCTGTTTTGAAAAGTTCTCATCAAGACCTTTCATTTGATACCCATATCGGCTACCTTCAATGAAATTTTTTTTGGGGGGTCACTCTCCTATATGGGGAGACCCCCCTTAAATACCTTATAAATTTTTTTTTGTAGTTGAACTTTGAAGAGTTGAACTTTGAGAGTTTCTAGCTTAAGTAGTTTCTGAGAAAAACTGCTGTGACACACGGACGGACGGACGGACGGACAGACGGACAGACTGGTCGCGAAACTAGTAGGGCTTTGTAAAATTATTTTACAAAACCCTAAAAAAAACTCATTTTCTTATCATTGAGGTAGATTACAATTATCTCAAGTGTTTCTTTCCTTTTAATACGATACAACCCGCTCATACATGTGGATGTTTCTATTGTATATGTACATTAATGCTTATGTATGATCACGAAACAAAGAATAAACAAACAAACTTATTAATACTCAATAGTAAAGATTTCTTATACAAAACAAAACTAGTGAAAGTAAACTGAATTATGTATACAAATTTGAACAGGACAATATATTTTTGTAAAGGCACAAAAAATGGTTAATTCAAATTAAATACGTCAAGATTCAGAATCAAAGGGCACCTAAAAGGAGTGAAAATAATTAAATATCAAAACTAATGGATCATGTTTTTGTAATTAACTAGCTGTTGTAGAATTGTACAAACCAGAAACACAAGAAGGATGAATAGAAAAGGCCAATACAAAGAAAGAATATAAAAATATAAACACTTCGCTCAGTACACAATCATAAGCAAATGTATTTTGTTATAAACTTTATCGATAGTAAATTTTTTCTTTTTGTAATAAACTTTGTCTCTCGTATATCTAGTCCTTAAAACTTTACTATTACTATTTTAATTTTGCATACAGTAGTAGTCTTACATGTTGCTCTAAAAGAAACTGCTGCACGAATTATGATTACATGAAAATGAAATATAAAATGTTTGTTAAAGCTTAAAAGTTAGATTTTGAATTAAGAATGGGTAAAATTATGGAGAAAATTTAATGCAAGAATAAAAGGTGACAGTGAATTAGAAATGCATAAAATGAATTATTAGAGTACACCCTTCGGTCTTTCTATTTTGGTCCTTTTGACCGGGTATAGGACCCGGTACGATGGTAGGCTCTCCACGCCACAAATGAGCCAGTCATCGGGCATTAAATAACCTCTTTGTTTCAGGTGACTTCACGGGTTGAGGGCCCGAGCAAGGTGCCTCTTTATGGCATAGGGTTATGTAATCGAATTGCATAATTCTATGGCATAAATTGGTCACCGGGGTACTTCTCCTCTGATGGGAAGGCTCATGCAAGTTAAGTTGTATGAGTTTTCCACTCGGAAGAGGAATACCTGGCTACTACAAGAATAATGGATTTTGATCCGGTTGGGTAGGTTTGCGGGGGCTCCATCACCACCCGGTCGCCCCTCTCTCATTTGTGGGCCATGAGCCTCTTCGGGTAAGGACGAAGTTACCCTAATTCCGTCCCTTTTTACTTGTTTCCCTTGTTCCATGAACAAGTCATTTACCCCTGGTGTAGTTGCCTACGATTTTTGCGACTTCGGTCGGCTTGCTTTTCTCGACCCCAGGAATTCGTGAATGCGAAATTCTTTGTAGTGGGTCCTTGTGCTGGGGGAATGAACCCGCCCCACGACCCCACAATGCTAGCCTGCCAGCGCATTCACGCATCCCTAGACAAGGGCATTCTCGGCAGATACTTGCATCCTCTTCTGCCGAGGCAACAGACCATCGCTGCAGTCCTTCACGGACATTTGATTTTACCTATTCACTACAAATGGCGCCCAACGTGGGGCCTGAAAATGCCCGGCTGTATCATCAGTCGTGAGCACGAGACAGTCCATCATCTCTAGGTGTCCCTACAAGATGTCAAGATTATTGGCGGGTAGGTAACTACTGAGGGCTTTTGCACTAATCGTGCCCCAGCAACTTAGTAACTTCCGGACGTGTGTTGTCTTTGGACGTCAATACCGTTTGGTCCTGCTTCTGATTTATACTTTGGTGGCTTACCACCATTGTATGACTAGTAAAGCCAAATGATATTAGAGTCCCTATTTGTATTCGGAAGTTATTATTTCAACATTTATTTTGCGGAGGATTCTGATCTGCTCCCCAAACCAAGTGGTGCCTGAGTGTCTTACACTACATGGATCTTGATTTCATGTGATTGGCTGATTAGCTAATCCATGACTATCCATGACAAGACACGCGCTGATTGTGGGTCAGAATTCAACCCTGGGCTGACAGGTTGTAACTTGTAAAAACTTGCGGATGAGGGAGCACTTCGGAACCCTGATGCTCATGGTGCCGCAAGAGAGTAGTCCCTGAGACGCTTCAGGAGGAGTGTGCCAGTGGTGTCCGTACTTGGGAAGAGGGACGGAATGGAAAGACCGACTATTTTTTTTTTTGATAACGTGAAATTTGTTTTACTTACATACCTTTTTTTTGATAGGAGTGTTATATGGTTCGCCACCGACGGCCACTCACATAACCTTATATTGGTTTTTTTTGCACAAAACTTACTCTTAATATTCATAGTTTCAAGTTTCTTTTCTATATATTTATTTCTTTTTCAGCTTTCTAACACGCAGACCCACATTAAATAGCGAAGATGTCAACCAAACGCACGCCAGACAAGCGTCGGTTGCGTTCGGACGCAGGGTTCACGGCATTATGCGTCATTTGCCAGCGAGCACGAAATGACGGGACGTCTGTACAAACTTTGGGGTGCGGACATGAGTTCCATGAAGCCTGCGTGACCCAGCATTTACTGGTCAGCCGGACTTGCCCTTTGTGCCGACAACCAGCCACGTCAGCGGGTCTACCGTCCAGCCACCTAGAGCTTCCAGCTGCTCAAGGAGTGGTGCCCAAACCAAAGGACTGGCGGGATCAAGTTCCACCAGCGGCTGATGAGCCTGACTTAATGGGCCGAGCCGAAGCAGTGCCGCCTGCGGAAGGGCAGAGATCCACCGCGGCTGTAGAGGTGACCGCCCTACAAGATCTGATGGCACTTATGCAAGGCTTGACCACCCAGGTATCCGCGCTGGAAAGCAAGAAGGAAGATCCAATACCACCTCGTCCAAGAACGCCTCCGATGTGGGATTCGGACTTGAATCCCTGGGATTTTCCAGTAGATCCGTGGTGCAATCCCGAAAGAATCCGGCCCGGTGCAGCAATGAATCTGTTGGCTCCAGTGTACCGGCCCCGGCTGAGCCAAGCACCGCCACCAACTCAGGCTCCAGTGGCTCCTCCGGAACAACGCATCCATCCACACGCTACGTATCGGCTGAAGCCGACGCAGATTCCCAGCATCATCCAGGGCTGGAATGTGCATTTCAGCGGGGAACCCAACACCATAACTGTGGAGGTCTTCATTGGTCGGGTGGAGTCACTGATTGAGCAAATGTTGGCAGGTGACCACATGGCGGTAGCAGAATACTTGCCAATGCTGCTTAGGGGGCAGCACTTGAGTCATATTGGCGAATACATTCGGCCCCACCATCAATACGCTGGTTCCGGCTGAAGGAGGTACTCCGCATGGAGTACCCTACGATCGATATGGATGAAAGGGTCCTGGACAAGATCCATGCCAGATGGCAGCGTCCGGACGAGCCCTTTCATCAATATCGAGCTGATATCCTTCGGCTGAATGACCAGTTGTCAGAGCCGATGTCTTCCACCCAACTGCTGCGGGTGCTAAAGCGCAATCTAAGGCCGGAGCTTCGTCGCCATATCGTGGACTCTGATCCGCAGAGAATGGAGGCACTGCTGAGGACTGTGAGTCACCTGGAGGAGGTTGAGGAAGACCCCCAGGAACGGCCCTACTTACTAGCTAGGACGGATCTTTGGCGCGGAATCGCGGAAGTGGCCCCAGATTATACGACCATGAATCTGGAGGAAGATATGGACCGGAGCCAGCTTGCTGTAGCAGCGGTTGGAAGCCTCACAACCTGCTGGAACTGCAATCAAACCGGACACCGGCTTATTTCATGTCGAGCAGAGCGTAGGGTTTTCTGCTACAGTTGCGGTAAGCCGGACACCTATTTTCCGGATCGCCCCGAATGCACCGCGCAAAAAAACGGCCGAAAGAGTACACGACCACCTCAGTGGTACTCGAAACCCCCGCAGTAGTCCCCCAGCCAGCTGCTCACCCCAACAAACCTGACGATAACCCACCAGCCATGACCACTATGACTACGGATATGCACTCTCTTCCGAAGGCCTCGCCAACGACAGTATTGAAGCGACCACCACAGTCACTGCCTGAAGAACCTCGAAAGCCTCAAATACGCATACTAAAACCCTATCATGTTCGACTGCAGGAATATCGGGTGGCTCGAGAGATATTTGCTTCCGAAGAAGTCAATTCTCGCCCGCACAAGACAAAATGGTCAACCCGTCGTTGGCGGAGCTTCCGCAAGGGAGTGCGCCCTTTCCGTCAAACACTGAACTTTACAAAAAGGACCGGATGCTAAGCAGGAGAGGCAGAAGCCCCAACGAAGACCCCGGCAGCAGGCACTGCTTGTAAAGCCGCAAGATGGCCGATCCTACGCGGAAGTACTGCGGGACATCAGGGGAAACGTAAGGCCCGAAGACACCAATACTACCATTAAAATAGTACAACCAACGCGGTCGGGCCACATACTGGTCGAATTCGGAGCAGAAGCCGGCAATAAAGATGTATTCTGTGACGCAGTAAAGAAAGTCCTCGGCAAAAGCGCAATTATAGCCCCGCTCGAGCCGATGGCAACGATCGAAATACGAGACATTGACTGCGTGACGGATCTGGCCGAGGTAGAAGAGGCTGTAACGATTTTCTACTTTCAGATCGAACGCGGAACCGACCTCTCATCGGTTCTAGTGCCAACGGATGGTACCAACAGGTCAACCAATCCGTGCACCGTAACCCATTCACGCGGTGACTGCTTGTCGGCCAGCTAGTTCGGAGAGGATTTCGGTCGCGGGTCTCCGAATGGATTACGCTCAATTACAATATTTCAGTCACCTGAACTTGCCCGTTTTCCAAACGCGTCAACAATTTCTCATCCAGAACGAGAAACCTACATTACGTTAATTCTGGATGTGATCTATCCACAGATCTCAATTCAAAAACGCTACAAAATCCCATAGGCGCGTTACCGATTCACCGACGCGGTACCGAAAAATATGCTACTCGAACTTAACCCGACGAAAACTACTCTAATGAAATGACGAAACAATCAAAGGTACCGCGTACCGCGCGCGACGCGAAACCGACGTCAGCGGATTCGTCAAAACCCTAACCTCGCGACGGCATACCTACCCTGCACTTCCCTTTCACGCTGAAAAAGAACGAGCCCCTGAAAAAGAAAGTCGTGTGTTATCTAGCAATTCATTTTTATTCATTAAATTTTCTTCAAGTTAAATTGTTGTCTCGAAAACATACGCACAAGATAATGATTACAGTCTTTTCTTCATTAAAATTCTTACATGAATAAACAAAAATAAAAAAAATGTATAGAAATATGCCTTGCTAAGAAATCTTAAATCAAATTTAGTTTATTCATAGAAACATTTACTTTTAAGTGCGAAAAATAATTGAATGTTAATTGAAAAAGTACTTCATCAAATAAACACTATTCTGTGCATTTCAAAATGCTATTTAAAATCCTCTACTCATTGCAAAGCCTGTATGATAATGCGTTACGTTCATTCGACGGCACAAAATTCGTTTCCTACGTGCAATTTTCATCAGCGTTTAAAAATGTTTAACTTTCCACATTAACGCTAGGAGCATCGCAGTCTCCATTTTCGATAAATTTACTATTTTATCACTGTTATCGTCATATTTATCTTTTTTTTTTTGTAACTAATCGCAACAAAAAACGTAAAATCTTTATTTCCTTTCTTTATCAAATTAAAAATCAAATATCTTTATCCGGAGTGCATTCAAGAACAAGCAAAAAGGAAAAGAAAGAAAGTAGAAACTAACTAAGCGCGATTATGCCCTATCACAAAAATGTTATGCCTTTATCTAAGAACATGACAAAACGTAATAAAATATTTTTAGTATAAAAAAATGTAAAAATGTGTGTGGTTATGTTGCCATACTTAATAATGAAGAAATTTCGGAAATAATATTTGATATTTTGCTGAAGAAATGAATTATTTTCTTTTTCTTATAAGAACAGACTAATAAATTACACAAACAATTTATCTTTCAACCCTGAAATGATTCCATTTCCCTACTAAAATACTAGTTTCATTAGTACTGCAAGATTGAAATTATAATAAACTGCTCAATCTATCAAATACGACAATGGATACCAATTTAAAAGCTAAACATCCTTAGAAATAATTTTGCAACATACAACTAGTATTATAGGTAGTATTTTGAACTTAACTGAATTAATAATTATTCATACGTACTTAAAAATATTTCTTACACATAAAGTTTCGCAAAATTTTAAATTTTATGGCAAAAGATTTGAATGATTTAGATTCTTAGCTGATTTCCAGTGCGAGTATTTATTCATTAGAGTATCTGAGAGCAATTTTAAAGAAGTCGAAAACATAAGCAAGGGGGCCGCTAAGCATTTATTAAAATTGTCGACGGGCTTGTATCAGATTGCAAACCAAATTGAAAGAAATTATTTAAAGAGAATTACAGTTTGTTATGAAATACAATTAAATCTCTTCAGGAAATTGTAAGACAAAACAGAGCCAAATTTCAATTGCAATGTTTAAACTAAATCAATCAATTATTAGAAATCATCAAAAAGGCATTCTACGCAAGGATATTGTGCCGTTCAAAATCGATTCAAGATCTGGAATTTTTAATAAATGCTTAAAACGTCCGTTTCAAAAGTATCCCCACTAGCGCTCATATTCCGAAAATGGCACGGCATTTACTTTTGTGTCAAATAAATAAGGGTTCTGAATCAACTTTTATAATAATCTTTCTAAACTATGGCAAATATTTGTTTGCTTAATTTCTATTGAAAAGAAATTACAATACCTCAATCCTTGCACTTTCCTATGAATGCGAAACCGCGCAATATGCACGAAGAAAGTCAATCGATCCCCACATTTTTCGCCGCACATGTTGCATTTGAACTCATTGTCGCAGCTATGGTATCCCATGTGGATCGTATGCAGAACAGCATCACGGAAGTAGATTCCGCAGGATTTGCAGTCGAAAGTGTCCTTGGGAGTCAGCCTGGAATTGGGATCTTCAGTGTGAGCATTGGGTAACGTTGAGTTGGAAATATTTGTCGAGTCTTTTTCTGACACTGAATTTCTATTGAAAAGAAATTACAATACCTCAATCCTTGCACTTTCCTATGAATGCGGAAACCGCGCAATATGCACGAAGAAAGTCAATCGATCCCCACATTTTTCGCCGCACATGTTACATTTGAACTCATCGTCGCAGCTATGGTATCCCATGTGGATCGTATGCAGAACAGCATCACGGAAGTAGATTCCGCAGGATTTGCAGTCGAAAGTGTCCTTGGGAGTCAGCCTGGAATTGGGATCTTCAGTGTGAGCATTGGGTAACGTTGAGTTGGAAATATTTGTCGAGTCTTTTTCTGACACTGAAGCCACGTCTTCCTCAATTTCTTTGGAAGTTTCTACCTCCATTGGCTGATTCGAGGTTTTGACAGTATCGGAAAAGTTGTCTAGCGCAAGTTTAGCTGATTGTAGATCGTATGGTCCTTCATTTTCAGGTTCAACTCCAGATGCATCAAACCTGAAAGCCCGACCCTTCCGTCGGTTTACTTTCGATGAGGATAAGACTGGAGTCGTAGTGATCTGATCAACGCGACTTGGACTGCTGGTTGCAGATGGAGTTTCTGCGTTTCGAAATATGCTACAAAAATGAACAATTACAAATTTTACATATCACGGATACGAATTGTTTCATTATCCCTACCGTCACGATCTGTTCTAGCCTGAGGCAATGTTCCGTTGAAGTTCTCAAGGGGTGGATGTCCCACGTGCAGCCCTCTTGAGTACACCTCGCTCCGACCGAGTCCTACACACAAACGATCGTCAATCAAAGCACGTTAAGAGGCAGAAAAGCACTTAAAATGTTCTAGACAGCCAAAACACGATCGCGAACTATCGATCACCACAAAAAGTACTTTTCTTTTTCTTCGCCGCCATGTTGCTGTCAAAATCCCAGGTTGTCACCTCGGACAAAACATCTGTGTGTGGAGTGGCACGCCATATGGCGGCAATGTGCCTCTCCAGTTGTCGCCAGTGGCATAGTTTTATCGATGGCCACGATGGAGGGGCATTTCCAGATGGCTATGTCTCGAAATGTGCCGGGGTTTGGGATTAATTCTATATTTCGAATATTTATCTCCACAGATCGAAATATTCGGACAGAAAAAAAAATATTTTCTGCACAACGATATCCGCACGACAGATGAAGTCCGCTGGCACTTCGAGGACATATCCATCTGGCCGGTTGCAAGGGTTCGGGATCGGAATCGCTTCGATTCCCGGGCGTAGGCGTCACATTACACATTCTCCCCCCCAAAATCGAAGTAATTACGATCCCGTCTCCTATATAAAAGGTCTTGGTTAGGGCCGTGGTGGGTCGAAGGTCGGTTCCGAGGAATAGGCTACAACCATGTTCGTGAAGACTCGACAGTGACTATATAGTAGGAAGTCAGGTGTTATTCGGAGGCCTTCGTCTAGGCAAAGATTGGGGTACGCCAAGGTTTTTCGTGGGAAATAGTTGCACTTCATCGTCTAAGGTCTTTTGCGTGATAAATTCCCAGGGTTTTACCAGTCATGTCCGCGATGAGGTATCGGGTGGGGCTTATTACTTGTAGAACTCGACACTTCACGAATTTCTTGTCTAGTTTGGCATTGTAATGGCGGGTGGCATCGCTCTGTCGGAAATTTCGACGATATATCTCGTCGCCTACCTTAAAGCCAGAAGGATGAGATCGCAAGTTGTACCGCTCCTCTCCCATCCGTCTACTTTCTTCAATCTTCTCCCGCAGTTGATCTCGCAGAAGTTGGAGCTTTTCGTGCGGTTCCAGAACCACGATTGGGTCCTCTAGCGATTTCAGCTGCCGCAATAGCCGGTAAGCGCTCCCATGACAGATCATGTACTGGCCGAACACTACGAAATACGGCGAAATGCCGGTAGTGGCATGGTACGACGAGCGCAGCGCACTAGTGATGGCGGACAATTTGCGATCCCAGTCCTTCTGATTCGGGTGGACATAGGCGCGGATGGCCGCTATGAGCGTACGATTCAGTCGTTCGGATGCGTTGGCTTGTGGTGAATAGACGGCAGTTCGTTGGTGGATAATGCCGTATTTGGACATTAGGTCTCGAAACTTGCTGGAGGTGAACTGGACCCCATTGTCGGAGACAAGTTTCTCCGGAACTCCAAACATGTGAAAGACTCGGTTCTCCAAAAAGCTGATTATAGGTCCAGTGTGCATGTTACGTAGTGGTTCTATGATAGGGAATTTAGAGAGCTGGTCCAGGACCACGACAGCTCCCGTGTGACCAGAAGCAGATCGAGGGTAAGGACCGATAAGATCAATGTACAAGCGCTGGAACACGCGTTCGGGGACCTCAACCTTACCCATGGGTGGCCGAAGAATGGTGTTGGGCGCTTTAGTGCACTTGCATAGCTCACAGGAGGCTACGTACGCTTTTATCTGTTGTGCCATCTTACGCCAAAAGAAGCAGGTTCTCAACCGCCTAAGTGTACGACCGTATCCGCCGTGCGCACTTGTTGGGTGGTCATGAGCCCGTCTGATAAGATCAGTGGTTAATTCTTCGGGCACCCACAACTTCCACTGTTCTTCTTCTTGTATGGGGTCTCCGGATGCGTGTCCCATCCGCTTGTAAATAAATCCATCCGTCAACCGCAGTTCAGGAAGCTGGGACAGTTGATTCTGGATAGTGTGAATCAGTTGGGTGTAGCTGGCTGACTTGAAGGCAGGATGGTCCAGATCGATCAATTGGGGGCTGTCGTCCTCTTGGACCAACTCGGCTCCTTCAGGGGCGAACATTCTGGATAGGGTGTCGGGGACTACATGCTGGCTTCCTTTTCGGTGGCGAATTGTGAAGTCAAATGCCTGTAGTTTCAGTGCCCACCTTGCCAATCTGCCGTTGAGATCAGTCTGGCTCATTAGCCATTTCAGAGAAGCGTGATCCGTAACGATTTCAAAGGTGTGTCCTTCCACATAGGCTCGGAAGCGTTTCACTGCCAACACCGCCGCTAAACATTCCTGCTCGGAGACCGTGTAATTTTGCTGGGCTGGGTTCAGCTTGTGAGACATGAAGGCTATAGGTCTCTCCTCGCCGTCTTGTGCAACCTGGACTAAGACTGCTCCCACCCCATGTTGACTCGCGTCACAATGGATTGAGAACGGTTTGTCAAAGTCCGGGCTGTGCAGTACGGGGGCTGTAGTCAGACTCTTCTTTAGCACTTCAAAGGCTCGCAAGCTGGGCTCTTCCCAGACGAATTTACGTCCCTTACGCAGCATGTCGGTCAAAGGAGTGGTAATGGTGGCATAGTCACGTACAAAACGCTGGTACCATCCACATAAACCTAAGAATCGGCGTAATTGTTTGGTGGTCTTGGGTAATGGAAAAACGTCAATCGCTTGAGTCTTTTCCGGATCGGTCTTGATATGGCCATGCCCAATGATGTGACCTAAATATTTCACCTCCGTCATCACGAACTGGCTCTTCCTTATGTTGATGTTTAATCTTGCCCTCCGGATGTGTAGAGCCACCTCCTGAAGCAGGTCGATGTGTTCATCGAAGGTCTCGGTTATAAGCAACAGATCGTCCAAGTAAACGAAAACTTGGTGCCGCAAATGAGGTGGTATCACCTTATCCATAAGGCGCGTCATTGTTTGGGGGGCATTACACAATCCGAATGGCATGGTCACGAATTGATATAGGGGCCGACCTGGGACTGTGAAGGCTGTTTTCTCCTTTGAACCGGGGTCTAAAGGAATTTGCCAGAAGGCGTCCTTGAGGTCTAAGCTCGTGATGAAATGGGCTTTAGGCAATCGACTCAAAATGCCTTCGATCAACGGTAGAGGATATGCGTCCTTGACTGTGACGGCGTTCAAGCGTCTGGCATCTAGGCATAACCGGACCTTGTTCGGCTTGACCACTAAGGTGACTGGGGAAGCCCACGCGCTCTGTGATTCTTCGATTACGCCTAATGCTAGCATTCGATCCACTTCGGCATATAACGATTTTTCCTTCGCCGGAGATATGGCGAAATGTCTCTGTTTTATGGGTTTAGCGTCCCCCACATCTATAGTGTGGAACACCAGGGCAGTCCTCCCGAGACCTTCTTTCTCATGCGATGGAAAAGCCGATATAGCCGAGTCTAGACGCAGTTGCTGATTTACATCTAGAGTATGTCGTAGTAAGTTAGTGGGTTGAGATTGATCAGGAACGGTGGTGACGGACTCCAGGGTCGAACCGGAAAATAGTGCCGGGGCCAAGTTAAATTTTCGAACGAAATCCACTCCTAGATAAAGATTCTGGGTTAACTGAGGTATAATGAAAAATTCCATAGGTTTAGTTACTCCTTTAAAGGTGACATCCGTCATAATTTTTCCCACTACAGAGTGACGAGTTCCGTCCGCCGTGCTTAACCAGGAGGTGAAATGACGGATTTGGTCCGCGTGCTTTGCCAGTACCTCCCCTGCAAACTCGGCAGATATGCAATTCACACTGGCTCCCGTATCGACTAAGCCTGATACTCGTTTTTGCAGGAGGTGTACTGACGCATATGGCCGGACATCATCCCTCAATAATTCGTCTAAGTATATGTCCTTCAACACTTTCCTCGACTGCCTGACTTTTCTCCAGAAGCTCCGCATCTGACGCGTGGCTCGCTTTCTTCGCGGTGGGACATTTGTGGCCAACTCCTCATGGAAGATGCGCTGTCGAGTAGCCAAGTAATTCCGCAGCCTGACATGAAAAGGTTTTACATGCCAAGGAACTTTCGCCTCGCTATCATTCCCTTGCGCGTTGGCATCGGCGAAGGACGGCGTCGGTTGTGGAACTTCGGGAGAATCGTGGTTAGCGGTGCGAGTCAGCAGAATTGGAGTCATGTTGGAAGCTGGGTCCTGACTAGTGATGGGGTCTGGATTGGTTCGTCCGGGGCTTAGGAGTGCCGACGGGTGGTCGCGGCACTCGGTGGCAAGTTTTTTCGCCCTTTGCAATTTGCACAGTCAGGTGCGTATGTGTCGGCCTTCCCGCAGCGGTAGCAGAAAAGCGTCGGCTCCGCTGGACATGCATAGAACCGGTGTCCCGGTTGTCGGCAATTCCAACAGACCGTCGGGCTTGTAATTGCTTCAAGGGAGGGTCGATCAATCAATGCTGGGTCCTCAAGCTCCGGTGGTGCTCCGCTCCTCGGTACTGGTACTGGATCAGCAAGCAGGTGGTCTGCTGCCATCAACTCCGCGGTGTGATGATTTCGGGGATTTGGTCCCGTTATGCGAGGTTGTGGACGGAAGGTACCACGCCGCTCATCCAAGTGTTCTTGTCTCCGGGCATGGAGGCGCAACCCCTGTATGGTGTTGATGGGAAAATGTAGAAGGCTGTTCTGGAGATCCCAGCGCATGTTCTCTCTGATAATTTCTACAAGTTCGTCCTCGGGCATGGTATTTCGCAAGCGAGTGCTCAATCTCACTATACTGGTGTAGTACTGGTCGAACGGTTCGTGAGCGCCTTGTTTCCGTTTCTTTATTTGCTCCCTTAGCTCTCTCTCAGTGAAGCCATCCTCAAATCGATTGCGGAAGGCTGCACTGAAAGAGTGCCAAGTGGGACGTGGCGTTGACTCTTTAAAGCTCCAATACCAGTCGGCAGCGTCGCCGCTGAACAAAAGATGTGCATGCCGGAGGAAGGCCGAGGAATCCCCTCCCAGGGTGCTGGATACCAACGCCTGAATCCGGAAAAGGAACCGGTCCGCCGATATCATATCGTTGAACCCGGTAAAGTTCAGGCGCCAACTCTCCATGATACGAGGCGTCGGGTCTCGAAAAAGTGCCAATGCGTTCCCGGGGGGAATCACATCTTCTGTTGACCTGTTGTACTGTACTGCCTCGGGGGCTGGAGGTACCAACGGAGGTCCGGTACTGTGTCGCGGTCTGTATTCGGGAGCTCTGGGATCCATTCCCGAGTTCCTTGGGGGTGGGACCCATTGCTCGGATTGTCGGGAGTGGGGCATAGCCACACTGGGATTTGGCTCCCACCCAAGCGGAGTTCTTACGCGACTGGGTGGTTGGCTCAACGGGAGATTCTGGATCTTTCCCTCCAGGTTGCCAATCCTCTCCGACATATCCCTCATCAACGCCACGAGGGTGTCAAAGGAGTGGGCGGAAGGCATGGTTGTCACCTCGGACACGACACTTGCAGCCGGAACTTCACCGCCTACTGCTCCTTGCAGGTCTAAGAGTGGTTGTGACGGTTCGGCTTCTGGAGCTCCTTTCGCCACTGCTCCACGCGTTGGTAGGGGCGTTCCGAGGGGGACGTCTAGGGCAGACCGATCTATGGGTCGCCGGCATAATGGACACAGCTCGGACGTGAGGAGGAGCTGTTGGACACAGGCACGGTGGAATAGATGTCCACAATCCAACCGCACGCTGTGTACCCCCTCCACTACGTCCTCGAAACAGATCCCGCAGTTCGCGGGTTTGACCGTTTTGGACCGGGTCCACCGCTTATCGGGAGTCCGCTTCGTGGCCATTTTTGGTTCTGTCTTGTGTGAGGTAAAAGTAAGTTTTTTATTACTAAAAAAAAAGAAGAAAAGGTTAACCCTACTATATATATGAAAAAGCCTAAAAATAACTTCGTGGCCGATAGTGGCGAGCTATAAGTTAAGTGGGAAAAAAAATGTATTTAAAGTATACTTTCCTTTTCAGTGGTCGACTCCTCCAAGGGGAAAAGAGAGTGCGTGGTAATCTGCCGAAGAAAGGGTGCTTTTGGTCGATTTACGAAAATTACCCCATAACCCACATACATTACAAAAAACCGTCTCTAAACTACGTTAAAGTGACTCGACGAGACAAGTGGTAGAGCTACCGTAACGACTTTGTACGCGGTCAAAATTCCCGACGCGTGGAAGCATTCCGGGCTTCGCAACTCCAGCATACGCCACCGAACGTTGAACCGATACCACTCGTCTAACACGCATAAGAAATAGTTAGAATCCTTTCGCGACATAAAGGCAAGGTAGCCTTCTGTTTTCTTGAGAGTCCATGCTGATAGGTAAACCCATCAGACTGGCAGTTCCATCAAGAAAATAGAAGGTCCTTACAGGGGTTAGCCTAGGACAACACATCGGAAGGATTCTGTCGCGAAAGCAAAATCAAACAAAGGAGAGCGGAAGCTACAACTCACGTGAAGCGACTGCGAGTGTGTATCACACAACTCCACTGCTCCTGTTAGTGGGACTCGAGTACCAAAGTACCTTACATCCTCCGTAAAGGATCAACTCGTCAGAAGACGCGAAGTTCTTTCCCCCTTAGGATGTTTTTGGCCCCACGTTGGGCGCCATTTGTAACGATTTTCTACTTTCAGATCGAACGCGGAACCGACCTCTCATCGGTTCTAGACGTTAAGTCTGAGTAGTGCCAACGGATGGTACCAACAGGTCAACCAATCCGTGCACCGTAACCCATTCACGCGGTGACTGCTTGTCGGCCAGCTAGTTCGGAGAGGATTTCGGTCGCGGGTCTCCGAATGGATTACGCTTAATTACAATATTTCAGTCACCTGAACTTGCCCGTTTTCCAAACGCGTCAACAATTTCTCATCCAGAACGAGAAACCTACATTACGTTAATTCTGGATGTGATCCATCCACAGATCTCAATTCAAAAACGCTACAAAACCCCATAGGCGCGTTACCGATTCACCGACGCGGTACCGAAAAATATGCTACTCGAACTTAACCCGACGAAAACTACTCTAATGAAATGACGAAACAATCAAAGGTACCGCGTACCGCGCGCGACGCGAAACCGACTTCAGCGGATTTGTCGAAACCCTAACCTCGCGACGGCATACCTACCCTGCACTTCCCTTTCACGCTGAAAAAGAACGAGCCCCTGAAAAAGAAAGTCGTGTGTTATCTAGCGATTCATTTTTATTCATTAAATTTTCTTCAAGTTAAATTGTTGTCTCGAAAACATACGCACAAGATAATGATTACAGTCTTTTCTTCATTAAAATTCTTACATGAATAAACAAAAATAAAAAAAATGTATAGAAATATGCCTTGCTAAGAAATCTTAAATCAAATTTAGTTTATTCATAGAAACATTTACTTTTAAGTGCGAAAAATAATTGAATGTTAATTGAAAAAGTACTTCATCAAATAAACACTATTCTGTGCATTTCAAAATGCTATTTAAAATCCTCTACTCATTGCAAAGCCTGTATAATAATGCGTTACGTTCATTCGACGGCACAAAATTCGTTTCCTACGTGCAATTTTCATCAGCGTTTAAAAATGTTTAACTTTCCACATTAACGCTAGGAGCATCGCAGTCTCCATTTTCGATAAATTTACTATTTTATCACTGTTATCGTCATATTTATCTTTTTTTTTTGTAACTAATCGCAACAATAAACGTAAAATCTTTATTTCCTTTCTTTATCAAATTAAAAATCAAATATCTTTATCCGGAGTGCATTCAAGAACAAGCAAAAAGGAAAAGAAAGAAAGTAGAAACTAACTAAGCGCGATTATGCCCTATCACAAAAATGTTATGCCTTTATCTAAGAACATGACAAAACGTAATAAAATATTTTTAGTATAAAAAAATGTAAAAATGTGTGTGGTTATGTTGCCATACTTAATAATGAAGAAATTTCGGAAATAATATTTGATATATTGCTGAAGAAATGAATTATTTTCTTTTTCTTATAAGAACAGACTAATAAATTACACAAGCAATTTATCTTTCAACCCTGAAATGATTCCATTTCCCTACTAAAATACTAGTTTCATTAGTACTGCAAGATTGAAATTATAATAAACTGCTCAATCTATCAAATACGACAATGGATACCAATTTAAAAGCTAAACATCCTTAGAAATAATTTTGCAACATACAACTAGTATTATAGGTAGTATTTTGAACTTAACTGAATTAATAATTATTCATACGTACTTAAAAATATTTCTTACACATAAAGTTTCGCAAAATTTTAAATTTTATGGCAAAAGATTTGAATGATTTAGATTCTTAGCTGATTTCCAGTGCGAGTATTTATTCATTAGAGTATCTGAGAGCAATTTTAAAGAAGTCGAAAACATAAGCAAGGGGGCCGCTAAGCATTTATTAAAATTGTCGACGGGCTTGTATCAGATTGCAAACCAAATTGAAAGAAATTATTTAAAGAGAATTACAGTTTGTTATGAAATACAATTAAATCTCTTCAGGAAATTGTAAGACAAAACAGAGCCAAATTTCAATTGCAATGTTTAAACTAAATCAATCAATTATTAGAAATCATCAAAAAGGCATTCTACGCAAGGATATTGTGCCGTTCAAAATCGATTCAAGATCTGGAATTTTTAATAAATGCTTAAAACGTCCGTTTCAAAAGTATCCCCACTAGCGCTCATATTCCGAAAATGGCACGGCATTTACTTTTGTGTCAAATAAATAAGGGTTCTGAATCAACTTTTATAATAATCTTCCTAAACTATGGCAAATATTTGTTTGCTTAATTTCTATTGAAAAGAAATTACAATACCTCAATCCTTGCACTTTCCTATGAATGCGGAAACCGCGCAATATGCACGAAGAAAGTCAATCGATCCCCACATTTTTCGCCGCACATGTTACATTTGAACTCATCGTCGCAGCTATGGTATCCCATGTGGATCGTATGCAGAACAGCATCACGGAAGTAGATTCCGCAGGATTTGCAGTCGAAAGTGTCCTTAGGAGTCAGCCTGGAATTGGGATCTTCAGTGTGAGCATTGGGTAACGTTGAGTTGGAAATATTTGTCGAGTCTTTTTCTGACACTGAAGCCACGTCTTCCTCAATTTCTTTGGAAGTTTCTACCTCCATTGGCTGATTCGAGGTTTTGACAGTATCGGAAAAGTTGTCTAGCGCAAGTTTAGCTGATTGTAGATCGTATGGTCCTTCATTTTCAGGTTCAACTCCAGATGCATCAAACCTGAAAGCCCGACCCTTCCGTCGGTTTACTTTCGATGAGGATAAGACTGGAGTCGTAGTGATCTGATCAACGCGACTTGGACTGCTGGTTGCAGATGGAGTTTCTGCGTTTCGAAATATGCTACAAAAATGAACAATTACAAATTTTACATATCACGGATACGAATTGTTTCATTATCCCTACCGTCACGATCTGTTCTAGCCTGAGGCAATGTTCCGTTGAAGTTCTCAAGGGGTGGATGTCCCACGTGCAGCCCTCTTGAGTACACCTCGCTCCGACCGAGTCCTACACACAAACGATCGTCAATCAAAGCACGTTAAGAGGCAGAAAAGCACTTAAAATGTTCTAGACAGCCAAAACACGATCGCGAACTATCGATCACCACAAAAAGTACTTTTCTTTTTCTTCGCCGCCGTGTGGCTGTCAAAATCCCAGGTTGTCACCTCGGACAAAACATCTGTGTGTGGAGTGGCACGCCATATGGCGGCAATGTGCCTCTCCAGTTGTCGCCAGTGGCATAGTTTTATCGATGGCCACGGTGGAGGGGCATTTCCAGATGGCTATGTCTCGAAATGTGCCGGGGTTTGGGATTAATTCTATATTTCGAATATTTATCTCCACAGATCGAAATATTCGGACAGAAAAAAAAATATTTTCTGCACAACGATATCCGCACGACAGATGAAGTCCGCTGGCACTTCGAGGACATATCCATCTGGCCGGTTGCAAGGGTTCGGGATCGGAATCACTTCGATTCCCGGGCGTAGGCGTCACATTACAAGGCCATCAACAAGGAGTTCCCTAGCGTGGGAAGGATTAAAGCGAGACTGACACCAGAAAACAACAGGGGACAGCGCATGGCCATAGATGACTTAACCGAAAAGGACGCCGAATAACTCCTGAACAAGGGCAAAGTACGAATTGGGTGGGTTGTCTGTAGGATACGGCAAAGAGCAATGCCTCTTCAATGTTTCAAATGCCTTGGTTATGGTCACACCACACAAGTATGCAAAGGACCCCAAAGGAGTTCCCTATGTTACAAATGCGGTGAAACGGGTCATAAAAGAAAAGAGTGTACGAAGGAGGCACACTGTATTCTTTGCAAGGATGCTGATCCAAAACTTAATTTTGGACACGTCGTGGGATCAGGAAAATGCCGGGTGTTCCAGGAAGCCCTAGCCAAGGTAAAATCAGAGCTTCGATGACCCGCATCCTGCAGCTAAACCTACACCGCAGTTCAACCACCCAAAATCTGCTTGAGCAGTTTGCGAGGGACATGAAAGCCGACTTCTTGCTGCTGAGTGAGCAACACCATAATAAAAGTCCTGCATTATGGTACTCTGATGAAACTGGTACTGCCGCTATCTGGGCTCGGAACAATGAATTTCAAGCGGAGAGTTGTGAACGGGGGATGGTTTCGTGTGGGTTCGGTGCTCAGGGACCACCTTCTTTAGTGTGTACCTAACACCTAACGAGTCGATATAATCTTTCCAAGCCAAGCTTAATGCTCTGGAGGACACTGTCTCGAACGCAGAGGGTAAAGTGCTCGTTGGGGGCGACTTAAATGCTAAAGCAATCGAATGGGGCATGCCTCAGACAGATCCGCGGTGAAAACGAATCCTGGAAATGGCGGCCAGGACGGCCCTCGTCGTACTAAACTCCAGAAAAACGCCGACTTTCCGCCGTATTGACTGTGAGGGAACCATACTGGACGTGACATTCGCCTCGGAGTCCTTAGTACGGAGGATACACAACTGGAAAGTATTAGAGGACTACTCAGCCAGTCCATTCTGTTTGAGATAAGTGATGCTATCTCCCGACGTCTATGCTCTCGGCCTTCTACAACTGGATGGAACATTGGAAGGATGGACGTCGAGAGGTTCGTCAAGGTTCTCACAGCAGTTGAGCCGCTGCAGGGAGCTTCGGAGGGGACGGAAGAACTGGCAGCTCAAGACGTGGTGAACTCTACTCTGAGCATAATCACGACTGCTTGCCGCGCTTCTATGCCCCGTCGAAGAGCCCGGCACGGCAAGACGGAGGGAGTGTCACAAGCTTCGGCGTGAGGCTCAACGGGCGCGGAACCGTGACGAGGCATGCAACTGGGTGGCAGCATATAAGTTGGCCAGGAAATGCCTTCGCAAACTGATCAACAGTAGCAAGGCTTGCTGCTGGCAAGACCTAGTGGACAATGTGAACAAGGATCCGTGGGGCCTTGGCTACAAGCTGGTCATGGGGAAACTTGGTGCCCTACGGAAGCCTTGTATACATGACGCGGAAAAGATGGACGCGATAGTGCGGGGACTCTTCCACGCCCATCCCGTCCGTATTGACGCTGTCCATGGTGAAACAGCAGTAGAGTGCCCACTCTTCACACAGCTGGAACTGGAGGAGGCAGTCCTCTCCTTGAAAGTGAGGAAGGCTCCAGGTCCAGATGGTGTTCCAGGTGAGGTGTTGCGGCTCGTCTATCACCATTGTCCTGACTTGCTGCTCAGCATATTCAACGCTTGCCTACGGGACGGGGTTTTCCCGGTACGATGGAATGTGGCGAGGCTCGTGTTGATCAGCAAGGGGAAGGGAAATCCCGAATCGCCGTCTGCATACCACCCGTTATGCATGCTAGACACGGCTGGGAAAGTGCTAGAGAAACTCATCAAGGGAAGACTCACTGACGCGATTCGTGCTGCTGGGGACCTATCTCCTCGGCAGTACGGCTTTAGAGCAGGACGTTCTACCATTGATGCGATTGCAGAGGTGGTGAACGTGGTCCAAAAGGCAGAGGCATATAGTCGCACCAAGCGACGGATCGTCCTGTTGGTGACACTCGACGTCAGGAATACCTTCAACTCCGCTAGATGGGTGGATATTCTGGATACGCTGGAAAACTCTTTTCAAGTTCCAGAATATCTAATGCGGCTTTTGAGGAACTACCTAAAGGACCGAAGCCTGCTCTACGACACAACACAGGGCCAACGAAGGATGGAAATTACAACGGGTGTTGCCCAGGGATCTATCCTTGGTCCGGACCTGTGGAACGTGTCTAACGACGGGCTACTGAGACTTGATATGCCAGATGAGTCGCGCTTGGTCGGCTATGTGGATGATGTTGAGGCTCTGGTCGCTGGACGCACCGTTGAACAAGCGCAACTTAGGCTAGGTATGCTAATGCGCTGAGTGAGGGACTGGATGATTGCTCGCGGGCTCAGTTTAGCACTGGAGAAAACCGAAGTGGTCATCTTGACAAAAAAGAGAATCCCTAGAGTAAGGATGATCAGTATTGGAGATATACAAATCGAATCGAAGCCAGCGGTGAAGTACCTGGGGCTACTGATCGACTCGAAAATGAGTTTATCTGAGCAAATCAGGGCAACGGCTGAGAAGGCTACTTCGGGAATATCGGCCCTGAGTCGACTTATGGCCAACGTAGCGGGACCCAGCCCATCAAGAAGACGCCTCTTGATGAGTGCTGTAGGGTCAATGCTACTGTACGGAGCAGAGGTATGGGGCGACGCTCTCAGTAAGGAGGTATACCGAAAACGATTGGCACAGGTACAGAGAAGAGGAGCACTGAGAATTGCATCTTCGTATCCAACAGTCTCCGACTCGGTGGTAAGAGTGATTGCAGGCGTGATACCTGTCGCCCTCCTTGCTAGAGAGTGCCGCGCTATTTACCTGCGCCGAAACGAGGATGCGAGGGAGATCGTTGTCCGCGAGGAGAGACAACGCTCGCTCAACGATTGGCAGCAGTCTTGGAGGAATTGCACGAAGGGAAGGTGGACTGCGCGCCTCATCCCGGATGTGAGACCGTGGCTAAATCGAAGGCATGGTGAGACTGACTTCTATCTGACCCAGCTTTTGAGCGGGCACGGGTGTTTTCAGTCTTACCTGCACAAGATCGGTAAGTCACAGTCTCCCGATTGTCGGTTTTGCCCAGGAGAGGAGGACAATGCCTGTCACACATTTTTTGCGTGTACAAAATGGGTCAGGCTGCGAAGGAAACTCTACAGGGAGACGGAAGAGCTCACCCCGGATAATATAGTTGCGGTGATGCTCGAATCTGTTGACAAATGGAACCAGGTGGCACAGTATGCTCGGGCAGTCCTAAAATATAAAAGGGACTCACAGCAGCCGTGGGCGCTGGGGCTGGGGGATCGCTCTTCTAGCATTTCCTCTTCCCCTCTCCTCTCCCACTAGGAAAGGGACTACCCAGCTTGAAGGCACCACACGGCGTAACAAAACGGGACCTGGCCCGAAGTAATGTGTCAAACGGTTCCAGGCTGGGTTTTCAGGTCGACAGGGGAGGTGTTTAGTGGGTTGTCCAGTCGCGCATGGGAGTCCCACACTCTGTGCATAAATAGCATTCACCTCCCTACCCCAAAAAAAAAAACTTTTGTAACATCTCGGAGGTTGCTGAGAATGATATCAGACCTTACCACTCAATTAAAGTGTTGGGCGAAACCACGTTTGCATTGATTGACACGGGTGCCAGTATCAGTTGTCTTGCCTCGAGCCTTGGCTCGAAGTTGCTCCATGAATATCCTACCTTGGTTAAGCCCTGGCGCACTGAAATCAGTACGGCTGATGGCAACAAACACCCTATACGAGGTGAGTGACAACACCCGTGACGTTCAGGGGTCAGACGAAGGATATTACCTTCTACATTATCCCGTCCCTGACTCAGAACGTGTACCTTGGCGTCGATTTCGTCCTTCGTTTTGCATTGGCCTCCGATTTATTCACAGATTTGTCTTTAAATACCAGATATGTCAACGAACTCGCTTCAATTCCCGATAGGCATGAACTGACGCCTAACCAACGGCAACGCCTGGAAGCATCCATCGCTGCTTTTTCATCTTACGCTACCCAAGGCCTTGGCCGCACCACCCTAGTCTCACACGTCATCGACGTTGGCAATAGTAAGCCAATTAAGCAGAGACACTTTGCTATCTCACCGGCCATGGAGAAGTTGGTGTATGCGGAGCTGGATAGGATGCTCGAGTTGAGGGTTATAGAGGAGTCCAAAAGTGCCTGGTCCTCACCGGTAACCTTGGTGGTGAAGCCAGGTAAAGTCCGTCTTTGTCTAGCTGCCCGTAAGGTAAACGGGGTGACCATCAAGGACGCTTACCCTCTTCCGCTCATCGATGGAATATTAGGGAGACTGCCGAAAGCTAATTATATTACCAGTCTCGACATAAAAGACGCCTTCTGGGAAATTCCACTCGATGAGGGGTCGAGGGATAAGACCACCTTCACAGTGCCTGGACGACCATTATATCAGTTCTTCACCATGCCCTTTGGCCTGTGTAACGTGCCGCAAACGATGACCTGGCTGATGGACAAAGTCATCCCACCTCACCTGAAAAACCAAGTGTTCGTGTACTTGGATGATCTTTTACTCATCACGGAAACATTCGACCAACACCTCCTACCCTGCAAGAAGTAGCCCTGCACATCAGTAAGGCGGGACTCACATTCAACGTACAAAAAAGTAAGTTTGTCACGAACGAAGCCCGATACCTAGGACCTGTCATCGGACATGGCACTATCAAAACGAATCCAGACAAAACTCGTGCGATTGATGAGTTCTCCTTACCAAAAACAGTTAAGCAGCTACGACGTTTCCTTGGTATGTGCGGTTGGTACCGAAGGTTTGTTCAGAATTGTGCAACAGTTTCAGCGCCCCTGGCAGACATGCTGCGGAAAGGGAAGTTCATTTGGACCGAGCTCAGCCGAAAGGCATTTGAAGAGCTAAAACAAGCCCTAACATCAGCTCCGGTCTTGCACAGCCCCGACTTTACGAAGCCCTTCTCCATTCATTGTGACGCAAGTCAACATGGAGTTGGAGCCATGCTGGTGCAATTGACTGATGAGGGAGAAGAAGCTCCCATCGCCTTCATGTCCAATAAGCTGAACTCGGCTCAAAGGAACTATACTATGTCCGAGCAGGAATGTTTGGCAGCGGTAATGGCTGTGAAGAAATTTCGAGCCTATATCGAGAGCCACCAGTTCGAGATCATCACGGACCACGCTTCACTACAGTGGTTGATGAACCAAGCAGACTTACATGGACGCCTAGCCAGATGGGCCCTTAAACTGCAAGGGTTCAAGTTTTCCATCAAACATCGGAAAGGGACCCAGAACATCGTGCCTGACACTCTCTCGCGAATGTTTTCACCAAAGGGAGCCGAATTGACAACAAGTGACGAAGACCCCATCGAGATAGATTTGGACAGACAACATTTCGAATCAGACAGCTACAAAGAGTTGAGGCAAATCATCGCGACCCAACAATCACAGCTGCCTGATTTGAAAGTGATAGACGGCTTCGTGCATAGACGAAATGAATACGCCACTGGTGATCCATGGCAGGAAGAAGAGTCCTGAAAACTCTGGGTGCCGGAGGAAATGACACAACATCTGATCCTCCGCGCGCACCATCCTTTAATTGACCACGGAGGTTACGGTCGGACGTTACAGTGACTCAAGAAATACTTCTTCTGGCCTAAAATGGCATCCCAAGTCAAAGACTACGTGAGCGCCTGTGAGACCTGTAAAGGCACCAAAGCGCCCAACCAGCCCCTTTGACCTCCTATGGGTCAACTCAACGTCCCAGAACGCGTATTCCAACGGCTATACATAGATCTCCTCGGTCCATATCCTCGATCCTCTATGGGACACATCGGAGCTATAGTCGTTCTAGAACAGCTCTCGAAATTCCCACTGGTGGAACCTATTCGTAAGTTCACGACTCCATCCATCATGAAATTCCTAGAGAGCCGGGTATTCCACGTGTTTGGGGTTCCAGAGAGTGTTTACTCGAACAACGGAGTACAGTTCCGGTCTCGGCAGTTTAAGGGCCTACTCGAACAGTATGGCGTTGAACACCAACTGACGCCCATATACTCTCCTCAGTCTAACGCCTCGGAACGGTTGAATCGCACCCTGTTGGCCGCGATCCGTTCTTACACCCACCCGTCTCAAAAAGATCGGGACCGCAGATTGTCCGCCATCACATGCGCCCTGTGGTCATCGTATCATTCCGTCACCGGTGTCGCACCTTACTTTGCCGCCTTCGGACAGCACATGATTTGCCATGGTAAATCATACCGGCTGTTACGGCAATTAAAGTGTTTGGGAGACCCCGTCGTTGCGCTGGAGCCCCACAAGCGTTTAGGAGACCTCCGCCAACAAATCGAATGGAAGATAAAGGCCGCGGGACGTGCAAATGAGGTGCAGTACAATTTCAGTTCACGATCTTCCAATTTTAAAGAAGAAGATGAGGTTTTCCGGTGCAATTTCCGCCAAAGTGACGCCGCTGGGCATTACATTGAGAAGCTGGACCGGCGCTTCCTGAAAAGCCATATACAGAAGGTAGTAGGAACCAATCGCTATATGATAACGGACCCATCGGGAAAAGAAGTTGGGATATACCACGCAAAAGACCTGCGCCGATGTATAATTAGCCACGTCTGTTCCGTCCGTCCGCACACAGTTGCAAAAACGTGCAAGGCTTGTATACTTTAGGCAAAACACAAACATACGTATCCGTCTGTCCGTCTGTCAATTGTGTTTTCTTTTATTGTTCGTCAATCCATATTCCCACGCCAAAGACAACCCATGCTATAATGAAAGATCCTTCAGCTCCTTTTTCGCAATCCTCGTCGCCTTGCGATCGCGAGAAAATTAGCTGCCCTGTAGTAATCGAGCAGTTTGTTAAATTTATTATTTTTTTATTTAAATTATTTGATAATCTTATGTAAAATTTAAATTTTATTTTTTCTATGTCAAATTTATAGATTTTATATTTTATATATTCAATATAACTAAACATGCTCGATTCGAATTCGGCGCAGGCAAAGGGTTAAAGGAAATTCCTGCGTAATATAGGCCAGATCTGTTAAATCACTACACAACCAGCAAATCATTTCCATATAGGAAATCCTGCTATGACTTGATAGTATGGAAATTACACATTCTCGCATTCCGCTCATCATACTCCTAGACATACAAAAAAAAAGAAAAAAATACATTTACACTCATAGAACTGTTAGTGACAATTCTTATGAGTGTACAAGCTACTCAACATAACTTGATATTCCATGCATCCCATGAGCGGATGCACACAATAGAGGGGAGTCTGCTTAAGAGCGTGAGACAGGGTGGACGCCACAAAAATAAGAAGAAGTCGACAGGAGATCGTGAATATCCACGGAAAAATCGGCAAATTTTCGTTCGATAAGACCCGGTTGTAATTCGAGGAGTTTGTGGGTCGCGATTTGGAACGGCGCCGTGTAAAGTTATTAGCATCGCGACGTAGTTAATACTTGTTGGGAAGTTTTTAAGAATGAGTTAAAAGAAAATTGAGATTCTGTAACGGTAACTGCAGTGCAGTGAATCATACAGTTACAAGACACAACCACTTACAAACACTTCTTGACCGTTTTCGATGCGATGTAATTTTCAGTTTTTGATATGTTGGCTAAGTCATAATGCGAGTATAATGACGCAACGTAAATTGGTGCGTGATATTATCTGAACGGACGGAAAAGTGACCACAATTAAAAATAACGCAGGGAATCAGTGAGCCATCATCCTATGGACACTCATACACTCAGTCGTCGTGTGGAATAGTTAGAAATGTGATCTCTATCGCGGTAGTCGATTTCAAAAATAGTTTAAGTGTCATAAGAATGTTGGTTAGGCCTTGAAAAGTGTCTGCAAACGAGCGAGAGAACGGTTCGCAGAGTGTGTTGGTGCGACGGCTTGCCGCTGCTTCATTCGTTTGCCTATTGGTGAGCTTGCCTGCGCCCGTAGTCGATGTAACTTGCGAGAATCCCAAAGTGATGTGATATGGCAGAGATTAGTGCGCTCGCGCTCGTGAACTTACAAGCAAGACGCTATTTTTGTGAAATGTCCATTGCAGGGAAATCATACCTCTGCAAAAGTTAAAGAAACACGAAGATCGGCCGTAATATCTGTTTGAACCTTGCATATGTAGCGAGCTAACTCGTCACGTGAAACGCCTTTCGGAAATTGAGTACGACGTAAGCTCGTAGCGAGTGTTTCTTGAGCTTCAACGGCAATCTTCTATTGATAGTGGTGCAGCTCTATGAATATTTAGTGGTGATCGAAGAGCTGTTTGCTCTTTAAAACGCAATTAACCATCAAACGAGTTAGAAATTGATAAGTGTCGACCCGAAAGATGTCAATGCTGAACAGAAGTCACAATTCCCTAAATTCAACCTTCGTCGATGAATGTGTGTCGCATCTTCAATGGCAACGAAACAAAAGTGTTTTGAACTGCAATACGTAGTAGCGCACAATCCTAAGCAGGTCTTATACAAAATAGTAGAATGTTAATTGGAATAAACATTTTTTTGATCTGTGCGATTTGTTGAAAATTTTCCAAAGTGATCTATCTCAATTTTATTTTTAAATCTTTAAGTGATCGTGAATAAACTCTCGCTCTAGGGATAAATTTAGGAATTTTTTTCTTATATCTATGTATTGGAAATTTAGAGGATACCTGCATCGTCATCGAGCGCTCGAAGAACCATGTGGGTAAGTACCCTTTTTGGTATATTTTTATTACGAGTACCTTATTATTTTTGAAAGAATATGAAATATCAATAAAGTAATGTTAAAAGGTCATCACAATTCAGATAAATAAAAGAAATCTCAATCACAGCCGTACATACACAAAAATAAGAAAAAACAAGTTGAGTAAACAGAGCTACGCTCATGTCAGAAGGGTTTTGTATTCAATTTACGAGATGCAGTCACCAGATCGAATCAAATCAAGAAACATGTCAAAGACGATTTTATTGGAGAAAATATGAAATACGAAGATCATACTATTATCAATAAAGTTGAACGAATTTCGACTTCTGAGGTTTTTGGTTTTGTTATGCTCAGAAATATCTCCCTATATAATTATTTCAAATGTCCATCAGCGACGGAGGAAACACATTTTTCATGTATTTCCCCGCTGTGCCCCCACTGAAGCAAAAACTGACAGTTCAACAACTGTTTTGAAAAGCTCCCACGAAAACTTTCATTTCATACTCATATCGGCTACGTTTGATGAATTTTTTTTTTCAGGGGCCACTCTCCTGTACTGTTATCATCGATTAAGGGCGAATTTTTTTCAATCCTAGAATGGTTACAAAACCCTTTTGCTAGGAGCTCTCTCCCACATCCTTGACTTGTTTCAACTATGAGCATTAATTGTAGGTACTCATCTTCAGTCATTCATTAAATTGAATCAAGTGTTCAAAGCATGCACCTTCAACGTTGAAGTTGGGGAAAAATAAATCAAAATTATTCAATCTTCGCATTTACAACAGCCACTATTTTGTTTTACGATTACTGATACCACAAGCTGAATCGATTCTCAAAGATATACATGACACCTATCATTCCTGAAATTTTCATGCAAATCCTAGCAAAACTGTAGTGTCTGAGTCGATAAAAAGCGCATGTTGTTCCATAGTCATATGTTGCCATAGTAATAAATGCAGCGCCTATTGTTCCATAGTAATACAGGAAAATTCAAACGGCTATAACTTCGCTAAATATAATCTTTATGAAACTTTCAGGATAGATAAATCTTATAAATAGAAATCTACGTACTGAATTTCATTGAATTTAAGGGTACCGTTAAGATTTTATTCAAGAAAACATAAAATCGATAAATCATACTATTACTAACAAAGTTGAGTGAATTGCGACTTCTAACGTATTTGTTGTTTTTGTACTCACCAAGGCCTACATTCCTGATTTTATCCAGATATTTCGGAGGGGGGGGGGGGGACACAAATTTTTCGTGTATTTCCCCTCCCTGTGCGCCCTTCGAAGCAAATTTTGCCAAATTAAGACCTGTTTTGAAAAGTTCTCGTCAAGACCTTTCATTTGATACCCATATCGGCTACCTTCAATGAAATTTTTTTTGGGGGGTCACTCTCCTATATGGAGAGACCCCCCTTAAATACCTTATAATTTTTTTTTTTTGAAGTTGAACTTTGAAGAGATCACCACTTTACACCCACACACAAAATTTGATGTTTCTAGCTTAAGCAGTTTCTGAGAAAAACTGCTGTGACACACGGACGGACGGACGGACGGACAGACGGACAGACTGGTCGCGAAACTAGTAGGGCTTTGTAAAATTATTTTACAAAACCCTAAAAAAAACTCATTTTCTTATCATTGAGGTAGATTACAATTATCTCAAGTGTTTCTTTCCTTTTAATACGATACAACCCGCTCATACATGTGGATGTTTCTATTGTATATGTACATTAATAATTATGTATGATCACGAAACAAAGAATAAACAAACAAACTTATTAATACTCAATAGTAAAGATTTCTTATACAAAACAAAACTAGTGAAAGTAAACTGAATTATGTATACAAATTTGAACAGGACAATATATTTTTGTATAGGCAAAAAAAATGGTTAATTCAAATTAAATACGTCAAGATTCAGAATCAAAGGGCACCTAAAAGGAGTGAAAATAATTAAATATCAAAACTAATGGATCATTTTTTTGTAATTACCTAGCTGTTGTAGAATCGTACAAACCAGAAACACAAGAAGGATGAATAGGAAAGGCCAATACAAAGAAAGAATATAAAAATATAAACACTTCGCTCAGTACACAATCATAAGCAAATGTATTTTGTTATAAACTTTATCGATAGTAAATTTTTTCTTTTTGTAATAAACTTTGTCTCTCGTATATCTAGTCCTTAAAACTTTACTATTACTATTTTAATTTTGCATACAGTAGTAGTCTTACTTGTTGCTCTAAAAGAAACTGTTGCACGAATTATGATTACATGAAAATGAAATATAAAATGTTTGTTAAAGCTTAAAAGTTAGATTTTGAATGAAGAATGGATAAGATTATGGAGAAAATTTAATGCAAGAATAAAAAGTGACAGTGAATTAGAAATGCATAAAATGAATTATTAGAGTACACCCTTCGGTCTTTCTATTTTGGTCCTTTTGACCGGGTATAGGACCCGGTACGATGGTAGGCTCTCCACGCCACAAATGAGCCAGCCATCGGGCATTAAATAACCTCTTTGTTTCAGGTGACTTCGCGGGTTGAGTGGTCCGAGCAAGGTGCCTCTTAATGGCATAGGGTTATGTAATCGAATTGCATAATTCTATGGCATAAATTGGTCACAGGGGTACTTCTCCTTTGATGGGAAGGCTCATGCAAGTTAAGTTGTATGAGTTTTCCACTCGGAAGAGGAATACCTGGCCACTACAAGAATAATGGATTTTGATCCGGTTGGGTGGGCGTGCGGGGGCTCCATCACCACCCGGTCGCCCCTCTCTCATTTGTGGGCCAGAGCCTTTTCGGGTAAGGACGAAGTTACCCTAATTCCGTCCCTTTTTACTTGTTTCTCTTGTTCCATGAACAAGTCATTTACCCCTGGTGTAGTTGCCTACGATTTTTGCGACTTCGGTCGGCTTGCTTTTCTCGACCTCAGAAATTCGTGAATGCGAAATTCTTTGTAGTGGGTCCTTGTGCTGGGGGAATGAACCCGCCCCACGACCCCGCAATGCTAGCCTGTCAGCGCATTCACGCGTCCCCAGATAAGGGCATTCTCGGCAGATACTTGCATCCTCTTCTGCCGAGGCAGCAGACCATCGCTGCAGTCCTTCACGGACATTTGATTTTACCTATTCACTACAAATGGCGCCCAACGTGGGGCCTGAAAATATCCGGCTGTATCATCAGTCGTGAGCACGAGACAGTCCATCATCTCTAGGTGTCCCTACAAGATGTCAAGATTATTGGCGGGTAGGTAACTACTGACGGCTTTTGCACTAATCGTGCCCCAGCAACTTAGTAACTTCCGGACGTGTGTTGTCTTTGGACATCCATACCGTTTGGTCCTGCTTCTGATTTATACTTTGGTGGCTTACCACCATTGTATGACTAGTAAAGCCAAATGACATTAGAGTCCCTATTTGTATTCGGAAGTTATTATTTCAACATCTATTTTGCGGAGGATTCTGATCTGCTCCCCAAACCAAGCGGTGCCTGAGTGTCTTACACTACATGGATCTTGATTTCATGTGATTGGCTGATTAGCTAATCCATGACAATCCATGACAAGACACGCGCTGATCGTTGGTCAGAATGCAACCCTGGGCTGACAAGTTGTAACTTGTAAAAACTTGCGGATGAGGGAGCACTTCGGAACCCTGGTTCTCATGGTGCAGCAAGAGAGTAGTCCCTGAGACGCTTCAGGAGGAGTGTGCCAGTGGTGTCCGTACTTGGGAAGAGGGACGGAATGGAAAGACCGACTATTTCTTTTCCGATAACGTAAAATTTGTTTTACTTACATACCTTTTTTTTGATAGGAGTGTTATATGGTTCGCCACCGACGGCCACTCACATAACCTTATATTTGTTTTTTTTGCACATAACTTACTCTTAATATTCATAGTTTTAAGTTTCTTTTCTATATACTTATTTCTGTTTCAGCTTTCTAACACGCAGACCCACATTAAATAGCGAAGATGTCAACCAAACGCACGCCAGACAAGCGTCGGTTGCGTTTGGACGCAGGGTCCACGGCAATATGCTTCATTTGCCAGCGAGCACGAAATGACGGGACGTCCGTACAAACTTTGGGGTGCGAACATGAGTTCCATGAAGCCTGCGTGACCCAGCATTTACTGGTCAGCCGGACTTGCTCTTTGTGCCGACAACCAGCCACGTCAGCGGGTCTACCGTCTAGCCACCTAGAGCTTCCAGCTGCTCAAGGAGTGGTGCCCAAACCAAAGGACTGGCGGGATCAAGTTCCACCAGTGGCTGATGAGCCTGACTTAATGGGCCGAGCCGAAGCAGTGCCGCCTGCGGAAGGGCAGAGATCCACCGCGGCTGTAGAGGTGACCGTCCTACAAGATCTGATGGCACTTATGCAAGGCTTGACCACCCATGTATCCGCGCTGGAAAGCAAGAAGGAAGATCCAATACCACCTCGTCCAAGAACGCCTCCGATGTGGGATTCGGACTTAAATCCTTGGGATTTTCCAGTAGATCCGTGGCGCGATCCCGAAAGAATCCGGCCCGGTGCAGCAATGAATCCGTTGGCTCCAGTGTACCGGCCCCGGCTGAGCTAAGTACCGCCACCAACTCAGGCTCCAGTGGCTCCTCCGGACCAACGCATCCATCCACACGCTACATATCGGCTGAAGCCGACGCAGATTCCCAGCATCATCCAGGGCTGGAATGTGCATTTCAGCGGGGAACCCAACACCATAACTGTGGAGGTCTTCATTGGTCGGGTGGAGTCGCTGATTGAGCAAATGTTAGCAGGTGACCACACGGCGCTAGCAGGATACTTGCCAATGCTGCTTAGGGGGCAGCACTTGAGTCATATTGGCGAATACATTCGGCCCCACCATCAATACGCTGGTTCCGGCTGAAGGAGGTACTCCGCATGGAGTACCCTACGATCGATATGGATGAAAGGGTCCTGGACAAGATCCATGCCAGATGGCAGCGTCCGGACGAGCCCTTTCATCAATATCGAGCTGATATCCTTCGGCTGAATGACCAGTTGTCAGAGCCGATGTCTTCCACCCAACTGCTGCGGGTGCTAAAGCGCAATCTAAGGCCGGAGCTTCGTCGCCATATCGTGGACTCTGATCCACAGAGAATGGAGGCACTGCCGAGGACTGTGAGTCACCTGGAGGAGGTTGAGGAAGACCTCCGGGAACGGCCCTACTTACTAGCTAAGACGGATCTTTCGCGCGGAATCGCGGAAGTGGCCCCAGATTATACGACCATGAATCTGGAGGAAGATATGGACTGGGGCCAGCTTGCTGTAGCAGCGGTTGGAAGCCTCACAACCTGCTGGAACTGCAATCAAACCGGACACCGGTTTATTTCATGTCGAGCGGAGCGTAAGGTTTTCTGCTACGGTTGCGTTAAGCCGGACACCTACTTTCCGGATTGCCCCGAATGCGCCGCGCAAAAAAACGGCCAAAAGATTACACGACCACCTCAGTGGTACTCGAAACCCCCGCAGTAGTTCCCCAGCCAGCTGCTCACCCCAACAAACCTGACGATAACCCACCAGCCATGACCACTATGACTACGGATGTGCACTCTTTTCCGAAGGCCTCGCCAACGACAGTATTGAAGCGACCACCACAGTCACTGCCTGAAGAACCTCGGAAGCCTCAAATACGCATACTAAAACCCTATCATGTTCGACTGCAGGAATATCGGGTGGCTCGAGAGATATTTGCTTCCGAAGAAGTCAATTCTCGCCCGCACAAGACAAAATGGTCAACCCGTCGTTGGCGGAGCTTCCGCAAGGGAGTGCACACCTGCCGTCAAACACTGAACTTTTATAACATCTCGGAGGTTGCTGAGAATGACATCAGACCTTACCACCCAATTGAAGTGTTGGGTGAAACCACGTTTGCATTGATTGACACGGGTGCCAGTATCAGTTGTCTTGCCTCGAGCCTTGGCTTGAAGATGCTCCATGAATATCCTACCTTGGTTAAGCCCTGGCGCACTGAAATCAGTACAGCTGATGGCACCAAACACCCTATACGAGGTAGACTGACAACACCCGTGACGTTCAGGGGTCAGACGAAGGATATTACCTTCTACATTATCCCGTCCCTGACTCAGAACGTGTACCTTGGCGTCGATTTCGTCCTTCGTTTTGGATTGGCCTCCAATTTATTCACAGATTTGTCTTTAAACACCAGATATGTCAACAAACTCGCTTCTATTCCCGATAGGCATGAACTGACGCCTAACCAATGGCAACGCCTGGATGAATCTATTGCTGTTTTTCCATCTTACGCTATTCAAGGCCTTGGCCACACCACCCTAGTCTCACACGTCATCGACGTTGGCAATAGTAAGCCAATTAAGCAGAGACACTTTGCCATCTCACCGGCCATGGAGAAGTTGGTGTATGCGGAGCTGGATAGGATGCTCGAGTTGAGGGTTATAGAGGAGTCCCAAAGTGCCTGGTCCTCACCGGTAACCTTGGTGGTGAAGCCAGGTAAAGTTCGTCTTTGTCTAGATGCCCGTAAGGTAAACGCGGTGACCATCAAGGACGCTTACCCTCTTCCGCTCATCGATGGAATATTAGGGAGACTGCCGAAAGCTAATTATATTACCAGTCTCGACCTAAAAGACGCCTTCTGGGAAATTTCACTCGATGAGGGGTCGAGGGATAAGACCGCCTTCACAGTGCCTGGACGACCATTATATCAGTTCTTCGCCATGCCTTTTGGCCTGTGTAATGCGCCGCAAACGATGACCTGGCTGATGGACAAAGTCATCCCACCTCACCTGAAAAACCAAGTGTTCGTTTACTTGGATGATCTTTTACTCATCACGGAAACGTTCGACCAACACCTCCTACCCTGCAAGAAGTAGCCCTGCACATCAGTAAGGCGGGACTCACCATCAACGTACAACAAAGTAAGTTTGTCACGAACGAAGCCCGATACCTAGGACATGTCATCGGACATGGCACTATCAAAACGGATCCAGACAAAATTCGTGCGATTGATGAGTTCCCCTTACTAAAAACAGTTAAGCAGCTACGACGTTTCCTTGGTGTGTGCGGTTGGTACCGAAGGTTTGTTCAGAATTGTGCAACAGTTTCAGCGCCCCTGGCAGACATGCTGCGGAAAGGGAAGTTCATTTGGACCGAGCTCAGCCGAAAGGCATTTGAAGAGCTAAAACAAGCCCTAACATCAGCTCCGGTCTTGCACAGCCCCGACTTTACGAAGCCCTTCTCCATTCATTGTGACGCAAGTCAACATGGAGTTGGAGCTGTGCTGGTGCAATTGACTGATGAGGGAGAAGAAGCTCCCATCGCCTTCATGTCCAATAAGCTGAACTCGGCCCAAAGGAACTATACTGTGTCCGAGCAGGAATGTTTGGCAGCGGTAATGGCTGTGAAGAAATTTCGAGCCTATATCGAGAGCCACCAGTTCGAGATCATCATGGACCACGCTTCACTATAGTGGTTGATGAACCAAGCAGACTCACATGGACGCCTAGCCAGATGGGCCCTTAAACTGCAAGGGTTCAAGTTTTCCATCAAACATCGGAAAGGGACCCAGAACATCGTACCTGACACTCTCTCGCGAATGTTTTCACCAAAGGGAGCCGAATTGACAACAAGTGACAAGGACCCCATCGAGCTAGATTTGGACATACAACATTTCGAATCAGACAGCTACAAAGAGTTGAGGCAAACCATCGTGACCCAACAATCACAGCTGCCTGATTTGAAAGTGATAGACGGCTACTTGCATAGACGAAATGAATACGCCACTGGTGATCCATGGCAGAAAGAAGAGTCCTGAAAACTCTGGATACCGGAGGAAATGACACAACATCTGATCCTCCGCGCACATGACCATCCTTTAAGTGCCCTAAGTGCCCACGGAGGTTACGGTCGGACGTTACAGTGACTCAAGACATACTTTTTTTGGCCTAAAATGGCATCTCAGCTCAAAGACTATGTGAGCGCCTGTTAAACCTGTGAAGGCACTGAAGCGCCCAACCAGCCCCTTTGACCTCCTATGGGTCAACTCAACGTCCCAGAACGCGTATTCCAACGTCTATACATAGATCTACTCGGTCCATATCCTCGATCCTCTATGGGACACATCGGAGCTATAGTCGTTCTAGACCAGCTCTCGAAATTCCCACTGGTGGAACTTATTCGTAAGTTCTGTTACGGATGACCAGCTCCCACCCGTAGTCTACACCACGACCACTAATGAGATCAGGATGCATGCCATCAACATACCCCAACCCCGTTTGAGCGTCGAGGTAAGATAGTGACAAGGTGATCCATTGTATTTTTGTTTAACTTTAATACAAATACTTTGTTTAACTTTAATACAGAAAAAATGGTATTGTTGTATACTAAAGAAATGTTAGGTTATCAGTCGAGCTAGAGTAGAGCGTTTAGCTTAGTTATGAAGCAAACGGCAGCAATGGATGATAAACGACATCAGAAGGGGGCCGGTCGACCATCACTCTTCCCAACAAGGGTAGCCTATGGAAACGCATCCAACACAAGCGCTCCACAAAGGCTATCACCGACTCGGAAGGCGTTTAAAGGGCCTACTCCTGGTCACCGCATCAGGTAAAGGAATGGATCAACACAACCAGCATCAAGACAGTAAAAATCAAAATCGAAATCAAATGCAAAATAACAATCAAAACCGTGGCTGGATGAATCGCACCAACAGTAACAACAACATGCGTGGTAATCGCGGTCGTGGACGAATGCATAATCTTACCTCAAGACATCTGCCGGCCCCAATTCATCACGCGTAAGTCAGCGCGATCGGGGACTCATGCGGATCCACGGCGAACAGGCGGCCCTCATACCTAATGTCCGCTTTCGATATCACGCTAATCTTTGAGCCTAACTCAGGCATTCCTCCACTCATTTTTGCTACACAACACACTTTCCACTCTACTCTCGAGGATACTATCCTTATTCCCGTGAACTTTATAATAGAACTGTACGTGCCACCATTGAAATCCACCGATTCACTCGCTCTTCGCAAATGGCGTACAATCCCACTTCGACTCCGATACTGTTGGCGTACACAAAACAGCTAACACAAATATTTCATCGCTTCACACGAAATGTCATTCTGCAATGTCATTCTGCGATGTCCCAGTGACCAACATATTGAACTGCTCAGCTGATACGAAATGATGGATAATGCAGATTTCGACCAACTCCCATACAACGACCATGGGTGCGGAGCTGAGGTAATTAAGATGGTTGGTAGCCGCGCTACGAACAGCGCCAAAGCAGAATGGAAGACCGTCGTGCGAATGGGAAGACAACCATCTCGATGTAGCGGCCGTCCGTTAAGGCGAGCTGATTTAAAGGGCTGAGGGATAACGGAGGTCCTCTTTTTTGGGATTTGAACGAACGAGGAAGGATCGAGGAGTAAAATTTGGAAATGCAAAAAAGTGCAAGTAGTCTGGAATCAATATCATCATCATCATCACGGCGCTCATCATACCGCGGTACAACACCTGTCCCACAGCAATACAATTTCAGTTGGCGAAAAGTTCGTCAGGACGAGAATCCGGCTCCCGAGATTGGCGCGAGTAACCACCCTACGGACGATCGTTTGCTGCGGCCCCAGGTTAGGGATGGATTAGCGGAAACTAGGGAAAGGTACCTTTTATTTTTTTTCTGTCTTTTTTATTTATTTAATAATATTTCGTTTGTTCAAATTTGAGTGAAGTAAGATTCCATTTGTGAGAATATATTGTTTAAAATTTCACCGGGAATATTCTTTTTTTGTTAAAGAAAAAAGATAAATTGTGCGCGACGCTCAAGCGGTGAGATTCTTTTTCCTTTCAGACTACCTTTTAGCTTTCAGGAGGTCGTGGTGTGGAAAAAACGGGAAAGTTGGGGGAGGGTTAGCGTCAAGTGTGGTTAGAGGAGGAGAATCGGTTTTCTTTTTTTCCTTTGTTCTAGTTCTTAGCTCTCGTCCGCGCGCTGTCGGATTTTTTTTTTAAATCCTTCCAGCCTAGGGACAGCGAGTTGGCGCCTGCGCCGTCTCTGACGGAGCAAACCGGGCCCGCAAGGCTGGACAGCGCGACAACCCTTGAGGTGTAAGGGTAACAGTTCACGACTCCATCCATCGTGAAATTCCTAGAGAGCCGGGTATTCCACGTGTTTGGGGTTCCAGAGAGTGTGTACTCGAACAACGGAGTACAGTTCAGGTCTCGGCAGTTTAAGGGCCTACTCGAACAGTATGGCGTTGAACACCAACTGACGCCCATATACTCTCCTCAGTCTAACGCCTTGGAATGGTTGAATTGCACCCTGTTGGCCGCGATCCGTTCTTACGTCCACCCATCTCAAAAAGATTGGGACCGCAGATTGTCCGCCATCACATGCGCCCTGCGGTCATCGTATCATTCCGTCACCGGTGTCGCACCTTACTTTGCCGCCTTTGGACAGCATATGATTTGCCATGGTAAATCATACCGGCTGTTACGGCTGACGGGAGACCCCGTCGTTGCGCTGGAGCCCCACAAGCGCTTAGGAGACCTTCGCCAACAAATCGAATGGAAGATAAAGGCCGCGGGACGTGCAAATGAGGCGCAGTACAATCTCAGGTCACGATCTTCCAATTTTAAAGAAGAAGATGAGGTTTTCCGGCGCAATTTCCGCCAAAGTGACGCCGCTGGGCATTACAATGAGAAGCTGGACTGGCGCTTCCTGAAAAGCCATATACAGAAGGTAGTAGGACCCAATCGCTATATGATAACGGACCCATCGGGAAAAGAAGTTGGGATATACCACGCAAAAGACCTGCGCCGATGTATAATTAGCCACGTCTGTTCCGTCCGTCCGCACACAGTTTCAAAAACGCGCAAGGTTTGTATACTTCAGGCAAAACACAAACATACGTATCCGTCCGTCCGTCTGTCAATTGTGTTTTCTTTTATTGTTCGTCACTCCATATTCCGACGCCAAAGACAACCCATGCTATAATGAAAGATCCTTCAGCTCCTTTTTCGCAATCCTCGTCGCCTTGGGATCGCGAGAAAATTAGCTGCCCTGTAGTAATCGAGCAGTTTGTTAAATTTATTATTTTTTTACTTAAATTATTTGATAATCTTATGTAAAATTTAGATTTTATATTTTCTATGTGAAATTTATAGATTTTATATTTTATATATTCAATATAACTAAAAATGCTCGATTCGAATTCGGCGCAGGCAAAGGGTTAAAGGAAGTTTCTGCATAATATAGGCCAGATCTGTTAAATCACTACACAACCAGCAAACCATTTCCATATAGGAAATCCTACTATGACTTGAAAGTATGGAAATTACACATTCGCGCATTCCGTTTATTTCCCCTCCCTGTGCGCCCTTCGAAGCAAATTTTGCCAAATTAAGACCTGTTTTGAAAAGTTCTCGTCAAGACCTTTCATTTGATACCCATATCGGCTACCTTCAATGAAATTTTTTTTTGGGAGGTCACTCTCCTATATGGGGAGACCCCCCTTAAATACCTTATAATTTTTTTGTAGTTGAACTTTGAAGAGATCACCACTTTACACCCACACACAAAATTTGATGTTTCTAGCTTAAGTAGTTTCTGAGAAAAACTGCTGTGACACACGGAGGGACGGACGGATGGACGAACGGACGGACAGACGGACAGACGGACAGACGGACAGACTGGTCGCGAAGCTAGTAGGGTTTTGTAAAATTATTTTACAAAACCCTAAAAAAACTCATTTTCTTATCATTGAGGTAGATAACAATTATCTCAAGTGTTTCTTTCCTTTTAATACGATACAACCCGCTCATACATGTGGATGTTTCTATTGTATATGTACATTAATGCTTATGTATTATCACGAAACAAAGAATAAACAAACAAACTTATTAATACTCAATAGTAAAGATTTCTTATACAAAACAAAACTAGTAAAAGTAACCTGAATTATGTATACAAATTTGAACAGGACAATATATTTTTGTATGGGCAAAAATATGGTTAATTCAAATTTAATACGTCAAGATTCAGAATCAAAGGGCACCTAAAAGGAGTGAAAATAATTAAATATCAAAAGTAATGGATCATGTTTTTGTAATTAACTAGCTGTTGTAGAATTGTACAAACCAGAAACACAAGAAGGATGAATAGGAAAGGCCAATACAAAGAAAGAATATAAAAATATAAACATTTCGCTCAGTACACAATCATAAGCAAACGTATTTTGTTATAAACTTTATCGATAGTAAATTTTTTCTTTTTGTAATAAACTTTGTCTCTCGTATATCTAGTCCTTAAAACTTTAATATTACTATTTTAATTTTGCATACAGTAGTAGTCTTACTTGTTGCTCTAAAAGAAACTGTTGCACGAATTATGATTACATGAAAATGAAATACAAATTGTTTGTTAAAGCTTAAAAGTTAGATTTTGAATGAAGAATGGTTAAAATTATGGAGAAAATTTAATGCAAGAATAAAAAATGACAGTGAATTAGAAATGCATAAAATGAATTATTAGAGTACACCCTTCGGTCTTTCTATTTTGGTCCTTTTGACCGGGTATAGGACCCGGTACGATGGTAGGCTCTCCACGCCACAAATGAGCCAGGCATCGGGCATTAAATAACCTCTTTGTTTCAGGTGACTTCGCGGGTTGAGTGGCCCGAGCAAGGTGCCGCTTTATGGCATAGGGTTATGTAATCGAATTGCATAAGTCTATGGCATAAATTGGTCACAGGGGTACTTCTCCTTTGATGGGAAGGCTCATGCAAGTTAAGTTGTATGAGGTCTCCACTCAGAAGAGGAATACCTAGCCACTACAACAATTATGGACTTTGATCCGGTTGGGTAGGTGCGCGGGGGCTCCATCACCACCCGGTTGCCCCTCTCTCATTTGTGGGCCATGAGCCTTTTCGGGTAAGGACGAAGTTACCCTAATTCCGTCCCTTTTTACTTGTTTCTCTTGTTCCATGAACAAGTCCTTTACCCCTGGTGTAGTTGTCTAGGATTTTTGCGACTTCAGTCGGCTTGCTTTTCTCGATCCCAGAAATTCGTGAATGCGAAATTCTTTGTAGTGGGTCCTTGTGCTGGGGGAATGAACCCGCCCCACGACACCGCAATGCTAGCCTGCCAGCGCATTCACGCGTCCCCAGACAAGGAAATTCTCGGAAGATACTTGCATCTTCTTCTGCCGAGGCAGCAGACCATCGCTGCAGTCCTTCACGGACATTTGATTTTACCTATTCACTACAAATGGCGCCCAACGTGGGGCCTGAAAATGTCCGGCTGTATCATCAGTCGTGAGCACGAGACAGTCCATCGTCTCTAGGTGTCCCTACAAGATGTCAAGATTATTGGCGGGTAGGTAACTACTGAGGGCTTTTGCACTAATCGTGCCCCAGCAACTTAGTAACTTCCGGACGTGTGTTGTCCTTGGACATCCATACCGTTTGGTCCTGCTTCTGATTTATACTTTGGTGGCTTACCACCATTGTATGACTAGTAAAGCCAAATGATATTAGAGTCCCTATTTGTATTCGGAAGTTATTATTTCAACATCTATTTTGCGGAGGATTCTGATCTGCTCCCCAAACCAAGCGGTGCCTGAGTGTCTTACACTACATGGATCTTAATTTCATGTGATTGGCTGATTAGCTAATCCATGACTATCCATGACAAGACACGCGCTGCTTGTGGGTCAGAATTCAACCCTGGGCTGACAAGTTGTAACTTGTAAAAACTTGCGGATGAGGGAGCACTTCGGAACCCTGATTCTCATGGCACCGCAAGACAGTAGTCCCTGAGACGCTTCAGGAGGAGTGTGCCAGTGGTGTCCGTACTTGGGAAGAGGGACGGAATGGAAAGACCGACCATTTTTTTTTTGATAACGTAAAATTTGTTTTACTTACATACCTTTTTTTTCGATAGGAGTGTTATATGGTTCGCCACCAACGGCCACTCACATAACCTTATATTTGTTATTTTTGCACATAACTTACTCTTAATATTCATAGTTTTAAGTTTCTTTTCTATATATTTATTTCTGTTTCAGCTTTCTAACACGCAGACCCACATTAAATAGCGAAGATGTCAACCAAACGCACGCCAGACAAGCGTCGGTTGCGTTTGGACGCAGGGTCCACGGCATTATGCGTCATTTGCCAGCGAGCACGAAATGACGGGACGTCTGTACAAACTTTGGGGTGCGGACATGAGTTCCATGAAGCCTGCGTGACCCAGCATTTACTGGTCAGCTGGACTTGCCCTTTGTGCCGACAACCAGCCACGTCAGCGGGTCTACCGTCCAGCCACCTAGAGCTTCCAGCTGCTCAAGGAGTGGTGCCCAAATCAAAGGACTGGCGGGATCAAGTTCCACCAGTGGCTGATGAGCCTGACTTAATGGGCCGAGCCAAAGCAGTGCCGCCTGCGGAAGGGCAGAGATCCACCGCGGCTGTAGAGGTGACCGTCCCACAAGATCTGATGGCACTTATGCCCGGGTATCTGCGCTGGAAAGCAAGAAAAAGATCCAATACCACCTCGTCCAAGAGCGCCTCCGTTGTGGGATTCGGACTTAAATCCCTGGGATTTTCCAGCAGACCCGTGGCGCGATCCCGAAAGAATCCGGCCTGGTGCGGCAATGAATCCGTTGGCTCCAGTGTACCGGCCCCGCCTGAGCTAAGCACCGCCACCAACTCAGGCTCCAGTGGCTCCTCCGGACCAACGCATCCATCCACACGCTACGTATTGGCTGAAGCCGACGCAGATTCCCAGCATCATCCAGGGCTGGAATCTGCATTTCAGCGGGGAACCCAACACCAACTGTGGGGGTCTTCATTGGTCTGGTGGAGTCGCTGATTGAGCAAATGTTGGCAGGTGACCACACGGCGCTAGCAGGATACTTGCCAATGCTGCTTAGGAGGGCAGCACTTGAGTCATATTGGCGGATACATTCGGGCCCCACTATCAATACGCTGGTCCCGGCTGAAGGAGGTACTCCGCATGGAGTACCCTACGATCGATATGGATGAAAGGGTCCTGGACAAGATCCATGCCAGATGCCAGCGTCTGGACGAGCCCTTTCATCAATATCGAGCCGATACCCTTCGGCTGAATGACCAGTTGTCAGAGCCGATGTCTTCCACCCAACTGCTGCGGGTGCTAAAGCGCAATCTAAGGCCGAAGCTTCGTTGCCATATCGTGGACTCAGATCCGCAGAGTATGGAGGCACTGCTGAGGACTGCTGAGTCACCTGGAGGGAGTTAAGGAAGACCCCCAGGAACGGCCCTACTTACTAGCTAGGACAGATCCTTGGCGCGGAATCGCGGAAGTGTCCCCAGATTATACCATCATGAATCTGGAGGAAGATATGGACTGGGGCTAGCTTGCTATAGCAGCAGTTGGAAGCCTCACGACCTGCTGGAACTGCAATCAAACCGGACACCGGTTTATTTCATGTCGAGTAGGGTTTTCTGCTACGGTTGCTACTGCCTGAAGAACCTCGGAAGCCTCAAATACGCATACTAAAACCCTATCATGTTCGACTGCAGGAATATCGGGTGGCTCGAGAGATATTTGCTTCCGAAGAAGTCAATTCTCGCCCGCACAAGACGAAATGGTCAACCCGTCGTTGGCGGAGCTTCCGCAAGGGAGTGCGCACCTGCCGTCAAACACTAAACTTTTGTAACATCTCGGAGGTTGCTGAGAATGATATCAGACCTTACCACCCAATTAAAGTGTTGGGTGAAACCACGTTTGCATTGATTGACACGGGTGCCAGTATCAGTTGTCTTGCCTCGAGCCTTGGCTTGAAGGTGCTCCATGAATATCCTACCTTGGTTAAGCCCTGGCGCACTGAAATCAGTACAGCTGATGGCACCAAACACCCTATACGAGGTAGACTGACAACACCCGTGACGTTCAGGGGTCAGACGAAGGATATTACCTTCTACATTATCCCGTCCCTGACTCAGAACGTGTACCTTGGCGTCGATTTCGTCCTTCGTTTTGGATTGGCCTTCGATTTATTCACAGATTTGTCTTTAAACACCAGATATGTCAACGAACTCGCTTCAATTCCCGATAGGCATGAACTGACGCCTAACCAACGGCAACGCCTGGATGCATCTATTGCTGTTTTTCCATCTTACGCTACCCAAGGCCTTGGCCGCACCACCCTAGTCTCACACGTCATCGACGTTGGCAATAGTAAGCCAATTAAGCAGAGACACTTTGCTATCTCACCGGCCATGGAGAAGTTGGTGTATGCGGAGCTGGATAGGATGCTCGAGTTGAGGGTTATAGAGGAGTCCCAAAGTGCCTGGTCCTCACCGGTAACCTTGGTGGTGAAGCCAGGTAAAGTCCGTCTTTGTCTAGATGCCCGTAAGGTAAACGCCGTGACCATCAAGGACGCTTACCCTCTTCCGCTCATCGATGGAATATTAGGGAGACTGCCGAAAGCTAATTATATTACCAGTCTCGACCTAAAAGACGCCTTCTGGGAAATTTCACTCGATGAGGGGTCGAGGGATAAGACCACTTTCACAGTGCCTGGACGACCATTATATCAGTTCTTCACCATGCCCTTTGGCCTGTGTAACGCACCACAAATGATGACCCGGCTGATGGACAAAGTCATCCCACCTCACCTGAAAAACCAAGTGTTCGTGTACTTGGATGATCTTTTACTCATCACGGAAACGTTCGACCAATACCTCCTACTCCTGCAAGATGTAGCCCTGCACATCAGTAAGGCGGAACTCACCATCAACGTACAAAAAAGTAAGTTTGTCACGAATGAAGTCCGATACCTAGGACATGTCATCGGACATGGCACTATCAAAACGGATCCAGACAAAATTCGTGCGATTGATGAGTTCCCCTTACCAAAAACAGTTAAGCAACTACGACGTTTCCTTGGTGTGTGCGGTTGGTACCGAAGGTTTGTTCAGAATTGTGCAACAGTTTCAGCGCCCCTGGCAGACATGCTGCGGAAAGGGAAGTTCATTTGGACCGAGCTCAGCCGAAAGACATTTGAAGAGCTAAAACAAGCCCTAACATCAGCTCCGGTCTTGCACAGCCCCGACTTTACGAAGCCCTTCTCCATTCATGGTGACGCAGGTCAACATGGAGTTGGAGCCATGCTGGTGCAATTGACTGATGAAGGAGAAGAAGCTCCCATCGCCTTCATGTCCAATAAGCTGAACTCGGCCCAAAGGAACTATACTGTGTCCGAGCAGGAATCTTTGGCAGCGGTAATGGCTGTGAAGAAATTCCGAGCCTATATCGAGAGCCACCAGTTTGAGATCATCATGGACCACGCTTCACTACAGTGGTTGATGAACCAAGCAGACTTACATGGACGCCTAGCCAGATGGGCCCTTAAACTGAAAGGGTTCAAGTTTTCCATTAAACATCGGAAAGGGACCCAGAACATCGTACCTGACACTCTCTCGCGAATGTTTTCACCAAAGGGAGCCAAATTGACAACAAGTGACGAGGACCCCATCGAGATAGATTTGGATAGACAACATTTCGAATCAGACAGCTACAAAGAGTTGAGGCAAACCATCGTGACCCAACAATCACAGCTGCCTGATTTGAAAGTGATAGACGGCTACGTGCATAGACGAAATGAATACGCCACTGGTGATCCATGGCAGGAAGAAGAGTCCTGAAAACTCTGGGTACCGGAGGAAATGACACAACATCTGATCCTCCGCGCACATGACCATCCTTTAGGTGCCCACGGAGGTTACGGTCGGACGTTACAGTGACTCAAGAAATACTTCTTCTGGCCTAAAATCGCATCCCTGCTCAAACACTACGTGAGCGCCTGTGAGACCTGTAAAGGCACCAAAGCGCCCAACCAGCCCCTTTGACCTCCTATGGGTCAACTCAACGTCCCAGAACGCGTATTCCAACGTCTATACATAGATCTACTCGGTCCATATACTCGATCCTCTATGGGACACATCAGAGCTATAGTCGTTCTAGACCAGCTCTCGAAATTCCCACTGGTGGTACCTATTCGTAGGTTCACGACTCCATCCATCGTGAAATTCCTGGAGAGCCGGGTATTCCACGTGTTTGGGGTTCCAGAGAGTGTGTACTCGAACAACGGAGTACAGTTCAGGTCTCGGCAGTTTAAGGGCCTACTCGAACAGTATGGCATTGAAGACCAACTGACGCCCATATACTCTCCTCAGTCTAACGCCTCGGAACGGTTGAATTGCACCCTGTTGGCCGCGGTCCGTTCTTACGTCCACCCATCTCAAAAAGATTGGGACCGCAGATTGTCCGCCATCACATGCGCCCTGCGGTCATCGTATCATTCCGTCACCGGTGTCGCACCTTACTTTGCCGCCTTCGAACAGCACATGATTTGCCATGGTAAATCATACCGGCTGTTACGGCAATTAAAGTGTTTGGGAGACCCCGTCGTTGCGCTGGAGCCCCACAAGCGCTTAGGAGACCTCCACCAACAAATCGAATGGAAGATAAAGGCCGCGGGACGTGCAAATGAGGCGCAGTAATATCTCAGGTCACGATCTTCCAATTTTAAAGAAGAAGATGAGGTTTTCCGGCGCAATTTCCGCCAAAGTGACGCCGCTGGGCATTACAATGAGAAGCTGGACCGGCGTTTCCTGAAAAGCCGTATACAGAAGGTAGTAGGACCCAATCGCTATATGATAACGGACCCATCGGGAAAAGAAGTTGGGATATACCACGCAAAAGACCTGCGCCGATGTATAATTAGCCACGTCTGTTCCGTCCGTCCGCACACCGTTTCAAAAACGCGCAAGGTTTGTATACTTCAGGCAAAACACAAACATACGTATCCGTCCGTCCGTCTGTCAATTGTGTTTTCTTTTATTGTTCGTCACTCCATATTCCGACGCCAAAGACAACCCATGCTATAATGAATGGTTAAAATTATGGAGAAAATTTAATGCAAGAATAAAAAATGACAGTGAATTAGAAATGCATAAAATGAATTATTAGAGTACACCCTTCGGTCTTTCTATTTTGGTCCTTTTGACCGGGTATAGGACCCGGTACGATGGTAGGCTCTCCACGCCACAAATGAGCCAGCCATCGGGCATTAAATAACCTCTTTGTTTCAGGTGACTTCGCGGGTTGAGTGGCCCGAGCAAGATGCCTCTTTATGGCATAGGGTTATGTAATCGAATTGCATAATTCTATGGCATAAATTGGTCACCGGGGTACTTCTCCTTTGATGGGAAGGCTCATGCAAGTTAAGTTGTATGAGTTTTCCACTCAGAAGAGGAATACCTGGCCACTACAAGAATTATGGATTTTGATCCGGTTGGGTAGGTGCGTGGGGGCTCCATCACCACCCGGTTGCCCCTCTCTCATTTGTGGGCCATGAGCCTCTTCGGGTAAGGACGAAGTTACCCTAATTCCGTCCCATTTTACTTGTTTCTCTTGTTCCATGAACAAGTCATTTACCCCTGGTGTAGTTGCCTACGATTTTTGCGACTTCGGTCGGCTTGCTTTTCTCAACCCCAGAAATTCGTGAATGCAAAATTCTTTGTAGTGGGTCCTTGTGCTGGGGGAATGAACCCGCCCCACGACACCGCAATGCTAGCCTGCCAGCGCATTCACGCGTCCCCAGACAAGGGCATTCTCGGAAGATACTTGCATCCTCTTCTGCCGAGCAGCAGACCATCGCTGCAGTCCTTCACGGACATTTGATTTTACCTATTCACTACAAATGGCGCCCAACGTGGGGCCTGAAAATGTCCGGCTGTATCATCAGTCGTGAGCACGAGACAGTCCATCGTCTCTAGGTGTCCCTACAAGATGTCAAGATTATTGGCGGGTAGGTAACTACTGAGGGCTTTTGCACTAATCGTGCCCCAGCAACTTAGTAACTTCCGGACGTGTGTTGTCCTTGGACATCCATACCGTTTGGTCCTGCTTCTGATTTATACTTTGGTGGCTTACCACCATTGTATGACTAGTAAAGCCAAATGATATTAGAGTCCCTATTTGTATTCGGAAGTTATTATTTCAGCATCTATTTTGCGGAGGATTCTGATCTGCTCCCCAAACCAAGCGGTGCCTGAGTGTCTTACACTACATGGATCTTAATTTCATGTGATTGGCTGATTAGCTAATCCATGACTATCCATGACAAGACACGCGCTGCTTGTGGGTCAGAATTCAACCCTGGGCTGACAAGTTGTAACTTGTAAAAACTTGCGGATGAGGGAGCACTTCGGAACCCTGATTCTCATGGCACCGCAAGACAGTAGTCCCTGAGACGCTTCAGGAGGAGTGTGCCAGTGGTGTCCGTACTTGGGAAGAGGGACGGAATGGAAAGACCGACCATTTTTTTTTGATAACGTAAAATTTGTTTTACTTACATACCTTTTTTTTTCGATAGGAGTGTTATATGGTTCGCCACCAACGGCCACTCACATAACCTTATATTTGTTATTTTTGCACATAACTTACTCTTAATATTCATAGTTTTAAGTTTCTTTTCTATATATTTATTTCTGTTTCAGCTTTCTAACACGCAGATCCACATTAAATAGCGAAGATGTCAACCAAACGCACGCCAGACAAGCGTCGGTTGCGTTTGGACGCAGGGTCCACGGCATTATGCGTCATTTGCCAGCGAGCACGAAATGACGGGACGTCTGTACAAACTTTGGGGTGCGGACATGCGTTCCATGAAGCCTGCGTGACCCAGCATTTACTGGTCAGCTGGACTTGCCCTTTGTGCCGACAACCAGCCACGTCAGCGGGTCTACCGTCCAGCCACCTAGAGCTTCCAGCTGCTCAAGGAGTGGTGCCCAAATCAAAGGACTGGCGGGATCAAGTTCCACCAGTGGCTGATGAGCCTGACTTAATGGGCCGAGCCAAAGCAGTGCCGCCTGCGGAAGGGCAGAGATCCACCGCGGCTGTAGAGGTGACCGTCCTACAAGATCTGATGGCACTTATGCCCGGGTTTCCGCGCTGGAAAGCAAGAAAAAGATCCAATACCACCTCGTCCAAGAACGCCTCCGTTGTGGGATTCGGACTTAAATCCCTGGGATTTTCCAGCAGACCCGTGACGCGATCCCGAAAGAATCCGGCCTGGTGCAGCAATGAATCCGTTGGCTCCAGTGTACCGGCCCCGCCTGAGCTAAGCACCGCCACCAACTCAGGCTCCAGTGGCTCCTCCGGACCAACGCATCCATCCACACGCTACGTATCGGCTGAAGCCGACGCAGATTCTCAGCATCATCCAGGGCTGGAATCTGCATTTCAGCGGGGAACCCAACACCAACTGTGGGGGTCTTCATTGGTCTGGTGGAGTCGTTGATTGAGCAAATGTTGGCAGGTGACCACACGGCGCTAGCAGGATACTTGCCAATGCTGCTTAGGACGGCAGCACTTGAGTCATATTGGCGGATACATTCGGGCCCCACTATCAATACGCTGGTCCCGGCTGAAGGAGGTACTCCGCATGGAGTACCCTACGATCGATATGGATGAAAGGGTCCTGGACAAGATCCATGCCAGATGCCAGCGTCTGGACGAGCCCTTTCATCAATATCGAGCCGATACCCTTCGGCTGAATGACCAGTTGTCAGAGCCGATGTCTTCCACCCAACTGCTGCGGGTGCTAAAGCGCAATCTAAGGCCGAAGCTTCGTCGCCATATCGTGGACTCAGATCCGCAGAGTATGGAGGCACTGCTGAGGACTGCTGAGTCACCTGGAGGGGGTTAAGGAAGACCCCCAGGAACGGCCCTACTTACTAGCTAGGACAGATCCTTGGCGCGGAATCGCGGAAGTGTCCCCAGATTATACCATCATGAATCTGGAGGAAGATATGGACTGGGGCTAGCTTGCTATAGCAGTGGTTGGAAGCCTCACGACCTGCTGGAACTGCAATCAAACCGGACACCGGTTTATTTCATGTCGAGTAGGGTTTTCTGCTACGGTTGCTACTGCCTGAAGAACCTCGGAAGCCTCAAATACGCATACTAAAACCCTATCATGTTCGACTGCAGGAATATCGGGTGGCTCGAGAGATATTTGCTTCCGAAGAAGTCAATTCTCGCCCGCACAAGACGAAATGGTCAACCCGTCGTTGGCGGAGCTTCCGCAAGGGAGTGCGCACCTGCCGTCAAACACTAAACTTTTGTAACATCTCGGAGGTTGCTGAGAATGATATCAGACCTTACCACCCAATTAAAGTGTTGGGTGAAACCACGTTTGCATTGATTGACACGGGTGCCAGTATCAGTTGTCTTGCCTCGAGCCTTGGCTTGAAGGTGCTCCATGAATATCCTACCTTGGTTAAGCCCTGGCGCACTGAAATCAGTACAGCTGATGGCACCAAACACCCTATACGAGGTAGACTGACAACACCCGTGACGTTCAGGGGTCAGACGAAGGATATTACCTTCTACATTATCCCGTCCCTGACTCAGAACGTGTACCTTGGCGTCGATTTCGTCCTTCGTTTTGGATTCGCCTCCGATTTATTCACAGATTTGTCTTTAAACACCAGATATGTCAACGAACTCGCTTCAATTCCCGATAGGCATGAACTGACGCCTAACCAACGGCAACGCCTGGATGCATCTATTGCTGTTTTTCCATCTTACGCTATTCAAGGCCTTGGCCGCACCACCCTAGTCTCACACGTCATCGACGTTGGCAATAGTAAGCCAATTAAGCAGAGACACTTTGCTATCTCACCGGCCATGGAGAAGTTGGTGTATGCGGAGCTGGATAGGATGCTCGAGTTGAGGGTTATAGAGGAGTCCCAAAGTGCCTGGTCCTCACCGGTAACCTTGGTGGTGAAGCCAGGTAAAGTCCGTCTTTGTCTAGATGCCCGTAAGGTAAACGCCGTGACCATCAAGGACGCTTACCCTCTTCCGCTCATCGATGGAATATTAGGGAGACTGCCGAAAGCTAATTATATTACCAGTCTCGACCTAAAAGACGCCTTCTGGGAAATTTCACTCGATGAGGGGTCGAGGGATAAGACCACCTTCACAGTGCCTGGACGACCATTATATCAGTTCTTCACCATGCCCTTTGGCCTGTGTAACGCACCACAAATGATGACCCGGCTGATGGACAAAGTCATCCCACCTCACCTGAAAAACCAAGTGTTCGTGTACTTGGATGATCTTTTACTCATCACGGAAACGTTCGACCAATACCTCCTACTCCTGCAAGATGTAGCCCTGCACATCAGTAAGGCGGAACTCACCATCAACGTACAAAAAAGTAAGTTTGTCACGAATGAAGTCCGATACCTAGGACATGTCATCGGACATGGCACTATCAAAACGGATCCAGACAAAATTCGTGCGATTGATGAGTTCCCCTTACCAAAAACAGTTAAGCAACTACGACGTTTCCTTGCTGTGTGCGGTTGGTACCGAAGGTTTGTTCAGAATTGTGCAACAGTTTCAGCGCCCCTGGCAGACATGCTGCGGAAAGGGAAGTTCATTTGGACCGAGCTCAGCCGAAAGACATTTGAAGAGCTAAAACAAGCCCTAACATCAGCTCCGGTCTTGCACAGCCCCGACTTTACGAAGCCCTTCTCCATTCATGGTGACGCAGGTCAACATGGAGTTGGAGCCGTGCTGGTGCAATTGACTGATGAAGGAGAAGAAGCTCCCATCGCCTTCATGTCCAATAAGCTGAACTCGGCCCAAAGGAACTATACTGTGTCCGAGCAGGAATCTTTGGCAGCGGTAATGGCTGTGAAGAAATTCCGAGCCTATATCGAGAGCCACCAGTTCGAGATCATCATAGACCACGCTTCACTATAGTGGTTGATGAACCAAGCAGACTTACATGGACGCCTAGCCAGATGGGCCCTTAAACTGAAAGGGTTCAAGTTTTCCATTAAACATCGGAAAGGGACCCAGAACATCGTACCTGACACTCTCTCGCGAATGTTTTCACCAAAGGGAGCCAAATTGACAACAAGTGACGAGGACCCCATCGAGATAGATTTGGATAGACAACATTTCGAATCAGACAGCTACAAAGAGTTGAGGCAAACCTTCGTGACCCAACAATCACAGCTGCCTGATTTGAAAGTGATAGACGGCTACGTGCATAGACGAAATGAATACGCCACTGGTGATCCATGGCAGGAAGAAGAGTCCTGAAAACTCTGGGTACCGGAGGAAATGACACAACATCTGATCCTCCGCGCACATGACCATCCTTTAGGTGCCCACGGAGGTTACGGTCGGACGTTACAGTGACTCAAGAAATACTTCTTCTGGCCTAAAATCGCATCCCTGCTCAAACACTACGTGAGCGCCTGTGAGACCTGTAAAGGCACCAAAGCGCCCAACCAGCCCCTTTGACCTCCTATGGGTCAACTCAACGTCCCAGAACGCGTATTCCAACGTCTATACATAGATCTACTCGGTCCATATACTCGATCCTCTATGGGACACATCAGAGCTATAGTCGTTCTAGACCAGCTCTCGAAATTCTCACTGGTGGTACCTATTCGTAGGTTCACGACTCCATCCATCGTGAAATTCCTGGAGAGCCGGGTATTCCACGTGTTTGGGGTTCCAGAGAGTGTGTACTCGAACAACGGAGTACAGTTCAGGTCTCGGCAGTTTAAGGGCCTACTCGAACAGTATGGCATTGAAGACCAACTGACGCCCATATACTCTCCTCAGTCTAACGCCTCGGAACGGTTGAATTGCACCCTGTTGGCCGCGGTCCGTTCTTACGTCCACCCATCTCAAAAAGATTGGGACCGCAGATTGTCCGCCATCACATGCGCCCTGCGGTCATCGTATCATTCCGTCACCGGTGTCGCACCTTACTTTGCTGCCTTCGAACAGCACATGATTTGCCATGGTAAATCATATCGGCTGTTACGGCAATTAAAGTGTTTGGGAGACCCCGTCGTTGCGCTGGAGCCCCACAAGCGCTTAGGAGACCTACGCCAACAAATCGAATGGAAGATAAAGGCCGCGGGACGTGCAAATGAGGCGCAGTAATATCTCAGGTCACGATCTTCCAATTTTAAAGAAGAAGATGAGGTTTTCCGGTGCAATTTCCGCCAAAGTGACGCCGCTGGGCATTACAATGAGAAGCTGGACCGGCGTTTCCTGAAAAGCCGTATACAGAAGGTAGTAGGACCCAATCGCTATATGATAACGGACCCATCGGGAAAAGAAGTTGGGATATACCACGCAAAAGACCTGCGCCGATGTATAATTAGCCACGTCTGTTCCGTCCGTCCGCACACCGTTTCAAAAACGCGCAAGGTTTGTATACTTCAGGCAAAACGCAAACATACGTATCCGTCCGTCCGTCTGTCAATTGTGTTTTCTTTTATTGTTCGTCACTCCATATTCCGACGCCAAAGACAACCCATGCTATAATGAAAGATCCTTCAGCTCCTTTTTCGCAATCCTCGTCGCCTTGCGATCGCGAGAAAATTAGCTGCCCTGTAGTAATCGAGCAGTTTGTTAAATTTATTATTTTTTTATTTAAATTATTTGATAATCTTATGTAAAATTTAAAGTTTATATTTTCTATGTGAAATTAATAGATGTTATATTTTATATATTCAATATAACTAAACATGCTCGATTCGAATTCGGCGCAGGCAAAGGGTTAAACGAAGTTCCTGCATAATATAGGCCAGATCTGTTAAATCACTACACAACCAGCAAATCATTTCCATATAGGAAATCCTACTATGACTTGAAAGTATGGAAATTACACATTCTCGCATTCCGCTCATCATACTCCTAGACATGCAAAAAAAAGAAAAAATACATTTACACTCATAGAACTGTTAGTAACAATTCTTATGAGTGTACAAGCTACTCAACATAACTTGATATTCCATGCATCCCATGAGCGGATCCATACGATAGAGGGGAGTCTGCTTGAGAGCATGAGACAGGGCGGACGCCACAAAAATAAGAAGAAGTCGACAGGAGATCGTGAATAACCACGGAAAAATCGGCAAATTTTCGTTCAATAAGACCCGGTTGTAATTCGAGAAGTTTGTGGGTCGCGATTTGGAACGGCGCCGTGTAAAGTTATTAACATCGCGTCGTAGTTAATACTTGTTGGGAAGTTTTTACGAATGAGTTAGAAGAAAATTGAGATTCTGTAACGGTAACTGCAGTGCAGTGAATCATACAGTTACAAGACACAACCACTTACAAACACTTCTTGACCGTTTTCGATGCGATGTAATTTTCAGTTTTTGATATGTTGGCTAAGTCATAATGCGAGTATAATGACGCAACGTAAATTGGTGCGTGATATTATCTGAACGGACGGAAAAGTGACCACAATTAAAAATAACGCAGGAAGTCAGTGAGCCATCATCCAATGGACACTCATACACTCAGTCGTCGTGTGGAATAGTAAGAAATCTGATCTCTATCCCGGTAGTCGATTTCAAAAATAGTTTAAGTGTCATAATAATGTTGGTTAGTCCTAGACAAGTGTCTGCAAATGAGCGAGAGAACGGTTCGCAGAGTGTGTTGGTTCGACGGCTTGCCGCTGCTTCATTCGTTTGCCTATTGGTGAGCTTGCCCGCGCCCGTAGTCGATGTAACTTGCGAGAATCCCAAAGTGATGTGATATGACAGAGATTGGTGCGCTCACGCATACCATAGTACAACAAACACGGCCACATCTATTTGTTCATCCAAAGGCAATGGATTTTTGTCATGAAGTACCATAATCCATGAATGTTACGCTAATCTTCCTGACAGAGATATCAACCGTTTCACTGAAGGCATAGCATTTATTTAAAGCCAAATAGCCGTGGATGAGATCACGGGCCAGATTTTGGTTCCGTCTGAGTAGTTTAGCAGTAGCTTCATATTTCATCAAAGCCATGTTTTCTCCTGCTTAGTGGTGCGTAAATTATGCTCTGAAACTCGTGAACTTACAAGCAAGACGCTATTTTTGTGAAATGTCCATTGCAGGGAAATCATACCTCTGCGAAAGTTAAAGAAACACGAAGATCGACCGTAATATCTATTTGAACCTTGCATATGTAGCGAGCTAACTCGTCGCGTGAAACGCTTTTCGGAAATTGAGTACGACGTAAGCTCGTAGCGAGTGTTTCTTGGGCTTCGACGTCAATCTTCTATTGATGGTGGCGCAGCTCTATGAATATTTAGTGGTGATCGAAGAGCTGTTTGCTCTTTAAAACGCGATTAACGATCAAACGAGTTAGAAATTGATAAGTGTCGACCCGAAAGATGTCAATGCTGAACAGAAGTCACAATTCCCTAAATTCAACCTCCGTCGATGAATGTGTGTCGCATCTTCAATGGCAACAAAACAAAAGTGTTTTGAACTGCAATACGTAGTAGCGCACAATTCTAAGGAGGTCTTTAACATAGTAGTAGAATGTTAATTGGAATAAACATTTTTTTGACCTGTGCGATTTGTTGAAAATTTTCCAGTGATCTATCTCAATTTTATTTTTAAATCGTCAAGTGATCGTGAGAAACTCTCGCTCTAGGGATAAATTTAGGAATTTTTTTTCTTTTATTTATGCATTGGAAATTTAGAGGATACCTGCATCGTCATCGAGCGCACCAAGGACCATGTGGGTAAGTACCCTTTTTGGTATATTTTTATTACAAGTACCTTATTATTTTTGAAATAATATGAAATATCATTTAAGTAATGGTAAAAGGTCAATATAACTCAAATAGTCAGCATCCATCACAACTCAGATAAATAAAATAAAAGAAATATCAATCGCAGTCGTACATACACAGAAATAAGAAAAAATAAACTCATTGTCTTATAATTGAGGTAGATTACAATTATCTCAAGTGTTTCTTTCCTTTTATTACGATACAACCCGCTAATACATGTGGATGTTTCTATTGTATATGTACATCAATGCTTATATATTATCACGAAACAAAGAATAAACAAATAAACTTATTAATACTCAATAGTAAAGATTTCTTATACAAAACAAAACTAGTAAAAGTAACCTGAATTATGTATAAAAATTTGAACAGGACAATATATTTTTGTATGGGCAAAAATATGGTTAATTCAAATTTAATACGTCAAGATTCAGAATCAAAGGGCACCTAAACGGAGTGAAAATAATTAAATATCGAAAGTAATGGATCATGTTTTTGTAATTAACTAGCTGTTGTAGAATTGTACAAACCAGAAACACAAGAAGGATGAATAGGAAAGGTCAATACAAAGAAAGAATATAAAAATATAAACACTTCGCTCAGTACACAATCATAAGCAAATATATTTTGTTATAAGCTTTATCGATAGTAATTTTTTTCTTTTTGTTATAAACTTTGTCTCTCGTATATCTAGTCCTTAAAACTTTAATATTACTATTTTAATTTTGCGTACAGTAGTAGTCTTACATGTTGTTCTAAAAGAAACTGTTGCACGAATTATGATTACATGAAAATGAAATATAAAATGTTTGTTAAAGCTTAAAAGTTAGATTTTAAATGAAGAATGGGTAAAATTATAGAGAAAATTTAATGCAAGAATAAAAAGTGACAGTGAATTAGAAATGCATAAAATGAATTATTAGAGTACACCCTTCGGTCTTTCTATTTTGGTCCTTTTGACCGGGTATAGGACCCGGTACGATGGTAGGCTCTCCACGCCACAAATGAGCCAGCCATCGGGCATTAAATAACCTCTTTGTTTCAGGTGACTTCGCGGGTTGAGTGGCCCGAGCAAGATGCCTCTTTATGGCATAGGGTTATGTAATCGAATTGCATAATTCTATGGCATAAATTGGTCACCGGGGTACTTCTCCTTTGATGGGAAGGCTCATGCAAGTTAAGTTGTATGAGTTTTCCACTCAGAAGAGGAATACCTGGCCACTACAAGAATTATGGATTTTGATCCGGTTGGGTAGGTGCGTGGGGGCTCCATCACCACCCGGTTGCCCCTCTCTCATTTGTGGGCCATGAGCCTCTTCGGGTAAGGACGAAGTTACCCTAATTCCGTCCCATTTTACTTGTTTCTCTTGTTCCATGAACAAGTCATTTACCCCTGGTGTAGTTGCCTACGATTTTTGCGACTTCGGTCGGCTTGCTTTTCTCAACCTCAGAAATTCGTGAATGCAAAATTCTTTGTAGTGGGTCCTTGTGCTGGGGGAATGAACCCGCCCCACGACACCGCAATGCTAGCCTGCCAGCGCATTCACGCGTCCCCAGACAAGGGCATTCTCGGAAGATACTTGCATCCTCTTCTGCCGAGCAGCAGACCATCGCTGCAGTCCTTCACGGACATTTGATTTTACCTATTCACTACAAATGGCGCCCAACGTGGGGCCTGAAAATGTCCGGCTGTATCATCAGTCGTGAGCACGAGACAGTCCATCGTCTCTAGGTGTCCCTACAAGATGTCAAGATTATTGGCGGATAGGTAACTACTGAGGGCTTTTGCACTAATCGTGCCCCAGCAACTTAGTAACTTCCGGACGTGTGTTGTCCTTGGACATCCATACCGTTTGGTCCTGCTTCTGATTTATACTTTGGTGGCTTACCACCATTGTATGACTAGTAAAGCCAAATGATATTAGAGTCCCTATTTGTATTTGGAAGTTATTATTTCAGCATCTATTTTGCGGAGGATTCTGATCTGCTCCCCAAACCAAGCGGTGCCTGAGTGTCTTACACTACATGGATCTTAATTTCATGTGATTGGCTGATTAGCTAATCCATGACTATCCATGACAAGACACGCGCTGCTTGTGGGTCAGAATTCAACCCTGGGCTGACAAGTTGTAACTTGTAAAAACTTGCGGATGAGGGAGCACTTCGGAACCCTGATTCTCATGGTGCCGCAAGAGAGTAGTCCCTGAGATGCTTCAGGAGGAGTGTGCCAGTGGTGTCCGTACTTGGGAAGAGGGACGGAATGGAAAGACCGACTATTTTTTTTTGATATCGTAAAATTTGTTTTACTTACATACCTTTTTCTTGATAGGAGTGTTATATGGTTTGCCACCGACGGCCACTCACATAACCTTATATTTGTTTTTTTTTTGCACATAACTTACTCTTAATATTCATAGTTTTAAGTTTCTTTTCTATATATTTATTTCTGTTTCAGCTTTCTGACACGCAGACCCACATTAAATAGGAAGATGTCAACCAAACGCACGCCAGACAAGCGTCGGTTGCGTTCGGATGCAGGGTCCACGGCATTATGCGTCATCTGCTAGCGAGCACGAAATGACGGGACGTCCGTACAAACTTTAGGGTGCGGACATGAGTTCCATGAAGCCTGCGTGACCCAGCATTTACTGGTCAGCTGGACTTGCCCTTTGTGCCGACAACCAGCCACGTCAGCGGGTCTACCGTCCAGCCACCTAGAGCTTCCAGCTGCTCAAGGGGCGGTGCCCAAACCAAAGGAGTGGCGGGATCAAGTTCCACCAGCGGCTAATGAGCCTGACTTAATGGGCCGAGCCGAAGCAGTGCCGCCTGCGGAAAGGCAGAGATCCACCGCGGCCGTAGTGGCGACCGTCCTACAAGATCTGATGGCACTTATGCAAGGCTTCACCACCCGGGTATCCGCGCTGGAAAGCAAGAAGGAAGATCCAATACCACCTCGTCCAAGAACGCCTCCGTTGTGGGATTCGGACTTAAATCCCTGGGATTTTCCAGTAGACCCGTGGCGCGATCCCGAAAGAATCCGGCCTGGTGCAGCAATGAATCCGTTGGCTCCAGTGTACCGGCCCCGGCTGAGCCAAGCACCGCCACCAACTCAGGCTCCAGTGGCTCCTCCGGACCAACGCATCCATCCACACGCTACGTATCGGCTGAAGCCGACGCAGATTCCCAGCATCATCCAGGGCTGGAATCTGCATTTCAGCGGGGAACCCAACACCATAACTGTGGAGGTTTTCATTGGTCGGGTGGAGTCGCTGATTGAGCAAATGTTGGCAGGTGACCACACGGCGCTAGCAAGATACTTGCCAATGCTGCTTAGGGGGGCAGCACTTGAGTCATATTGGGGGATACGTTCGGCCCCACTATCAATACGCTGGTCCCGGCTGAAGGAGGTACTCTGCATGGAGTACCCTACGATCGATATGGATGAAAGGGTCCTCGACAAGATCCATACTAGATGGCAGCGTCCGGACGAGCCCTTTCATCAATATCGAGCCGATATCCTTCGGCTGAATGACCAGTTGTCAGAGCCGATGTCTTCCACCCAACTGCTGCGGGTGCTAAAGCGCAATCTAAGGCCGGAGCTTCGTCGCCATATCGTGGACTCAGATCCGCAGAGTATGGAGGCACTGCTGAGGACTGTGAGTCACCTGGAGGGGGTTGAGGAAGACCTCCGGGAATGGCTCTACTTACTAGCTAGGACGGATCCTCGGCGCGGAATCGCGGAAGTGGCCCCAGATTATACCACCATGACTCTGGAGGAAGATATGGACTGGGGCCAGCTTGCTGTAGCAGCGGTTGGAAGCCTCACGACCTGTTGGAACTGCAATCAAACCGGACACCGCTTTATTTCATGTCGAGCGGAGCGTAGGGTTTTCTGCTACGGTTGCGGTAAGCCGGACACCTACTTTCCGGATTGCCCCGAATGTGCCGCGCAAAAAAACGGCCGAAAGAGTACCCGACCACCTCAGCATTACTCGGAACCCCCGCAGTAGTTTCCCAGCCAGCTGCTCACCCCAACAAACCTGACGATAACCCACTAGCCATGACCACTATGACTGCAGATATGCACTCTCTTCCGGAGGCCTCGCCAACGACAGTATTGTAGCGACCACCACAGTCACTGCCTGAAGAACCTCGGAAGCCTCAAATACGCATACTAAAACCCTATCATGTTCGACTGCAGGAATATCGGGTGGCTCGAGAGATATTTGCTTCCGAAGAAGTCAATTCTCGCCCGCACAAGACAAAATGTTCAACCCGTCATTGGCGGAACTTCCGCAAGGGAGTGCGCACCTGCCGTCAAACACTAAACTTTTGTAACATCTCGGAGGTTGCTGAGAATGATATCAGACCTTACCACCCAATTAAAGTGTTGGGTGAAACCACGTTTGCATTGATTGACACGGGTGCCAGTATCAGTTGTCTTGCCTCGAGCCTTGGCTCGAAGGTGCTCCATGAATATCCTACCTTGGTTAAGCACTGGCGCACTGAAATCAGTACAGCTGATGGCACCAAACACCCTATACAAGGTAGACTGACAACACCCGTGACGTTCGTTTTGGATTGGCCTTCGATTTATTCACAGAATTGTCTTTAAGCACTAGACATGTCAAAGAACTCGCTTCTATTCCCGATAGGCATAAACTGACGCCTAACCAATGGCAACGCCTGGATTCATCCATTGCTGTTTTTCCATGTTACGTTAACGAAGGCCTTGGCCGCACCACCCTAGTCTCACACATCATCGACGTTGGCAATAGTTAGTCAATTAAGCAGAGACACTTTGCCATCTCACCGGCCATGGAGAAGTTGGTGTATGTGGAGCTGGATAGGATGCTCGAGTTGAGGGTTATAGAGGAGTCCCAAAGTGTCTGGTCCTAACCGGTAACCTTGGTGGTGAAACCAGGTAAAGTCCGTCTTTGTCTAGATGCCCGTAAGGTTAAACGCGGTGACCATCAAGGACGCTTACCCTCTTCCGCTCATCGATGGAATATTAGGGAGAATGTCGAAAGCTAATTATATAACCAGTCTCGACCTAAAAGACGCCTTCTGGGAAATTTCACTCGATGAGGGGTCGAGGGATAAGACCGCCTTCACAGTGCCTGGACGACCATTATATCAGTTCTTCACCATGCCTTTTGGCCTGTGTAACGCGCCACAAACGATGACCCGGCTGATGGACAAAGTCATCCCACCTCACCTGAAAAACCAAGTGTTCGTGTACTTGGATGATCTTTTACTCATCACGGAAACGTTCGACCAATACCTCCTACTCCTGCAAGATGTAGCCCTGCACATCAGTAAGGCGGAACTCACCATCAACGTACAAAAAAGTAAGTTTGTCACGAACGAAGTCCGATACCTAGGACATGTCATCGGACATGGCACTATCAAAACGGATCCAGACAAAATTCGTGCGATTGATGAGTTCCCCTTACCAAAAACAGTTAAGCAGCTACGACGTTCCCTTGGTGTGTGCGGTTGGTACCGAAGGTTTGTTCAGAATTGTGCAACAGTTTCAGCGCCCCTGGCAGACATGCTGCGGAAAGGGAAGTTCATTTGGACCGAGCTCAGCCGAAAGGCATTTGAAGAGCTAAAACAAGCCCTAACATCAGCTCCGGTCTTGCACAGCCCCGACTTTACGAAGCCCTTCTCCATACATTGTGACGCAAGTCAACATGGAGTTGGAGCCGTGCTGGTGCAATTGACTGATGAAGGAGAAGAAGCTCCCATTGCCTTCATGTCCAATAAGCTGAACTCGGCCCAAAAGAACTATACTGTGTCCGAGCAGGAATGTTTGGCAGCGGTAATGGCTGTGAAGAAATTCCGGGCCTATATCGAGAGCCACCAGTTAGAGATCATCACGGACCACGCTTCACTATAGTGGTTGATGAACCAAGCAGACTCACATGGACGCCTAGCCAGATGGGCTCTTAAACTGCAAGGGTTCAAGCTTTCCATCAAACATCGGAAAGGGACCCAGAACATCGTACCTGACACTCTCTTGTGAATGTTTTCACCAAAGAGAGCCGAATTGACAACAAGTGACGAGGACCCCATCGAGATAGATTTGGACAGACAAAATTTTGAATCAGACAGCTACAAAGAGTTGAGGCAAACCTTCGCGACCCAACAATCACAGCTGCCTGATTTGAAAGTGATAGACGGCTACGTGCATAGACGAAATGAATACGCCACTGGTGATCCATGGCAGGAAGAAGAGTCCTGAAAACTCTGGGTACCGGAGGAAATGACACAACATCTGATCCTCCGCGCACATGACCATCCTTTAAGTGCCCACGGAGGTTACGGTCGGACGTTACAGTGACTCAAGAAATACTTCTTCTGGCCTAAAATGGCATCCCAGGTCAAAGACTACGTGTGCGCCTGTGAGACCTGTAAAGGCACCAAAGCACCCAACCAGCCCCTTCGACGTCCTATGGGTCAACTCAACATCCCAGAACGCGTATTCCAACATCTATACATAGATCTACTCGGTCCATATCCTCGATCCTCTATGGGACACATCGGAGCTATAGTCGTTCTAGACCAGTTCTCGAAATTCCCACTGGTGGTACCTATTCGTAAGTTCACGACTCCATCCATCGTGAAATTCCTGGAGAGCCGGGTATCCCACGTGTTTGGGGTTCCAGAGAGTGTGTACTCGAACAACGGAGTACAGTTCAGGTCTCGGTAGTTTAAGGGCCTACTCGAACAGTATGGCGTTGAACACCAACTGACGCCCATATACTCTCTTCAGTCTAACGCCTCGGAACGGTTGAATCGCACCCTGTTGGCCGCGATCCGTTCTTACACCCACCCATCTCAAAGAGATTGGGACCGCAGATTGTCCACCATCACATGCGCCCTGCGGTCATCGTATCATTCCGTCACCGATGTCGCACCTTACTTTGCCGCCTTCGGACAGCACATGATTTGCCATGGTAAATCATATCGGCTGTTACGGCAATTAAAGTGTTTGGGAGACCCCGTCGTTGCGCTGGAGCCCCACAAGCGCTTAGGAGACCTCCACCAACAAATCGAATGAAGGTAAAGGCCGCGGGACGTGCAAATGAGGCGCAGTACAATCTCAGGTCACGATCTTCCAATTTTAAAGAAGAAGATGAGGTTTTCCGGTGCAATTTCCGCCAAAGTGACGCCGCTGGGCATTACAATGTGAAGCTGGACCGGCGTTTCCTGAAAAGCCGTATACAGAAGGTAGTAGGACCCAATCGCTATAGATAACGGACCCATCGGGAAAAGAAGTTGGGATATACCACGCAAAAGACCTGCGCCGATGTATAATTAGCCACGTCTGTTCCGTCCGTCCGCACACAGTTTCAAAAACGCGCAAGGTTTGTATACTTTAGGCAAAACACAAACATACGTATCCGTCCGTCCGTCTGTCAATTGTGTTTTCTTTTATTGTTCGTCACTCCATATTCCGACGCCAAAGACAACCCATGCTATAATGAAAGATCCTTCAGCTCCTTTTTCGCAATCCTCGTCGCCTTGGGATCGCGAGAAAATTAGCTGCCCTGTAGTAATCGAGCAGTTTGTTAAATTTATTATTTTTTTATTTAAATTATTTGATAATCTTATGTAAAATTTAAAGTTTATATTTTCTATGTGAAATTTATAGATTTTATATTTTATATATTCAATATAACTAAAAATGCTCGATTCGAATTCGGCGCAGGCAAAGGGTTAAAGGAAATTCCTGCATAATATAGGCCAGATCTGTTAAATCACTACACAACCATTTCCATATAGGAAATCCTACTATGACTTGAAAGTATGGAAATTACACATTCTCGCATTCCGCTCATCATACTCCTAGACATACAAAAAAAAGAAAAAATACATTTACACTCATAGAACTGTTAGTAACAATTCTTATGAGTGTACAAGCTACTCAACATAACTTGATATTCCATGCATCCCATGAGCGGATGCACACGATAGAGGGGAGTCTGCTTGAGAGCATGAGACAGGGCGGATGCCACAAAAATAAGAAGAAGTCGACGGGAGATCGTGAATAACCACGGAAAAATCGGCAAATTTTCGCTCGATAAGACCCGGTTGTAATTCGAGAAGTTTGTGGGTCGCGGTTTGGAACGGCGCCGTGTAAAGTTATTAACATCGCGTCGTAGTTAATACTTGTTGGGAAGTTTTTACGAATGAGTTAAAAGAAAATTGAAATTCTGTAACTGTAACTGCAGTGCAGTGAATCATACAGTTACAAGACACAACCACTTACAAACACTTCTTGACCGTTTTCGATGCGATGTAATTTTCAGTTTTTGATATGTTGGCTAAGTCATAATGCGAGTATAAGGACGCAACGTAAATTGGTGCGTGATATTATCTGAACGGACGGAAAAGCGACCACAATTAAAAAGAACGCAGGAAATCAGTGAGCCATCATCCTATGGACACTCAGTCGTCGTGTGGCATAGTTAGAAATTTGATCTCTATCGCGGTAGTCGATTTCAAAAATAGTTTAAGTGTCATAAGAATGTTCTTTAGTCCTAGACAAGTGTCTGCAAACGAGCGAGAGAACTGTTTGCAGAGTGTGTTGGTGCGACGGCTTGCCGCTGCTTCATTCGTTTGCCTATTGGTGAGCTTGCCCGCGCCCGTAGTCGATGTAACTTGCGAGAATCCCAAAGTGATGTGATATGACAGAGATTGGTGCGCTCGCGCATACCATAGTACAACAAACACGGCCAAATCTATTTGTTCATCCAAAGGCAACGGATTTTCGTCAAGAAGTGCCGTAATTCATGAATGTTACGCTAATCTTCCTGACAGAGATATCAACAGTTTCACTGAAGGCGTAGCATTCATTTAAAGCCAAATTGCCGTGGATGAGATCACGGGCCAGATTTTGCTTCCATCTGAGTAGTTTAGCAGTAGCTTCATATTTCCTCGAAGCCATGTTTTCTCCTGCTTAGTGCTGCATAAATTATGCTCTGAAACTCGTGAACTTACAAACAAGACGCTATTTTTGTGAAATGTCCATTGCAGGGAAATCATACCTCTGCAAAAGTTAAAGAAACACGAAGCTTGGCCGTAATATCTGTTTGAACCTTGCACATGTAGCGAGCTAACTCGTCGCGTGAAACACCTTTCGGAAATTGAGTACGACGTAAGCTCGTAGCAAGTGTTTCTTGGGCTTCGACGGCAATCTTCTATTGATGGTGGCGCAGCTCTATGAATATTTAGTGGTGATCGAAGAGCTGTTTGCTCTTTAAAACGCGATTAACGATCAAACGAGTTAGAAATTGATAAGTGTCGACCCGAAAGATGTCAATACTGAACAGAAGTCACAATTCCCTAAATTCAACCTTCGTCGATGAATGTGTGTCGCATCTTCAATGGCAACAAAACAAAAGTGTTTCGAACTGCAATACGTAGTAGCGCACAATTCTAAGGAGGTCTTTAACATAGTAGTAGAATGTTAATTGGAATAAACATTTTTTTGGCCTGTGCGATTTGTTGAAAATTTTCCAAAGTGATCTATCTCAATTTTTTTTTTTTTTTTTTTTTTAATTACTTCCATTCCCTACCACTCTCTCCATCACTCTTTCTTCGTCGCACAACGCTCGTGCGATCTGCATTCACATTACGTCGCTTGGTCCTTTGTGCCACCCAGACAATGTTTAACACATCGGTATAAGGGGGCACACAATATAATGTGATCTAGTCCTTTTCGTGAACATCTAGTCCAAAAAATCATGATCAGCTCTCAGAGATAAAAAAAAATTCAATATCATACGACGCATTCAAAAAAAACTCTGAGTAACTGTCACTTCAGTATCTCGCCGATAGGGTCAAAAAGAACGCCCTAAGATACTGGGCTCATAAAAGCAGAATTACAGGTCCCCGCTTCAATCAGTACTCATTAAATGCTCCCTTAGTCTTTTCTTAAATACCAAAAGTGAGTTTGCTTCCTTAACAATTTCTGGTAGATTGTTATATATACGCAAAGCATCATTCGTTGCATCGTTCTTTAGTCGATCCGTTCTGGCAAAAGGTATTACGAATTGATTTGCATTCCTCGCATTATATGGGTTGATCTGTGATACCTTAATTAATGGCGCTCGTTCCGATCCATTAGTTTTTAAATTTCTGTAGATAAACTTCGCTTTCTCCATAATAATAATTTGACTAAAGGTTAATGATTTTGCCAATTGGTAAACCAAACTAGTTTGAGTAAGCATTGGCAGCTTCAGAATGTTTTTATACGCTTTGGTCAGCAGCCTGGATATACTGTTTAAATGTTGCTTCGCTGATTGACTCCAAATAAGTACTCCATAATGCAATTTCGCCAGGACAAACGCATTCATTTTTAAATCGTCAAGTGATCGTGAGAAACTCTCGCTCTAGGGATAAATTTAGGAATTTTTTTCTTTTATTTATGCATTGGAAATTTAAAGGATACCTGCATCGTCATCGAGCGCACGAAGGACCATGTGGGTAAGTACCCTTTTTGGTATGCGAGTATTTTTATTACAAGTACCTTATTATTTTTGAAATATATATATATAACTCAAAAAGTCAGCATCCATCACAATTCAGATAAATAAAATAAAAGAAATATCAATCGCAGTCGTACATACACAGAAATAAGAAAAAAAAACTCATTGTCTTATCATTGAGGTAGATTACAATTATCTCAAGTGTTTCTTTCCTTTTAATACGATACAACCCGCTAATACATGTGGATGTTTCTATTGTATATGTACATTAATGCTTATGTATTATCACGTAACAAAGAATAAACAATCAAACTTATTAATACTCAATAGTAAAGATTTCTTATACAAAACAAAACTAGTAAAAGTAACCTGAATTATGTATACAAATTTGAACAGGACAATATATTTTTGTATGGGCAAAAATATGGTTAATTCAAATTTAATACGTCAAGATTCAGAATCAAAGGGCACCTAAAAGGAGTGAAAATAATTAAATATCAAAAGTAATGGATCATTTTTTTGTAATTAACTAGCTGTTGTAGAATTGTACAAACCAGAAACACAAGAAGGATGAATAGGAAAGGTCAATACAAAGAAAGAATATAAAAATATAAACACTTCGCTCAGTACACAATCATAAGCAAATGTATTTTGTTATAAACTTTATCGATAGTAAATTTTTTCTTTTTGTAATAAACTTTGTCTCTCGTATATCTAGTCCTTAAAATTTTACTATTACTATTTTAATTTTGCATACAGTAGTAGTCTTACATGTTGCTCTAAAAGAAACTGTTGCACGAATTATGATTACATGAAAATGAAATATAAAATGTTTGTTAAAGCTTTAAAGTTAGATTTTGAATGAAGAATGGATAAAATTATAGAGAAAATTTAATGCAAGAATAAAAGGTGACAGTGAATTAGAAATGCATAAAATGAATTATTAGAGTACACCCTTCGGTCTTTCTATTTTGGTCCTTTTGACCGGGTATAGGACCCGGTACGATGGTAGGCTCTCCATGCCACAAATGAGCAAGCCATCGGGCATTAAATAACCTCTTTGTTTCAGGTGACTTCGCGGGTTGAGTGGCCCGAGCAAGGTGCCTCTTTATGGCATAGGGTTATGTAATCAAATTGCATAATTCTATGGCATAAATTGGTCACCGGGGTACTTCTCCTCTGATGGGAAGGCTCATGCAAGTTAAGTTGTATGAGTTTTCCACTCAGAAGAGGAATACCTGGCCACTACAAGAATTATGAATTTTGATCCGGTTGGGTGGGTGCGCGGGGGCTCCATCACCACTCGGTTGCCCCTCTCTCATTTGTGGGCCATGAGCCTCTTCGGGTAAGGACAAAGTTACCCTAATTCCGTCCCTTTATACTTGTTTCTCTTGTTCCATGAACAAATCATTTACTCCTGGTGTAGTTGCCTACGATTTTTGCGACTTCGGTCGGCTTGCTTTTCTCGACCCCAGAAATTCGTGAATGCGAAATTCTTTGTAGTGGGTCCAGGTGCTCGGGAAATGAATCCGCCCCACGATACCGCAATGCTAGCCTGCCAGCGCATTCACGTATCCCTAGACAAGGGCATTCTCGGCAGATATTTGCATCTTCTTCTGCGGAGCAGCAGACCATCGCTGCAGTCCTTCACGGACATTTGAAACACCTCTTCACTACAGCGTAAGGGACGTAAGTTCGTCTGGCAAGGGCCCAGCTTGCGAGCCTTCGGAGAACTAAAGAAGTGTCCGACAACAGCCCCCGTACTGCCCAGCCCGGACTTTGGGAAACCGTTCTTAATCCATTGTGACGCAAGTCAACATGGGGTGGGAGCAGTCTTAGTGCACGTTGCGGAAGACGGTGAGGAGAGGCCTATAGCCTTTATGTCTCACAAGCTGAACCCGGCCCAGTGGAACTACACGGTCTCAGAGCAGGAGTGCTTGGCGGCTGTGCTGTCGGTAAAACGCTTTCGAGCATATGTAGAGGGACATCTCTTTGAAATCGTCACTGACCATGCATCTCTGAAATGGCTAATGAGCCAGACTGATCTCCACGGGCGATTGGCCAGATGGGCCTTGAAATTACAGGCGTTTGACTTCACGATTAGACACCGCAAGGGAAGTCAGCACGTGGTACCGGACACATTATAAAGGATGTTAGCCCCTGAAGGAGCCGAGTTGGCCCAGGAAGATGACAGCCCCCTATGAATCGACCTGGACCATCCCGCTTTCAAGTCAAGAGGTTACACCCAGCTGACGAATACGATTCGGAACCAGTTACCACAGCTGCCAGAACTACGGGTGATAGAGGGATTTATATGCAAGTGAATGGGACACGCCTCCGGAGACCCCATCCAAGAAGAGGAACAGTGGAAGTTATGGGTGCCCGAGGAACTGACCTTCGACCTGATTAAAAGGGCTCATGACCACCCATTGAGTGCGCACGGTGGTTATAGTCGTACGCTCCGGTGACTGAAGACTTACTTCTTTTGGCCTAAGATGGCGCAGCAAGTAAAATAGTGCGTAGCTGCCTGTGAGCTGTGCAAATGCACTAAAGCACCCAATTTTGTTCTTCGACCTCCAATGGGAAAATTCGAGCCACCGGAGCAGGTGTTCTAGCGCCTGTATATAGATCTCATCGGTCCGTACTCTCGCTTGACTTCGGGAAACACGGGAGCTGTCGTGGTCCTGGATCAATCGTCCAAATTCCCAATTATTGAAAAAATTCGAAACCTGCACATTGGCCCGATAGTCAGCTTTCTGGAAAATCGCGTTTCCCATATATTCGGGGTACCGGAAAAGGTGGTCTCCGACAACGGAATTCAGTTCACCTCGGCTAGATTTCAGGATCTAATGGACCAGTATGGCATTACTCATCAGCGGACCGCCGTTTATTCCCCGCAAGCCAATGCGTCCGAGCGGCTGAACCGCACCCTCATAGCCGCCATTAGTGCTTACGTCCAACCAGATCAGAAGGATTGGGACCACAGGATTTCCGCCATCAGCTGTGCCCTGCGTTCGTTATACCACTCCACCACAGGTATCTCCCCGTACTTTGCCGTGTTCGGCCAGTACATGATCTGCCACGGAAACTCGTACTGGCTATTGCGGCAGTTAAAAGGTTTGGAAGACCCAATAGTGGCTCTTGAACCCCACGAGAAACTCCAAACTCTACGAGAACAACTTCGGGAGAAGATTTAAGACAGTAGACGGGTGGGGGAGGAGCGTTATAACATGCGATCCCATCTTTCTGGCTTTAAGGCAGGCGATGAAATCTACCGACTGAATTTCAGGCAAAGTGAAGCAAGCCAGCACTACAGTGCCAAACTAGACAAGAAGTTCGTGAAGTTTCGTGTCCTACAAGTTTTAAATCCCACGTGATATCTCATTGCGGACATGTCCACCAAGGAGCTGGGAGTTTACCATGCCAAAGACCTACGACGGTGAAAGGTGCCCGCAAAGAGTTCTCCCTTCTCGCTATTGTCCCCCGCTCCTGCGTATCATCGATCGCCTTCACCTGGGCTCAAAATATCAGCTACCTCTTCGGGCCAGAACGTGCCGCGGGAAGCATTGCCATCCACAAGTCACACGACCTCTTTGGCCGCCATACAAGTGAAGCCATCTTATGGTCAACCAGCGTACCCTTCATTCTCCCCATGCCTGGTTGGTATTGTGGACACTGCCCTGTAATGAATCGGCCCTATGCCACTGGCGACTCGCACACATGCCCATCGCTACCATATGGCTTTCTATTGAACGTCAGCTTTGGATGACATTCCCATCCTACGTCAGTTTGAGACGAGGAATGTCATCCGGGCCAGACGGCAGGACGGTACAACGATAGATAGTTTTCCGCAAAATCAGCGCTAGCGAAGTTAACCTTAAAATATTCATGGAAAATGTATGTCACCCGCTGTAGCCACTTTAATGTACAAAAAATTAAAAAGAAATTGAACAGTTAAATTTGTATAGGGTGAGCCGTATAGTTCTTTTTTTTAATTTTCTGTATTTTTCCACGCTCATCAAGCGTATATTGATTTCTTTTGTTTTGTGAAGGTGAGATAATGTCTTTTCAAAATATCTGAAGAATAATCAGGGTCCATCTAACCAATAATTTAAAATTAAATTATTAGATAAACTTTTTCAAATCTGAGCAAAATTTATAATTCAATCACGACAGTCGAGATCAGTAATATCATTGAAATATATACAAATGTTAAAGCATCGCCCTGCCATATTGGAAGTGATTCGGTCGGCTTTGCCCCTGATCAAGTTATTATGATTTAATTTCTAGTAAATCGGTAAGAAAACAAAGATCCACCTTTGTCTCTTTGTTTTAACCCGATTTCGCATGCAAATTGCAGACGGCAGAACGGCCTAAGAAGGAAAAAAAGTTGTTTATCTTTCACCACGGGCGTGCCTTGAGAACCAGTCGAGGATGAAAGTTATCTGCCTGCTCCTTATCCATTCGCGCAGATCAAGTAACGCCATTCCAAGCAATATAAGCTGGGCTATCTTCGATGAACAACACGACACAACGTCTGGGGCTCCCATGTGCACTTGCGAAGGGCGTTGGAGTTTGGCCTCTTCCACTCGTCTTGTGAACATTTTCTGGATTTTGGAACCGATTTTGGATAACTCGATTTTTAGCGACGGCCGTAAGTTCTCAGTTTTTTTTTGCATGAAGAGAGGAGGATTCTTTATAAAAAATGATTTGCGGTGTTTGTGGATATTATGTGGACGAGGTGTGCCAAATTCAACTTGTTTTGAGTTGGTACCCAGCTGCGCCAAGTGGATATATTATTAAACGGAAAAAGTGGCAAGTGGTGATCGAAGACTCGATCAGCCAATTGCGGATTTCGAGTGACTACAGCGGAAAAGTTGAGAACCATATCGGTGTTAAGCTCGCTGGGAACCCCGAGTGTGAAATTCATTGCGAATAGTGCAACAATAATTTTCGGCCCCAAAGTTTCCATCCAAACCTGGGATATCATGTCAAATATCAAAAGGAGTCAATGAAGTTCCCATCAAGGAATCAAACCTCAGCTACTTCATTTTTCTGAATATCTGAGGCAACTTGCCGACTTCTTATCAAATTTTAATGAATTTTAGCGCGACAAGTGTAACAAGATTACATTTTAAGATCATTCTAGTTGGCAATCAAAACCTTCACTGCTCTACTAGTGTGCTACTTGGGGAGCTCGCAATGCATGTGGGCATGTAGAGATAAGATTGCAGTGCTTAATAATTGTATACATAGTTAATGCAATACTCAATGTCAACAACAACAAAAAGGAATTTCGATTATCTGCTGGAGATCAAAGAGCATTTGCTTGGAAAGAAACTGTCGTACCGTACCCACCTTCTATTTAAGTGGCTAAAAAGTGCTGTTTAAAATTCAGCTGCGTTCAAATGTTTCCGCTCCCTCAAATATTATAATTGACCAAGCAATACAAACATCTCGATACCAGCGTAACTGATAAACAAAAAAATTAAAAAATATATGAGAAATAGGAAGGTTCATAACTTCAACTGCAATTAGGACAAACATAAAAAAGTAAATAAATAATCCTAATTATGACAAAGAATCTTGTGATAAATAATAGTGATAATCGTACTAAAATTAGGTTTGAAACGTTCTTGTTTTCTTTTCCCAAACAACCTGCTATCACATCCGTTTGGTTACATTAATAGACATTGAACCAAATTGAAACACTTATTGCAATCCAAGTTAATGTGGTATGAATATTTGTATAATTAACACCAAAGCGGAAATCAGAGAATCTCCATTAATAATAACTGATTGCCCATACAATAACAAATAAAACGGAATTGAACTGTACTTAATGGGATGTGGCGTATAATCAATTAGGAAAATCTTTGAAATCCGTCCATTCATTCATATTTATTAACAAAAGCTGAAGTTAAAATAATACAATGTTGCTTGTTTTCCATTAATTTATTGCAAGATACAATACATGTGTATGTCTAGACTTGAAGCAAAAATAATGCAAGTAAAATTTTACAAATATCTATTTTATATTCATCCATTCAGCGCATAGTGAGTAAAATTGACATACTCAAAATACAATGTATAAGAATTACATATTCATTGCATCGATATTATTGCCGATAGTTTTAGTACAATAACTGTGCCACTATTGCTGCTGCAGCTATTATTGTTAATAGATTAAAGTAAATAAAAAAATAATAACATGAATTGCTAATACAAACAAGACTTTCCTTTCCAGACCGCCCGTTTTTTTTCAGCAGGAGGGAGAGTGACGGTAGGTATGCCGTTAAGAGGGTAGGGTTTTTAGAAATCCACGGATGTCCGGTGTCGCGCCGCGTGCGGTACGCGGTACCTTTGTTTGCCTTGTTTTTTTTTCTTAGCGTAGGATTCGTCGGGCTCGAATTAACGTAGTATATTTTTCGGTATCGTGTCGGTGAAATTCGGGAGCGCGAAATAGAATTTAGTTTTTTTGATTGACTGGAAGAATGAAGAGAGTACGGAATAAAGTAAAGTAGGTTTCTTTTCCGTATGTTTTGTGCTTCGACGCGTTTGAAACGGGCACTTAATGGTGGCTAAAACATGTAATTTGGGCGTAATCCATTTTAAAAGTCTGCGACCGAAATCCTCTCCGGACAAGTTGGCCACCGCAAAACGGATTACGGGTGCACGGACCAATTGACCGGTTGGTACCATTCGTTGGCACGACTCAGACTTGACGTCTAGAATCGATGAGAGTTTGGTTCCGACTTCGTTCGTACAATTTTAGACATGGTGAATTTTTTTTGAGAGTCACTCCCCTCTATGGGGAAACCCTCCTTAAATGCCTTATAATATTTTTTTGTACTTGAACTTCTAAGAGAGCACTACTTTACACCTACATGCAAAATTTGATGTTTCTAGCTTTAGTAATTTGCAAGAAAAATAGCTGTAACACACGGATGGACGGACAGACAGGACGCGATTTTACTAGGATATTTTTTTGCAAAATTTGAATACGAGTGCATATGCTTGAAATGGCCGAATCAACAACTAAAGTATTGATCCAGAAACTAAACAATGACAATTATTTCATGTGGAAATATTTATAGAATTGCTGCTCATGAAAGAGCAATTGTGGAGTGCCCCGGGTGAAGGAAAACCAATTTTGGCTGCAAACAATGCCAATGCAGAAGCAATAACCAATTGGCAAGTTCATGACGATCGAGCTCGTGCGTGGATTGGCTTATTTGTGGAGGATATTTAATTGTGCCACATTCGAAACAAAATCACAGCGAAAGATGCGTAGACTGCGTTGAAAACATTTCATGAAAAGGACATAATGACCAACAAAATGAGCATCATTCGTCGCATTTGTGGATTTAAAATGAGTGAAGGGGCAATGTGTAAGAGTAACTAAATGAACTAACAAATTTGTTCCAGAAATTATGTGATTTTGGCGAAGGTCAATTATAAACGTCGTGGCATGTCGATGTCATCTTAAGCAGTTTGCCACGCAGCTACGATAATTTAATTGTTGCGCTCGAAGCGCGACCAGAAACGGATGTTCCATTGTCATCGTTTCAGTCAAAGCTAAGTACGAAATATCAGCGTTGGAAAGAAATGGATGGCAACGGCAGCAAAAATACAGATCCGGCATTGAAAACTACGGCGCAAAATAAGAGCAAAATCAAGTGTTTCTTTTGCAAACGATCTGGCCACGTAAAAGGAGATTGCAGTAAATATAATTCATGGAAAGAAAAGTAATCGGAAAGGAACGGTGCATCGACAAGTGACCAGGCAAATAAAGTTGAAGAAAAAGACTCTTTTAGAAGAAAAACTTCTAGTGCGACTTCCAACAAGGTGGCGTTAAACGTTTAACGCAACCATTTCATATATTGATGACATTTAACGTCATACGTGTTCAAATCATAATATTGGCAACCAACGTTTCAACGCGCTGGTTTTAGGCAGCAATCCGAAAGGGCGACGGCTCGAATCCCATATTACAATACATCATTTTATCAAGCGAAAAAAACTCTAAAGTAAAAATTATTCTTTTAAAATGATAATGATTTACTAATTTCAAATAAATCGATCAATATAATGTCATTTGTAAATAAATCAATAAATCGGCAGCAAAGATTTTCGGTAAAATCCAAAGCACATTTGTGTCTAAATTTGCCATATATATTTGAACTATTTTAAAAGAGTGTTTTGTGTTGATTACTGTAATTAATTTTATCTAGATATTGTTAATCATTTTTTCTGAAGCAATACATATTTATGATCATTTTTAGTTTGTTCTTAAAGTTGTGAAGTTGCTCAATGTAAATTTTTAGTCACTCTAAGTGGTTACATTTAAAATTCAATAGAAGACAGTATTTTGCTAGACATTATGATGTTTTTACGATCGAATATTTTGTATTCCTTGACTGGGATTTATAGTTGTCAACACAAACCGAACATTCATCTCTAAAGGAGATTGACCAAGTACAATATATGATCGAGTTCACAATGCTTTGTTATAACCTGGGAAATTATGAAACAACTTAGTCAGTATTATGCTTAAAAATCAGATTATCTGTGTATGCGGGCAGTTATTATTAAATCATAATCCCATTGTAAATATTATAGATTTGGATGTTTCTCCACTCGAAAATGATAATTAAAAGATGTTAATAAAGTTGATCTCAAAGAAACAATATAAGTTCACTGGAAATCAATTTCTACCCCTTCTTATTTTCATTTCTACATTACGAAGTTTCACTTCTTCCACGTGGAGGGACCCCATGCACTTTTTTTGTTCAAGATTTCATCGAATACAAATCAAGATGGTTGGATTCTCGATTCGGGTGCTATGAAACACATCTCAAGCAACAAATGCTTGGGGAATGCCGGTCGACAAGACCACTCTTGGAGGCTAGCATTCTTTGGGGAGTTCCGCCCCCACGTACCCGAGGAAATTCCCGCAGGGAGAAAGCCGGTCGACAAGAACACATCTCAAGCAACAAATATTTCTTGGTTTCACTTGATTAAGCGGAAAGCAAGAGTTTACATGTCGTGAACGGTGTAAGTGTGGATGTCAAAGGCAAAGGTGTTTGTTATATCGAAATGGTCAATGGAAAAGGTGTATCAACAGTGGTAACAGTAAGAGATGAGTTGTACGTGCCGAGTATTCAAGGAAATTTGTTGTTGGTGAAAAGGTTGCTGGAAAAATGCTACGCAGGGGATTTCAGTCCAGCCAATCAAGCATGTGAAATTGAACTCGGGGACAAGCAGATTGCAGTTGCAGGCACACAATCGATTTTGTTCAATTTGAGCTGTGCAAATGCACTAAAGCACCCAATTCTGTTCTTCGACCTCCAATGGGAAAATTCGAGCCACCGGAGCAGGTGTTCTAGCGCCTGTATATAGATCTCATCGGTGCGTACTCTCGCTTGACTTCGGGAAACACGGGAGCTGTTGTGGTCCTGGATCAATCGTCCGAATTCCCAATTATTGAAAAAATTCGAAACCTGCACATTGGCCCGATAGTCAGCTTTCTGGAAAATCGCGTTTCCCATATATTCGGGGTACCGGAAAAGGTGGTCTCCGACAACGGAATTCAGTTCACCTCGGCTAGATTTCAGGATCTAATGGACCAGTATGGCATTACTCATCAGCGCACCGCCGTTTATTCCCCGCAAGCCAATGCGTTCGAGCGGCTGAACCGCACCCTCATAGCCGCCATTAGTGCTTACGTCCAACCAGATCAGAAGGATTGGGACCATAGGATTTCCGCCATCAGCTGTGCCCTGCGTTCGTTATACCACTCCACCACAGGTATCTCCCCGTACTTTGCCGTGTTCGGCCAGTACATGATCTGCCACGGAAACTTGTACTGGCTATTGCGGCAGTTAAAAGGTTTGGAAGACCCAATAGTGGCTCTTGAACCCCACGAGAAACTCCAAACTCTACGAGAACAACTTCGGGAGAAGATTTAAGACAGTAGACGGGTGGGGGAGGAGCGTTATAACATGCGATCCCATCTTTCTGGCTTTAAGGCAGGCGATGAAATCTACCGACTGAATTTCAGGCAAAGTGAAGCAAGCCAGCACTACAGTGCCAAACTAGACAAGAAGTTCGTGAAGTTTCGTGTCCTACAAGTTTTAAATCCCACGTGATATCTCATTGCGGACATGTCCAGCAAGGAGCTGGGAGTTTACCATGCCAAAGACCTACGACGGTGAAAGGTGCCCGCAAAGAGTTCTCCCTTCTCGCTATTGTCCCCCGCTCCTGCGTATCATCGATCGCCTTCACCTGGGCTCAAAATATCAGCTACCTCTTCGGGCCAGAACGTGCCGCGGGAAGCATTGCCATCCACAAGTCACACGACCTCTTTGGCCGCCATACAATTGAAGCCATCTTATGGTCAACCAGCGTACCCTTCATTCTCCCCATGCCTGGTTGGTATTGTGGACACTGCCCTGTAATGAATCGGCCCTATGCCACTGGCGACTCGCACACATGCCCATCGCTACCATATGGCTTTCTATTGAACGTCAGCTTTGGATGACATTCCCATCCTACGTCAGTTTGAGACGAGGAATGTCATCCGGGCCAGACGGCAGGACGGTACAACGATAGATAGTTTTCCGCAAAATCAGCGCTAGCGAAGTTAACCTTAAAATATTCATGGAAAATGTATGTCACCCGCTGTAGCCACTTTAATGTACAAAAAATTAAAAAGAAATTGAACAGTTAAATTTGTATAGGGTGAGCCGTATAGTTCTTTTTTTTAATTTTCTGTATTTTTCCACGCTCATCAAGCGTATATTGATTTCTTTTGTTTTGTGAAGGTGAGATAATGTCTTTTCAAAATATCTGAAGAATAATCAGGGTCCATCTAACCAATAATTTAAAATTAAATTATTAGATAAACTTTTTCAAATCTGAGCAAAATTTATAATTCAATCACGACAGTCGAGATCAGTAATATCATTGAAATATATACAAATGTTAAAGCATCGCCCTGCCATATTGGAAGTGATTCGGTCGGCTTTGCCCCTGATCAAGTTATTATGATTTAATTTCTAGTAAATCGGTAAGAAAACAAAGATCCACCTTTGTCTCTTTGTTTTAACCCGATTTCGCATGCAAATTGCAGACGGCAGGACGGCCTAAGAAGGAAAAAAAGTTGTTTATCTTTCACCACGGGCGTGCATTGAGAACCAGTCGAGGATGAAAGTTATCTGCCTGCTCCTTATCCATTCGCGCAGATCAAGTAACGCCATTCCAAGCAATATAAGCTGGGCTATCTTCGATGAACAACACGACACAACGTCTGGGGCTCCCATGTGCACTTGCGAAGGGCGTTGGAGTTTGGCCTCTTCCACTCGTCTTGTGAACATTTTCTGGATTTTGGAACCGATTTTGGATAACTCGATTTTTAGCGACGGCCGTAAGTTCTCAGTTATTTTTTGCATGAAGAGAGGAGGATTCTTTATAAAAAATGATTTGCGGTGTTTGTGGATATTATGTGGACGAGGTGTGCCAAATTCAACTTGTTTTGAGTTGGTACCCAGCTGCGCCAAGTGGATATATTATTAAACGGAAAAAGTGGCAAGTGGTGATCGAAGACTCGATCAGCCAATCGCGGATTTCGAGTGACTACAGCGGAAAAGTTGAGAACCATATCGGTGTTAAGCTCGCTGGGAACCCCGAGTGTGAAATTCATTGCGAATAGTGCAACAATAATTTTCGGCCCCAAAGTTTCCATCCAAACCTGGGATATCATGTCAAATATCAAAAGGAGTCAATGAAGTTCCCATCAAGGAATCAAACCTCAGCTACTTCATTTTTCTGAATATCTGAGGCAACTTGCCGACTTCTTATCAAATTTTAATGAATTTTAGCGCGACAAGTGTAACAAGATTACATTTTAAGATCATTCTAGTTGGCAATCAAAACCTTCACTGCTCTACTAGTGTGCTACTTGGGGAGCTCGCAATGCATGTGGGCATGTAGAGATAAGATTGCAGTGCTTAATAATTGTATACATAGTTAATGCAATACTCAATGTCAACAACAACAAAAAGGAATTTCGATTATCTGCTGGAGATCAAAGAGCATTTGCTTGGAAAGAAACTGTCGTACCGTACCCACCTTCTATTTAAGTGGCTAAAAAGTGCTGTTTAAAATTCAGCTGCGTTCAAATGTTTCCGCTCCCTCAAATATTATAATTGACCAAGCAATACAAACATCTCGATACCAGCGTAACTGATAAACAAAAAAATTAAAAAATATATGAGAAATAGGAAGGTTCATAACTTCAACTGCAATTAGGACAAACATAAAAAAGTAAATAAATAATCCTAATTATGACAAAGAATCTTGTGATAAATAATAGTGATAATCGTACTAAAATTAGGTTTGAAACGTTCTTGTTTTCTTTTCCCAAACAACCTGCTATCACATCCGTTTGGTTACATTAATAGACATTGAACCAAATTGAAACACTTATTGCAATCCAAGTTAATGTGGTATGAATATTTGTATAATTAACACCAAAGCGGAAATCAGAGAATCTCCATTAATAATAACTGATTGCCCATACAATAACAAATAAAACGGAATTGAACTGTACTTAATGGGATGTGGCGTATAATCAATTAGGAAAATCTTTGAAATCCGTCCATTCATTCATATTTATTAACAAAAGCTGAAGTTAAAATAATACAATGTTGCTTTTTTTCCATTAATTTATTGCAAGATACAATACATGTGTATGTCTAGACTTGAAGCAAAAATAATGCAAGTAAAATTTTACAAATATCTATTTTATATTCATCCATTCAGCGCATAGTGAGTAAAATTGACATACTCAAAATACAATGTATAAGAATTACATATTCATTGCATCGATATTATTGCCGATAGTTTTAGTACAATAACTGTGCCACTATTGCTGCTGCAGCTATTATTGTTAATGATTAAAGTAAATAAAAAAATAATAACATGAATTGCTAATACAAACAAGACTTTCCTTTCCAGACCGCCCGTTTTTTTTCAGCAGGAGGGAGAGTGACGGTAGGTATGCCGTTAAGAGGGTAGGGTTTTTAGAAATCCACGGATGTCCGGTGTCGCGCCGCGTGCGGTACGCGGTACCTTTGTTTGCCTTGTTTTTTTTTCTTAGCGTAGGATTCGTCGGGCTCGAATTAACGTAGTATATTTTTCGGTATCGTGTCGGTGAAATTCGGGAGCGCGAAATAGAATTTAGTTTTTTTGATTGACTGGAAGAATGAAGAGAGTACGGAATAAAGTAAAGTAGGTTTCTTTTCCGTATGTTTTGTGCTTCGACGCGTTTGAAACGGGCACTTAATGGTGGCTAAAACATGTAATTTGGGCGTAATCCATTTTAAAGGTCTGCGACCGAAATCCTCTCCGGACAAGTTGGCCACCGCAAAACGGATTACGGGTGCACGGACCAATTGACCGGTTGGTACCATTCGTTGGCACGAATCAGACTTGACGTCTGGAATCGATGAGAGTTTGGTTCCGACTTCGTTCGTACAATTTTAGACATGGTGAATTTTTTTTGAGAGTCACTCCCCTCTATGGGGAAACCCTCCTTAAATGCCTTATAATATTTTTTTGTACTTGAACTTCTAAGAGAGCACTACTTTACACCTACATGCAAAATTTGATGTTTCTAGCTTTAGTAATTTGCAAGAAAAATAGCTGTAACACACGGATGGACGGACAGACAGGACGCGATTTTACTAGGATATTTTTTTTGCAAAATTTGAATACGAGTGCATATGCTTGAAATGGCCGAATCAACAACTAAAGTATTGATCCAGAAACTAAACAATGACAATTATTTCATGTGGAAATATTTATAGAATTGCTGCTCATGAAAGAGCAATTGTGGAGTGCCCCGGGTGAAGGAAAACCAATTTTGGCTGCAAACAATGCCAATGCAGAAGCAATAACCAATTGGCAAGTTCATGACGATTGAGCTCGTGCGTGGATTGGCTTATTTGTGGAGGATATTTAATTGTGCCACATTCGAAACAAAATCACAGCGAAAGATGCGTAGACTGCGTTGAAAACATTTCATGAAAAGGACATAATGACCAACAAAATGAGCATCATTCGTCGCATTTGTGGATTTAAAATGAGTGAAGGGGCAATGTGTAAGAGTAACTAAATGAACTAACAAATTTGTTCCAGAAATTATGTGATTTTGGCGAAGGTCAATTATAAACGTCGTGGCATGTCGATGTCATCTTAAGCAGTTTGCCACGCAGCTACGATAATTTAATTGTTGCACTCGAAGCGCGACCAGAAACGGATGTTCCATTGTCATCGTTTCAGTCAAAGCTAAGTACGAAATATCAGCGTTGGAAAGAAATGGATGGCAACGGCAGCAAAAATACAGATCTGGCATTGAAAACTACGGCGCAAAATAAGAGCAAAATCAAGTGTTTCTTTTGCAAACGATCTGGCCACGTAAAAGGAGATTGCAGTAAATATAATTCATGGAAAGAAAAGTAATCGGAAAGGAACGGTGCATCGACAAGTGACCAGGCAAATAAAGTTGAAGAAAAAGACTCTTTTAGAAGAAAAACTTCTAGTGCGACTTCCAACAAGGTGGCGTTAAACGTTTAACGCAACCATTTCATATATTGATGACATTTAACGTCATACGTGTTCAAATCATAATATTGGCAACCAACGTTTCAACGCGCTGGTTTTAGGCAGCAATCCGAAAGGGCGACGGCTCGAATCCCATATTACAATACATCATTTTATCAAGCGAAAAAAACTCTAAAGTAAAAATTATTCTTTTAAAATGATAATGATTTACTAATTTCAAATAAATCGATCAATATAATGTCATTTGTAAATAAATCAATAAATCGGCAGCAAAGATTTTCGGTAAAATCCAAAGCACATTTGTGTCTAAATTTGCCATATATATTTGAACTATTTTAAAAGAGTGTTTTGTGTTGATTACTGTAATTAATTTTATCTAGATATTGTTAATCATTTTTTCTGAAGCAATACATATTTATGATCATTTTTAGTTTGTTCTTAAAGTTGTGAAGTTGCTCAATGTAAATTTTTAGTCACTCTAAGTGGTTACATTTAAAATTCAATAGAAGACAGTATTTTGCTAGACATTATGATGTTTTTACGATCGAATATTTTGTATTCCTTGACTGGGATTTATAGTTGTCAACACAAACCGAACATTCATCTCTAAAGGAGATTGACCAAGTACAATATATGATCGAGTTCACAATGCTTTGTTATAACCTGGGAAATTATGAAACAACTTAGTCAGTATTATGCTTAAAAATCAGATTATCTGTGTATGCGGGCAGTTATTATTAAATCATAATCCCATTGTAAATATTATAGATTTGGATGTTTCTCCACTCGAAAATGATAGTTAAAAGATGTTAATAAAGTTGATCTCAAAGAAACAATATAAGTTCACTGGAAATCAATTTCTACCCCTTCTTATTTTCATTTCTACATTACGAAGTTTCACTTCTTCCACGTGGAGGGACTCCATGCACTTTTTTTGTTCAAGATTTCATCGAATACAAATCAAGATGGTTGGATTCTCGATTCGGGTGCTATGAAACACATCTCAAGCAACAAATGCTTGGGGAATGCCGGTCGACAAGACCACTCTTGGAGGCTAGCATTCTTTGGAGAGTTCCGCCCCCACGTACCCGAGGAAATTCCCGCAGGGAGAAAGCCGGTCGACAAGAACACATCTCAAGCAACAAATATTTCTTGGTTTCACTTGATTAAGCGGAAAGGAAGAGTTTACATGTCGTGAACGGTGTAAGTGTGGATGTCAAAGGCAAAGGTGTTTGTTATATCGAAATGGTCAATGGAAAAGGTGTATCAACAGTGGTAACAGTAAGAGATGAGTTGTACGTGCCGAGTATTCAAGGAAATTTGTTGTTGGTGAAAAGGTTGCTGGAAAAATGCTACGCAGGGGATTTCAGTCCAGCCAATCAAGCATGTGAAATTGAACTCGGGGACAAGCAGATTGCAGTTGCAGGCACACAATCGATTTTGTTCAATTTGCGTCAACCAAACAAAGCATATGCGGTACGCGAACACAAAGAAAATTGCATTCATCACTGGCATCGCATTTTTTGTCACCGCGATCCAGACGCAATCGAACGATTTCGTGTTCAAAAGGACTGGTTGATGACATCAAAATCATCGATTGTGGCATCAAGTCAACGACGAAATCAAAGGTACCAATTGATCTCATTTAGACGGAGGTAAAACAGTTTTACTAAGCGGTGAGTGATACGTGCTTACATTTATCGATGATTTTTCGTGCTATACGGTGATTTATTTGGTGAAAAATAAATCAGAAACTGACCAAAAAATAAAGGAATACGTGGTAATGGTGCAAAATTAATTTTCAACGAAACCGAAAGTGATGCGTTTAGATCGAAGAGGAAAATACGTTGGGAAAAATGTCACCGGTTTTTTGAAAAGTTAAGGAATTCAAACTCAGTATACAACACCATGCACACCGTAGCAGATTGGTGTTGCCGAAGGAAAAAATCGTACGCTCATCGAGATGATGCATTGTATGTTGTTGGAGGCGAATTTGCCATATAAATTTTGGGTGGAAGCGGTTAATACAGCAAATTACATTCAAAAGCGTTTGCCAAGCTAAGCAATTGAAAAGACACCGCAGGCATCAAACATTTTTCAATTTTCGGTGCTAAATGCTTCATTCACACTCCATCAGGGAAACGAACGAAAATTGGATGATACGGCAATGCCGATGATTTTCTTTGGTTATGATGAACATTCGAAGGGGTTCAAATGCTTCGATCCAAAGAAAAGTAAATTGGTGATCAATCAAGACGTTCGTTTTACGGAAAATTCTGCGTGTGAAATTAACGTTTATTTATCATCAAGTAATACGACCGTCGAGTCAACCACTACGGCGTCGATATGAATTAGTCAACTGAAACGGCAGATAATGAAAGTGCGCGCTACGTACGAATCAACTATTTGAACGCAACGAAAACAACAGAAACATTCCGATTCGGGAGATACCATAGCGTCGCGTATCAGAACGTTAAAATAAAGGGTGGCCACCACGACCACTGATCGACGAAATCCAAATGATTTATAAAGTCGTCGAGCCGAAAAGTTTGCAAGAGGCATTGTCAGGTGAGCAAAAAGAAAAATGGATTCGCACCATGGACGAAGAAATGGATTCGTTGGAAGAAAAACAAAACATGGCAATTGGGCGAATAACCAAAGGATCGGAAAACGATTGGCTGCAAGTGGGTTTATAAAATAAAAACCGATGCAGAAAGAAAAGTTGATTGATACAAATACACGTTTGGTTGCACAAATGTTTTCGCAAAAGTATGGGACTGATTACGATCAGTTGTTTGCCTCTGTTGCTCGTCAAACGACATTCAGAACGCTTTTATAGATTGCATCGAAAGGAAAATTCATCATGTGATATATTGATGTCAAAACAGCATTTTTGAATGGCAAATTAAATGAAACGATCTTCATGAAATAGCCGCTGAGATTTGAAGAGAAAAAAGAGCTTGTTTGTTGGCTGAAAATCGTGGTACGACGCCATTCACGAAGTATTGGCCAATGCAGATATTCAGCAAAACAACACCGATCAATGCTTGCACTCCCAAAACTGAAACGGTGAATGGTTATTTCTTTTGATTTATATCGACGATATAGCTGTGGCAGCGAAATCAATCAATACAATCAACGAAATGAAAGAAATCATCACATTGAAATTCGCACTGCAAGATTTGGGTGAAATTAAATTTTACCTTGGAATGGAAATCATCAACGACACGAAAACAATTATCATTTGTGTCAATCGAAATACATTCAAAAGGTTGCAGCGGATTTCTGTCTCAACGATGCAAAAATTTTAAACGTTCTGATGAACGTAAATTACGACAAAGCCGATACCGAAAATGATTTTTTGCTAACGAATGCAAATTAGCAGAGCTTATCGGGTGTTTGCTTTACATATCGGTAAATACACGACTGGATATTTCAGCAAGTGTTTCAATAGTGGCACGCGAGTGCAACAGCCACGTCAACAAGATTAGAGTGAATTAAAGCGAGTGTTGAGATAGCTGAAGGACACTACGGATTTGAAATTGGCATTAAGCGGTGATGACGATTCGGGAGAATTTTTCTACGGACAGGAAAACTAACACTTTTTACATTTTCATTGTGAATTGAGTCATCGTCAGTTGGGCATGTCGCAACCAGAATTGCATCTCATTGGTGTCGATGGAAGCAGAGTTCATCGCATTGTCCGAAGCGTGTCGAGAGGCATTTTGGTTACGGCGATTGCTGAATGGTTTGCAACAGTCGATTCAAACAGCAACAAGAATCTACGAAAACAATCAGAGCTGTTTGAAACTCATCGAAGAAGAAAAATTGTCGAATCGAACAAAACATGTCGACACACGTTATCATTTTGTCAAAGACTACGTGCAACAAGAATTCGTATCGTGCGTGTATTGGTCCTCAGAAAGTATGTTGGCCGAATTGCTAACAAAACCATTGCCGGCAAACCGGCAAATCATGTTATGTGAGCGATGTGGATTAAAATGAATTAAACAAATAATTAGAATGGCATAAGCAATAAACATTATAGATTATTTGTTGACTGAAGGTTAACATTCACAATATTTTCTTTGAATCGATAAATAATAATAATTAATCCAAAGCAAACATTTTTCAGTTTCAGAATATTTTTGGCGTTTGTCTATGCGGCACTCGGTCACTAATTCATGTATTACTCATTTTATTTTTCGATTCGACATTCATTCTTATTCAAGCGCTCAAACGGTTTACATTAAACATTGCAGTTATTATACAGCATACGATATATCGTTCTGTTTTATTTCATTCATTTTTGATTTCAGTTTGCAACAGATGATGATGACATCTACTAAAGAATTTTCATCACACCTGATGCAATAGCATAGTCTCATATGATGGCGGCAAGGTATTTACATCTTCTGTTCATCTTAATAAGCAAAAATAAACAAACGAACATATTTGAATAGATTTATTTTGGGGGGCAAAGCGTGCAGTGTAAATCTAGTATTAAGAAATTTCTGATGAACAAAATAAAATCACAACACTTGTTAATCGACTTAAGTCCCCCAACCGTAGATGTCATCGATTTCTAATATATGTATGGCTTAGTCAGTCTCTGAGTCAACCAAACTATTACTGAATATTTTTTTATCGATTTTGACTAGTTTTTGTTTGTTTGTCAACAACTTTTATGTTTTTGTTCGCTTTAATTTCTTTTTTTAATCAATTACATAATGCAACCATATCCACAGCAATTTTCAAGATGCAATATCTGAAACTGTTCATGCGCAGAAAATCAGTGAACTCTTAAATAAATAGGGAATCAATAAGAGTTGAATTGGAAATTAATAACAAATTTGAATACCATTCCACTGTTTAATCATATTAAAACCACTTCAATAATTTTAATTGGAACGGTTTCGTTTCAATGAGGTTCGATTGAACAGTTGCGATTAGTAGATATGTATATTATAAACGAGATTCAAGTATATTACAAAAATAAATGAGATTTAAATAGATTTTCCATGCTTACGCAGTTTTAATAGTTTTAAAATCCCAGTGCATATGACTTCGTTAAAATGATTATTAATATATTGTATAAAAAGTTGAGTAGATAGGAGAAGGTACTTAATTAAAAATAAATTATAAATAATAATAAAAATAAACACTAAAAATTGAAATAAGAGCAATTAAAGTAATACTAAGATGTGTAAATAGGTAGGGAAATTTTTAAAAAATCATTAGACCCCAAGTAATAAGAGGCTAAGTAATCAGATTCAATAAAAAATTGTAAGATAAGATGAGAAGATGTAGGCAGGTTATGAAATCCTTTAAGCAATTAAACCCTAAGCAATTACCCCTTAAGCAATTAGAACTTCTTCTGCTTTGTCGCACTACAGTCCTTTTCGGGCCTTCGCTTAGAGATCGTTAGAGTATCATGACCGTATTAATTTTTTTTTGGGAAGTTGGTTTGGTCAGTACCATGCTCCCGCATGCTTGTTCAGCTATGATATGATCTGATTAAATCAGTGTATATAACCACTGAGTTAACACTCGTAGTCTGTCCAAAAATCCCCTGAACTAAATCACGTTGTTCCCAACGAGATTTGAACCTGGGACTTTCGGCTTATGCGTTCATGCTCTAACCACTAGACCACACAGACTATTGCAATTAGAACTTGGCTTGTCTTAGTATGAATATACCCAAAAAGGCCTTGAAACATCAGAAAACAATTCACACTGAAGAAGGGGCAACATACTCTTGAAATATATATACGTCAAAGAAAAACAAGCAGCGTTTTAATTGAAATAATGAAAATTAAGGATACTCGTAAAATTTGTTTTACAAAACTCTAATAAATAAATGTAAATGGGCAATAGTTTTTTAAGATGAACAATTGATAACTAGACAAGATATAGAAAAAAGGTAAGCAAAGTAAAAACAACATTAACAACACAATACTTGAATTAGCAAAACAGAAAATTTTTTATAAAAAAAGCAGCTACCTGGTATTAAATTCATGAGCAATAGGTTAATATAGGTAGGTAAATCTAATCCGGTATCCGATTAACTTTACAATATAGAAATTTTGACGGTAATTTTGTGTAGATATACTCGTACACTCAAAAATAGGAAAACTGAGTTCCCTTGTACTATAAACAAACGCATCGACCATTCAGGGCAGCCCCCATGAAGTTGGGGCAAGGCTGATTTTCTTATCGACGGCCTTATTATCAATGAGAGGCCAGCGAAATCTTACAACTTTTTACACTTAAATGCATTATTCCCGAGTCTGTTATGAAAATAACAGGCTATTGAACTAGTGTTTTTATCAGTAAAAATGTTACGATATTTGCTCTAATAATTAACACGATTCGGATTTCTACTCCGATTATTTGATTTAATTTGTTTCACAGAAATTGTAACTATATTGCAAGTTTCACCCCTGATTGTGTTAGATCCCTAAGTATATTTGAACTTAATCAATCGTGCCAAAACTGTTTGTATGTAAGATTTTAATTATTTTACCGACCAATCTTCTTCTTCTTCGTAGCACAGTAGCCCCTCTTGAACCTTCGCTTCCAGCAAATAACGCCTCCAACTGTCTCGGTCCATTGACAACGTTCTTCAATTTCAAAATCCAAGCAGCGATGAAGTGTGTTCGTTCACCGAGTCAGACCAGCGTTCGCTTGGTTTCCCTACTGGACTCTGGCCTCTAGTTTTCTCAACGGATACCTTTTTGGGTATCCGTTGCTCGTCCACAGATTCATGTGGCTCGCCCATTGTAGCTTCCATAGTCTTATAATCGTTGAGACCTCCGGCTTGTTGAAAATTTCATACAGCTCATGGTTGTGTTGAATTTGCCATGGGTCTCCGTATAGCTTCGCTCTGATTATTCGCCTCAGGACCTGTCAATATATTTTCGGATGCTTGGGTTGGGGTCTGTGTTTCACACTCAGAGCATAACACAGGTCTTATCACAGATTTGCATACTTGGAGCTTTGTTTTCCTGTGTATGCAGCTGGTCTTCAAGACCGTGAAAACTGAATAAAATATTTTATTTGCGAGCTGCATTTGTTGCCGCATTTCGACTCTTTCATTACCAGTTCTCGTTAGCTTAGTGCATTAATATACAAATTCACCGATATTTATGATATTGTATTCTGCGTCTTCAGCTTTGTTTTGCTTTCATTGATTTGTAGCCCTACTGGTTTTGCTTGCTGTCAAGTTTCAAGAAGAGTTCTTTCGTAGTTATTCATGGATGTGACAAAATGTTGATATCGTCTGCATAGTAATGTACCTCGTGGATCGATGGGTAGTTTTCTTATGACGTACTCCAGAGCCAGATTGAATAGCAATGGGGCCAGCCCATCCCCCTGTTTTAGTCCGATATTTGTGTCAAAGGCATTGATGAGCTGTTTATTGATGCGCACTTGGAAGGTCGTTGACTTCATTGTCATTTTGGTAAGACGGAGTTATTTTGCTGGGATGCCAAAGCAAAGCATTATTTGGTGCAGTACGTACCGGTCAATACTGTCGTATGCATGCTTAAAGTCAACGAAAATTTGGTGTACGTCTATGTTGAACTCCAAGCGTTTTTGAAGTACCTGTTTGACTGTGAACAATTGGTCTATTGTCAATCTACATGCTCTAAAACCACCTTGATATTCCCCAATAATACTGTTGGAGTATGATGCGATTTCATCTTCTAAGGTTTTTAATAATATCTTGTATGCCGTATAAAGTAGTAATATGCCTCTATAATTTTCACACTGTTGAAACTGAACTTCATCGATATCTGGTGCTTTTTTTATTCTTTTTAGCTTAGATGATAGAGCAAACCTCATCTAGAGTTGACGGGACTAACAGAAGCTCTCTGGAAACATGCAGGAGATTCAGGGTGTTCTTGAAATATGATACCAATCTTCACTTAATCTTGGTTTCATCAGCGATAATATTGCCAATGTCATTGCGACAGAGCGTGATTTTGGGCTGATAACCACGTTTCAGGCACTACTGTGTTTGCTTATTTTGTGTTGTTGCTTATATCTATACTTGGTCATCACAGTATTTCCTTTCCTTGATTCTAATTATCTTATTCACTACTCTTCTGAGATTTTCATAGTGTTCTCTCTTTGTCCTGTTTTTACTAACTAAATACTCTTTGTACGCCTGATTCTTTTTGTACGATGCATTCTGGAATATATAACATTGAACCAACCATTTCTTGTGTTCTGCCGTGGTAATAAATGCCGCTTTCACTTCCGTTCAGAGCTCGTTGCTTGTTTCAGCAATGCGTCTGATAAGATGGGAGGCAGCTGTTTGTCGAGGGTCTCCGTGAATTTTTTTTGCTACAGACACCGATTGGAGTCTTTCGATATCAAATTTTTGTAGCGGGCTGGTCTTTGATGAATACGCCTTGGACATACAATATCGATAGGTTAATTTGATTAAGTAATGATCCGAGTTTTAATTACCTCCTTGGTATGTATGGACGTCAAGTATGCGCGACGCCCATCGTTGTTGGATCAGAACATGATCGATCTGGTTTTGTGTGTTGTCATCTAGCGATACCCAGGTCATTTTATGAATGCGTCGATGTAGGAAGCAAGTAGAACGGATGGCAATATTTCCCTTGCATCCACAGTAAATCAGGTGCTGGCCGTTGCCATTTGTTTCATCGTGGAGGTTCACTGCCAACCCTAGCGTTGGAATCATCCAAAAGTATTTTTGTGTCACTTGCAGGCAATACTCGGCTGGTCTTTCTACGTGCTTGTAAACCATTTCCTTTGTTTCCTTGTCCTTTTCTTAGGTTGGGGCGTGCATGTTAATTAGATAAATTTTGGGGAATCCCGCTTTTATACGGATCACACACAACCGTTCGTTAACTGCCTGGAAATCAATCACGTCTGACTTGAACTCCCTATCCACAATAAAGGAGACTCCGTATTCTCGTTTTCCAGTAGGCATCCCACTTTTGAATATTGTGCGCGATATCATATCTTGAATGCCATTTTCAGTCCAGTTCGTTTCCTGGATTGCCAGTATTTTTAATTTATATTGACTGGCCTAGTGTAAACAATACTCAACAGCGCCAGGATATTTAAGTGATCTGACACGATTGAATTGCATATTTGTGAAAAAAGGGGTTTTCTCCTCCTCTATCAAACGGGATTCGGACCATATACAGGGTCTGTATAATAATTAACCGGACTGAGCCTGCCCCGCGCCGTCAAAGCGTCTGCTAACCGGTACCTGGTGCTGTAGTGGTGGTGGGGGTCTAGGTAAAGGGAACCGGGCTGCAGCAGTTGCCTTCAAGCACTTGGAGAAATAGCATCGAGCGAGAGCGGAGTGCGTGTTCAGTTACGTCGTCGGAGTGAAAATAGAGCGTGCGATCGAGCAACCGAGCCAGAGTTTTTTAACCACGTTATTACAGGAGACGAGACGAGGGTTTTCGAATACAATCCTGAGACGAAGCGACAGAGTTCGGAGTGGCACACACCGGCGTCACCACGACCGAAAAAAGCGCGCATGAGCAAATCGAAGGTGAAGTCGATGCTAATTGCTTTCTTTGACGTGAAAGCATTGTTCAGAAAGAGTTTGCCCTACCCGGCCAAACTGTAAACGGCCAGTACTACAGAGAAGTGCTCCGTCGACTAACCGCCCGGGTTCGCCGAGTCCGTCCGGAGATTGCCGATTCGTGGACCCTCCATCACGACAATGCTCCGTCGCACACCTTCCTGCTCGTCACCGAGCAGTTGGCCAAACAGGCGAGGGCAACGTTGCCACAGCCTCCTTACAGCCCGGATATGGCACCAGCGGACTTCTTTCTGTTCCCCAAGATCAAGAAACACCTTAAGGGGACGTGATTCGGGACTCTGGAAAACGTTCAACGTGCTACGACGAGGACTCTAGACAGCATCGAGGTTGCCGACTTCCAGGGAGCGTTCGGGGATTGGAAAATACGGTACCAGCATGTTATCGGCTCCAATGGGGACAACTTTGAAGATTTCTAAAGAAAAATTGTATATATTTTTTTGCCAATAAAAACTTTCCTGAGGTCAGTCCGGTTACTTATTTTTCAGACCCTGTATATATATATATATATATATACATATATATATATATATATGTATATATATATATATATATATATATATATATATATATATATATATATATATATATATATATATACAGGGTCTGAAAAATAAGTATATATATATATATATATATATATATATATATATATATATATACATATGTATTCATATATATACCCAAATATAAATAAATATATATGTATATATAGGCTTTTCCATTACTGACATATCAAATAAATTTCAGTAAATCGATTTTGAGGCGTATTGTGTAGCTAGTGGCACTGTCTTGTTGAAACCACATATCGTTGATGTTAAATTCATCTAATTCTTGCCACAAATAATCTTCCAACATAACACGAAAGCACTATCCATTGACGGTAACATGACGGACATTTTCATCCTCGAAAAAATACGGCCCAATCAAACCTCCAGCATGAAAACCGCACTAAAAAGTAATTTTTTGATGTTGCAATGGTGTCTAAAGAGGCACATGTAGGTTCATTGCTGACCATTAACGATTATTTTGTTTGTTAATAAAGCCATTGAGCCTGAAATTAGCTTCAACGCTGCAGATGACTTTTCGATAATAGTAATTTTTAATAATTTCCAAACGTTGCTGGTTCGCGATAAAAGTGTTGACTTTAATTATCGTTTTGACATTGAAAATTCATTTAAAATGTTCAGGGGTGCTTTCAGATAAAGATACGCAGATAATGCATCCTATATATATACATATATATATATATATATATATATATATATATATATATATATATATATATATATATATATGTGTTGTAATGTGACGCCTACACCCGGGAATCGAAGTGATTCCGATCCCGAACCCTTGCACCCGGCCAGATGGGTATGACCTCGAAATGCAAGCGGACTTCATCTTGCGTGCGGATATCGTTGCGTAGAAAATATTTTTTTTCTCTCCAAATATTTAGATCTGTGGATTTAAATATTTGAAACATAATATTAATCAAAATCCCGACACATTTCGAGGCATATCCATCTGGGAATGCCCCCCTCCACCGTTGCCATCAAAACACTATGCCACTGGCGACAAATAAAAATGCACATTGCCGCCATGTGTCGTTCCATTCCGCACATCTGTTTTGTCGGTGGTTGTCGGATTGACAGTCCGACGCCACGAGGAAAAAACGGCGGGAAAATCTACGCCAATCATAGCGTACAATCGATGTCGACGACTTTTTCATAATTAAAACAGTTTTCAACTCTCCTCTATAATTTATTTATAATAGAGCGAATGTGTCATACAATCGCATTAAACGTCTTAGTTTCTGCACTTGATTATTGTGTGTATTTTCTACGTGTGATTTTTTCCTGTTTTGCAATCGCGGATTTGTGAGAGAGCACTTTCTTATTCTGGCGACTGGACGAACGATTGATGATATTCCCGCTTCCAAAGATTTGGGTACACCGTTTGTAATTTATAAATATAAAAATGGAATATTTGTACCATTTCAGCAACTTTATTTTCATAATGTTACGCATTTTTGCCTGTTCATAAACGATGGCAGAAGTTTGTGCTACTTGTTGCATGTACAAATCCAGAAGTCAGATACCTGCAATATGATGGGCGATCTTTTGTTTTATCGAACGTCCAATTGACGAGCGGTTCTTTCGGTCAAGGAGTTGTGGTTATGCGCACTTTTGAAGATCATAATGATACATAGGTTGCCATGGAACGAAACAATGACTATCAGTATTCAAGACGCGGCCAAGCGCCTGGGCTGACACGGAGGCCGCCCCAACAGCCGCGCGAAACCATCACACAACAGGACGAGTTAATTCGATACATCAAGGAGGCTTGGAATCAGGTGATCGTTCAATTGTTTTGATTTTCCCCTCATTCCCCAAATCAACCAATATATGTCCGTGAGTACGCTCCGTAGCGAAACCATAACGAATCTATACTTACTCCTAGTGATGAATGTATAATAAAAACCAGTGATCGAATTAATAAGTACAAACAATTGTGTGAGGAGAGTAGCAGTAATAACTCATCAATATCAAGCACACGACAACCAAAAGATATACCTAAAGTTGAAGAAAAGGACTATGAAGATTACGAAGATGAGGAGTTAAATGAATGCGATGATACTCAGAAGTTGTTTCAAGTGTGTATATTGGCTGGATATAATACATTCACATCCAGTGCATATGTTAAATTTAAATATCCTCCTAATGAACCAATACCTGATAATATTGAGCAGCTGGTTTTCCCTAGCAGTGAACTTATCAAATCGGGGAAAGAAAATCAGGAGAACTGCCTGATACTCACGGATGATAGTAGATTTAAAGTATATGGCTACTGCAGGCGCATACTTCCAGAAAAGTCGGAAATGTGCCTGCCTCTCGCGTATTGTACAGTAAGTGTAACAAAAGCTTTAGGTTTTTACCAAAAACTCTTGAAAGAATCTTACAGTTTCGTACGAGATGACCGATATACTCCTCAGGAGCTGCCACATCAGTCACCTCGGGGCAGCTCGACTGCGGGGTTTCAGATGACCACGAACCCATATATATATATATGTTGCAGCATGGTAGTGCTGCAAGCTCTATCGAGCAGTAATTTCCACATTTACGCAGTGGTGGCGAACTTATAAGAAAATTTTGTTTGAGGATTGCTGGTTGTCCTAAGTGAAAGAACTACATTGTTCGAGCTGCAACATATATATATATATATATATATGGGTTCGTGGTCATCTGGAACCCCGCAGTCGAGCTGCCCCGAGGTGACTGATGTGGCAGCTCCTGAGGAGTATATCGGTCATCTCGTACGAAACTGCGAGATTTTTAATGGAACCAGCCTATATGCTAGAACCAGCTGAAGTCCATCGAGCGAATAATGCTATTATGTTGATAGCTAAAATGCTCGGGTGAAAGAACAATGTAGTTCTTTCACTTAGGACAACCAGCAATCCTCAAACAAAATTTTCTTATAAGTTCGCCACCACTGCGTAAATGTGGAAATTACTGCTCGATAGAGCTTGCAGCACTGCCATGCTGCAACATATATATATGGGTTCGTGGTCATCTGGAACCCCGCAGTCGAGCTGCCCCGAGGTGACTGATGTGGCAGCTCCTGAGGAGTATATCGGTCATCTCGTACGAAACTGCGAGATTTTTAATAGAACCAGCCTATATGCTGGAACCAGCTGAAGTCCATCGAGCGAATAATGCTATTATGTTGATAGCTAAAATGCTCGGGTGAAAGAACAATGTAGTTCTTTCACTTAGGACAACCAGCAATCCTCAAACAAAATTTTCTTATAAGTTCGCCACCACTGCGTAAATGTGGAAATTACTGCTCGATAGAGCGTGCAGCACTGCCATGCTGCAACATATATATATATATATGGGTTCGTGGTCATCTGGAACCCCGCAGTCGAGCTGCCCCGAGGTGACTGATGTGGCAGCTCCTGAGGAGTATATCGGTCATCTCGTACGAAACTGCGAGATTTTTAATGGAACCAGCCTATATGCTGGAACCAGCTGGAGTCCATCGAGCGAATAATGCTATTATGTTGATAGCTAAAATGCTCGGGTGAAAGAACAATGTAGTTCTTTCACTTAGGACAACCAGCAATCCTCAAACAAAATTTTCTTGAAAGAAATTGAATCTCGTCATGGGCAAAGTGAAACTCAGTTGAAAGCGTTTGTTAAAATTTATTATTTAATCAAATTTAGGCAATAATTTTATTTTTAGTCAAATCTAGATATGATATTTGTACTAAACGTAAGAGTAAATATCCAAATGAATAGTTGTATAATTTAGGTTAACCAAATTCAATTGAACAAATCTATTTAATTCAATTACGCTTGAATTGCCAAGTCATAGAAGTAAATAATTACCTCAACTCACATCTCACCAGTCACAAATTCCTTTTGGGAATCGCCATCATTACAATCATTTCAAGGAATGTTTTGGTTTCTTTTACGCATTAACATAGTATTAAACTTTGAAACCGGGAAGAGAACAGTATACTGATCAGAATACTTTTCATATGAAATCGATAGATACCATTGAATGAATCTCAGAGAATGAGCTGAGCTTATGTACAGATTGGTTACGTAATTAGGTCTTCCATTGACGGAGGGCGGTAGACTGTATTTAGGAGATAGCGTACTTGGTAAAATCAATTATTTACTGTATAAGACCACGATTGTGATTTGCCGATGAATTACAACATGAATTGCTAAACAACCCAAGACTTTCCTTTTCAGTGGTTCGTTCTGTTTCAGCGGGAAAATGAGTGCATGGTAAGTATGCCGTCGCGAGGGTAGGGTTTCGCCAAATCCGCTGAGGTCGGTTTCGCGTCGCGCGCGGTACGCGGTACCTTTGTAGTTTTGACATTTTATTAGAGTAGTCTTCGTCGGGTTAATTTCGAGTAGCATACTTTTCGGTACCGCGTCGGAAATTCGGGAACGCGAAATAAAAATTAGATTTGGTATTCTTGACTGGTTATAGGAAGAAAAACGGAGTAACGTAAAGTAGGTTTCTTCTCCGTATGGTTTTGTTTGATAACGCGTTTTGAAAACGGGCATGTTCAGGTGGCTGAAAATATTGTAATTGAGCGTAACCCATTCGGAGACCCGCGACCGAAATCCTCTCCGAACTAGCTGGCCGACAAGCAGCCACCGCGTGAATGGGTTACGGTGCACGGATTGGTTGACCTGTTGGTACCATCCGTTGGCACTACTCAGACTTAACGTCTCGAACCGATGAGAGGTCGGTTCCGCGTTGGACTTAAAAAGTTGAAAATCATTACAAATGGTGCCCAACGTGGGGCCTAGAACATCCTAAGGGGGAAAGAAATTCGCGTCTTCTGACGAGCTGTTCCTTTACGGAGGATGTAAGGTACTTTGGTACTCGAGTCCCACTATCAGGAGCAGTGGAGTTGTGTGATACACACTAGCAGTCGCTTCACGTGAGTTGTATCTTCCGCTCTCCTTTGTTTGATTTTGTTTTCGCGACAGAATCCTTCCGATGTGTTGTCCCAGGCTAAACCCCTGTAAGGACCTTCTATTTTCTTGATGGAACAGCCAGCCTGATGGGTTTACCTATCAGCATGGACTCTCAAGAAAATAGAAGGCTACCTTGCCTTTATGTCACGGAAGGATTCTACTTATTTCGTATGCGTGATAGACGAGTGGTATCGGTTCAACGTTCGGTGGCGTACGCTGGAGTTGCGAAGCCCGGAATGCTTCTACGCGTCGGGAATTTTGACCGCGTACAAAATCGTTACGGTAGCTCTACCACTTGTCTCGTCGAGTCATTTAACGTAGATTAGAAACGGTTTGTAATGTATGTGGGTTTAGGGGTTAAATTTCGTAGACCGACCAAAGGCACCCTTTCTTCGGCAGATTACCACGCACTCGCATTTCCCGTTGAAGGAGTCGACCACTGGAAAGGAAATTGTGTATTCAAAGAATTTTTATTCCCACTTATTAATAGCTCGCCACTATCGGCCACTACTTCATTCCTAAGCTTTTTTTTTATATATATTAGAGTTACATTTCTTTTAGTAAAAAACTTACTTCAACCACCAAAACCAGCAAAAATGGCAACGAAGCGGACCCCAGATAAGCGTTGGACCAGATCCAAAACGGTCCAACCAGCTAACTGCGGGATCTGCTTCGAAGACGTAGTGGAGGGCGTACACAGCGTGCGATTGGATTGTGGACACCTTTTCCATCGTGCCTGTGTCCAACAGCTCCTCCTCACGTCAGAGCTTTGCCCACTATGTCGGCGACCCATAGATTGGTCTGCCGTAGACGTCCCCCTCGGAACGCCCCTACCAACGCGTGGAGCAGTGGCGAAAGGAGTTCCAGAGGCCGAACCGTCCCAACCACTCCTAGACCTTCAAGGAGCCGTAGGCGGTGAAGTTCCGGCCGCAAGTGTCGTGTCCGAGGTGACCCCCATGCCTTCCGCCCACTCCATTGACACCCTTGTGGCGTTGATGCGAGATATGTCGGAGAGGATTGGCAATCTGGAGGGAAAGCTCCAGAATCTCCCTATGAGCCAACCACCCAGCCGCGTGAGAACTCCGCTTGGCTGGGAGCCCAATCCCAGTGTGGCTATGCCCCACTCTCGACCATCCGGTCAATGGGCCCCACCTCCAAGGAGCTCGGGAATGGATCCCAGAGCTCCCGAATATAGACCACGACACAGCACCGCACCTCCGTTGGTACTTCTAGTCCCCGAGGCAGTTCCGTACAACAGGTCAATCGAGGATGCGATTCCCCCCGGGAACGCATTGACACCTTTTCGAGACCCGACGCCTCGTATCATGGAGAGTTGGCGCCTGAACTTTACGGGTTTCAACGATATGATATCGGCGGACCGGTTCCTTTTCCGGATTCAGGCGTTAGTATCCAGCACCCTGGGAGGTGGTTCCTCGGCCTTCCTCCGGCATGCACATCTTTTGTTCAGCGGCGACGCTGCCGACTGGTACTGGAGCTTTAAAGAATCAACGCCACGTCCCACTTGGCACTCTTTCAGTGCAGCCTTCCGCAATCGATTTGAGGATGGCTTCACTGAGAGAGAGCTAAGGGAACAATTAAAGAAACGGAAACAAGGCGCTCACGAATCGTTCAACCAGTACTACACAAGTATAGTGAGATTGAGCACTCGCTTGCGAACTACCATGCCCGAGGACGAACTGGTAGAAATTATCAGAGAGAATATGCGCTGGGATCTTCAGAACAGCCTTCTGCATTTTCCCATCAACACCATACAGGGATTGCGCCTCCATGCCCGTAGGCAAGAACAATTGGATGAGCGGCGAGGCACCTTCTGTCCACAACCTCGCATAACGGGACCAAATCCCCGAAATCATCATACCGCGGAGTTGATGGCAGCGGACCACCTGCTTGCTGACCCAGTACCAGTACCGAGGAGCGGAGCACCACAGGAGCTTGAGGCTCAAGCATTGATTGATCGACCCTCCCTAGAAGCAATCACTAGCCCGACGGTCTGTTGGAACTGCCGACAACCGGGGCATCGGTTCTATGCATGTCCAGCGGAGCCGACGCTTTTCTGCTACCGCTGCGGGAAGGCCGACACCTACGCACCTGACTGCGCAAATTGCAAAATGCGAAAAAACTTGCCACCGAGTGCCGCGACCACCCGTCGGCACTCCTAAGCCCCGGACGAACCAATCCTGACCCCATCACTAGCTATGACCAAGCTCCCGACATGACTCCAATTCTGCTGACTCGCACCGCTAAACACAGTTCTCCCAAAGTTCCACAACCGACGCCATCCTTCGCCGAGGCCAACGCGCAAAGAAATGATAGCGAGGCGAAAGTTCCTTGGCATGTAAAACCTTTCCACGTCAGGCTGCGGAATTATTTGGCTACTCGACAGCGCATCTTCCATGAGGAGTTGGCTACAACTGTCCCACCGCGAAGAAAGCGAGCCACGCGTCAGATGCGGAGCTTCTGGAGAAAAGTCAGGCAGTCGAGGAAGGTGCTGAAGGACATACACTTAGACGAATTATTGAGGGATGACGTTCGACCATATGCGTCAGTACACCTCCTGCAAAAACGAGTGTCAGGCTTAGTCGATACGGGAGCCAGCGTTAATTGCATATCCGCCGATTTTGCAGGGGAGGTACTGGCAATGCACGCGGACCAAATTTGTCATTTCACCTCCTGGTTAAGCACGGCGGACGGAACTCGTCACTCTGTAGTGGGAAAAATTATGAGGGATGTCACCTTTAAAGGAGTAACTAAACCTCTGGAATTTTTCATCATACCTCAATTAACCCAGAATCTTTATCTAGGAGTGGATTTCGTCCGAAAATTTAACTTGGCCCCGGCACTATTTTCCGGTACGACCCTGGAGTCCGTCACCACAGCTCCTGACCAATCTCAACCCACTAACCTATTACGACATACACTGGATGTAAATCAGCAACTGTGACTTGACTCGGCTATATCGGCTTTTCTATCGCATGAGAAGGAAGGTCTCGGGCGGACTGCCCTGGTGTTCCACATTATAGATGTGGGGGATGCTAAACCCATAAAACAGAGACATTTTGCCATATCTCCGGCGAAGGAAAAATCGTTTTATGCCGAAGTGGATCGAATGCTAGCATTAGGCGTAATCGAAGAATCACAGAGCGCGTGGGCTTCCCCAGTCACCTTAGTTGTCAAGCCGAACAAGGTCCGGCTATGCTTAGATGCCAGACGCTTGAACGCCGTCACTGTCAAGGACGCATACCCTCTACCGTTGATTGAAGGCATTTTGAGTCGGTTGCCTAAAGCCCATTTCATCACGAGCCTAGACCTCAAGGACACCTTCTGGCAAATTCCATTAGACCCTGGTTCAAAGGAGAAAACAGCCTTCACAGTCCCCGGCCGGCCCCTGTATCAATTCGTGATCATGCCATTCGGATTGTGCAATGCCCCCCAAACAATGACGCGCCTTATGGATAAGGTGATACCACCTCATTTGCGGCACCAAGTTTTCGTTTACTTGGACGATCTGTTGCTTGTAACCGAGACCTTTGACGAACACATCGACCTGCTTCAGGAGGTGGCTTTACACATCCGGAGGGCAAGATTAAACATCAACATACGGAAGAGTCAGTTCGTGATGACGGAGGTGAAGTATTTAGGTCACATCATTGGGCATGGCCATATCAAGACCGATCCGGACAAGACTCTAGCGATTGACGTTTTTCCATTACCCAAGACCCCCAAGCAATTACGCCGATTCTTAGGCTTATGCGGATGGTACCAGCGTTTTGTACGTGACTATGCCGCCATAACCACTCCTTTGACCGACATGCTGCGTAAGGGACGTAAATTCGTCTGGGAAGAGCCCAGCTTGCGAGCCTTTGAAGAGTTTAAAAAAGAGTCTGACTACAGCCCCCGTACTGCACAGCCCGGACTTTGACAAACCATTCTCAATCCATTGTGACGCGAGTCAACATGGGGTGGGAGCAGTCTTAGTCCAGGTTGCACAAGACGGCGAGGAGAGACCTATAGCCTTCATGTCTCACAAGTTGAACCCAGCCCAGCGAAATTACACGGTTTCCGAGCAGGAATGTCTAGCTGCAGTGTTGGCAGTGAAACGCTTCCGAGCCTATATGGAGGGACACACCTTTGAAATCGTTACGGACCATGCTTCTCTGAAATGGCTAATGAGCCAGACTGATCTCAACGGCAGATTGGCCAGGTGGGCACTGAAACTACAGGCATTTGACTTCACAATCCGCCACCGAAAAGGAAGCCAGCATGTAGTCCCCGACACCCTATCCAGAATGTTTGCCCCTGAAGGAGCCGAGTTGGCCCAGGAGGACGACAGCCCCCAATCGATCGATCTGGACTATCCTGCCTTCAAGTCAGCCAGCTACACCCAACTGATTCACACTATCCAGAATCAACTGTCCCAGCTTCCTGAACTGCGGTTGTCGGATGGATTTATTTATAAGCGGATGGGACACGCATCCGGAGACCCCATACAAGAAGAAGAACAGTGGAAGTTGTGGGTGCCCGAAGAATTAACCACTGATCTTATCAGACGCTCCCATGACCACCCATCAAGTGCGCATGGCGGTTACGGTCGTACACTTAGGCGGTTGAAAACCTGCTTCTTTTGGCCTAAGATGGCACAACAGATAAAAGCGTACGTAGCCTCCTGTGAGCTATGCAAGTGCACTAAAGCGCCCAACACCATTCTTCGGCCTCCCATGGGTAAGGTTGAGGTCCCCGAACGCGTGTTCCAGCGCTTGTACATTGATCTTATCGGTCCTTACCCTCGATCTGCTTCTGGTCACACGGGAGCTGTCGTGGTCCTGGACCAGCTCTCTAAATTCCCTATCATAGAACCACTGCGTAACATGCACACTGGACCTATAATCAGCTTCTTGGAGAACCGAGTCTTTCACATGTTTGGAGTTCCGGAGAAACTTGTCCCCGACAATGGGGTCCAGTTCACCTCCAGCAAGTTCCGAGACCTAATGTCCAAATACGGTATCATCCACCAACGAACCGCCGTCTATTCACCACAAGCCAACACATCCGAACGACTGAACCGTACGCTCATAGCGGCCATTCGCGCCTATGTCCACCCGAATCAGAAGGACTGGGATCGCAAGTTGTCCGCCATCACTAGTGCTCTGCGCTCGTCGTACCACGCCACTACCGGCATTTCGCCGTATTTCGCATTGTTCGGCCAGTACATGATCTGTCACGGAAGCGCTTACCGGCTATTGTAGCAACTGAAATCGCTAGAGGACCCAATCGTGGTTCTGGAACCGCACGAAAAGCTCCAACTTCTGCGAGATCAACTGCGGGAGAAGATTGAAGGAAGTAGACAGATGGGAGAGGAGCGGTACAACTTGCGATCTCATCCTACTGGCTTTAAGGCAGGCGACGAAATATATCGTCGAAACTTCTGGCAGAGCGATGCTACCCGACATTACAATGCCAAACTAAACAAGAAATTCGTTAAGTGTCGAGTCCTACAAGTAATAAGCCCCACCCGATACCTCATCGCGGACATGGCTGGTAAAACCCTGGGAATTTACCACGCAAAAGACCTTAGACGATGAAGTACAACTATTTCACACGCAAAACCTTGGCCTACCTAAATCTCTGCCTGGACGAAGACCTCCGAACTACTGTATATCCACTATCGAGTCTTCACGAACATGGTTGTAGCGTATTCCTCGAAATCGGCCTTCGACCCGCCACGGCCCTAACCAAGACCTTTTACATAGCAGGCGGGATCGTAATTACTTCGATTTTGGGGGGGGGGGGGGGGAATGTGTAATGTGACGCCTACGCCCGGGAATCGAAGTGATTCCGATCCCGAACCCTTTCACCCGGCCAGATGGGTATGACCTCGAAATGCAAGCGGACTTCATCTTTCGTGCGGATATCGTTGCGCAGAAAATATTTTTTTTTTCTCCAAATATTTAGATCTGTGGATTTAAATATTTGAAACATAATATTAATCAAAATCCCGACACATTTCGAGGCATATCCATCTGGGAATGCCCCCCTCCACCGTTGCCATCAAAACACTATGCCACTGGCGACAAATAAAAATGCACATTGCCGCCATGTGGCGTTCCATTCCGCACATCTGTTTTGTCGGTGGTTGTCGGATTGACAGTCTGACGCCACGAGGAAAAAACGGCGGGAAAATCTACGCCAATCATAGCGTACAATCGATGTCGACGACTTTTTCATAATTAAAACAGTTTTCAACTCTCCTCTATAATTTATTTATAATAGAGCAAATGTGTCATACAATCGCATTATACGTCTTAGTTTCTGCACTTGATTATTGTTTGTATTTTCTACGTGTGATTTTTTCCTGTTTTGCAATCGCGGATTTGTGAGAGAGCACTTTCTTATTCTGGCGACTGGACGAACGATTGATGATATTCCCGCTTCCAAAGATTTGGGTACACCGTTTGTAATTTATAAATATAAAAATGGAATATTTGTACCATTTCAGCAACTTTATTTTCATAATGTTACGCATTTTTGCCTGTTCATAAACGATGGCAGAAGTTTGTGCTACTTGTTGCATGTACAAATCCAGAAGTCAGATACCTGCGATATGATGGGCGATCTTTTGTTTTATCGAACGTCCAATTGACGAGCGGTTCTTTCGGTCAAGGAGTTGTGGTTATGCGCACTTTTGAAGGTCATAATGATACATAGGTTGCCATGGAACGAAACAATGACTATCAGTATTCAAGACGCGGCCAAGCGCCTGGGCTGACACGGAGGCCGCCCCAACAGCCGCGCGAAACCATCACACAACAGGACGAGTTAATTCGATACATCAAGGAGGCTTGGAATCAGGTGATCGTTCAATTGTTTTGATTTTCCCCTCATTCCCCAAATCAACCAATATATGTCCGTGAGTACGCTCCGTAGCGAAACCATAACGAATCTATACTTACCCCTAGTGATGAATGTATAATAAAAACCAGTGATCGAATTAATAAGTACAAACAGTTGTGTGAGGAGAGTAGCAGTAATAACTCATCAATATCAAGCACACGACAACCAAAAGATATACCCAAAGTTGAAGAAAAGGACTATGAAGATCACGAAGATGAGGAGTTAAATGAATGCGATGATACTCAGAAGTTGTTTCAAGTGTGTATATTGGCTGGATATAATACATTCACATCCAGTGCATATGTTAAATTTAAATATCCTCCTAATGAACCAATACCTGATAATATTGAGCAGCTGGTTTTCCCTAGCAGTGAACTTATCAAATCGGGGAAAGAAAATCAGGAGAACTGCCTGATACTCACGGATGATAGTAGATTTAAAGTGTATGGCTACTGCAGGCGCATACTTCCAGAAAAGTCGGAAATGTGCCTGCCTCTCGCGTATTGTATAGTAAGTGTAACAAAAGCTTTAGGTTTTTACCAAAAACTCTTGAATGAAATTGAATCTCGTCATGGGCAAAGTGAAACTCAGTTGAAAGCGTTTGTCAAAATTTATTATTTAATCAAATTTAGGCAATAATTTTATTTTTAGTCAAATCTAGATATGATATTTGTACTAAACGTAAGGGTAAATATCCAAATGAATAGTTGTATAATTTAGGTTAACCAAATTCAATTGAACAAATCTATTTAATTCAATTACGCTTGAATTGCCAAGTCATAGAAGTAAATAATTACCTCAACTCACATCTCACCAGTCACAAATTCCTTTTGGGAATCGCCATCATTACAATCATTTCAAGGAATGTTTTGGTTTCTTTTACGCATTAACATAGTATTAAACTTTGAAACCGGGAAGAGAACAGTATACTGATCAGAATACGTTTCATATGAAATCGATAGATACCATTGAATGAATCTCAGAGAGTGAGCTGAGCTTATGTACAGATTGGTTACGTAATTAGGTCTTCCATTGACGGAGGGCGGTAGACTGTATTTAGGAGATAGCGTACTTGGTAAAATCAATTATTTACTGTATAAGACCACGATTGTGATTTGCCGATGAATTACAACATGAATTGCTAAACAACCCAAGACTTTCCTTTTCAGTGGTTCGTTCTGTTTCAGCGGGAAAATGAGTGCATGGTAAGTATGCCGTCGCGAGGGTAGGGTTTCGCCAAATCCGCTGAGGTCGGTTTCGCGTCGCGCGCGGTACGCGGTACCTTTGTAGTTTTGACATTTTATTAGAGTAGTCTTCGTCGGGTTAATTTCGAGTAGCATACTTTTCGGTACCGCGTCGGAAATTCGGGAATGCGAAATAAAAATTAGATTTGGTATTCTTGACTGGTTATAGGAAGAAAAACGGAGTAACGTAAAGTAGGTTTCTTCTCCGTATGGTTTTGTTTGATAACGCGTTTTGAAAACGGGCATGTTCAGGTGGCTGAAAATATTGTAATTGAGCGTAACCCATTCGGAGACCCGCGACCGAAATCCTCTCCGAACTAGCTGGCCGACAAGCAGCCACCGCGTGAATGGGTTACGGTGCACGGATTGGTTGACCTGTTGGTACCATCCGTTGGCACTACTCAGACTTAACGTCTCGAACCGATGAGAGGTCGGTTCCGCGTTGGACTTAAAAAGTTGAAAATCATTACAAATGGTGCCCAACGTGGGGCCTAAAACATCCTAAGGGGGAAAGAAATTCGCGTCTTCTGACGAGTTGTTCCTTTACGGAGGATGTAAGGTACTTTGGTACTCGAGTCCCACTATCAGGAGCAGTGGAGTTGTGTGATACACACTAGCAGTCGCTTCACGTGAGTTGTATCTTCCGCTCTCCTTTGTTTGATTTTGTTTTCGCGACAGAATCCTTCCGATGTGTTGTCCCAGGCTAAACCCCTGTAAGGATCTTCTATTTTCTTGATGGAACAGCCAGCCTGATGGGTTTACCTATCAGCATGGACTCTCAAGAAAATAGAAGGCTACCTTGCCTTTATGTCGCGGAAGGATTCTACTTATTTCGTATGCGTGATAGACGAGTGGTATCGGTTCAACGTTCGGTGGCGTACGCTGGAGTTGCGAAGCCCGGAATGCTTCCACGCGTCGGGAATTTTGACCGCGTACAAAATCGTTACGGTAGCTCTACCACTTGTCTCGTCGAGTCATTTAACGTAGATTAGAAACGGTTTGTAATGTATGTGGGTTTAGGGGTGTCTGTATATATATATATATATATATATATATATATATATATATATATATATATATATATATATATATATATATATATATGTATATATATATATATATATATATATATATATATATATATATATATATATATATATATATATGTATATATATATATATATATATATATATATATATATATATATATATATATATATATATATATATATATTTAAATATATATATATATATATATATATATATATATATATATATATATGTAGATATATATATATATATATATATATATATATATATATATATATATATATAAATATAAATATATATATATATATATATATATATATATATTTATTATATATATATATATATATATATATATATATATATATATATATATATATATACATATGTATGTATGTGCATGTATATATATATATATATATATATATATATACATATATATATATATATAGACATATATAGTATATATATATATATATATATATATATATATATATATATATATATATATATACGAGTATATATATATATATATATATATATATATATATATATATATATACTCGTAAATATATATTCTTACTTAATTCATCGAATAATCTGGATGCGAATTGAGCTCCCCGATCAGTAATTACATATCTAGGTACCCCAAATCTAGAAATCCAGTTACCACAAAGTGCTTGAACTATCGACTTTGTTGAAGTATCCAATAATGGAATGGCTTCTGGCCATTTGGAAAATCTGTCTATAATTGTTAGACAATATTTAAAATTATTTGAAGTAGGTAAAGGTCCTATAATATCTAAATGGATTGTTTCAAAACGGTTCGAGTTATTTTCGAAGTTAGAAAATGGAGCAGAAACATGACGGCTTACTTTAGATCTTTGACAAGATAAACAGGCTTTAGCTCTACTTCTGATGTCTGATTTCATTTTGTTCCAAACATATTTATTTGTTAACAATTTAATTGAAGCTTTAATACCAGGATGACTTAAATTATGTACACTTTCAAAGATCTGTTGTCTAAATTCTTTAGAAATGTAAGGTCTATTAATATTATTATTAGTTTCGAAAAAATTTAATTTTAATAATTTTAAATTTAGGATTTTTAATTAATTCCTGTAACTCAGGATCATTATTTTGAGCTTTAGCGATTTTTTTAAAATCGATATTAGATGAAATTTCAATTGCTTCTACTCGTGATAAAGCATCTGCAACTAAATTTTCTTTTCCTGAAATATGACGGATATCCGTTGAAAATTACGATATAAAATTTAATTGCCTCGATTGAATTGGAGAGGCTTTTACAGGAGATTGATTTAAAGCATAAACCAATGGTTTGTGATCTATAAAAATTATAAATGGACGACCTTCTAGAAGATAACGAAAATGTTTTATTGCAGAATAAATAGCTAACAGTTCTCAATCATAAGCACTATATCTCATTTGAGAGGCTGTTAGTTTAGCCGAGAAAAATCCTAATGGTTGTAATTCATCATTAATTTTCTGATGAACTATCCCACCTACAGCAAAATTTGATGCATCCACAACTAAAGACAGTTGAGCATTTGCTGAAGGAAAATATAATTGAGTTGATTCAGCTAATTGTTGTTTTGATTTCATAAATGCATCTTCAGCAATGTCATCCCAAATTATTTGTTTGTTACCATCTTTTTTACAACTTATTAAAAATTTGTTTAAATGCATATGTATTTGTGAAGCTTTAGGAAGAAATCTTCTATAAAAATTTAGTATTCCTAAATATCTTTTTAATTGTTTGATGGTTTCCAGTTTCGGAAATGATTTAATAACGTCTACTCTATCTGGACATGGTCCAATTCCATTATTGGAAACTAAATGTCCAAGAAACTTTACTTGTTTTTTAAGAAATAGACATTTTTCTAAATTTATTGTAAGTCCATAATTGCTTAAATTTTTAAACAACAATTCTAAATGCTTTGAATGTTCTTCATCTGATTTTGAAGCTACCAAAATATCGTCCAGGTAAACGAAACAGAATGGTAAATCTCTGAAAACAGTATGTATGAAACGTTGAAATGTTTGTGCAGCATTACAAAGTCCGAATGTCATTCTAGGAAATTCAAACAATCCAAAAGGAGTACAAATTGCTGTCTTTTCGATATCAATTGGATCAACAGGAATTTGATGGTATACCTTCACTAAATCTATGGTGGAAAAAGTTTTGCATCCAAATAAGTGATTAGTAAAATCATGTATGTGGGGAATCGGATAATTATCTGATATTGTTATATTATTTAAGCTTCTATAATCCTCACATGGTCTCCATTCACCATTTTTCTTTTTAACTAAGTGTAAAGGGGAAGACCAAGGACTTTTGGAAGGACGACAAATTTCTGCTTCTATCATTTTATTAAATTCTTTTTTTGTTTCAATAAGACGTTCACCACTTAATCTGCGAACTTTTGAAATAATTGGTTGACCATTAGTTAAAATTCTATGAGTAACTGAATGTTTAATTGGTCGTAATTTACCATCATCAACGATAATGTTATTAAATTTCTTTAATAAATTTTTTAATCTCAAATCTATAGAATTATTAAAATAAATTGCTAACGATTCCAATGAAGAATTTGAAATCTTTGTTTTACTTTTCATATTTGTTAAAGGATCAACTAGATATCTATTTTTAACATTTATTATTAATCCAAAAATTTTTAAAAAATCTGCTCCCAAAATTGGTTTAATAACATCAGCTATTACAAAACTCCAAGAGAAAACTCTACGTAAACCACATTCGATTTGAATATTTTTAATCCCATAAGTTTTTATAATAGAAGAGTTAGCAGCAGTAAGGAAGAAACTTTTGTCTTCCAAAGCTTTTCTTGAATTAGAAGGTACTACTGATACTTCTGAACCAGTGTCTATCAGAAAAGTTAATTTAGACAAAGGATCAAAAATGTATGGACGACTTTTAAGTTTGGAACTAACTCCTGTCGTCTTCGAAGGTAGTCCCATTAGTTTACCGATGGTTTTGATTTTAATGGAGAAGAAGAACATTTACATGGTGAAACGCATTTAAAAGCATTATCTCCAAATCTATTATGATAATAACAAATATTTGAATTACTATTTCTATTTGAAGAATTACTTCTTATATTAGGTTTATTGAAGTTATTACTACTAGAACTTCTACTACGGTTTAAAGATGTTATTTGGTTTTTTAATAATTGAACTTCAATAGTTAATTTAGTCACAGATTGTGAAAGATCTCTCAAAATTTCTAAATTTATTTGATCTTGAGATCTTTTAATTTCCGCACAATTATTTATATTTTGATTTGATGCATTTATTGCATACATTGAATTAGTTCTAGGAATTTCATTAATCCTATCTGCACAAGCAGCTAATTCATCTAAAGTTCCATTGTAGCACGCTTAAACAGTTTGCATAAAATTGGGTAATCTTTGTAACCACAAAGTTTTTATAATGTTATCACTTAATCTACTTTCATTCCTGGTACGCATATCCCTTAGTAATTGCGAAGGAGAACTATCACCTAAAGAAAGTTCAGTAAGAACTTGTTTCAATTTTTCATTTTCAGAAATTGAAAGCCTCTCAATGAGAGCTTTTTTAAAACACGAATAAGGACTAGAAGCTGGAGGATTTGTTATTAAATCACTCAAGCTTCTAAATAAATCCTGATCTAGCGCACTTAATAAGTGGCTAAATTTGGTTTGTTCAGTAGTAATTCCTGCACGAGACAATTGTGCTTCGAACTGAAGAAACCATGCCTCAGGAAATCCCTTTCAAAATGGAATGGATTTCCCCGAAACAGTTTCAATTCTCTGGACTGGAGCAGTCATATCCACTCGCTGTGTGGGAGATGTGTAATCTAATTGATCACCTTCACCCCTGTCGATGATGTCCTGAAAGTCAGGCATTAGCGTGTCGCGTACACAGATTATTAAAAATAATTAAAACGAAAATAAACCGCACTTAATAAATTATAAACGCACTTAATAAATTAAAACCGCGCTTATTAATTATAAACGCACGTAATAAATTAAAACCGCGCTTAGTAATTATGAACGCACTTAATAAATTAAAATTTGTGTACATGTAAGTGTATTATATTTGTGTTATAAACAAAGAGAATAATTATTTTAAATAATCAACTTACATGCCTTTCAGAAATTGTGAAGTAAGCAATAATATCCAATTGACTTAATTTTTCGTTAATAAATTGATATCGTTTCTTGAATATAATCATACTGAAGGCGCTTGTGCCTTTCGGAAAATATAAGGCGCTTGTGTCTTTGTTAAGTATCTTGCAACGAACGTTGCAACCTCAACTGCCTGGAGTAAATATTACCACAACGCTACACCCTATGTATAGCGTTGATACCTGTAAAGGAAGCAAAGCACTGTACCTACTACCAAACGAACACCTTCCTCCAGTATAAACTAATCTTCCTTCTTTTGATGCACATTTATTTAATTTCAAATATTCGTACAGATTATTCTGGGCATGTTGGCAATCCAGACGAAGACGAGTTTCTCGCTAATTCTTTAAGCCGCTGCTGGCTCTTGAACTCAGCCTCCAGTTGCCGATACTGCCGCTTAAAACTCTCCCGCTCAGCCGAAGTGACCGCAACTCGTGCCAGCCTTCGCAGGTCGCTTGCTTGGCGCCGGTATGCAACTATTCGGCCGCCTCGTTGTCGCTTCTCGGGCTTTGGCTCAGGTGGTGGGCTGCAACGCCTCGCTGTTCGAGCGCGGTATTCCTCGATCGTCAGTGGTCGCGGGCCTGCCGTGGGCGATGCTTCAATAGCCTGCTCCAATGCCGGACGGTCCGTCGGCATAACAGATGATTTCCCCTGCATGTCCGGGACTTCGGGGTTGTTGGTGTTCGCTTGTCCGCTGCTTGGCTCTGCGGGTCTGGGACTTCTATGTTGTTGGTGTACGCTTGTCCGCTGCTTGGCTCTGCGGGTCTGGGACTTCTATGTTGTTGGTGTACGCTTGTCCGCTGCTTGGCTCTCCTTTGTATGTTCAGCACGACGAGGCCTTGATCGCTTTTCGCTATTCCTGGCGGAAGCCTTGGAATTGGTATTGCTCGGGCATACGCCTTGAACAAGCTACTCAACGATTAAGACACCATTGTTGGAACCACCAGGTTCTTTTATACTCGATGTTAGCCTACTTTTAATTGATTTATTGATTATCAAGCAAAATAATGGTTTCAATTTAGTTCATTCAAACATTTCAGAACCCCAACAATCTCTTCCTCCGTAGCTGCTGCAGCTATAACGCGAAAGCTCCCGTCTTTGCCACGCCCACTTTTCGCTCTTAACAGTAAGTTTCTCTTTTGAGACTCGGCTCGGTACATTAAACATGCCGAAGATTTTGTGTGTACACGCGATTCGAGGTTTCGTGTTTCAATGCAAGTGCAAGTTAGACACACCTCTTTCATGCATGTGTAATTAATGGTGATAAGCGAAATATCAGGCAACTCGTGACTTTATCAAAGAGAGGGAGTCATGATAAGTAAAGTAGCATGCAACTAGAGAAATAGCATGCAATAAGTATATCGCATGTGACCTATAACATTACTATCCTGCCGAAAAAGATTGAGCACGAATGGCTTGGAGAGCCTAGTCGTGATCGGGTCCAGAAATGTTTCTCTTCAAGTAGTTAAATTCAAATTACATTTTCCTTGCCTATTATGTTGCTTGATAAACGTTAAATTCTTGTTTTCTTTTAAATATATCGCTTATCGACTCTGTACAAGTTCTCCTTGTACTTTTGATTTAAATTACCTTGTTTTTTTGTTTTAATTTATTAATCTTATTTCTTTTAATTACATTATAGTATTCAAAATTAAGTATTCTTATGTTCAAAGTTCTTTCATATGTATACATTTTCAATTTAATTTTATAGTGGTCTATTGCTTTGTTGATAAAGTTCCTTATTTTACTTAAACTACTTTGTTCCATCTGATTTTGATTGTATTTGATGCTTATTTTTTTTATCTTTTATATTCAGTTACAATTTTCTTCTTTTCCTAGACAACATTTTTCTTCCTTATAAATGTGGATAACCGGCCAGATATATATTTACTTTTTAGTTTCGAATATTTTTTTATATTTCATTCCTTATGTACAATACATTTTACACACGTAATAAATAAAGATATATTGAACTACAGTAACTAGTATGTATTTTTTTCCCTTTAATAAATTTCCTTTACACATTTTTTTACATCTTTGCATACATTTACTTATTTATGGGTAATTGAATAGCCTTATATTTACAACTCAGTTTCCAATCTTTCTGATAGTACATTGTCTCGCCTTAATTTTAAATATCTTTTACTTAATCAAACTTTACGTACATATTTTTTCTATTTAATAAATATAAATATTGACGTACAGTAATTAGCATGCATTTATTATTTATAAATCTTCGTTTTATTTTCTCTTTACATTATTTTTCTTTACAATCGTATTTACCTGTTTATGAGTAATTAAACAGCATTATATTTATTTCTCAGTTTCCAATATTTCTGATATTATGTACTTTGCTTCGTTTAATTAATAATTGTCCTTTACTCAATCAAATTTACGTACATACTTAAACTTATGTTGTTTCTTCTATGCGAGAAATAATTAATTAGTAATTAGCATGCACTTTAAATAATTTTTTTTTTGCATTTTGTCTTCTAACTTTTATTTCATAAAGATCTTCTTCTTCTTCAATTATTTATATTTATAATAGTATATACTTCTTTCATAAAAGTTCCTTACTATATTCCTTTTGCAATTGTATTTACCTAATATTTTTGGATTAACAACATTACATTCTTTTGAATCTCTATTTTTAAATCAATTTATCTTTTACGTTTCCCATAACGAGAAGCTTTCATGGTAAGCTTCTGGTTACGACATCATTCATCATTGATGTTTAAATTATTTATTAGTATTCTGGGTGGGGAATCGGATTGGCATGGTAATTAACATGCAAAGGGTTTGGCATAGCGCCATTTTATCCGCACTTCATTGCATAGGTAATATGATCCTGGCGGACCATCCACCCAATCATATGCGGATTGTCAGCACGATCGGGTACGATCATAAAAACTTCGAGTGATTGGTGCTACTTACTAAATTGAATTGTTCGGCTACCAGAAAAGCTTTTGCAGCTCATATATGGATACAGAAAAATTATTCACGGACTTTCGCTTCTATCTGCACGTATGTGCATGCATGTAGCTTGGCGACGATGCGTGTAGCTCTAGCCGCTGAACTCAATTCAGTGCACTCAATGCAGTCAGTGCGGATGCACGGCCAATTTATGCGCTGACAAAATTATTTGATATGTGGACTCCGTGGGGAATTTTCAAATGGGAAAAATTAGTATTTTTAGTTAATATATTTTTTTTTTTTTTGTTTGTTAGACTAATTGAAAGGATCGGGCTGAGGAATATGTTGGGGCTACCGTGATTTTTCCTAAAACAGTTTGTGCTGGAAACTCTTTTGTTGTCATCCGCTCCTCACGAAGATTGAGGGTAATATTAGAATTTGATGGCTGGCTTGTGTTGCTGTTTCCTGAATGTTTGGGCGCTTTGGATGACCTTTGACAGCGAAACAACACAAAGCGAACAATTAAATATGCTACTACCGCAAGCATAAAAAGTGCTACAATTGACGTGGATAGTTGGGTTACCTGCATATGCTTTCTACTAATTTCGTTGAATTTTATTTGGTCCAATTTAGAGTATATTTCAGTCAGGGAATGCGTCCCACTTTGAAATATCTTACTTCCATCTTTAGGTATTCTAAAACGTATTCGAAACAAAACTTCCACTATATGTTGGGCATGGGAGCATATAGTTTCGGCCTTCATTTAAGACCCTATATGTTCCGTCAAATCTCCCTAGTGAGTGTCTGTTTAATTTAGCGTAATGCTGTCCCAGACTTTGCTGGAAGACAGAACAGTGCCGTGCGAGGTCACTTCATTAGCCGTACGTTAAAATTGTTGATCCCGATCTCGAGGATGCGTGTAAAGTGGAAGCGTTGGAAATGGGTGGGCTGTTAAACAGAAATATTACGTTAAAAATATCTTGCGAGAAAGAGTCGCAACAAAACTATCACTATATGTTGGGCAAAGGAGCATATAGTTTCGGCCTTCATTTAAGACCCTATATGTTCCGTCGAATTTCTCCCTAGTGAGTATATGTTCGGTTTGGCGTAACGCTGTCCCCGACTTTGCTGGAGGACAGTACAGTGCCGTGCGAGGTCACTTCATTAGCTGTTCGTTAAAATTGTTGATAATATGTAAGGGTGGGAAACGGGTGGGTTTTAAATTTTTTGCGCTAACCGCAGGGGTTTAAATGGTGAGTTATTTAGTAGTTAGCAGCTAGAATGTATTTATTGAGCAGGGAAACATAGTGACTAGTGGAAGCGTGTCTGCAATCCATTTTAGTTCAACAGCACAGAGGCTCCGATTGGTTGGTATATTGTCTTAATATTAAATGAATGTAGCGTGTCTGCCGACGGGCAGCTCAGAGGCTTTCGTTTGTTTCTATAGTGACTTACAACTAAAAATAGCGTGTCCGCTGACAACTAGGGTCCACGGCTCAGAGGCTATTGTCGGTTTCCTTACCGACTTGTAGTTAAGATTAGCGTGTCCACCGACAGCTTCGGCCGATGGCTCAGAGGCTATTATGAGTTTCTGTTGTGCCTTATAACTAAAAAGAGCGTGTCCGCTGACAACCACGGGTAACGGCTCAGAGGCTATTGTCGGTTTTCTTACCGACTTGTTATTAAAAATAGCGTGTCCACCGACAGCTTCGGTCGACCGCTCAGAGGCTATCTTGTTTTTACTTAGACTAAAGGCTGAGTGGCTGCCGACAGTTTTGTTTTGAAGGGACCACATTTGTGGCTGTCGACAGTGGGTTTTCGGGGAACCACTCAAACTTATTTTATTTTCCTACTTATTTATGAAAGCTTGCCGGGATTTATCGGCTTGACTGCCACTAGTTTCCTTCTTATTACTGCTTATACTATGAAATTGCAAATTGAGTGCGGAATTAATATTTTGTCATTCGTGGGGGAGAAAAAATGGGAATTGAAAGAGATAATTGGTTTAAGGGTAAATTTGTTTGTATTGAGTTGGCCTATATTGTATTGAGCTATAATAATTAAAACTCATTTGTTTCACAGTTCCTAAACTTGGATTATTTCAGTGAAACTTGAAATTATTAAAGTTTCTTGTTGAGCATTTGCATTGAAAAATTGTCTCTTATCTAAATTTGATATTCATTTGACGTGACGCGGTTGGTTTATTCATTTGCACTTTAATTTAACTGCATTTAAAATTATTGCTCAAACGTCTATTCATTAATTTCATCTTCATTAAAGGCTCTCAAGAAATTATTCGAATGCTAGATCAATTTTAAAGATAAGGCTTGAATATTCATGTGGGTGCGCGTTATTGTTATTATTATTGTTTCAGTTGTTTGAGCGATAAAAGATGTTATGTTGATATAACGATGGACACGAGTTTGTTTACTCGTTATTTATGTTTTCATTATGCTTGCTAATGTTCGATGTTTACTTGTACTGCTGATTGTTTTGCATGTAAGGCAACTGAAACTTTATCTCCTTGATAAGTTGTACGTCAAATTAAGTTTGAATCATTTGGAAGTTTGTTTGATTGATTTTAAAATAGACTAGATTAGATTTTGGAATATAAAATATTGGATATGCTTGCGGTAGTAGTTTACCAAACCCAGGAAAGACTGCAACCGTTTTACAGTGGTGGGTACTGGAAAATCTCGAACGCAGCTAGTCTTGCTAGGATCTGGCCGGGCACCAGTTTGAGAACAGATATGACCCAAATAGACGACTTCGGGACGTAGGAATTGACATTTCTCTGGCTGCAACTTTAAATTGTTTTCCCTGAGGCGATAAAAAAGTCTCCTGAGTCTGCCAATATGTTCGTGTAGGTTCTTTCCGTATACTACTACATCGTCCAAATACACGAAACAATCAATACCCTGGAGGCCAGTCAAGATGTGATTCATTAACCTCTGAAAAGTAGCTGGCGCTCCCTTCAGCCCAAATGGCATACGCTTGAATTCATAATGCCCATAGCTCGTGCTGAACGCTGTCTTGGACCGGTCCCTGGGCTGAACAAGGACTTGATAGTAGCCACTAGCTAAATCAAGTGTGCTGAAATAGCGTGAATGTCCAAGTTGGTCCAGGATGTCTTCAATACGAGGCAGAGGGAATGCATCCCCTATGGTTTTATCATTCAACCACCTAAAGTCGACAACTACGCGCCATTTCTTCTTACCATCAACTCCAGCCTTTTTTGGCACTACCAAAAGAGGAGAGTTCCAAGGGCTTTTACTAGGCTGAACAATATCATTGTCCAACATCTCTTTTAACTGCTCGTTAATTATTTCCTTTTGGGGCTGAGCCAGCCTATACATTTTCTGGTTGATAGGTGCTTGATTGGCCACCAAAGGTATTTCATGCTGAATAGCATTCGTATGTGTGAGTTTATCGCCTGATAAGAAAAATATGTCGTTGAATTCTTGACAAAGCTGCGTTACAGCTCCCTTTTTCTCGGGATTCAGGTGTTCATATAATATCAGTTCTTTTTCAAGTTGTGAGTTCCTTTCAGTATCAGCACGCCTTGTAGAATTGATCGGAGAATGCCGGGAATTGAATTTGAAACCTGGTTCAATTCGTCAAAGCACTCAGACTTACTTCTTTGAGGTTGTAATACCTTTCCGCTTCGTAGCACTACTCCGCTGGGTTTACCTGAAGGCGTCGAATGATGGAACAAATCATCAACGTTGAATGTTTTGTCAGTCATATGCTCCTTACTCTTAGAGTTTTTTTTTTCACTTTCAAACTGCTTTTATACACTTTAATCAAAAATTAAATTTCACCGTTTATTCGGTTACCCGCGCCAAGAGCTCACTTGTTATATTGCAGTCTCTGTTTTTATGTTAATTAAAATTATTTCACTGTAATTTAAATGTGATTATTAATATTTTATAACAACGGATTAGTTTAGACTGGAGTACCTCAAGGCATGTTCGTGGTAGAGTGTGCTTTTCGAAAAAATAAGATGTTTAGAAACCTCACTCTCAAGCAATAATTAATATAGGTTCGAATGCCGGTTGATGTTCCCATCACTTAATTTGCTATACAGACGCTATCACTGTAATCTAAGCAAAACCGGTATCCTACCGGCTGCGCCAAAATGTTAAGTATCTTGCAACGAACGTTGCAACCTCAACTGCCTGGAGTAAATATTACCACAACGCTACACCCTATGTATAGCGTTGATACCTGTAAAGGAAGCAAAGCACTGTACCTACTACCGAACGAACACCTTCCTCCAGTCTAAACTAATCTTCCTTCTTTTGATGCACATTTATTTAATTTCAAATATTCGTACAGATTATTCTGGGCATGTTGGCGATCCAGACGAAGACGAGTTTCTCGCTAATTCTTTAAGCCGCTGCTGGCTCTTGAACTCAGCCTCCAGTTGCCGATACTGCCGCTTAAAACTCTCCCGCTCAGCCGAAGTGACCGCAACTCGTGCCAGCCTTCGCAGGTCGCTTGCTTGGCGCCAGTATGCAACTATTCGGCCGCCTCGTTGTCGCTTCTCGGGCTTTGGCTCAGGTGGTGGGCTGCAACGCCTCGCTGTTCGAGCGCGGTATTCCTCGATCGTCAGTGGTCGCGGGCCTGCCGTGGGCGATGCTTCAATAGCCTGCTCCAATGCCGGACGGTCCGTCGGCATAACAGATGATTCCCCCTGCGTGTCCGGGACTTCGGGGTTGTTGGTGTTCGCTTGTCCGCTGCTTGGCTCTGCGGGTCTGGGACTTCTATGTTGTTGGTGTACGCTTGTCCGCTGCTTGGCTCTGCGGGTCTGGGACTTCTATGTTGTTGGTGTACGCTTGTCCGCTGCTTGGCTCTCCTTTGTATGTTCAGCACGACGAGGCCTTGATCGCTTTTCGCTATTCCTGGCGGAAGCCTTGGAATTGGTATTGCTCGGGCATACGCCTTGAACAAGCTACTCAACGATTAAGACACCATTGTTGGAACCACCAGGTTCTTTTATACTCGATGTTAGCCTACTTTTAATTGATTTATTGATTATCAAGCAAAATAATGGTTTCAATTTAGTTCATTCAAACATTTCAGAACCCCAACAATCTCTTCCTCCGTAGCTGCTGCAGCTATAACGCGAAAGCTCCCGTCTTTGCCACGCCCACTTTTCGCTCTTAACAGTAAGTTTCTCTTTTGAGACTCGGCTCGGTACATTAAACATGCCGAAGATTTTGTGTGTACACGCGATTCGAGGTTTCGTGTTTCAATGCAAGTGCAAGTTAGACACACCTCTTTCATGCATGTGTAATTAATGGTGATAAGCGAAATATCAGGCAACTCGTGACTTTATCAAAGAGAGGGAGTCATGATAAGTAAAGTAGCATGCAACTAGAGAAATAGCATGCAATAAGTATATCGCATGTGACCTATAACACCTTATTAGATACGGAAGGCGCTTGTGCCTTATTTCGGGATCACTAAATATGTAATCAATCGTTTATCTTGATTAACAAAAGTCGTCAATTCGTCGCGCCGTTTGTTCTTATAAAGTGCATATCCTGTTAATGGTAATTTCGGTGCACTTCACTCGCATTTCGATATTTTCCGATTCAATTGTTTGCCAACCGGTTGTTGATGTTGTTTAAACAGGAGGCGCTTGTGCCTTGTCGGGGTCACCAATTATGTGGGTCCAATGGGGTAAGATCACAACTAGTTGGTGATGATATTCATTTAACATATCCTTGAACCTACATGAAATAATTATTTACTAATGCGTAGTATTGTCTGCAACGGCAGAACATATACTAAAGTAAATACCTGATTAGAATTTTGTATAATCGTATACAATTTTAAATATCTTCATAGACTCCTTTACGTCTGGTAATATTAATTTATTACTCAATCCTGTCTAGTCTGGTAATCTCTAAGGAATTCAATAAATAACCTATGATCTTCTGGTGAACAATTCAATTATTTATTTTAATTGGATAAAATAATTAATCACATTTAATATGTAAAATATTTATTAACAACTTATCGCATTCAAACTATTTTCTCTACTCCCAATTAATAATTAATTAATTTGACATTTTATTTTTACTTCTTAAAAAGCATGATTGATGATGTCACCACATATATATATATATATATATATATATATATATATATATATATATATATATATATATATATATATATATATTTATATATATATATATATATATATATATATATATATATATATATATATATACATCCATATACATATACATATATGTATATATATATATATAAATATATATATATATATATATATATATATATATACACATATATATATATTTATATATACATATATGTACTCGTATATGTATGTACATATATATATATATATATATATATATATATATATATATATGTATATATATATATATATATATATATATATATATATATATATATATATATATATATATATGTATGTATATATTTATATATATTTATATATATATATATATATATATATATATATATATATATATATATATATATATATATATATATATGCATAAATGGTGTTCGTTGTCATTTATCGGGAGTACTAATCAGATTGATTCAAAATGACATGTGTTTTAAAGGTGATATTCCAGTCTACAATTTTCATGCGGACTGCTTTGTATTTCGCCATTCGTGTCAAAAGTTGTATTCATTTGAAAATGAGTGAAATTTCTGAATAAATTCGTTATATTTTACAATGTCGCTACGATCAAGGTGAGAATGCATCGCAGGCCCGTGAAAAAATTTGTGGTGTCTACGGTCAAGCTCAGGTCGACCAATCATTGAAAAAGTCGATGAAACAAAAAATTTAAGAAGACCGACACATAATCAGCCATAACAATGCTAAGGAACTGAATATCCATCACTAAACAATTTCGAACCATTTGGGTAAGGAGGGATACACAAAGAAGCTCGACGTTTGGGTGCCGCATGAATTAACACAAAAAAAATTGATCAACTGAATTTCCTTTTGCGAAATGCTTATAAAC